>OY728145.1:24282155-25482155 GCA_963277665.1 Viscum album | reverse complement strand
TTGATTTTGGCCTTGTCATATCTTCCATTTGATTCATCACTAATTTGCACAAATTGACTTTGACATCATGTCTTAAAAGATGTAGGAGATAGATATCCTGATATATCAAATTAGCAAAGTCTCCTCTCCTTGGTATCAACACATGTTGAACAAACTTGAACTGTAATCTGTTCTCTCCATCCATTTCTGCAGCAACTACTTGCCTTGGAGTTCCATCACCAGTGAGTTCTTTCAATGTGGTCTCATGATCAAAAATGTCACTGGTAGGTGGCATTGCTCTTGATACATATCCAGACACACCATCATGTGGAACTTTTAAGCAATCAGCCCATTCCACTGATGAGAATGATAGCACTTTACCATTTACAAATGAAGATACTCGGTTCTCATTATCTAGCTTCTTGAAGCTTACGAATTCGTAAAACTGTTTTACCAACTTTGGGTAGTAGGGACCGTTGTTATTTGAAAAGCAGTCTACCCATCTCTGAGCTTCCAGAACTTCGAGCACCAAGGACTTGCTGGGCAGCAACCAGTCTACACACAGCTCTTTTTTCGATCACAATAGCTCTATTTTGCAGATGAGGATTTACTGGTCTCCTTCCTGACCTAGTTCTAATAGCACTACTCGCTTCTGGCTCAGACTTCTGCCTTTTTGCTTTAGGCTCAACACAGTCTTCTTGAATGACAGGAATTTTGGTTTTTGCCATCGCTGGTTCGAGGGATCTCAGGTTTGTAGAGGGTTCGGGTTCTAAGGTTCGAAGGTAAAAGGTTTTGGGTTCGGTGGAGTGAGAAGTGGCTTAGACTTAGTTTTATCATTTAGGAATCATAAGTTAAATGAATAAAAATAAAATAAATAAAAAAACGGTTCAGATTCTTGACGGTAGACAAAATATTTAAAACAGCACTTATCGGTGAGGTTTTCTATCGGTGAGGATTTCTATTAGTGAAGTTTTCTATCGGTGAGGATTTCTATCGGTGAGGTTTTCTATCGGTGAGGATTTCTATCGGTGAGGATTTCTATCGGTGAGGATTTCTATCGGTGAGGTTTTCTATCGGTGGGGATTTCTATCGGTGAGGATTTCTATCAGTGATGATTTCTATCGGTGAAGATTAAACATCCCCAGCTCATGCCTAATGTAACATAACCTATCCACACTTAAGGTTTTTGTGAAAATGTCGGCCAATTGATGTTCAGTGCCGATACATTCATGAGAAATGTCACCCTTTTGATAATGATCTCTCAGAAAATGATGCCTTACATCAATGTGTTTGGTTCTTGAGTGAGATACAGGGTTCTTCGAGATGTTTGTTGCACTAGTGTTGTCACAGTTAATCGAAACATGCTTAAAAACATATCCATAGTCCAAGAGAGTGTGTTTCATCCACAGAATTTGTGCACAACAACTACCAGCAGCTATATACTCTGCTTCGGCAGTGGAAAGAGCTACAGAATTCTGCTTTTTACTACACTAAGATACTAAGGATTTTCCTAATAAATGACATGTTCCTGAAGTGCTTTTTCTGTCTAATTTGAAACCAGCAAAGTCAGCATCTGAATAACTCGTTAACTCAAAGGATTGTCCTTTTGGATAAAATAAACCAAGGTTAACAGTATGTTTGAGATACTTGAAAATTCTTTTAACAGCAAGCAAATGAGATTCTTTCGGGTTAGCTTGAAATCTTGCACACATACACAGACTGAACATAATATCTGGTCAACTAGCAGTAAGATAAAGTAAACTACCAATCATACCCCTATAATTGGTTTGATCCACTGGTTTCCCAGTTTTATCTGTATCCAATTAACAGGTTGTACTCATAGGAGTTTCACTCTCCTTAATACTATAAAAAAACATTTTAAAAGATCATTTGTATATTTACTTTGATTCACAATAATACCATTTTCATTTTTAAATACTTGAAATCCAAGAAAGTATTTAAGTTCTCCCATTAAACTCATTTCAAATTCATTTTGCATACTTTTTGAAAAATCAGTACATAAAGAATGTTTAGAAGATCCAAAAATAATATCATCAACATAGATTTGTACGACTAAAACATCGTTAGAAATTCTTTTAATAAAAAGAGTTGGATCAGCAATCCCTTTAGTAAAACCTTTTGAAATAAGAAAATTACTGAGTCTATCATACCAAGATCTTGGAGCTTGTTTTAAGCCATATAAAGCTTTAGAAAGTTTAAAAACTTGATTTGGAAAATGGGGGTTTGTAAATCCAGGAGGTTGTTCTACAAAAACATCTTCAATTATAAAACCATTTAGAAATGCACTTTTGACATCCATTTGATATAACTTGAAATTTAGATGTGCAGCATATGCAAGTAAAATCCTAATGGATTCTAGTCTAGCTACAGGTGAAAAGGTCTCCTCATAGTCTATGCCTTCTTCTTGACTATATCCTTGTGCAACTAGCCTAGCTTTGTTTCTAACTATGTTTCCTGATTCATCAACTTTATTTCTAAAAACCCATTTAGTGCCTATTGTCAGTGTGTCCTTAGGTCTGTCAACTAATTCCCAGACTTTGTTTCTTTCAAATTGATTTAACTCTTCTTGCATAGCCATTACCCAGAATTCATCAATGATAGCATCATTAATATTTTTGGGTTCTAGCTGGGAGAGAAAAGCTTGATGTTCAACCTGATTTCTTAGAGAAGCTCTAGTCTGTGTTCCTCTATGAAGATTACCAACAACAGGATCCAAAGGATGATTCTTTAGAATTCTTGTTGATCTATTAAAGGTAGGACTAGACACTTCAGGTGCATTAGTAGGTTCGGGTTCGACCGAAACAGATTCTGGAAAAAGTCCAGAACTGGAAGTTTTTATAACAGGTTCTTTGGATTTATCATTATGGTCCAGAACAGACAAATCTTCTTCAAGATTATCAAGAGAGATTTTAGGCTCATGTGGATCGGTTTCATTGAATTTAATGTGAACAGATTCTTCCACACATTTAGATTTCTTATTAAACACTCTATAAGCTTTACTTGAAGTAGAGTAACCCAGAAAAATTCCTTCATCACTTTTAGAAGCAAACTGGTCCAGATTATCCTTTGTGTTAAGAATAAAGACTTTGCAACCAAAAACTCTGAAGTAATTAACCTTAGGCTTCCTATTATTCCACAACTCATATGGGGTTTTCTTAAGAACAGGTCTGATCAAGACTCTATTGATAACATAACAAGCTGTATTTACAGCTTCAGCCCAAAAGTAAATAGGCAGTTCATATTCATTGAGCATGGTTCTAGCTATTTCTTGAAGGGTTCGGTTTCTCCTTTCTACTACACCATTCTACTGTAGTGTCCTATGAGCTGAAAAGTTATGAGTGTAGCCATTGTGTAAGCAATAATATTCAAAGTCTTGATTTTCAAACTCATGGCCATGATCACTTCTCAGGGTCTTAATTTTGAGTCCACTGAGATTTTCTACAGACTTGGAGTATTTAACAAAGGAAGAACAAGCTTCAATTTTGTGAGCTAAGAAATATACCCAAGTATATCTAGAGAAGTCATCCACTAGAACATAGACATAGTGCTTCCCATTTAAACTAGAAACTCTTGATGGTCCAAACAAATCCATGTGAACCAACTCAAGTGGTTGAGAAGTTGAGACTTCTTTCTTTGATTTAAAAGAAACTTTGTGTTGTTTTCCCTTTTTCCAGGGATTACACAGTTTGTCATTTGGGAATTCTAATTTAGGTAAGTCTCTAACTAAGTTTTTCCTAGCCATTTTTCTAAGAGAGTGAATGTTGCAGTGTCCTAATCTTCTGTGCCATAGCCAAGATTCCTTATGAAAAGCATTCAAACAAGGAATATTTTGTTTAGCTAAAGAATTTAAATCAACGGCATAAACATTTTAATTCCTTAGAGCAGAAAATACTAAAGCATTTTTGGAGTTAAAAACATCACAGGAATCATTTTCAAACTTTACATTGAAACCATCATCACATAATTGAGATATACCAAGCAAGTTATATTTAAGTCCATCAACGAATAAAACATTAGAAATTAATACTGAGTCAGTGTTACCAATCTGGCCTAGGCTGATGATATTTACTTTAGAGTTGTCACCAAAGGTGACATGACCTCCATCAACCTTTATTAAGCTCTTGAATCAAGAATAATCTCCAGTCACGTGTCTTGAGCACCCACTATCTAAATACCATATCTTCTTGTGACAGCTCTTCAAGCAGGTCTCCTATAAAACAGATTTAAACAGGAAATGACTTTGGTACCAAGATTTTCTTGGGTCCAGATAGGTTAGTAATCAGGGCTTTAGGTACCCAGATTTGTTTTATTGGTTTCATACAATTAACAGAAGTAAAATATTTTGAAAGATAAACATTATTTGGTCTATAACCATATGAATATCCTATTGAAGCATATGAATTTCCAAAACTGGAACTAGCAATATTTTTTTCAGACTTAGGAATAAATCAGGTTCTGGTGAACTATCTCTGTCCAGGTTGTTATCCTAAACCAGTAGCATATCTAGGTGCAACTTGATTTCCTAGCATTTGAGTTAGAGCATCCTTTCCATTTGTGAATTTTTCTAAGTCCTTTCTGAGTTTCTCATTTGAAAGTTTTAGTTCTGTATTTTCCTTTAATAGTTGAGCATTCTTTTCCTTTTCTATATCAAGATCAGATTTATGCTTAACACTTAAAGCATACTGTTTTTTAAACCTTTGTATTTGTCTTTAAGCTCATTACAGGTTTCTTATAACATATCACAGTATTCAAATAGTTCATATTTTGACATGTTTTCTGATTCAGAATCATCTCCAGAGTAATATGAATTTAAAACAGGAGTGTCAGATGTTACCTCAGAAGTATTTGTCATGAAACACATGTTGGTTCGATTCCTTTCAGAGTCCGAAGATTTGTCTTCACTTGTGCTATCTTCTGAAGCACTCCAGGTAGCCTTCATGGCTTTCTTGTACTTCTTGTATTTTTAATCATATTTCTTTTTGAATTTTAACTTTGGACAGTCTGCTTTGATATGTCCTTTTTGCTTGCATTCATAGCAGACAACTTCATCAGTCCTGTCAGCTTTCTTCGAATCCTTTTTCCATTTGCCTTTTTGATCATACTTTCCTTTGTAATTTGTTTTCCTAAAGAATTTCTTTTTCCTATAAAACTTCTTGAATCTCCTGGCTATCTGAGCCATTTCTGCATCAATGTCATACTCTGAGTTTTCACTTGTTGAACTCTCATCCTCCATCTATATTTTTTCCTTCTCCTTACTCTTCAAAGCAGTAGGCTTGAAAGCTACATATTTTCTTTTCGGTTCATCATCTTCCTCTTTGTTTACCTTGATCTCTTCTTCATACATCATCAATTTTCCAATAAGATCTTTGACAGGTAGAGCAGCAATGTCACATGATTCTCTGATTGAGACAGATGTGCCTCTCCATCGGCCTGGTAGACATCTCAAGATTCTCATAATTTGTTCCTTTGTTGGAACAACTTTTCCAAGTGAATTCATCGTGTTGACTATCTCATTAAACCTGAGATACATGTCAGAAATAGGTTCATCATGATTCATTTTAAAATTATAATACTTAATATTATAAGTGTTCAATCTCATTTCTTTAACATTATTTGTTCCTTCATGAGAAACAGCCAAGGTATCCCAAATTTCAAAAGCAGTTTTGCATGCAGAAATTCTGTTGAATTCTTCATCTCCTAGAGCACAGTACAGAGCATTCATAGCTTTACAATTATTATTGTAAGCAGTCTTTGTAGGTTCATCCCAAGTAGATCTATCAGTAGTGGGAATTTTCTATTCAGATTCAATAGCAGTCCAAATATCAAAACTCATGCTTTCTAGATGAATTTTCATTTTAAGTTTCCACTGATCATAGTAATTTCCTTTAAATAAAGGTGGCCGGTTAGTAGCAGCACCCTCAAGTCTATTATCCATTATAAACACAATTTAAAGAGAAAAAAATTTAGAAATGACAGAAATTTTAAGACCTTTAAAATACAACTAAAATCACAGTTGAAAAGCAGAGAGTAAATAAGAAGTTTTGCAAAACACACAACCTTTGATACCAAATGTTGGTCGGAGTGGACACTCAATAGGGGGGTGAATTGAGTTCCAATTAAAATTTCTCTTAAAAACAATTTCTATTAAAATCCCCCAATTTCAAAAAAAATTAAACTATAGTGAATTTATACAGATTATAAAGGTTCAATTAGTTTCTAAAAGATTGATTAATTCTCAGTTAACTTAATCTTATGATTAAATTAACTTTTGAAACTAACTTAATGGTTTATATTAAATATAAACACTTTCGAGTTTAACTATCAAAGTAGCTTTGAAAATAAATTATATTTCAAAGTAATAGCAGCGGAATATGAAATAAATGTATATAGTATGGATATAGATTTTAACAAAAAAATACAAGAGGTAACCAAGAGGTTCAGTCTCAAGACGAGACTTAGTCCTCTCAAAATTTATATAACGTGATCCACACCCTGGATCTGGGTTAACAACAGTGATCACACTGTTCAGGTCAAGATACCTCTATCACAGTTATACATGGGATAACACACAACAGCTCAAAGTTGTCCAGGTCACACTTGACCTCTACCACTATCCACAGTGGGAAATAAAGAATGTAAAGATTGCGAGTGAGGATTTACAAATCCTCCAGTTCAGGTTCAGGAGACAGTGTGTGTGTAATAATTAACAGGCTACGCACACTGCTCATAATACAAATACTAAATCACTTAGAGAAAGATAAAGAGTTTAGAATGGCACTAGTGATTGCAGTGCAGCTCTGGAATCCTTTGGATTTGATCAGAAATGGTTCTGAGTCCTTCTCTGGTATTTGACTGAAAAATAGAGTATCGTTTCTTCTTTCAGTGCTTCCAGGTTCAACTTAGTTATTTTCTCAGAAAATGAAGTGTTCTGGGTAGTTCTTCTTTAGCATAGATTGCTCGATGTATGCTCTGTGTTCTGGAGTCTGGTAGTAGTAGTCTTGTGAGTGCAAGTTCTCCAGTTGTTCTTGGCATGTTTGAGCTTGATCGCAAGAGTGTTCCCATGTGCTCAAAAATCTCTCTTAGTCTCTCTTTTTGATTCACTTTATATACACGTTGTCTTGTATTCCTTTATTATGCTGAGAGGAAGGAATGATTATGCTTTTTAATCGTACTTGGTACGGTTTCCTGAAATGGAAACATAAATCATTGAATAACATTAAATGCATCAAAAGTAACAAATGTAGCCATTGGTGTAATAAACAAATAGGGTCGAGGATATAGGATTTGACTTCGTAGTTCATTATAGGTAGCCGTTTGTTTGTAGAATTGTACGGTTGACTCTGTGCAGGATCTTCCATCGGTAGCTCTTCAAACTCTTATCGGTGGCTCTTATCGGTAGCTCTTATCGGTATCTCTAATCGGTAGCTCTTATCGGTAGCTCGATGAACTTAGTTCCATCGGTTGCTCTTGACTGTCGGTAGATCTGTGCATCGGTAGCTCTGTGCATCGGTAGCTCTGTGCATCGGTAGCTCTGTGCATCGGTAGCTCTGTACAGTTATACACATCGGTAGCTCTATTCAGGTCATTGATACTTACACTTGACTGTCTTATGCAGAACACATCTAATTCACTTAGAATCATTTCAAAACTTATATAAACATGGATAATCGAGATTAACATAAATCAGAAATTATTTGAACATTATTATTAACTTGATCATCGATTTAAACGAATTAAAGTGTAGGTCAACAGTAATTGTGAATATCATAATATATGAATACAAGATTGGGATTATCAAAACAGGTGAGGTCAACAATATATTTTTATAATCATCGATGAATGGTGAACTTGGAAATGAATCTCATCGCGTCGTGGAGACGGTAATCCGTACGTATGCACGAGCGAAAATATCATTCTTTTGATATTAAAATAATATATAATTGGATATTATATCATATATACAGAATCATTATCATGTTATATTTATTATTTACATGAATTATACATCATTATTATAACCATCTAAATAATAATATATTGAATAACAATTACACCACAACATGGAGACGGTAGGTCGTACGTACGCACGTATGGTGACATGTCATTTAAGGGATGGATAGAATAATGAATTTGTTTGTTCCATATTTATAATAACATCACATTATATAGAAGATACTGGAGTTATTATTTTATAATGGAAATAACAAGGAAAGAAGAAGTTGAAGAAGAAAGGAACTTTAAAGAGGGTGGTGAAGACGTTACCTCTTCTTCGGGTTCTTCCTTTTGATTTGATCAAAAGTGATCATTAGGTTGGAATTTGGATCAAACTAACTCCTCTAGGATGAATTGAGGGAAGTTGATAGAGTATTTGGGTAGGGTTTGGACGAACCAAAAGGCTTTTAAGGTGTGAATAATTGGTTAGATGTTGGGTCCTTTTATAAGGGGGAGGAGGGGCTCTTTAGGAAAAACTTAAAGTATTAATTTATAATAAATTCAGTTTCAGTTTCTAAAGGATAAAAAGTGGATTATTAAAAGTCTAAGGTGGGTATTGGTCGAAATCCTTTCAAACAATAGATATTAGACAGGTTTGGGTCATTATATTAACCTTATCTTTTAGTTTTAACTCTTGGTTAATTAGTTTAACACTTACCATGTCACGTTGTATTTTTATAATATATAGTTAATAAACTTACTATATACATCCAAGAGACCCCCAAGTTGTCCATTAATGATACACCAATAATTATATAAGTCTTTTGGCTGAACCTTAGGTTTTTAGGAATATAATATAAATTAATAATATAATATTTTTTTTAAAAACTCATTTATGTCAATTTTGACACTACTCAATAATTTATTTTTTTTAAAGTCTTAAAAAATTTATTAATTCGACAAAAAATCATTTAAGAAATCCTAAAATGTCATATTAACCAATAAAATTCATGTATGTCATCAAAACTTTCAAATTATATTTATTTTAACATTTATAATACCAATTATTTGATTCTTTCATTAATAAGGAAAATATTGCATCATTATTGTGTCATATATATTTTTACTTTTTCAGTGTCTAAAAATTATAAATAAAATATCATTATGTAGGAAATCATTTTATATTTATAATGAATATTTATAATCGAAAATATAACATATATAACCCTATGTAAAATCTTTTTTTCTAAAAGATATAAGCTTATGTCATTTTTGTTTTTACTTTATCTTAATTAACATAAAGTGTCCCTATCACCTACAAGTGGCTCCATGGGGTCTCAAAAATCGACCCAAAGATGTCCATGGTCGGACATGTATCAACCAATAATTTTAGGACATGTTTTAGGGTAATTTATTATTATTATAATATTATTTTTTAACCCTTATTTACCGGATTTACCCTTTAACCATGGTAAATAAAATATTTACCGAAGTAATTATTCAAAATGTCTAAAAATAAAAGTTACCTATTTACACAATTTGGACATCCTGATTCCAAATATGGAATCCATTTTTCCAAATTCAAAACACAGAAGTGGCAGAAATTAATTTAAAATTATTTCCCACTGTCAAAACAAAAGGCGTGTTTTTAAGATATAATAACTATCAAAAGATTGACACTTGTTTATGTCTGGTTTAATTGTGAAATTATGTCCAATGACAAAAATTGTATTAAATGGTAAAAATATATCCTAAATATACTTTAAAACCACTCAAATTCATAATTTATCACTATTAATTATTTTTATTTAAAAAGTTGTTTTTAATTAAAATTTAGTAATGTTCACTATTCATCAAAATATAAAAGTTATCCGAAAAGTACAAAAATTTCACCCTAGTATAAATTGAATATTACGAATCCAAAAATGAAGTCCATTTTGAGAGATAAAATTCATAAAATTTAAAAAATTAGGTATTACTATCCATAACCTCTTTTGAATGGCTTGTTTGGTAAGTCATGGTGCGCTTGAACTCGGTGTTGCGTGTAGTTCAAGTTATTGAATTATTTTGAAGGAGTAACAAACTATGAAATATTTGGGTGTTACAAAAATCATCTTTTTTCTTCATGAACATCTGAAGGGAAAGATTAAGATCCTTGAGTTTTCTAATTTGTTCCCTGAAAGATTGGCTGACAAGGGGTAGCCTCAAATTCTTAGTTAAGTACTTAAAATGATAGGTGAGATGATTCTTTGTGTAAATCCTTGAGAAGTAATCATCCACCTTCTTTTTTATTTCCTTCTTATCTTCTATGAACTCTTTCATGTAATTTCAAAACATGTCACACACATGGTAACTGTTATGTTGAATTTTTCTAAGGCCCAATTAATCAACACCACCAATCAAAGACTAAATCTCCCCCTTATCAATGTTCTAATCATATCAATGCGAAATTATGAGCAGGAGAATCAGAGGTTGTGGAACCTTTTAATGCCTATTGGATAACTGATCTCAACTAATTCAAGTCAAGTGATGGAGGATGAGGTGTATCATCCTCAGAAGATATATCTCCAAGACTTTTTACAATATTATCCAAAGAATATCTATACTCAGATGACATTATTTTAACTATAGGAATTAGATCATATAGTTCATCACTCAATTATTTTTGGTAGCACCATGAAAAACTAAATTAATAACCTTGTGTTTGATAGTGTGTAAGACACACGAAAGTAAGTGTGTAAGTTAATATAATATCCATATACTTTATAATATATTTAGAATTTAAAATATATTTTATATATTTCAATGCATGAAATGCTAAGTTAGCATAAAATTCAGGTGAAATTGAGTTAGTGTAAGTCGTACACAATAATTCCCTTCCTCTATAGCTTGTATTACATACAAAAGCAACGTTCTTCAATGGCTTTCTCTGTACACAATATTGAGTGTCACTGAGAAAAAATCTGTTATTGAAATATTATAATTTAATAAAATAAGATATAAACTAGAAATTAGGAATATTATTAACTAAATTATGAAAATATATGGTTTGGAAAATTAAATCATTGGTTATAAATAAATTATAAATTGATATAAGAACCAATGGAATATTAAAAGAATATTTTTATAGAGAACTATTTTTATGCTCACAAAGCTATTTTACCCTAATAGATTAAATTATTTATATTTAGTTAGTGATATTAATATAATAAATATGTTACATATTCAATCAATTGTTTTTTATATTCATCCAACAAATTTTGTAAGCATTAGGTAATAGAAAACCCAATATTTCATATACAAACCTTTATTTTTATTAAAGCATTTTACCGCCTTTTAATGGAGAACTTATTTTAAATCTTAATTTTGACTCTTTTATGAATTTTATTTTATAAAACATACTTTATCATTGAATTAATAATTTCAAAATTTTCTTATAAGGAATTTTTTGGGATTTTTCTGAGAAACATCAATTTTTAGTGAATAGTGAAAAATACCGCATTTTAGTTAAAACCTGACTTTTCATTTAAATAATTATTAATGTTAAATTATATTATAAATTTGTTTAAAAGTCACATTAGAAAAATTATATATCTATTAATAAAATTTAGCTCATTTGAATCAATTTATATTTTTAAATTGAATATAAAAACCTAACAATCTTTTGATCATTTTTCTTCTAAAACTAGTTAATTTGTATGTCTTTAAGATTAGCATTAATCCTAATTTTACTGCTTCTATGGTTTGAATTTTGAAAATAAAACATAATTTTTTTTAATAAATATAATATTTTTTCTCTAATAATATAAACTTAATTTTTGTAAAAATGATTAGTAAAAGTGATTAAAATTAATTACAGTGATTAAGGTGTAATTAAGCTTAAAATTGACTAAAACCCTATGTTTAAGGGTCCAAAGGACCTATCCACTTTTCCATCATTCATTAGATTGAAATATTTTGTCCATTCACCTACCATTCATGAGTTGGGGTGGTTTGGTATGACTTTTTTTAGGAAATAACGTGTGTACACCTAACTTCTTTTCTAGAATACCATGTGTTCCCTTTTCCTTACCTATAAAAGACCACCACCTCTACCCATTAATCACACCTCTCCAACCTATTAAGTTCCAACAAGATCTACCCAAATGGTTTCCCAACATCCGTCCGTATAACTATAATCCTCTCTTTGGGCATAATACCATCAATGGATGTCTTTTTGTTAAACCAAAAGAAGTTACCTGATTAAAACATAATGTATTTTCTCAATCTCTCTAGTTTCATTTCATTTCTCCAACCCCTAAAATATTTTTATTATGTTATTGTATTACAAAAATAGTATCCTATATATACGAGGATGTTGTTATTATGAGATTTAGACCTAAACTTAAACACACCTCCATCTAATGAACAATGAACATACTGTTTCTATGAACGGTGAGTTACTGACTCACGAAACGATGATTGTTAAATTCTCCATTAATTCCTCTAATGGTTGCTAGTATGATAGAAAATATATTTATATATGATATATGTCTTATTTATAATTTTTTAAATTTCTGTAATTTATATCTATAACATAAATTTGTTCTTTCCAAGTTGTATAAATACGATAATATCATTTGAGGAAGTGTGGACTACCACCCCCTCAAAGTGATGTAATTCGTTTGCATAATACATGGAATGTATAAATGAATGGAAATTATTAAAAATATGATACATACACAACATGTATATGATATTAATGAAATAATTAGCTTTCTACAAATATATATATATATATATATATAATTTTCTTTATTACACTTTTAAACACTTAAAAAGTGATAACGTTATTCGTGGACATGTGGACTACCGCCTCCTCGAAATGATGTGATTCCTTTTACACCATATAATTATATATATAAGTATATAAAATTAAATAATATGTTTTTCATTATATAATGATCATTCTATAAAGATTTTAGTTACTTATCCTCTTTCCACAATGATCATTTAAAAATGGGAATGTTACTCATGTGTACGTACGACCTACCATCTCTATGATTGTAACAATGATTCATTTTTCATAACCATATTTCATGATTAATTTTAAAATTATAATTTATGTATAAATATTATAATTATGTCATGGTTTTTATTTTGTGGATGTTATATATTGAACCCTATTACCATAGCTAACCAAGAATAGTTTTTTGGTCACATAAACTGAATTTGGTCAAAAACACCAGATGTAAACTTAATTGTTTGAGTAGTTGTACAGAACATGGTAATAAGTGAAATAAAATTAATTATAAACCTAAAAATGGTTCTGAATAAAGTATAAAATTAACATAATTTTATTACTCAAGAATTTAAATTACTTTCACCTGAAAGGAAATGCTAGGTAAGGGGTATGTGTCTCGATTTACATTCCATTGAGGCTTAATTGTTGTTATGCACTTAGTTTCTCTTACATGGGGTATTTAATACCATTTACATGATATTTTAAACATTTATATAATGTTATTACTTCATTAGTATTATGTTTTAAAATATTTCAAAGTGGTATGAGACACTTTGGAATGCTTAAAGATTATTTTCCTCAAGACTAATCATAATGTTCTTTCAATAGAATTTAAATTCAAGGAAATTATATAACCATTGTCCAATAATCCCTTTCATTATTATCTGGTTATTAATTACCATTTTTAAGTATTAGTACCATTTTCCCACTCATTGGTACTCAAAATGTTTTAGAAAACGTTTTTAAGAAAACCTAATTTTATTTCTCTCTTTAGATAGAGAACCTTTTTTCTTCTAAAAACATGTTTTATTACAAGATTTTTCAAAAATGATTTTACAATAATTTGGTAATGGAATTTTTACCCTATTTTTATTTTACCAATTCTTCAGATTAATCTTCCGATCACTTTCCTAATGAGTCATTTTCTAACCTTTTTCCATACAAAAGGAATAATGTTTTTACCTTGTACAACATGTACGGATTCATGCACCATCATTT
Source organism: Viscum album (assembly GCA_963277665.1). NCBI lineage: Eukaryota > Viridiplantae > Streptophyta > Magnoliopsida > Santalales > Viscaceae > Viscum > Viscum album. Next base: position 25,468,222 of record OY728145.1, on the reverse strand, counting down.
ATTTTAAGTATAATTTTTAAAAGGATTATTTTTAAAGAAAAATATTTAAAAAAGGTTTTTAAAAATAAAATGATATTTTCCTCAAGAATATTTTTAAAAGCTATTCCTTTATTTCATCAATGATGAAAACCCTTTATTTTTACTTCACATTGGATTTATTGTATCGATACTATCCTTAATCTTGATCTGGATAGATTATGATTTATTTTTTCAAAGATAGTATTCACATTCACTTCCTTGATTTATCTGTTAGTCCCCTTGAAATATTAAATCTCTTATGATAATTGACCGTTGAAGTTTCTCAAAATTATCAATTTCATTTCTCAGGGATATTATTATTGCCTAAACCGTATACCATTTTACATACGGTGTTTACTTTAACAGTTATTTAACTATCTAGGTTAATATTGATAAATCCATATCTTCTACTCCATAAAGATATTGGATAAGGCACATTTTTAAATTAATTATTTTACAGATGAGGAATGTTTTTGACTGGTACAACACAAGTGGGGCCCGGTTATAAATGGCCCCTTGATGCATCAGTAGTCTCATGGGATGAGTCACTTTACTATCCACCTTAGATGAGTTTTACCCTATATTTTGTTAACTGTCATGTGAAAGGTCTTGGAGGTAAAGGTATGATGTACCTAGGAAACATGGAATCTAATAGTTTAGCATTTCCTTCATTTATATTCTGATATTATTCATCAATGAGATTTTGTGTCGACATATCTATGGATGTGTTTCATTTTTAGGATTTTGTTATTATTCATCCATGAGATAATGCATCGACATATCTATAGATAAATTTTATTTTTCAGTTCATTGAATAAATGGCACGTGTTTCAGTTTCCTAAATTTCCATATTGATATTTCCTTATCTTGTTATTTTAATGGAATGTGCTTCTAGTTATTACCTTTCCATATTTCTGACGTACTTAAATTTAGTTTATTGATTACATGTCTTGTGAATTCTGTTATTCACCTTTCCATATTGACTATTATCATTGATTCATTATTTCTTTCACTATATTTTACCCTTATTGAGCATTTGAGATCACCCTTACTATGTTTCTTTTCCCCAGAATCCAAGAAGAATACTATGAAAGATATGTATAGATTTTACTGGATTTATTAGAGTTATCCTCGAAGTTGTTTAATTGTATATTTAGAAAGGAAAAAAATTATGTTGTTATCAATGTATTCATTTGTAATACAATACTCATTTATGTATCTGGTTTACCAAGACTACTAAATTGATTGGTCCTTCAGGTCTTCATTCCTTGTAATCACACCAATGTATTCCGTAGTAGACATCGACTCTAGGCTATCTAGGGCTGGGTCTATACAGTTGGTATCATATGGAAGTTTATTAGCAACCATGGGAACTAGATTTAGGAAAACATTGGTTAGATAACATAACCCTAAGATAGAATTTGAGGATAAATATAGATTAAAACCCTATAATTTTGTTAAAGTATAGATTATGTGGGTAATCCTAGAAATACATCCTTGTTTGGATACAACAAGTGGATTTGTTTCTGGAACAGATGTATTTTGGAGTAACAACTCTGATAAGGTGTTTTGGGCTTGACTCGGGGTAACCTGGTACATGACAATTGGCCTTACTACGCACCTGTTTTGACACTCCTAGGGGATATGCTTAGGATACTCCAGTTTTTGTTACAAACCACTATGAAGGATTTTGGATATATAATAAGTAACCTAGGTCAAACCTAATGATATTACAGACAAACCCTAGACCAAGGAAGGACCTATGTGGAAATAAAATAGATGTGGTATTTATGTATTGAGGTTGTATTTAAAACCTTAGTTAAAATTATATTTAGAGATTAACATAATTTCAAGGATGTAAATCATATTTATATTTGAAGGTTATATTAATATTTTTTAAAAAAAGGACAACCTGTAAGCCGGGTGACAACCAAAAAAATCTGGTAAGGTTGTGGGACCTAAACCCATGACTGAAAGGAGTATGAGGGTTTCATGCTAACCACTGACCTACACAATGTCCTAGTTAATTTTTCATTATTTTTAGTTAAATAATTTAACAAATAAATGTTAAGGATGAACCAATAATATCAATTTTGAGTATTAGGGATTAATATAATATCCAAATTGGTTTAGAATATATTTAAGGAAAAATTGTTATACTTGTAACTCTTATGATCATTTAAAAGCTTCTTTTGGTGATTCAGGCATAGAAAATTTTTTATTGGTAATTAATTCTTGGTAGTAAAGAAACAAATTAGAATTTGATTGAAGAACAACCAAAAGTTAATATTGTTCATATTAAATTGAAACCTACCAATTAAGAATATTTCATTACATTCGTGGTTAGTAAAATAATTAAGAAACCTTAAGAAAATGAATCATAAATAAAATGTTGTCCTAATACCATAATTTTTGTTGAACTGGTGGTCTCCTAAATCATTACAGATTTATGTATTTGAGGCCCTCAACATTCCATTGATCATTTACTTGTTTTTGATTAATGGCCTCATTCAATATTTATAAATATTAATTCTTTTCCTCAAAGTATGTATCTATAATTTCCACTGATGCTATCCTACTTAGAAACCTTATAACATGGTAGTCCATGTGTGATTTATACATCCCATTATCTATTATATAGAGGATGACTTATCAACCCTTCTCACGATGTAAGATTTTAATAATAGGAATTATTGAACAATATATCACCATGATCAATTTTAAATTGAGAGGACACAATTTAAAAAAGGTGGGTAGAATGTTATTCCCCAAAAAACTAAAGTAAGGACCTTGTGTTTGATAGCGTTTATGACACGTGACAACAAGTGCGTAAGGTAATATAATATTCATAATCTTTATATTATATTTAAATTTTAATATTTTCTATATATTTTAGTACATGAAACCCTGAGTTAACTTATAATGAATATGACACTTAGTTAGCGTACATCATACACAACAACGACCTTTCTCTATCGCTTGATTTACACTCAAAAGTGACCTTCTTTGACAGCTTGATCTATATGCAATATTGAGTCTTAGTGAGAAAAAATATGTAATTAAAATATTATTATTTAATATAATAGGCTAAAAACTTGCTTTTATGAATATTATTAACTGACATATGAAAATATATGGTTTATAAAACTAAATTATTGGTTAAAAATAAATTAGAAATAAATATAAGAACCAATTGGATATTAAAAGAAAATTTTTATTCTCACAAAGTGGTTGTACTATAATAGATTATATTAATAACAATTAGTGAGTGATATTAATGTAATAAATATGTTACATATTCAATAAATTATTTTTTATATTAATCTAATATATTTGGTAAGCATTAGATATGAGAAAACCAAATATTTCACATAAAAACCTATATTTTTATTAAGGCATTTTTTCTGCATTTTAATAGAGAACCTATTTTAAATATTATTTTTTACAATTTTATGAAATTTATTTTATAAAATAAACTTAATTTATGAATTCATAATGTCAAAATTTTCTCAGGATATGTTTTTGGGATTTTCCCAAGAAACATTATTTTTTTCGGGAATAGTGAAAAATACTATGTTTTAGTTAAAAACAGCCTTTTTGTTTAAATAATTATTAATGTTAAATTCTATTTTAATTTTTTTAAAGTCACATTGGAGAGATTATAAATCTACTAATACAATTTAGTTCATTATAATCAATTTATCTTTTTAAATTGAATATAAAAACATAACTATCTTTTAAACCTTTTTCTACTAAAACCAGTTAATCCGTCTCTCTGTGAGATTAGCATTAATCCTAATTTTTATGCTTATGTGGTTTGAATTTTAAAAATAATACATAAAAATTTTAATAAAGATAATATTTTTAGTATAATATGATAAACTTAATTTTTTACAAAAAATATTAGTAAAAGCGGTTAAAATTAATTATAGTGATTACAGTGTAATTATGCATAAAATGGACTAAAACCCTATGTTTAGGGGCCCAAATGACCTAGAAACTTGTCTAAAACTAATTTTATGGAAATATATATCCCATTAACTTTATATTAATGAGTTTTGGTGGTATGGTATGACTTAATTTAGGTAAAAACATGTGTACACCTAACTTCTTTTCAAGAATACCATGTGTGTCCTTTTCCTTCCTTATAAAAGGCCACCACCTCTACCCATTCCTCACACATCTGAAACCTCCCAATTTCTACCAAGATCTACCCAAATGGCCTCAAAAAATACCTACCCTATACTTAGAAGCCTCTATTTGGACATAATATCTTCCATGGATTCCTTTTTGTTAAACCAAGAGAAGTTAAAGGAATAAAAGGTAATGTCTTTTCTCAATCTCGCTAGTTTCATTTCCATTTTAAAAACCATATAATATTCTTATTCTATTATTGTGTAACAAAAACAGTATCCTCAATATACTAGGATTTTTTTTTGATTAAATTTATACCTACAATTAGACACACCTCCATGTAATGGGCAACAGACATACTATTTCGGTGAACGGCGAATTACAGCTTCACGAAACGATGGTTGTTCAATTCCCCATTACCACCTCTTATGGTTAACATTATTATGGAAACACTATTTATGTATGATATATATTTTATTTATAACGTTTTAACATTATATAATTTTTATTTATAACATAAATTTATGCTTTACAAGATGTGAAAATACAATAATATCGTTTGAGGAAGTGTGGACTACAACCCCCTCAAAGTAATGTGGTTCGTTCGCATAATACATGGAATGTATAGATTGATGGAAATAATTAAACATATTATATATAAAAAACATCTATATGATATTAATGATATAATTAACTTTCTGGATATATATTTTTGTGTGTGTGTGTATATATATCATTTTCTTTCATTCCCCTTCACAAACTTAAAAAGTGATAACGTTATTCATGGATGTGTGTACTAACACCTCCTCAACATACTATAATTCATTTTATGCCACATAATTCTATATATAAGTATATGAAATTAAATAATATGGTACTTATTATATAATTTTTATTTGGAAAATATTTTATTTACTTATCTTCATTCAACAATGACCATTTAAAAATGGGAATGTTACTCATGCATACGTACGACCTGCCGTCTCCATGATTGTAACATTGATTAATTTTTCATAAAAACATTTAATGATTGATTTTAATATTATAATTAATGTATAAAATTATAATTATGTTATTTTTTTATTTTTTAGATTTTATATAATGAACCCTATGATCACAGTTGACCGACAACAGTTGTTTTGACACAAAAACCGAATTTGGTAAAAAAAACAGCCGATGTAAACATAATTGTTTGAGTAGTTGTAAAAAACATGGTAATAGGTGAAATAAAAGTAATTATAAACATGAAAAGATTCTAAATAAAGTATAAAATTAAAATAAGTTTAATATAAATTAATTTAAAGGACGTTCACCCGAAATTAAATGCAAGGTAAGAGATTTTCATTTCAATTTACATTCCATTGAGTTTTAATTGTTGTTCTGCACCTAGTTTCTTTTACATGGTGTATATACAAACCTTTACATGATATATTATGAATCTACTTAATCTAATTATATTTTAAACATTCATATAATGTTATTCCTTCATGAGTATTATGTTTTCAAATATTTCAAAGTGGTATGGGACACTTTGGAATGCTTAAAGATTATCTTCCTCAAGACTAATCCTAATGATATTTCAATAGAATTTCTATTCAAGGAAATTATATAACCATTTTTTCAATATTAAATTTCATTATTATTTGTTTATTAATGACCATTTTCAAGTATTAGTTCAATTTTCCCAATCTTTGGTGCTCAATGTTTTTTAGAAAATGTTTTTAAGAAATCCCATATTTATTTCCCTCTTTAGTCGGAGAATCAGTTTTCTTCTAAAAACATTGTTTTGTTAAAATATTTTTCAAAAATGATTTTAAAATGATTTGGTAAATAAATTTTTACATTTTTACTTTTACCAATGTTTTAAATTAATCCACATTTCAATTTCCTAATGATTCATTTTATACCCTTTGTTCGTACAAAAGGGATATTCTTTTTACCTTGTACAACATGAATGGATTCATTCACTTTCATTTAATTGAAGAAACCTTTTCAAAAGGATTATTTTTAAGGAAAAATATTTTCAAAAGTTTTTTAAAAAAAAAATCATATTTTCCTTAAGAATATTTTTAAAATCTATTCTTTTATTTCATCAATGACAACAACCCTATATTTTTACTCCATATGGGGTTTTTTGTATGGATGTTATCCTTAATATTGATTTGGATGGTTTATGATTTATTTGTCAAAGGATAATATTCAAATTCACTTCCTTGATATATTTATTAGTCCCCTTGAAATATTCAATATCTTATGATTATTGAACATTTAATTTCCCCAAAATTATCCATTTCATTTATCAAGGATATTATCATTTCCTAAACTATATACCATTTTACATACAGTGTCTACTTTGATTGTTATTTGACTATCTCGTTTAATATTGATAAATCTATATCTCTTAATCCATAAAGATGTTTGATAAAGAACATTATTAAATTAATTATTTGATATATGAGTAATGTTTTGGACTGGTACGACACGGGCATGACCCGATTATAAATATCCCCTCGATGCATCTATAGTCTCATGGGACTAGTCATTTGGATAGCCTCCTTAGATGGGTTTTTATGATATATTTTTTAAACTATATTGTGAAAGGTATTGATGGTAAAGGTACTATGTAACTAGGAAACATGGCGTCCAATAATTAATCATTTCCTTTATTTATATTCTAATATTATTCATCCATGTGATTTTGAATCGATAAATATATGGTTTCATTTCATTTTTAGTATTGAGTTATTATTCATCCATGAGATAATGCGTTGACATATCTATGGATACATTTTATTATTTAGTTCATTGAATAAATGGAATGTGATTCAGTTTCCAAAAATTCCATATTTATATTTCATTATCAAGTTATTTGAATGGCATATGATTCCAGTTATTAACCTTCCACATTGCTTATATACTTCCATTCAGTTTATTGATTTCATGGAATGTGCATTCAGTTATTCACCTTTCCATATTGACTATTCTAATTGATTAACTATTGGTTCTTCTATATTTTTTCCTTACTAAGTGTTTTAGCTCAACCTTATTATGTTTCTTTCCCCAAGAATCCAAGAAGTGTACTATGAAAGATATGTATGGATTTTACTAGTTGGATTGGAGTTATCCTAGAAGTTGTTTAATTTCTTATTTAGAAAGAATATTTTTGTTGTTGTAATAAATGTATTAATTTGTAATATAATACTCATTTATGTATCTAGTTTACTAAGACTACTAAACTAATAGGTCCTTAGAGTCTTGATTCCTTGTAATAATTCTAATGTATTTAGTAGTGGACACAAGATCTGGGCTATATGGGGCCGAGTCACTACATTTATTCTCCATTCTAACTTCTTGATGATCATAAACCATTTGAGGTTGAATATGTGATACAACTTTCCTTGAAATCATAGTAGCATCAGTTTCACTAAGGATTGAAATTGAGACTGGTTGAGGTTGAAGGATATATCTAACAGTTGAGCAAAATTATTCCATAAGAACTTTGAAATCATTATGACTCGCATAGTTTGAAGGAAAAGATACAACTGGAGGAGTGGGAGCTACTGCTAGATCTGATTCATCATTAGAGTCTGGACAGTCAAATACCAATGTGATGTATCTAGGATATTTCTCTCATTCATCTACTTCTATTAAATAAAAAATGATAAGTGTAGAAATTTTAACTATTAGATATAGTTTCTCCCCCTCAACAGGTGCTTTCTTTTCAATATTAACTTCATATTGTAGTTGAACATCTAGAACTTCATCCTCAACTAAAACTATGTCAAGATGATTTTTGAGGTTCCAAGACTGGTTCCTTTTCCCCTAAAATTGTTTCAACATGATGTTTAGGTTCTAAAACACGACCTTGATCCCTAACATAATTATCAAATTCACCACTATTTTCACCACCAGCTTTAACACTTTCTTCTTTTTCTTATTCTTCATTTGCATCACTTTCCCTTTCTTCACCATACTCTTCTTCATCACCTTCTTCATCTTCCTAATTTTCATTTTCTCCATCTTCTTCACTATTCTCCTACTCCTTCTCATTCTCTTCTTCTTACTGGCTTCTAATTCCACTAGCTTATTCAACATCTTCACATTCTTTGGTTTCCTCATACTGATATCCTAAGAGAGATTAATTTTTAGAAATAGATTTTGGAGGGATATGTGATCCATATGTGATTTCGTTAAGACTTATTGAAATGTTAGGACCACTCATATCATCAATGGGAGATTCATTTTCTTGACCCACCTTAGCTTCATTTTCCTCTTCATCTGAATACTCTGCAACCTCATCTAATCCAAAATTAGGATCATCCATATCCTTTGGTCTTGTGGGGTGTTGCACTTGATTAAATTATTTATAAATATTCTCATTATCTTCTACCCACTATTTCTTCCATGGATTCCATATTATCCTCATTCATTTTCATATAGAATTTGTAATGAAAAATCCATCACAATCTATGATAGTTCATTCACCTTTAGTCACCACTCATTTAACTTTTGACATGGTAGATATAATATTTTAATAAAAAAGATATTTTTACTTTGAATGTGGATTAATAATATCACTCATATGAACTATAATATATCTATAGAGGTTCATCTTGTATCCTTGTTTTAGAAGATATAACAAATAAACATCCAAATACTACAACGAGGCAAAGTCACCTTTCCTTAGACATAATTGTTGCTGAATAAACTTAAACAACAATCAACATTCACCATCTAGTTCAATTTCTATAGGTCTTATGGTAATTACATCACTAGTTAGCTCAGTTATGTCTATTTCATAACTAAATATATCACTTGTAGGAGGATAATTTCCTTGATGATCTTCATAGATACCTTCCTGAGGTACATTCAAACACTCAACCCATTTCCTAGAAGATAAAGAAACATTTTTTCATTTATTCAAGACTTAATCCAATAATCATCTATACCCTCATGAATAAAATCCTCATAAAAATAAAACTCATGAAATAGCTTTAGATATTGAGACCTCTTTTTTTTAGAACCATTCCAACCAACCTTGTTCTAGCAACACTTTCAATACAAGAGACTTACTTGAAAAGAGCCGATCGGTATGCACTTCCTTTTTTGGAACAACTACCCAATTTATGATATTAGGGTTAATAGGTTTGGGTTTAGGACCACTTGATTCATATTTTTTTCTTCTTCAAAGGAAGTGGATTGTCTAAATAATTTTCAGATAGATGCTTTACTTAATGCATTTGAAAGACTTAGAGGGTTTGGTTTGAAGTAAGAAGGCAATAGAGGTTTGAGGGAGAAAGGTTAGATTTTGGGAGAGTGGTAAGTGAAAAATTATTTGGATTGATTAAATTTTTATTGTTTAGGGATTTCAAAATCATAAATTGGAAATTAAGAATAAAATAAAGATAAATAAATAAAACATCTATTTTAAGTTTGAGCCAAAAAAATTAAAAAAATAAAGAACTATAAGAAACAACAGTGAGTCCTATTGGCGAGTCATCATCAGTGAGTCCCAACGGTGACTCATCAATGATGAGTCATCAATGGTGAGTCCCAATGGTGAGTCATAAATGATTAGTCCCAACAAAGAGTCATAAATAGTCAGTCCCAATAGTGAGTCACCATCGGTGAGTCCCAATGGTAAGTCATCAATAGTTTGTCCCAATGATCAGTCATCAATAATTAGTCCCAATGGAAAGTCATCAATAATTAATACCAATGTTGTGTCATCAATAATTAGTCCCAAAAGTGATTCATCAACGGTGTGTCTCAATGGCGAGTCATAAATGGTGAGTCTTTAACCATTAGTCACTCAAAATTGATTATCCCCAACTCATTTTTGATGTAAATAATTCTCTCAAATTTTAATTTCTTCGTAAAAATTTCAGCAAGTTGATGTTCTATGCCAATAAATTCAAGATTTTTATCACCTTTTTTATAATAATCCCTCAAAAAGTGATGTATTACATCAATATGATTTGTTCTTAAATGAGAAAATGGATTATTAGAAATTTTAATAGCACTTGTGTTGTAAAAATATATAGGGACAAGCCTAAATTGATATTCATAGTCTAGTAATGTGTGTTTCATATACAAAATTTGAGGACAAAAACTACCAGCAACTATGTATTAAGCTTCAGAAGTAGATAATCCAAAACAAAATTTGTTTCTTACTAGACCATGATACTAGAGACTTTTACAAAAAGTGACATGTTCTAGTGGTTCTTTTTCTATGTGACTTGCAACCACAAAAATCAGCATCATAATAAATAACTAGGTCAAAATATTTCCCTATAGGGTAGAATAGTCCTAAGTTGGTAGTATATTTGAGGTATTTGAAAATTCCTATGACCACAAGAAGGTGTGACTCTTTAAGATTTTCTTGAAAATGAGCACTCAAACAAACACTAAACATAATTTGAGGTCTTCTGTAATTCAAGTAGAGAATACTTCCAAACAAAACTCAATAATTGGTTTGATCCACTAATTGTCCATTTTCATCAAGATCCAATTTACAGGTGGTACTCATAAGAGTATCACTACTTTTAGTCCAATGAAAGGAAAAAAGTTTTAAAATATCTTTTGTATATTTACTCTTATTCAAAATAATAACATCCTTATTTTGAAAATTTTCAAAATCCAAGAAAGAATTTGAGTTCACCCATTAAACTCATTTCATACTCATTTTGCATCATTTTTGAAAATTTAGTACATAAATATTTTTTTTTGATCCAAAAATAAAATCATTAACAGGTATTTGATCAAATAAAACATATTTATAGATTCTTTTTATGAAATGAGTAGGGTCAACTAAACATTTATAAAAACATTTAGAAATAAGGAAAGTGTTGAGCCTATTATACCAAGCTCTTGGAGCTTGTTATAAACCATACAATGCCTTTGTTAACTTGAAAAACTGATTTGGTAAATGATTATTATTCAACAAATACATCCTCAACTATATACCCATTTAGGAATGAACTTTTTACATCCATTTGTTAAAGTTTTAAATTCAGATGTGCTGCATAAGTTGGTAGTATTCTAATGGCTTCAAGTAGATCTACTGGTGAAAAGTTTATTTCACAGTCTATACCTTATTCGTGACTATAATCTTGTTCCACTAATATATCCTTGTCCCTTACTATTATACTAGCTTCATTAACTTTGTTTCTAAATACCCATTTAGTGACTGGGGTCAAAGTGTCTTTGTCTCTATCAACAAGTTTCAATACTTTGTTTCCTTCAAAATGATTTAATAATTCTTTCATAGACACCACCGAAAATTCATCATTGATTGTATCATTGATATTCTTAGGTTCAAGCTGTGACAAAAAGACTTGATGTTCAACCTGATTTCTTAGAGAAGCTCTAGTTTGTATTCTATTGTCTAAGTCTCCAACAACAACATTTAAAGAAATGTTTTAAGAGTAATAACAAGTCTATAAAATGAAGGTCAGGTCACTTAAAGTTATTTTTTTAGTTTTCGGTTCATTTTGATCAAAATCTAGAAATTTCTAGAACTGGATTTCTCTACTTGTTTAACAATAGAATCATAGCATTTAGGATTTAAGTCCAGATTCGGCAGATTATCCTCAATATTTTCTAAGGAGGTTTTGAATTCATGTTGATATATTTCATCAAACTCAACATGCACATATTCTTTCAAAAATTTCATTCTCTTACTAAATAATCAATAGACTTTACTGTATATTGAATAACCTAGGAAAATTCCTTCATCCCTCTTGGAGGAAAATTTTTCAAAATTATTTTTTTATTGACAATAAAAACTTTGAAAAAAAAAACATTGAAGTAATTAGCATTGGGTTTCCTATTATTTCATATATCATTGGGAGTTTTCTTTAGTATAGGTCTAATTAAGTCTCTATTGTTTATATATAAATCTGTATTCATATATTCTGCCTAAAAATAAATAGGTAGAGAATATTCATTAATCATATTTTGAGATATATCTTGTAAGGTTATATTTATACTTTCTACAAATCCATTATTATGGGGTGTCCTAGTAGTAGAGAAGTTACAAGTATTGTCATTTTATAAGAAAAAAGATTCAAATTCTTGATTTTCAAACACACAACCTTTGTCATTTCTTAAGGTTTGGATTCTATGTCCACTTAAGTGTTTTACTGATCTACAATACATGGTGAAATAAGAACAATCCTTTCTTTTGTGATCTAAAAAGAAGGTCCATGTATACCTTGAAAAGTCATATACTAGAATATAGACACAGTGATTCCCATTTAAACATGAAACTCTAGATCATACAAACAAATCCCTGTGAACCAAATCAAGAGGCTGATAAGTTGAAACTTCATTCTTTTTTTGGAAGATATTTTATGTTGTTTTCCTGTTTGACAAGTATTAAAAACATTATCATTTAGAAACTCTAGTATTGGTAGATCCATAACTAATCCATTTATAGTAATTTTTATATGAGAGTGAATATTATAGTGGCCCGGTATCCTATACTAGATCCAAGACTCATTTTTAAAGGCACTTAAGCAGGAAACATTCTATGAGACTAAGGAATCCAAATTAACAACAGAAACATTTTCATTTCAAAAGGCCATAAAGATTAAATATTGTTTAAATTGAAAACATTAAATGAATAATTTATAAATTTAACATGAAAACCATCATCACATAACAATGAAATTCTAAACAGATTGTACTTTAGACCATCAACAAAAAGAACTTTATAAATTAAAACTGAATTTTTGTTACTGATTTGGCCAAGGCCAAAAAATTTCAATTTTTCATTTTCACCAAAGGTGACATGTACACCATCAATATTTATGAGTTTATTGAAGCTAGAGTAGTCCCCTATCATTTTTCTTGAACACTCACTTTCTAAGTACAATGATTTTTTATGGGAACTCTTCAAACAAATTTCCTGCACAAAAAGTTTAAATAAGAAAATACATTGGTACCCATATTTTCTTTGGTCTAGTAATATTAGTAAATAACGTTTTAGAAATGCACATTTTCTTCATGGGTTTCCTATAAATAGTTTGTAAGGTTTATAGAAATAAAATTTATTAGGTCCAAAAGAGTTATAATCAGTAAATGATTTTCCAGTGTTGGAACTTGTATAAATATTTTCAGATTGGCGCATAAAACCGAATTTTATAGATTTAGATACAATTTTTTTTAAAAAAAAATTTGTTTCCCATGTTGGTAACCAATTCCAATTTTATATTTAAGAGAAACTTGTTTTCCAATAATTTGTGTCGAGTTAGTTTTACCATATGTAAATTTTTCAAGATCCCTCTTTAATTTCTCATTAATATGTTTAAGTTTAGTATTCTCATTGAGCAGTTGAGAATTATTTTACTTTTCTATAATGAGTTAATATTTAAAATTAGTTGAAAGATCATGTTGTTTCTTGAGAGATTTATATTTATCTTTTATATAAATGGAAGCATCTTCAACCATTTTACAGTATTGAAACATTTATTTATTGTTCATATTTCCAAAAGTTTCAGATTCACATTCATCTCCAGAATAGTAAGAATTACATGCAGGAGATACTAAGGTTAACTTGGATGAATTTTTCATAAACCACATGTTGGCTTTTTCAACTTTATTATCTTGATATGATTTAGATTCATTGGAGCTATCCTCAGAATCACTCCATGTATACATCATATCCTTCTTGTATTTTCTGTCTTTCTCCTCATGTTTCTTCTTGTACTTCATTTTTGTATAGTTATCCTTCACATGAACTTTTCTTTTTAATTCATAGTATATTATCTCATTCGTATTCTCACTTCATTTGCAATCCTTTTTCTAGTTACCTTTATTGTCATATTTCTCTTTATATCTAGGGTTTCTAAAGAAATTATTCTTTCTATAGAATTTCTTAAATCTCCTGGATAGCTGAGGAATTTCCTCATAACTATCTGTTGATTAATCTTAATTGATGGAACTTTCAACAAGAACTTGAATTTTTTATTTTTGTTTGGATGTCGTGTTTTTAAAAGACACTAACTTTAATCTAGGTTCATAATCTTATTATTTTTTAACTTTCAGTTCTTCCTCGTACATCAGTAAATTTCATATCATCTCCTTTATAGGTAGTGTATCAATGTCACAAGATTTTATAATTGAGACTAATATCCCTCTCCACTATTTTGGAAGACTGTTGGCGCCAAAAATATGGCCTGAAAGAAAGGAACGAAAAAGACAGCTGGCGCGCTGCCTTGCGAAGCTCCGCCGCGAAGCCCCGCCGCGAAGCGCCCCGACCATGGCGGCGCCGCGAAGCTCCAGAGGCGGTAATGCTCCGCGAACCCATTTGACGTTCGCGAGCCGCCGCGAAGCTCCAGAGGCGGTAATGCTCCGCGAACCCATGTGACGTTCGCGAGCGTGCCGCGAAGCCCCGGAGGCGGCGCGCGAGCCCTGCTTCGCGGCGCCCCTTCCCTATAAATGCTGGACTCCCCCTGAGTCCCGGAGGACGAACAATCCGACCTTTCGGCTTCTCCTCTCCTGAATCGCGAAGCACGCTTTGCCCCGGGAATGATGAGCTCCGCGAGGTACTTCTACTTCGCGAGACTCCTTTGCATTGTCTCGTTTTGAGCCCCTCTTCCGAGAGGGATGCCCTTCGCGAAGCTCAAGGGCGTTCGCGAAGGAAGGGGATTCCCAAGGGAACCCGGGCAGCCGCGGAGTGTTTATGCTTCGCGAAACGCCCAACCCCTACTAGTGATCCCTATGCCAAGGCAGGATCACTACACATCGCGAAGCACACTGCTTCGTAGGACCCTGCTTCGCGAGGCACCCCTTCCTCGCGAGGCAGTGCTCCGCGAACACTGTTCCACTTCACGAAGCACCTCCCACTCACACCTATGCCCCATGCTAAGGCCAAGGCACTCCAATTCGCGAAGCACACTCATCTGCTTAGCAATTCCTCTTCCCGTGCGACCCTACCGGTTTGCACGATGTGATTTCAAAGTCCCATGGACAGTACCACCCGTAGATTTGCTTTGCCTAATGCTTCTTCGCATAGGAACGCTAACAGCTATTTCTTCTTTGCATAGCCACTCTAACGTGGACCCCTCGATGGTTTGTTCCATGACCCCCCTTAACCACGACCTTACTGGTACCTTCCCTTCCCCAAGGACCAGAGGGTACCGGTTATGTAAGTCCTAGGGGTGTGGAGTGAACCCACCTCGTCCGAGCTGTAGGACGTTAAACTGCCAAGCACCACATCCTCAACACATGACGTTAAACTGTGACCCAACCTCGTCTCCCTCACGAAGGGTCCCCCCAGGTCGAATATTTTTTACGCCCACTCGTCTCCATGGGAATGGAAATCTTCCTCACATGGAATGAGATCCTCCTTGTCTGAGTGGCGTATGTTCGTAGGGGAAGGGCTTCCTCAGATCGCAAGTCCCTAACCTTTCGTACGGATGATTGCACCCGTGCATCTCCGTACTTCCCCACTACCAAGGTCAGTGGAGGGCGTGATAGGGAACGAGGCACCTCCCACCATTGGACCAAGGTCCCTCTTTCCCGCGCTTTGTCGCGCCATGGGCCTCTATCCTGGAGTAAGTCCCAGCACCGTGGGCCGCCTAACGCGTAAGCCCCTCTTCGCTTCTCACGGACGCTTCCTTCGCGACGTGATCGTCGGGTCCTTGCAACCTCTTGTTTCTCACACCGAGCATGACTCACGTGGGCTTAGAGTGAGCACCGACCCTGACCCCCATCCTTATGATCTACAAGGACTTTGATCCATGTCAAGGCATGGTACGTAGGAAGCCTCCCTGAGGTTCAATCCCACCCGTCGCCCATTCACGTCAGGTCCCATTCTGGTCTAGTGGTAAGCCGTTGCGACCCATCATCTATGTGAACTACAAGGACTTTGATCCATGTCAAGGCATGGTACGTAGGAAGCCTTCATGAGGTTCAAGCCCACCAATAGTGGACCCCCGGGTCTACTTTCACTTCGGTTCACCGACGGACTCATTCCCTTGCGAACTACGAGGACTTTGATCCATGTCAAGGAATGGTATGTAGGAAGCCTTCATGAGGTTCAAGCCCACCAATAGTGGACCCCCGGGTCTACTTTCACGTTGGTTCACCGACGAACCCATATCTCATGAACTACGAGGACTTTGATCCATGTCAAGGCATGGTACGTAGGAAGCCTCCCTAAGGTTCAAGCCCACCCGTCATTTCACGTCGGGTCTCACCCCCGTCCAGCACGACGTTAAACTACATTCTGGTCCAGTGGTAAGCTGTTGCGACCCATCATCCAAATAAACTACGAGGTCTTTGATCCATGTCAAGGCATGGTACGTAGGAAGCCTTCCCAAGGTTCAAGCCCACCACCCATCGGACCAAGGTCCGCCTTCACGTCGGTTCACCGACAAAGCCCCACATGAACTACGAGGTCTTTGATCCACATCAAGGCATGGTACGTAGGAATCCTCCACGAGGTTCAAGCCCACCCATCATCCAATTCACGTCGTGTTCTACCTACGTCCAGCACGACATTAAAACTGCAATTCCAGTATGACGGCAAGCCGCAGTGACTAACCCGAACTATGAGGACTTTGATTCATGTCAAGGCATGGTACGTAGGAAGCCTCCCCGAGGTTCAAGCCCAACTCCCATCGGACTAAGGTCCCTCACTTACGTCGATTCGCTGACACCCACCGCCCATCGTTTATTCACGTCAGGGTTCACTATCGTCCCACATGACGTTAAACTGCCCGAACTACGCGGACTTTGATTCCCTGCCACGGGGATACGTAGGAAGCCTCTTCAAGGCTCAAGCCCAACTCCACCGTCGCCCCTCCGATGGTCCTATTTCACTCCCCTCCGCTCCATTAATCCCCTATCTACCCTGATCCTCACCCGGGCCTCATGTCTCGATGAGACCATGTCGGTATGCTCTTCTTCGTGGCCACCCATGGGCTGGCCCCGGTATTGGCATCCCTTCAAGGAAAATTCCTCAATCTGATCTACCCTGGTTAATGCTCTGGTTGGGTTGATCCGTCTCCGCTGGACGTTAAACTTGCGGCATAACCTGTGCTGAGCACGGGAAGCTGAGGAAAACCTCAGATATGTGTCTATGACATATAATTCCCCACGCTCGATGTGGGATGCCTTGGGGTTCCACGCCCTCGAGAAGCCCTGTGATCAAGGATAACAGACAGACATGCCAGGTACCCCAGCATCCAGACACACTACTGATGCCTCAACGTGACTACTCCCCTGAATGAAGGTTGCTGCCCTGACTAGACCCTTTGGAATGTCCCGACAGAAGCAGTGTAATTAACCGGCGCCCATGGAAACATGGCACTGGGAAGAGTTTCACGAACTACGTATTAAATCTATGAGGGAGACCCGGACTAGGTGACGAGTTCTGAGGAGGAATCCACGGGAGGAAGAACCGACATCCCATCATCCCGTTTCGATCAAGGAGCAGACGTCCCTGAATAAGGAGCGAATGCCGCCCGCCTATGGAAAGTGGGAATGCAGGGCAACAGAAGCGCCGCGCGTCCTACACCACGGACGGACGGGCACGCGCCCCGGCGGAAAGCGTCGGAAACAGAAATGGTGAACCCGGCGTGAAATTATTTTCCTCAATATTGGGATTAGTAGCGTTTGAGACACCAGTAGATTGACGTGTCACCGGATCCAGATATCCGGTGCCTGGTCCCGCCAAACAAATAGAGGGCCTGTCGTGAAACTCACCAGAAGTCGGGGCAGTAGAACTTGGGGCACTCCGTTCTGCAGCGTGTTGGCGTGGATCCTTCTTACAGACGTGGAGAATGGAAGGACACTGGGCGCACTGGCTGTCAATCCTTTTCCTCTCAGTACTGACGAGTTGATCCCTTCGTTTGCCAGGAACCAGGTTGCTGTTACAGAGACGCGGTCACCATCTGCTCCTCGCCCACGCAGGGGCAGGGGAAACACTGCGACGACCATCCCACGTAGCGCCACTACCGCCATGACGGCCGCCACATCGCGGAATACGGGGCGCCCACGCCCCCTCTCCCCATCAGAGGTCATCCAGCGAAGGGTGATCAACAACCTCGTGCGCAGGTATGAGGAAGAAGGGGTCATCCCGACCCGGGATATGGCCCGCCTGGACCGGGAGGCCTCCAGGCCCCGCCGTCAACACCGCCCTAACAGGCCGTGCAGGGAGCCCCTGCTCCCCACCCCAACATTCAACCGTTTTGGGAGCTTGTCTCCGGAACGCCTCGATGAATCCTCGCCTTACGCTGAAGAGGCGGGCGCCGTCTGGCTCAGTCCGCTCAGGGCCCCGACCCGGGGGCCCTAGGCGAGAGCTCCCGTCCGGTCGCGTCAGCGCCGCCGTCCAGCCCCGCAGGAAGAGCAGGCAGACTAAGTCCCTGCACCACCTGCACCAGCTCGCCTGACCCGACGTCAGCGCCGGGCACGGGCTGAGGACGCGCGCCTAGGTGCATCAACATCGACAGCTACAATGGCCCGAGCCACCACCGACATGCATCACGAAGCCCCTGCGTACACTGAGCAGGGGCACTCTTTTACCCAACCAGGATCAAGACCCCGACCGCCCCACGGGCAGGCCGGGTTGACTCTCCGGGTTTCCGGCCCAAGTGGTGATCGCCGCGAGCTAACACGCGGTGATATCACCCCGTACGGAGGTCCTCCCTGTGCCACTACCTCACAGAGCGCGGTCCCTCCCTGCTCCGAATTTCGTCATGGAGGCATGCCTCGTGCTACCCCCATCCCGAAGGAAGACCTGCCTCGTGGCAGTGACGCCCAGCGCAGAAATATTTCCTGCGCCTACTATACAGGGTATGGAGTCCATCCTCCTACCCCCGACCATCAACCTGAAGGCACCGTCCATCCGGTCCCTCTCCAACGTGGGGGCCCTCCCTACGTCCTCTCTGCAACCGGCGAAGGTCCTCCTCGCCCCAATAACTCGAGGAGTGAAGGTCAGCCTCGCTCCACCCGCAGTGACCATGGAGGTCCTCCCCATGCTCCTGCCAATTCCAACAGAGGCCCCTCCCACATGGGTACAGTTCATGGAGGTCCTCCCCATGTACCCTTCGATATTTGCCCCGGTGCCCCTTGCACCCCGGCTATCTCGAGTGGGGGCCCTCTCTACCACGGTGCCAGCGCCGCCCCGAGGCTGCCTGATAGGGGTCAACCCTGTCCCGATGAGCCACCCTGGGGTAGGAGAGCGGGTCGTCACCGCAACAAGAAGAATCCTGGGAAGGCCCAGGTGGAGATCAAACCTGCCCGCTTCTCTGACTCGGAAGCGGAATGCGATTCAGCGATGGAACCTTCTCCCCGCTCCTTCGTATCAAGGACTGGGGTAGGAACCAGACGCGTTAGCCTCATTCTCCCAGAATTTGAGGTCCACCAGATTCCCATCTCCCTCCGCAGGTACATCCAAGAGGAAGAAATCCTGGTAATTCCGCAGGTCTCGACCGCGCAATCACCGCCTCTGTCACCAGAAGAGCCCTCTACCTCTACCAGAGATCACGGAGACTTATTTTGGGGGCCAACGACGGTAGAGAGATGACACGACCTGTCACCGGTAGCCGCGGATCCTATTCCGGAAGCTGTGGTTATCAGCCCGTCGTATCGTTACATCATGACCAGGTCACCTCACTCTTCGGAGGATGGCCCGGAATTCGGCGGCCAGTCAGCTCGTTTGCCGTATTCTCCACCACCGAGCTTACTATCCCAGAGGTCCGCCTCGGTACCGCTACCGGTCCCTCAGCCGCCCCCGGTTGACGAGTGGGGCAACACAGGGCCAGACCCTGAGTCCGAGCCCAGGAGCTTCGGGAGTATCCTTGCAGCGGATTACTTCCCGGAGAAGTTCTGGCCGACGGCGGTGCTGAATTTCCACATATCAGAGTCTCTTACCCCTGAAGAAGTGGGGTGCTTTTGTCGAACCCTATGGGCGACACACTTTCGCCTCCGTTATGAATGGGTGGTGTATCCCAGAAGTCGAGAGCACTTCGAAGAAATCGGCGAGCAGTGCCGCCTGATTGATGCAGCTGCACTCCTTGTGGCCCAGCACCCTGAGTCGCCAGGCCACCAGAGCGCCCTTCAATGAAAATGCGTTCAGAGTCTTAAAGCACTCCGCAGAATCGTCAGGGAAGCCACCCCCCATGTGCAAGTCCGCGGTTGGGGACACTATGCCGCTCTCCTCTTCGACCTTATCCGACGGCAGCCCGATTCGCTATGTGACATCGAGGACATTCCCTCAAGAGGGGTCGCAGTCCACATGGCCGACGTTGTGGATAAGGAAGATGAGCTTGAGTTCCTTGATGGAGACTTACCACCCGAGGGCGTACCGCCGCTGCTCGGCCCATCAGGGAGAGTTACCCATCAGCAGAGGAACCTGTTAGGTCTCCCCGTACCCACCGAATCGCTGGTACTCGGTAGAAACACCGACAAGGGTAAGGAGCACGTCGGAGCTGTCAAGCACTCCGACCCGTCTGCCTCTGTGCAGAAGACAGAAGAGGATCCTGAGAAGGCCGCGTTACGCCAGCAGCTTACTGAGAAGAAGAGGCTGGTTGACGAACTCTTGACTGAGCGCGCCGCAGAGCGGCGACCCGACTATGGTAATCCCAGGCCGGGGCAGCAGGGGCAGGAACAATTTCCCCCTGGTGAGATGCCTCCGGGCAACCCTGATCATGCTACTGCCGCATATAGGGCAGAAGCCGGAACTTATGGCAAGAGGGCGCAATACGTTTCTCCAAATCCCCCCAAGCGATGGGGCAATCTGAAGAATCCAATCCGGGTTCCCCCAGTCACCCCTCAGGTCATCCGGCCAGTTGACCCACAAGCGGCTGAAGCCGTCTACCATGTTGAAGAACCTGTCAATGCACTTGTGGTTAGGGATCCCCGTCAAGACAGGGACCCCCACCCGGAGGATCTTATTTCGGCGCTCACAGCTCGCCTCGAAGCATTGGAAAAGCGGCAGGTGGCGGTCCCACCGGATGGAAAGCCTTATCCCGCGTGGGTGGATGATATGCCTGCACCTCCGGGTTTTGGGAACCCCACTTTCTCACCTTTTAACAGGACAGGGGACCCGCCGCAGCACTTGGCTCATTTTTCTTCCAGGTGTGGCCCCATGATGGGGACCCCGAATCAGCAAGAAGCTGCCAAACTCCGATGTTTCATACAGACATTGGAAGGTCCAGCATTCGTCTGGTACAACCAGCTCCCTATCGGATCGGTGACCGGTTGGGAGGATCTTCGCAGGAAGTTCTTATACCAGTTCAGCTCCACCACGGGAAAGACCAGCATTGCAGACCTCTTCAAGTGCAAGCAAAGGCCTGATGAGCGAGTCGCAGACTTCATTGCCCGGTGGAAGGGACTTACGTATTCCCTCAATATGCCACTGACTCAGGAGCAATTACTGACGATGTGTGTGGGGAACGTCAAGACAGAGCTGGTACCCTCCTTGATTATCCAGAACTACCCTGGATGGTTCAGAGATTTCTCGGATAAGGCTCAACGCCTCGAGAAAGCCCTGCAACAGGACAGTCAGGCACGTTTGTTGCCCCCTATGATCCCAGCCAGGAGGACCGCCAGGGCTGAACCCGCCGCGATGGCTCAAATAGAAGCCCCGAGGCAGCTGGAGTTGCTGCCGTCGGCACCACCCCCGCAACCCCGCAGAGGTCCTCCACCTCAAGCACAGTCTCCTGCCCAGCAGCGACCGCCTCAGAGCCGACAGGTTCCCCCACGCAACGCGCCACCGCCACCTAGGTGAGACAATCAGGTGCCGCCTCCTCGGCAGGCCCCTCCGGCCCCTCGTCAGGACCAGGCCCCCAGGGCCCCCTATCCAGAAAGAAGGTACCAGACCTATTCGTTCAATGAAAATCAGGTCCCTGGCTACTTCCGAAGTGCTCTAGAGCAAGGGATTGTGCGTCTGCCTGAGTGCAGAAGGCCGGTAGAGGCACATCTCACCGATCACCCCAACTACTGCCCTTATCATCGGATCCTGGGGCACACCCTCAAGCGATGCAATGTGTTTAAAGACTGGCTTCAGGACCAGGTCAACAAGAACATAGTCAAGTTGGGCCCAACACCAGCGCAAGTGGCAGGTGTCTTTGCAGGATCCGAGATCGGCAGCGACAGTGAAGGTGAGTGGCAGCAGGTCCCTAGCCGCGGGTCCCGGAACTACGACGACTGGATGGCTCGAAAAACCGTCGTCTGTGCCCATGGAATCATCTGAGTGCGCCTGAAGCAGTCGGAACCTTCAGAAGAAGTAGTCGGTGCCTCCGCATCATCTTCATAGTCGACCTCTGCCCAAAAGGGCAAGCAGCGACGATGCAAGAAGAAGCAACGCGCACCGCCAGTGCCGTCGTCATCCCGCACTCTCAGTGACTTTATGCCCCCCGAAATGGGGATCCCTCCCAGAATCCGCCCAGCGGTGGATGACTCCACGAGCGACAGCCAAGGGTACACTTCGGTTAACACCGTGGAGCTGGTAAAGCCCTATATGACCCCCGACGAGGGGGAATGCCATGCAGACCTCCCCAACGTTTCCAGCCGACGTCAGCGTCAGCGGAATCGCAATCGCGCCAGTCATCGAGGCACGTCAGCAGGCATTTGTGACCAAGCCGTGCATGCTACCGGGACCAGGCAGCTGGCTCAGCGTAGATCTAAGCACGCGCAAACCCATCCAATACCCTCGGCTCTACCTCCACCGCCGTTCGTGCTACTGGATCGGGGGGAGCTGCCTCGTTCGTATCACAGTCAGTCTTGCCCGGCTACAGGCCAGCCTCCGCTGTCCGATCCTAGTCCGATGACTACTCTTCAGGCTTCTACTGGTAGGCAGAAAGATGTACCCAGTACTAGTCAATCGCCGGTTCAGCCAGCCGGACCCGCTGCGCCTCCAAATGCCGAATGACCTTCTGTAAGTAGAGGTTTGCGTTTGGCACGAAAGTACGATGTTCTGAAGCACCTGGCCGGCATTCCGGCGAGGCTCTCCATCCTTGAGGCCCTTCGCCTGTCATCTGAAATGCGCGAGGCACTTGCCGAGGCCCTAAGGATCCCCCTCCAGTTCAAGACGGAAGTAGCAGCTGCGGAAGCCTTCCATACCGAGACGATCGAAAACGCCGAATGTCAGGTGGTTATCTCGTTCTCCGGTAAAGATGAGGACCCTCCTATACAGGGGCACATTCACCCGTTGTACATCACTGGCCACTTCAATGGTGTGGAAGTCCGCCGTTGCCTCATTGATACAGGTTCCGGGATCAATCTAATTCTGACCCGGATGCTGCGAAAGCTGGGTCTGTCCAAAGGTGATTTAATTCCCTCTGACCTCAGGATCCAGGGGTATGACAGGACAGAGCAAACCCCAGTCGGCAAGATCCACCTGAAGACTCAGTTCAGTGGCTTAATTTCCAGCACCGAGTTCATGGTTGTCTCTCAGGACACCGCCTACAACGCATTGATGGGTAGGCCATGGCTCCATCTCCATGCAGCGGTCCCTTCGTCGTATCACCAGTGCCTCAAGTACTCGCTCAACGGTCGAGTAGGCGTGCTCCAAGGAGACACGTCCCCTTTCGCTTCTTGTGAGGCCCGCTATCTGGATGTGGGTTATTACAAAAGTAAGGACAAGCAAATCCTGGTAAGCGAGGATGAACCCGCCCCGATCACAAGTGATCCCTGGGCAAGCATGGATGACGCCTACATCCTACCTATCCACCGGTTGGAGGCCACGACTCCCGACATGGGACAATGTTTCATTGTTTCGGGTACGCAAGGAAGGCATGTTCCCGTGTCCAAGCGACGGTGGAAAATCACCTCGTACTCCTACACCAACTAGGCTCAGGTCACCCAGGAACCTCCTACCCCTATACGGTACCGGGACGTCAAGATTATGACGACAGAGGTACGCCATACGTGTCTCTTCCGTCAGGCTGGAATCCACCGACTAAGGCCGACACGTCACCACTTCTTTGATATCATCAAACGTGGCCCTTTAGGCCAAAGGCCAGATGGGATAGGGTCGACTACCTTCATTGCTATGGTCTCAATGGAAAGCGAGTCTCCCGATGTGATGACCTCTGCCGCCCAAGCTGGAACCAGCTGCCCCGTGGATCTTGATAGCCCAGAAGCACCTTCTGTCGCGGGAATTCCCCCCACGGGTAGGGAGGAATACCTGGAGGATGCTCCCCCTGCCTTTGAAGAAGGCGTCTCTAACACGGTTGATGAACTGGTACAGGTGAACCTTGGCCACGAGGCAGATCCGAGACCCACATTGATCAGTGCAACCATGTCCCTCGAGGAGCGGCAATAGTACGTAGACTTCCTCAAACAGCACCGTGATGTGTTTTCCTGGAGTTACGATGAGATGCCAGGGCTGGATCCCCAAGTATCCGTTCATCGTCTAGGCCTCCCGGTAAAACATCGTGGGTTTAAGCAGCCTCCCAGGAAGATGCACCCTTCTCATGGTGCTATGGTTGAGGCCGAAGTTGATAAGCTAATCAAAGCCAACTTCTTCAAAGAGGTCCAGTACCCAAAGTGGCTTGCCAACATTGTTCCAGTTAGGAAGAAGAATGGGCAGATCAGAGTCTGTATCGACTTCTGCGATCTTAATCACCACTGCCCAAAGGATGACTTCCCACTCCCGGCGACGGAGCTGTTGATTGACGCCACGGCCGGGTTCCAAGCCCTCTCTTTCATGGATGGGTATTCCGGGTATAACCAGATCCGGATGGCCCCCAAAGACGAGGAGTCCACTGCCTTCAGGGCTCCCCAGGGTACCTTTTGCTACCAGGTAATGCCATTCGGTTTGAAAAATGCAGGTGCCACTTATCAGAGGGCCATACATCGCATATTCAAACCGATTCTCGGGACATTGGTGGAATGCTACGTGGATGACCTTGTAGTCAAATCATGCCAGCGCCAGGACCATCTCAGAGACCTTGAGAAAGTGTTCAGTTTCCTCCGTTCCCATCACCTGAAGATGAACCCGCTGAAGTGTGCTTTTGGGGTCACCTCCGAGAAGTTTCTGGGATTTGTTGTCAGATACCGAGGTATCAAGATCGACCCGGAGAAGATCAAGGCCATCAGCCAAATGCCTCCCCCGAGCAACATTCGGGAGCTTCGAGGCCTTCAAGACCACTTAGCCTATATACGCCGATTCATCGCGAATCTGGCCGGCAAGTGTAAGCCCTTTTCCCGGATCATGAAAAAGGGTGCCGCCTATGAATGGGATGAGGAGTGTCGGACCACCTTCGAGGAAATCAAGAAGTATCTGCTCCAACCTCCGGTCTTGATGCCACCCATCTCCGGAAAGCCGCTGGTCCTTTACGTGACCACCCTGGAGAGATCCCTTGGTGAACTACTTGCCCAGAAGAATAATGAGGGTACTAAGAATAGTCTCTACTATCTCAGCCGCATGCTTCTCGATATGGAGGTCAGATACTCCCATATCGAAAAGAGCTGCCTTGCGCTCGTCTTCGCCGTGCAGAAGTTGCGACATTACCTGCAGCACCATGAGGTGAAATTGGTCTCCCGGGTAGACCCACTGAAGTACATCCTGAACCGTCCCATGCTGACTGGCCGACTAGCACGGTGGGCGGTGATTCTCCAGCAGTTTGATATCGTGTTTGTACCTCAGAAGGCCATTAAGGGATAGGCATTAGCAGAGTTTTTAGCTGCCCATCCAACCTCTGCGGATCAATCCCTGGACCTGGATTTCCCCGATGAGACGATCCTCTCAGTTGATCATGCTGCCCCGTGTTGGAAAATGCATTTCGACGGCGCCTCCCCGGATCCCCACTGGTAAGAGGCTCAACGATCCCAAGCTCAACAGAGTGGGCCTGGGTATTGTCTTCATTACCCCGACGCAAGCCATCTTGCCATACTCGTTCCTGTTGTCAGAAGGCTGTACGAACAACGAGGCAGAGTACCAAGCTCTCATCACCGGCCTCGAGCTGGCCCTTGAGATCCATGTGCCCCATTTACATGTGAAGGGAGATTCTGATCTAGTGATCAAACAGGTTAATGGCGACTACGTCGTCAGGAAGCCGGAGCTCGCACCGTTGCTGGAGTACACCCTCCGCCTAATGGCCCAGTTCTCCCCTCGACCATAGGTTACCCATGTCCCACGGTCGCAGAACGGATAAGCAGACGCCTTGGCTGGTTTAGCCGCGTCGCTCGCGGAACCCGAGCAAGATGATTTGGTCATACATGTGGCACACCGGAGAGTCATTGCTCACGTCACCCAAGAAGACCATGATGGCCTGCGGGTAAGCCATCTCACTGCCGGACCCTCCATATCGGGAGTCCCGGGTTCGTCAGACGCAGTGGTTGAAACCACCCCCGACTGGAGAGCACCTTTTGTCGAGTATCTCCAAAATGGTCAGCTCCCGGACGACCGGGCCGAGCGCGAGCGAATTCGACGCCGTGCGCTGCAATTTACCCTCCAGAGCGGCCCCAGTCTGGAACAAATCCTTTATAAGCAGAGTTTCGATGGTGTCCTTCTCCGTTGCCTCCAAGGAGGGGAGATACCTCAAGTTATGCAAGAGGTTCACGCCAGTACCTGTGGCGCCCATCAGGCTGGGCCGAAACTGTCCCATCAAATTCGGAGGTTGGGGTACTTTTGGCCCTCTATGATCCATGATTGTATTGGATATGCCAAGAGATGCCACGCGTGCCAAGTACACGCCAACTTCTTGCATCGGCTGCCAGAGCCCCTCCACCCCACCAAGTAATCTTGGCCATTTGCGGTATGGGGACTTGATGTAGTGGGAACGTATCCACAGGCAACAGCCCTCCAGTGTAGGTTCATCCTGACTGCTACAGATTTCTTCTCCAAGTGGGCAGAGGCAGTTCCTCTCAAAGAGGTCAAGGCCCGTTCCATCGTTGAATTTGTGAGCTCCAACATTATCCACCGGTTTGGAGTCCCTCACGCCGTCCTCACCGATAATGGCACCAACTTCCGAGCAGCTGAATTGAAGAAATTGTACGCTAAGTACGACATCCGGTCAAACCATACCTCCCGCTACCACGTGCAGGCGAATGGAAAGATCAAGGCATTCAACAAGACCCTCTCTAACATTCTGCAGAAGATGGTTGGTCAGAACAAGAAAAGTTGGCCGGAAAAGCTCCCCAACGCCCTCTGGGCTTACCGGATGACGACTCACAACTCTACCCAGGTAACCCCATATTCCCTAGTGTATGGAGCTGAGGTTGTCCTACCCATTGAGATCCAGCTGACGTCGTTACGCACTGCAGTTTATGACCACCAGACATCAGATGAGGTAGCCGATATCCGTCTGGCTGAATTAGAGGCACTGGACGGGAACCAGCTTCATGCCCTGCACAATCTGGAAAGGCATCAGGACAAGATAGTGAGAGACTTTGATAAGAAGGTTCTTCTTCGCTCTTTTCTACAGGGCGACCTAGTACTGGCCCTTCGAGCGCCAATGATTCCCGGTAGGAAACCGCCCAAGTTAGAACCGAAATGGGAAGGGCCTTATATCATCCATAGGGTTTATCGCAATGGAGAATACTTCTTGGTGACCACGGATGGAGAGCGTATAACCCCTCCCACCAATGCCAAATTCCTAAAACGATACTTTTCCTAGGGAAAAAAGGTCCAGCACGACCCTAAACTAGGAGATGGTACCACACAACCCTAAACTACATCCCCGTCCTTACTGCAAGATGTTAAACTGCAAGCCAGTCAAACCTTCCTGACAGAGGCTTGGCCTCAGGCCCCTTGGCCTCCTTGGGCCCTCGGCCCCTTCTTCACTGCGAGACGTTAAACAGCAAGCTGGTCAGGTCTCCTTGACCATGGCTCGGCCTCAGGCCCCCTGGTTTTCCCTGATCTATTCTCTTGTGGGATTGTACGGTATGGTGTAGGACTATGTCCTCATTCACGTCGGGTTACTCATCGTACCGTACATATCCCCAAATGAGATGCTTCTTATCGTCCCACATGACGTTAAACTGCATTTCTAGAACTACGTGTGGCTTGATTCTCATCCTTATGAGATATGTAGGAACGCTCAGACGCTTCGTCTTGAGCCCAGCCCCAAGCTTTTCCCTTCCACTATCCCCCCTAGGAATAGTTTTCTTGGAGGATCTTTGTGTAGCCAGGAGTAGGCCTTCTTGGCCCCGCTTATGCAACCCCGCTCGCACAAAGATTGTAAGGGTCGCACCATATGCCCACTCCCGTTCTTCTATCCTTCCACGTCCTCACCGCATGACGCTAAACTGCATGGCCTTCAAGAACTACGTATGGCTTGATTCTCATCCTTATGAGATACGTAGGAACGCTCAGACATTTCGTCCGTTAGCCTAGCCCAAAAGCCAAAATCATCCCCTCGGATCAAGACATGACAGGGTGCACACTTTTGCCCTGACCCACATCGAGCATGCCTCGACCCGGCTGCACATTCACCCCTGGAGGTGTTTTCCCCTTTCGTGGATGGATACAGATATGCTTCACCCACTCCTTGACTAGGATTCCGTCATTTTTCACACCCAGAGGGACCCCCAAGAACGGCCTGGATACAATGCCCAAGGGCTCTCCTACCGATACGGGCCAACACCCCCGAGGGTTTTCAAGCAACAAGCCGATACAAGTCCCGCATTGCGAATTTGGTCAGCGGTTGACGCTCATTTGTTGCCCCCATACAGGTCACCATAAGAACGCTGTGTTTCGAACATGGTCAACAGTGTCCTGGATTTTCGGGTCCACCTTGAGATGTCCCAGGCGTCAAGAGCAGTGATTCATTCTGCCCCATCCTGAGGTGACAAACTTCCCCCAGGTGGTGCTAGCGATCGGGCCCACGACCCCGATTCCTCATAAGGGTGTACGGTGTGATGTGGGAATATGTCCTCATTCGCGTCGGGATCATGTACCATGTCGTATGCCCTCCCTTTACGAGGCCCAGCCTCAGGCCCCTTGGCCTTCTCGGGTCCCCGACCCTCGTCCTCATGTAAGACGTTAAACTGCAAACCAGTCAGGCTTTCCTGACTGATGCCTGACCTTAGGTCCCTTGGCCTTTTCGGGCCACGGCCCAGGTCCCCTCTTACCCAGGGGTGTATGGTGTGATGTGGGACTATGTCCTCATTCACGTCAGGATCATGTACCATGCTGTACGCCTCCCCTTACGAGGCCCAACCTCATTCCCCTTGGTCTTCTCGGACCTCTCCGCCCAATCTCTTACCCGGGGTGTACGGTGTGGTGTAGGACTACGTCCTCATTCACGTCAGGATCATGTACCATGTCGTACGCCCCCCTTTACGAGGCCCGGCCTCAGGCCCCTTGGCCTCCTTGGGCCCCTGGCCCCTCGTCCTCTTTTCAAGACATTAAACTGCAAGCCAGTTAGGCCTTCCTGACCGAGGCTCAGCCTCAGGCCCCTTGGCCTTTCCAGGCCACGGCCCAGGTCCTATCCTATAAGATCGTATGGTGTGACATAGGACTCCGTCCTCATTCAAAACGACTTCTTCGCCATACCGTACAACTCCCTTGTTTAGGTGTGTATTACTCCCCTTCTCGTCCAGTATGACGTTAAACTACATATAGAGAACTACATATGGCTTGATTCCCATCCTCATGGGATACGTAGGACCACCTGAATGTCCAAGATTCGGGTCCAGCCCCATCTCTCGGGAATCCTCATCTCATCTTGGCCCCTTGGCCTATCCTTCATCCATGAGAGGATTATATGGTGTGGTGTGGGATTATGTCCTCATTCACGACGGTCTCATAATGACCACGCCATGCTTCCCCCCCTACTGAGCTGTTTCGTCGATCCCCTTTTCGGCGGTTCACCAATGTGCTTAAGAGTACTCTGGTTTATTACCTGGAATGCCAAGATTTACTCGGACACATCCGCACCCGCTTTCCAGGCTTTGTGTATCCCCGCATCAGGGCTTTCATCATCTATCACACCCGGAGGGACCCCCAAGAATGGCCTGGATACTATGCCCAAGGGCTCTCCTACCGATACGGGCCAACGCCCCCGAGGGTTTCGGACAACAAATCGATAAAATCCCGCGTTGCGAATATGGTCAGCGGTCGATGCTCGTTTGTTGTTCCCACCTCAGGCTAACGCGATATGGACGCTGTGTTTCCGTCATGGTTAACAGTTTTCCTCTATCACCACGCCAACCCATTAAGCCCAAATGCCGGGTACACGATTCACACCCTTCATCACTTCATCATGTCCAAGTAGAATCTCAGAACTCTTGGTACTTTTCCTCCGTGCACGTCTGCGCGTTGGGAGAACAAGCTGCATCAAAGGTGTCCTTCGAAACTCTCCGTCGACTCCCATTTGATGGACACCCCAAGTATTGCGATAAGGATCTTCCCCCCTTGTTTCCCACACCGAGTTTTTCTCACGTGGGATTAGGGATTGGGTTGACATCTGTGCTTGCTCGGGAGTTGTCACCATCCACGGTCCGAGCTCTAAGACAATAAAATAAGATTCTCATCTGGAACTACATTCGAGACCCCTTGTCTTTGGGTCCAGCTTGAGTTCAGAAAGTTCACCTCTCCGGTCCTACCTTCAGGACCCCGACCACGGGATAGCGCGTCGTAGTGTAGGACCACGTCCTCATTCACGCCGGGTTTGCAATAGCTGCACCACGCATACCCCATTCTGAGAGTTAGCCCTCCTATTCCTTGTCCTGTATGACATTAAAAGGCACCCTTCAGAACTATGTGTGGCTTGATTCCCATCCTCATGGGATATGTAGGACCACCTGAATGTCTAAGATTCGGGTCCAGCCCCACCTCTTAGTGATCTCCTGATCTCCCGGTCACCTAGGCCACTTGGCTTATCCCTCTCCAGAAGAGGGATGTGTAGGTATGATTCAAGGTTTTGGGCACCGTGCCCCCTTCCCCCGGGAACCTGCCATCTCTCGATCACCCTCAATGTTGAGTCCCTTGAATCCTTGCAGTGGTTCACCCATGTATTAAGAGCACTCTAGTCTAGGACCAAGAGTGTCAGATTCAACTTGATCAAGTTCCTTCCACTTGTCAAGCTTCGTGTTCCCCTCCATTCGGGCTTCCATCACCTTTCACACCCAGAGGGACCCCCAAGAACGGCCTGGATACAATGCCCAAGGGATCTCCTACCGATACGGGCAAACTCCCCCGAGGGTTTTGGACAACAAATCGATAAAATCCCACGTTGTGAATATGGTCAGCGGTCAATGCTCATTTGTTTGTCCTCATCTTAGGCTAATGCGACAGGATGCTGCGTTGCGAACATGGTCAGCAGTAATACTCTATCGTCACGCCATCCCCTTCAGTCCTTGAATGTTGGTTGCATGATTCACATCATTTTCCATCCCATCATGTCCAGGTGGAATCTCGATACTTTTTGTACTTTTCCTCCGTGCACGTCTGCGTGTTGGGAGAACAAAGCTGCAATCTGGCGTCCTTCGGGGCTCCCATGGTCCGATCTCTAAGACCATAAACTAAGATCCATTCGGGACTACGTTCAACTTGATTCCCACCCTCATGGGATACGTAGGACCGCCGAGACGCCCTGCCTCCGGGTACAACCCATTCAGGAAACCAGTCTCTCCCCCTGCTTCCCCTCTATATAGGCCCCTCGGCCTAAGGTTTCCCTCTCCGAATGGCGTACAAACTGATGTGGGATCATGTCTCCGTCAATTTTGTTTTACAACACTGCGCACATTTCCCGCCTAGCATCGTCTCTTCTACGTTTTCACTGCATGACGATAAAATGCATGCTTTGTCCTATCATACGACCTTAAACTGTGACATTATCGTCCTGGCCGCACGACGAAAAACAGCACTGCATTGTGGTAACCTCGTTGTAGAGGACATCACGTTGGGTACTGGCCACGTGCCATGCCATTTGTCAACGCCCATCGCGGCTTGATCCTTGTGGAGACATCACGGCCCACTATTCTAGGCCTGTCGCTTCACAAAAAAAACCCATTCACCTTAAAGAACAAACAAGATATATCAAATTCCGCTTCCTTTAGTGCAAGGGCCATGCCCGCACTCCCCTTTTCCCCTGACACTGGTATCCTGCAGTGTCACCATTCAGAACTATGTATGGCTTGATTCTCATCCTCATGAGATACGTAGGAGCGCCCGGGCACTTCCCCACGGGCCCAGCCTAACCTTTGTGTTCGGTCCCTCGACTCGAACATTTCCCCAGAGAATGCATGGTAAGTAGGGCTTAGGTCCTCCTTCACATCTGGTTTTGATGCCATGCATCCCCTGCTCCCTTTACCCATTTATGGTCTAAGGTCCATCAAGAACTACGTAAGGCTTGATTCTCATCCCTATGAGATATGTAGGAGCGCCCGGGCACTTCCCCACGGGCCCAGTCTAACTTTTCATGGTCCAAATTCTACGACCCTAAACTAAGATCTCCCCAAGGGAAAGGAATCTACTCCCTCTCTCTAATACGTTTCGTTGTCGTATTCAGATGTGTTTCGATAAAGAACCTGAAGTGTGGGACTTTCATGCGGACATTCCCTTCGTCCCACGACCAAGCTTCGTGAACTCGCTATTTGGATCCTCATCCTCTTCCACGTCCAGAAGGACCCCCGGACGACATGGATACTTGGCTTAAGGGCTCTCCATGAATGCTGGACCTAAGGGCCCTTCAATCGTTTCGGGCCAACGTCCCTACAGATATTTGACAACATCTGTGACACGGTCCCGTGTTTCAAACATGGTCAACGTTCGACCCTCATTTGTCTGTCTCCATTCTAGGCTAACGCGACAGGGTGCTGTGTTGCGAATACATCAGCAGTTATCTTCCATCATCACGCCGCCATCATCGTGATCTGAATCTCGAGCACCATGATTCACACGTTTCCACTCCCTCATGTTCAAGTGGAATCCCATCATACTCGGCTCTTTCTCCTCGTGCATCTAGGTGCGCTAAATGATCATGTTAGTGTCATTGGGCCGGTATTCACCGAGCGTCCCTTTGCCCTAACCTGCCCCTCTCTGTGTCGGAAAATTCCCACCGCTACTACTTGTTTCCCACACCGAGCACGACTCACTTGGGCTTAGTAGTTTTGGCGAGATGTGTACCAACGCGGTCAGGCTTCTCCTCGTCCTGCATGACGTTAAACTGCACTTTCAGAACTACGTATGGCTTGACTCCCATCCTCATGGGGTACGCAGGAATACCCGACCACTTTTCTTCGGGCCCAGCCCAATCCTCACTCTTGGTCCCTTGACCTGAAGAGTTTCCTCTGGGGGTACATGGTGTGATTTGGACTCCAAGTCCTCATTCGCGTCGGTTTCATATCTACCGCGCCACACTCTTCCTTCCCTCTTATTCCACGTCCTATCTTATGACGTTAAACTACAGGAGTCTATGTGTCCTCAACGCATGACAATAAACTGCGGTTCTGCCCTGAACAAGTTCAGGATGCCCCAAGATCCCACTGGGAAGTGACAGATCCCCTTTCCAGAGAGGCCCTGTCCCAAAGAAGGAATGATCCATGATCAAACCAATACGGCCATCGGACGTACTCCCACCACGGTGGTGTAACTACCTAAGTGTTGGATTTTGTTTGGATAGACCATCACTCCATATGCCATGCTTTGCGTGCCCCTTATTCGGACCCTCGTCCTCTTTCGTGTCTAAAGGAACCCCCTAACGGCCTGGTCTCATGCCGCATCGGCTCACCTAACATCCTGGGACAACGTTCCGACAGACTGGTCATGTTTGGAAGGACCCCCTAACAGTATGGATGTTCGACCTACGGTCCTCCTACTGTCCTGGGCCAACGTCCCGAAGGATTGATCGACAACAAATTGATAAAATCCCGCGTTGCGATTATGGTCACCGGTCGATGCTCATTTGTTGTCCCCATTTCAGGCTAACGCAGTAAGGGTACCGTTTCTCCTCCAAGGTTAACAGTTGTCCCTTATTGTCACGCCATCCCCACAGTGTTCCGAATCTTGGGTATCGTGATTCACACTTTCCATTTTCATCTGTTTGGACCGATTTCAGCGCCCCTGGCGTTGCCCCGTTTGTGCATAAGATCACGTTGAAGAAACGGTAATTCGGCTATCCTGGAAGTTCCTCCTCTGATCAAGCCTTCCCCATCTTTCGGAAATCTGGACTGGCTTGGGGAATTGTCGCCAAACGTCCCGCAAACATTGTAGGGATGTAACAAGGCAATTCAACAGTGGAAATCATGCATGCTACGGCATTCAAAACAAAGGTAAAATTTGGAAGCACGAAAGTACCAATAAAAGAGTTTTGGGTTTGTTACAATACTCGGGGGTTGACTTCCCCGATGGATGGGTTGACCCCGTTAAAAGAGCGTTGCAGCTCCGCCACCCGTTGAATTGCGCCATCCAAGGCTTGCTGCCGCTGAATCAGCTCTCGCTCCTCCTCAGCAGCGGTGGGGCGCAGTTCGTCAGTTCTGGCTTTGGCCCTCTCTACATCAGCTTGAACGGCAGCCATCTTTTCAGAGGTCTTCCTCATGTGCTCTTTTGCCTCTGCCAGCTGGGCCTTCAACCGTGAGACCAGCTCAGATTGCGCATCAAGAGAGGCTGAAAGCTCGTCTGCCCGGGTCTGCATCCGTTGAACCTCGCCTTCAGCCTCCTGGAGCTTCCTAATGCTGGTCGCCTTCCTCCGCTGCCAGCCCACGCTGAGCCCACGATCATGATCCCGGATCTTCTCAACCATAAGATCTCGGATGAGTGCATGAGGACGTTGGGCATCCACTCCCCCAGCGCACAGTTCGCGCAACCGCGAGCGAAGCCTATCCATTTCGGCCAGCCAGTGTGCTTGGGGGTGTCCTTGATAAAGCGCGCGATCAACTTCCACAACCGGCGGCGGACTATGCTGATGTCTTCCTCGTCGGAGGCCATTTCGTCCCAGTCTGCGCGATTGGCAGCCTCGTACGCGGGATACGCCCGTAGGAAATCCTCGACAGGATCAACATTCGGTGTTTAATCCAGTGCGACACCTGGCGCCGAAGCGGGCGCGATAGAACTGGGGCCGACCAGTTGATCCTCTTCCTCGGAGTCCACCTCGATGACTTCGGGTACGGCCTTGCTAGCGGACCCGCCAGTGATGATGTGCATCGCAGCTTGAGGAGATGGAGGGACTATTGCCACCATCACCGGCATGCCCCTAGGAGGGACGCCACTAGACATCCCGACCAGCCTTGCCGCAGCGGCCCACGCCAGTCAAAGAACTGCACGACAGAGAGACATAAACGTTAGTTGGAATGGCCTACATGTGACAACGAGGAGACCGGTGGAGGAGACTTACGAAGATCGACCTCCGAGAACTGCTCTTGAGCCGGTACTGACGGGACACCGAGACGAGGCCCCCCGTATACTGTTGGAAGGTCTGGGGATTCCAGAGGAGCCACCTCGTGCCCCCTGGTCCCACCAGACGCAGAATTGGATGCAGCCATAGGCGCGGGTTCTGAAGGTCCCGCATCATCACCCGCCAAGGAGCGAGAACGAGGCCTGCGAACAAGTTCCTCCTGCATGGCTCAAACATTGGTGAGAAGTCCATAGGGATCCAAGAACAGATCGTAAGGAGAGAAGTTCGGAATGCTACCTCGAGAGCCTCCGCGAACTCATCGGATTCTGAGCCTCGGTCTCCGACCTCACCTTCCTCCAGCGGGCTCCCTCCTCCAGCCTCATCCTCCGGAGAGGAGTCCTCTAATTCCTCCGGCAAGGGGAAGCACTCCCTCAGATCGGCAGCCGATAACTGTGGGGGGACCGTCTGATTCAATAGTACCCTCACCCAGTCCATCATTGGGCGAGGGATGCCACTGGAGTGGACGTAATCTTCCAGCTCTTCCAGGTACTGTTCTGCCTCTGCCGGAGACGCCATGAATCCAGCCCGAACTGGGCCTATACCCGGTAATTCCATCCCGAGGCGAGTCAGGTGGGCCCATATCTCAGATGGGATGAGGAATTGCTGGTTGACATCCCAAATGTCCCAAGCATCCGGGAAGACGACATCCTCTGCCATATCAATGTGACGCAGGCGCTTCCCCAGAGCCTGGGTGGATATCCTATGAAATCCCCTCGGTGGCCGCCCCTCCGGATGACCATGCTCTCCTGGAATCATCGGATCCACCGCTGCTGCCATACCCTCGGCCGTTGTGGGTATCACCGCCATGGCAGCCCCGCCACCGCGAGCAGCCCTAGATGCCCGCCGACCCCGACCTCGAGATAGAGGAGGCCCACCGTCACCGACCCAGATAGTTGGTTGCTTCAGCATCTCTCCTGGGTAAGCAACCTCCCAACTAATGGCGTACTCCTTCACTAATCCAAAGGCGGCGGTGGATGGAGGAAATGCAATCCGCATCTTTACATATTCCCTTGTGAACATGAGCCACAGCTGCCTCATCACACACGGGTGCTCCTCATGACGCACCTCCCAGTAGACCTGCGGAGTCAGCCGCTGGAGGCACCGGAACTGCCTCGCAAACCGATGCGGAGTGTATGGTTCACAGAGTGGCTCACGATCTATTCGTGCCACCAAAACTCCACCTCGGAAAGCTAGGAGGTAAGCCCGATGTTCTTCCATTCCCCATCCGTCATCAGTAAGCATCCCCGTCAGCAATGGGAAGGGATGGAAGTTGAACTCGTCCGCCCTCCACACCCTATTCAGCACCATCGGAACGGCCAGTTTGAACGGGAAGCTCCCGACCGCGTTCAGGATGGAGGGGCGAAAGTTTGATCCCGGCGGCGAAATGGGGTTTGGATACTCGTAAATCCCCCTGATATGCGCTGCGATCCACCCATAAAGGAGGTGGAAGGGCCCGCATATCCTTGGCGGCTTCTTTCCCTAGCTAATATGACGCAACATTCTGTATAGTTTGGTGAGCATCGGGATCCCCAGGTTGATCCGCTGCCCCATGGCCAACATCGACGCCATGATAAACGAGTTGGGCTATACCCCCATGCTTGTATCTCTCACCGGCAGGATCCAGCCACAGATGAGAGCCACGATGAACGCCGCCAGCCTGACTATCGGTTGTTGTTCAGTGCTGACACTGAAACCCCAAGTTTTCCATTGGATGTCCTCCAAGACCCGCCAATACGAGTGCCCCTTGCCCCGTTGGGCTGCCCTTGGACAAGTTCGAGGCCTCGGAGGGAACTCTCGATTCTCTGGGAAATTCAGGAAGCATTTGAAACACCTCCTGAAGTGGACGTCCTTCACTGCCTCCTTGTCCTCTCCAGGGACAAGTGCCATCAGCGCCGACGCCAGTCGCGACATTTTCTCCGCATCTCCCCACGCGCTGACAACAGGGAGGAATTCGTCACACATGGCCCCCAAGATCGGGACCCCAGAAATCTGGTGGACATCCCACAGGCTGATGCCCACCTCCCCGTGATGCAGGTGAAAGGTGTTGGTCCTAGATGACCATCTACTCAGCAACTCCGGCATTAGCTGCTTCGGTTGTTAAATGTGGAATTGGGAGTCCCATGCCGCCTCATACAGCCCCACTCTCCTCAGCTCGGCCCCAAAATCCTCGCATGAAGCGCCTACCCAGTAGGCCCAGGCCCAGTCATCGGAAAAGTTGTCGACCTGGCGCAGGTCCCACTCATCGGACCATCCTTTCTTCGAATCCTGTAAAGCCGCCTTCAGTATGGTACGGTAGAGAGGAGGGGACGTCTCTGGTTGCAATGGCCTCCCATCAATATCTTTCACATGGTTGTAGAGACAATCAGCAGTGACGGGTGTGAAGTCCTCCCGCGCGTGACCATCGGCCGCCCTGAACCATTGGTGCTGGCACGATGTGCTTCTGAACCAGCAAGCTGGTTCATCCCTACTCGCCTCAGGGATGAAGACGTCATCCCTCAGCCCGAAGCCGTACAACGACAGTTTCTTGCACTGCGGATAATCTTTCTGGCCCTCCGAGAGCAGATCTGTCAAAGAAGTGTGGTCCGAGTGGCTCCGGATCATCTCCCCCAGGCCTGGACGGTTGGCCATCTCATCCCATCGAGCAGCATCCGCAAGGACCCCCAATACAGCCTCTTGATGGGCCATTTAACTTTGACACTCAGAAAAGAGTTCTCTCGGATGCATCACGAAGCTCGATCGTGAAGCTGAATCGTGAAGCCAGATCACGAATATCGGTCGCGAGACCAAGCCGCGAAGTCTGGCCAAGGCCGACAAACAGAGGTTCGCTTGGCGCGGACGCAGAGCCGGAGACCCGCGGTTCACCGCGAAGCTCGATTCGTGGAGGGCTGTCGCAGAGTACGTGGAGCTGCGCGAAGTCAAGAGCGCAAAAATACAAGGAAGTCACGTGAAGACAAAAGAGGTCGGACCCCCTATTTATAGGCGGTGACCCCGGAGCATCGCGACGCACCTCACCCGCGCGGAGCATCGCGGCGCGTCCGGATCTGTGGCCCCGGTCAGCACCGCGACCCCCTTCGCAAAGCCGCTTCGCGAACCACCGACAATTTTGGAGATTTTCCCTCAGACTTCGACCCTTCGCCCTCCACGGCTCCAAGTCTGAGGGGGGGCATTTGTTGGCGCCAAAAATATGGCCCGAAAGAAAGGAATGAAAAAGACAGCTGGCGTGCTGCCTCGCGAAGCTCCGCCGCGAAGCCCCGCCGCAAAGCGCCCCGACCATGGCGGCGCCGCGAAGCTCCAGAGGCGGTAATGCTCTGCGAACCCATTTGATGTTCGCGAGCCGCCGCGAAGCTCCAGATGCGGTAATTCTCCGCGAACC
Source organism: Viscum album (assembly GCA_963277665.1). Lineage (NCBI taxonomy): Eukaryota > Viridiplantae > Streptophyta > Magnoliopsida > Santalales > Viscaceae > Viscum > Viscum album. Next base: position 25,429,396 of record OY728145.1, on the reverse strand, counting down.
CATGTGACGTTCGCGAGCGCGCCGCGAAGCCCTGGAGGCGGCGCGCGAGCCCTGCTTCGCGGCGCCCCTTCCCTATAAATATTGGACTCCCCCTGAGTCCTGGAGGACGGACAATCCGACTTTTCGGCTTCTCCTCTCCCGAATCGCGAAGCACGCTTTTCCCCGAGAATGATGAGCTACGCGAGGTACTTCTACTTCACGAGACTCCTTTGCATTGTCTCGTTTTGAGCCCCTCTTCCGAGAGGGATGCCCTTCGCGAAGCTCAAGGGCGTTCGCGAAGGAAGGGGATTCCCAAGGGAACCCAGGCAGCCACGGAGCATTTATGCTTCGCGAAACGCCCAACCCCTACTAGTGATCCCTATGCCAAGGCAGGATCACTACACATCGTGAAGCACACTGCTTCGCAGGACCCTGCTTCGCGAGGCACCCCTTCCTCGCGAGGAAGTGCTCCGCGAACACTGTGCCACTTCGCGAAGCACCTCCCACTCACACCTATGCCCCATGCTAAGGCCAAGGCACTCCAATTCACGAAGCACACTCATCTGCTTAGCAATTCCTCTTCCCGTGCGACCCTCCCGGTTTGCACGATGTGATTTCAAAGTCCCATGGACAGTACCACCGGTAGCGTTTCTTCGCCTAATGCTTCTTCGCATAGGCACGCTAACGGCTATTGCTTCTTCGCATAGCCACACTAATGTGGACCCCTCGATGGTTCGTTCCATGACCCCCCTTAACCACGGCCTTACTGGTACCTTCCCTTCCCCAAGGACCAGAGGGTACCGGTTATGTAATTCCTAGGGGTGTGGAGTGAACCCACCTCGTCCGAGCTGCAGGACATTAAACTGCCAAGCACCACGTCCTCAACACATGACGTTAAACTGTGACCCAACCTCGTCTCCCTCATGAAGGGTCCCCCCAGGTCGAACATTTTTTACGCCCACTCGTCTCCACGGGAATGGAACTCTTCCTCACATGGAATGAGATCCTCCTTGTTTGAGTGGCTTATGTTCGTAGGGGAAGGGCTGCCTCAGAGCGCAAGTCCCTAACCTTTCGTATGGATGATTGCACCCGTGCATCTCCGTACTTCCCCACTAAAAAGGTTAGTGGAGGGCGTGATAGGGAACGAGGCACCTCCCACCATTGGACCAAGGTCCCTCTTTCCCGTGCTTTGTCGCACCAAGGGCCTCCATCCTGGAGTAAGTCCCAGCACTGTGGGCCACCTAACGTGTAAGCCCCTCTTCGCTTCTCACGAACGCTTCCTTCGCGACGTGATCGTCGAGTCCTTACAACCTCTTGTTTCTCACACCGAGCATGACTCACGTGGGCTTAGAGTGAGCACCGACCCTGACCCCCATCCTTATGGAATACGAGGACTTTGATCCATGTCAAGGCATGGTACGTAGGAAGCCTCCCTGAGGTTCAAGCCCACCCGTCACCCATTCACGTCGGGTCCCATTCTGGTCCAGTGGTAAGCCGTTGCGACCCATCATCTAAGTGAACTACGAGGACTTTTATCCATGTCAAGGCATGGTACGTAGGAAGCCTTCATGAGGTTCAAGCCCACCAATAGTGGACCCCCGGGTCTACTTTCACGTCGGTTCACCGACGGACTCATTCCCTTGCGAACTATGAGGACTTTGATCCATGTCAAGGCATGGTACGTAGGAATCCTTCATGAGGTTCAAGCCCACCAATAGTGGACCCCCGGGTCTACTTTCACGTCGGTTCACCGACGAACCCATCTCTCATGAACTATGAGGACTTTGATCCATGTCAAGGCATGGTACGTAGGAAGCCTCCCTGAGGTTCAAGCCCACCCATCATTTCACATCAGGTCTCACCCCCGTCCAGCACGACGTTAAACTACATTCTGGTCCAGTGGTAAGCCGTTGCGACCCATCATCCAAATGAACTACGAGGTCTTTGATCCATGTCAAGGCATGGTACGTAGGAAGCCTTCCCAAGGTTCAAGCCCACCACCCATCGGACCAAGGTCCGCCTTCACGTCGGTTCACCGACAAAGCCCCACATGAACTACGAGGTCTTTGATCCACGTCAAGGCATGGTACGTAGGAAGCCTCCACGAGGTTCAAGCCCACCCATCATCAAATTCACGTCGTGTTCTACCTACGTCCAACACAACATTAAAACTGCAATTCCAGTCCGACGGCAAGCCGCTGTGACTAACCCGGACTACGAGGACTTTGATTAATGTCAAGGCATGGTACGTAGGAAGCCTCCTCGAGGTTCAAGCCCAACTCCCATCGGACTAAGGTCCCTCACTTACATTGATTCGCTGACACCCACTGCCCGTCGTTTGTTCACGTCAGGGTTCACTATCATCCCGCATGACGTTAAACTGCCCGAACTACGCGGACATTGATTCCTTGCCACGGGGATACGTAGGAATCCTCTTCAAGGCTCAAGCCCAACTCCACTGTCTCCCCTGTGATGGTCCCATTTCACTCCCCTCCGCTCCATTCATCCCCTATCTACCCTGATCCTTGCCTGGGCCTCATGTCTCGGTGAGACCATGTCGGTATGCTCTTCTTCGCGGCCGCCCATGGGCTGGCCCCCGTATTGGTATCCCTTCAAGGAAAATTCCTCAATCCGATCTACCCTGGCTAATGCTCTGGTTGGGTTGATCCGTCTCCGCTGGACGTTAAACTTGCGGCATACCCTGTGCTGAGCACGGGAAGCTGAGGAAAACCTCAGATATGTGTCTATGACATATAATTCCCCGCGCTCGATGTGGGATGCCTCGGGCTTCCATGCCCTTGATAAGCCCTATGATCAAGGATAACAGACAGACATGCCAGGTACCCCAGCATCCAGACACGCTACTGATGCCTCAACGTGACTACTCCCCTGACTGAAGGTTGCTGCCCTGACTGGACCCTTTGGAATGTCCCGACAGAAGCAGTGTAATTAACCGGCGTCCATGGAAACATGGCACTGGGAAGAGTTTCACGAACTACGTATTAAATCTATGAGGGAGACCCGGACTAGGTGACGAGTTCTGAGGAGGAATCCATAGGAGGAAGAACCGACATCCCATCATCCCGTTTCGATCAAGGAGCAGGCGTCCCTGAATAAGGAGCGAATGTCGCCCGCCTTTGGAAAGCGGGAATGCGGGGCAACAAAAGCGCCGCGCGTCCTCCACCACGGACGGACGGGCGCGCGCCCTGGCGGAAAGCGTCGGAAACAAAGACATCTCAATATTTTCATGATCAGTTCTTTTGCAGTGATTCTCTATCCCAGTGAGATCATTATATTTATAATATCATTGAACTTGAGATAAATGTCAAAGATAGGCTCATCATGCTTAATTTTGAAGTTATCATATTTAATAGTATATGTATTAAGCCTCATTTCCATAACATTAGTGGTTCCTTCATGTGAAAAAGCTAAAGTATCCCAAATCTCAAAGGCTGTTTTACATAAAGAAATCCTATTGAATTCTTCATCACTTGGAGCACAATATAAATATTTCATACCTTTGTGATTATTATTATAGGATTCCTTAGTTGGGTCATCCCAAGTATTTATAATTGTAGCAGGGATATTATATTCATCTATAATTGAAGACCTGATTTCAAAACCCATGCTTTCTAAATGAATTGTCATTTTGATTTTATAATGAGCATAATTTGTGCCATTGAAATATAGTGGTATGTTGGTAGCAGAACCTTACATTATATTATCCATGTTAAAGAATAAAAACATGTTTTAAAGAAATAAAAATTTTGAACTGAAAATTTTTTGAGATCTTTAAAACACAACTTAAATCACAGTTAAAAAGATTTAAAAACATTAAAACATTGAAACCCAAAAAGTAATAACCCTATGATACTAAATGTTGGTTGGTGTATGAAACTCAAGAGGGGTGAATTAAGTACCTATATAAATTTATTTCAAAAATATTTATTTAAATGCCCCCCAATTTGAAATTCAAAATGACCCAATTAACAAAAAGAGCAGTTTATAATAGATTTTGGTTATTCGAAGGATTTATTAAAGATTGATTAGTTATTAGTTAAAAGAATATGAATTATTACATTAAAATTTTAAATCAATATAAAAAATAAAATTCTAATACAAGTACTATCTAAGTTTAACTATTAAATAAAAGTAATTTTTTTTATTTAAATAAACACAAACAAAGAAAACCAAACTTGAAAGAATGCAATAGAATTTAAAACAAGACATTCAATCTCAAGATGAGTCTTAATCCTTTCCACTTTGTGATCCCCCACCACCAATAAATTTATAAATAAATATTGATCCACACCATGGATTGGGGTAAACAGTAGTATACACAACTTTCCAGGTCAGCAAGACCACTTCGACAAACTTCATGGGAGTGAAAAAATAAATAGGCCACAGAGGGACCTCTTCCACTATAATATGTGGGTAGTGTCAGGTGTAAAAGATGGGTTGGGATGATATCTACGTATCTTATAGGTTTTAATAGGAGTCATTGTATGTTTATAGAATAATTAGACACACACTAATCATAATGTAAAAACAGTACACAATAAGAGACAAAAAATAGAGGGAATAGAGTTAGATGGCTCTGTGGGATTGGCAATGTGGCTTGTGACTCCTGGAAGTTATGTTGGAATGCATCTTGCGACGACTTTTAGAAATAGATAGAAAAATGAAGCATCATGAGATATTTTATATTTTTTTCCAGTGAGTTATTGATGTGATCAATGATTTATTCTCCTTTCTTAGTTTATTACTGCAAAGTGTTCTTCGGTTTGAGTTCTCAGCAATATATTTGAGTATCCACAGCCAGTAGTTATCTTGTATTCTTCTCTAGTGCATGAGCAACTATACTTTTCTATCCAATTTTTAAATTATATGTTGAAGCTGACAAGGATCATGATCTCAATTGTATCTAGGTACCACATACCTCATACTTCATTCTAACATTGATTAAATGTTGTATATAAAAGATATAATAAGTCATTAAAATATTTAAAAGTATTAAGTTTTACAAATATGACAGTTAAAAATAAATTTGAATTTAAATGGAAAAATAATAATTGAAGGGGTCTCTAAATGATGACTTGAAATGGTGTCTTAGGAATGATGTCTTGGAATGGTGACTTATACTTAATGCATCCCGCAATTAGGAATAGTGAGTCAAGAATTGGTGACATAGGATCGGTAAGTTGTTCTGACAGTAGGTCCACTTGATGGTGACTCAGGATATCGGTAGATCATACTTTGTGAAAAATATGAAAATCTATTTATTGTGGGTTGAACAATGGTGTCTTGTCCTTTTTCATAATTCAACAACTGATCTAATGGTGAGATAGTTGATAGTGAGACAGTTTATCGTGAGACATCTTACCAGTGAGTCTATATCAATGGTAACACATGCTTATCCAATTTTCTGCCATCAGTGAGATGTCCTAAAGTGAGTTCAACATAACAATGACTCATTCTTAATAGTGATAGTGAGTTCACCTTAACAGTTTCTCATACTTAGACATATATTTACAACCTGTATTATGATGTAAAATACTAACTGAATATATTATTATTATATGTGTATAAGAGTAAACATAATTAAACATGATGTAATGATAATTTAACTTGATTTAACTTGATGAAGCGTGATTTTTGAGCATTAAAACTAGAGGAGGACAACATTTTCAAAATTTCACCTAAATCACCCCTAAATAAGAACTTACCAAAAGGAGATGAGACTAGGGTTGATGATTACCTTAAAACAAGTAATGAGATGATATATATATATATATATAATCTCCCCCTGTTTGATCATATGAAACTGTTTACTAATGATAAATAATGTATAATGATTTTAATTTGAACCTTTAACATTTTACTTTCATTATAAGGTAGTGTAAATTATTATAATATCATATTTTATAAGTAATTAAAACCTTTCATATAAAGATATCATACCATATGATATCTTATATCATCACATTTGATATAGCCAACATACATCATATGGATGAGGGTTTATGGATGCTCATATTTTAATATATTATATTTTTTAATTCAATGTTTACAGACCACCAATTTTATATTTTATGGGTAATTTTCTCAATTTTAGGTTTTATTAATAATCTAATCTAAATTTTAAAAATTTCCTAATTTTGGAATTTAAATATTTTTACAATAGTTCTTTATGTCGGCCACAATATTTTATACACTAATAAAAATTTAAAAATTCATTTTTTAGGATTATATATTCATTTCTATTCATTTCAACCAATTGTACCGAAAGCTCAATCCATATTTTAGAGTCCCAACACCAGCTGACAATCCATGCCTCAAAATATGTGCATAGGTCTGGATACTTTTAATGATGGGACCATATCTCTCAATGTAAAAACCCAAATATGCTAAAATTTCACATGGTTGTATATAAAATTATGTGTAACAACTTCATAAACTATTACCATGTTAAATATTTCATCCATAGAGGTCATAAATTCATAATAAATTGGCACATTGGAATTCTAATAGTCTACATGTGAATAAAGGTTTTTATAGTAAAACTGCCATATATCTATATACACATGGAATATGGAGCTCATATTTTTGGGGTGGATATAGGATACATATAATGAAAACTTTCATGAATAACATTTTCCAATATTCGGCCATTTATTATGGAGATCATGTGTGAACATCTAGTGCATAGAATCAGATCCAATATTTTCCACCACTCTCACTATAAATTTTCACCTACACTCCTTTATCAAAGGTTGAAAACATAGGTTGGACATTTTCTATAGAATTAGGTTTAATGTTGATGTAATATTTTATACATATTAAGTATATTTTATTTCATATTTCTCTCTTCTTCATTTTCTCTTTTGTGTTATTCTATCGTGCTCCTTCTAAACTCCTTGAAAATGGAGAACTAAACCTTGTTGTTGTTTGAGTGTGGGAGTGGTGATATTTTGAGTTTTTTGTGATTAAATTTTTCTCATTATTTCATTACAATAATTCAATAGTAGAAAAACTAGTTTTATTTAATGGATAATCCCACTTTATCTTCAATTGTGTTCTTCTCCCCATACATTTTTATTCTTCTCCTTCATCTTTATAATGTTGTATATGAGGTGGAGTTATAGCGTCCCACCTATTTATCACATAAACTTTCATTACATTTTACAAAACCGAGGATCTTTAAGGTTTAGTGTCTTGGAAACCAGGAACTTTAAACATGAAACCATAAAACATTCTTCTAAAACACTTGAAAGGATTCTCCTCATGTTCATCCTAGGTTCATTACTGCATCACATAACCTGGGGACATACATCAAAAGAAAGGGTGATAAAAAAAGCCCAGTAAGGGAAACAAGAGAAACATTTTACATGTGAACTTGAGATACTTCAATAAGGTCATGAAAAGAACTTTAAGGCATGAGAATAAAATCATGAGGCATATCATAATAAAAATAACATTTTCATAAATTGAAGATGTGGCTACATAATTTAACATAGACAATCATGAACATATCACCAAGGTCCATCTCTAAGGTGTCATTTGAAAATTACCAAGGTTATTCACCAAGGTATCATGAAAATTGTAATCTCTAGTGGTTACATCATTACCCAATGCATTGGAGCGCTATTAGGGCACACCCTTAAATTTTCCTTTATTATCAAGTGATCCACATATATCATCATCAAACATTTCATAAATAACCCATATAGCAAAAAAATGGGTTTCATTTCATAATCATAACATTTTAAAAACTGCTTTAAAGACATGATCTTTACGTCACTTTAATCCCACGGAAGGGGAGAGCGGGTTTCATGTATGTAAATCCCAGAATTTAAAATAGAACATTTTTGTATATATGTGAATAACCCTGTAGAAATAAGAGCTTCGAGTATTCACTTCATAACATGAAGTAATTTTGAGAAAAAGAGAGAGGCATTTTGAGACGAAAATTCTACAGCACAACGGCTATGTTACAGGGTTTTAGAAAACGTTGAAAAGAGAGGGGGAATGGGTCAAACAATCATAAATGACCCATAAAACAGTAGAGGGACAAAATATAAGGGATTTAAGAACATGGTAATGAAATTTAAAAATATACCATATGAAATGAAGAACATGAAAGGAAGACAAAAATAAGATTTCTCTTATGAAAATTCAGCAGCCTAACAGCGTTACATAAACTTCAACCAAAAATAAATTGATGATGTCAAATAGAGTCTCGCATCATATGAACATAAAAGATAAGTATGATAGATATAGAGATCATACCCCAACATAATAAAAATAACTTGCAAGACTTGACATGGAATTAGAACTTTGAAAAGGAGAAGGGTGAAAGAATCCCTTAAAAATTCGGTAGCCTAACGACGTCACTTAAACTTCAACATAAAATGAATTGATGAGATCAAATAGGGTCTCTCATAAAATGAACATAAGAGTCCAGTATGATAGATATAGAGATCATACCCCAACATAACAAAAAGGAACTTGAAAGAATTGACATGAATGTAGAACTTCAAAACAAGAAGGGTGAAGAACCACTTAAAAATTCGGCAGCCTAACGGCGCCATTTAAAACATCAAAATACTGAATTGAAGAGATAAAATGGGGTATCTAATCATATGATCATAAAATATCATTATGATAAATTTAGAGATCATACCCCAACATAATAAAAAGGAAATTGAAAGAATTTACATGATAACAGATCTTGAAAAATGAGAAGGGAGAAAGAATCCGTTACAAAAATTTCGGCAGCCTAACGGCGCCACTTAAAACGTCATAAAACGAAATAATGAGAGTAAGAGGGGATCTCTCATTATGTGAACATGAAAAGTGCAGTAATAGGGGTATAAAAGAACACCCTTTAACATAATAACATGGAGCATAAAAGAAATTACATAAAAGAGATTTCTTGAAAAGAAAGAGAGAGATCGGATCCCTTACCTTAAAACGTAACTCTTAAAACTCAAAGGTTGGGACCTTGAGGGCTTGGGGGCACCTTGGGAGGACTCCTTGGGAGGTAATGAGACCAGAACTTAGTTGGGGGAGAGTGGGGAGTCGAATGGATGAGAGGATGGCTTGGTATTTATAGGGAAAGTGAGGGGACAAGGCATTAATGGCCAAGGGACACCTCAAAAGTGGTTTTCTCAAAAGCATGGGCCCTCCCACGGTACTTCCCATGGAGTTAGGCCACATGGGGCCCCCAATACAATAATTCATCTCCTTTGGCCGGCCATCAATTAAAATATCTCATGGAATCATCATGATACAGTTATGAGATCATTAAACATACCGAAACCCTAAAATTGTATTTTTACTATTCACTGAAAATTCAACTTTCTCAGAAAAATCCAAAAATTTCACCTTAACTAAATATCAATGCTCTGATTTCAAAAATTAACTCCATTTTATAAAAATAATTTTTTAAATATTTTTAATTTAATTTTTAAATAAATACACTATTCACCGAAAATTCATTTTTTCAGAAAAATGCCCAAAAATTACCATAACATAATATCGACGCTCTGAGTTCAAAAATGAAATCCATTTTATAAAAATAATTTTATAAATAATTTTAATTAAATTTTTAATTAAAAAAACACTATTCACCCGAAAAAACTAATACTTGAATAATAATTTATGAAACCGTTATTTAACCATTTTATTGAATCACATTACTTAATCAAGGTGCCTATATTATATTAATACTTTCTTTAAGTGAGATTACTAATCCATTTGGACACATTACTAATCCTAATCATAAAATCACTATTCATAATTTACTATTCATCAAAAATCAAGTTGATCTTATTAGACTCTAAATTTCGTACTGAACATAATTGTAGAAGACCATTTTTTTAAAATCATTACACATTTTTAATTATTTAAGGTTTACATAAACATTTTTAAAATATGCTTTTTTCTAAAATTTATAAAAAGTATGCATACTATATTTATCCGGTCATTTAAAAATTCATAAACTTCATCATAAGAAGAAATCCTAATTTTTATTTAAAACAAAGGATTACACAAGGTAGTTACGGTCTCCTTACATAGCCCCTTATCACACCAGCATAGGTCTAAGTGTAAGGTGTGCTAAGGTGAGAGAATCTGAGGGAGGCTCAGCTAACATCGCACGAGTAGTAATTTCTATCAGTTTGAACTTCTCGCAGAGGCGGTTCCGTTCTAGCTTCACACGATGAAGTTCAGCTTGGGTTTGGTCCAGAGAAAAGCCCAGTGGTGCTACCTCCTACCCAAGTTCTGTTAGATGGGCTTCGATCGGTCCAAGACTACTGGGTGAGGCCATCGAATCTCTTTCTATAATAATTAACCAAGATTATATGTATTTAGAGACAATAATCAAAACGTTTAGTTTCCAGCGGTCATATTGACAAATGGTCATATAACCGTCTAAACCCAGCGGTCTCATTTTAATTATAATCATGTTATCAAATGAAACATTTTTGTTGAGTATAAAAATAAATAAAATAACACATAAAATTAGGAAACAAGATTTATTCAAAATTTTGGGTCGTTATATTCTTCCCCCCTTAATAAATTGCGTCCTCGCAATTTTTAAAATTGGGTTTTGAAATTTCATTGAAAGTCCCACATTAGAAAAGGAGTCAGTAAAATTATTACTTTAAAAGAAAGAAAGGGAAGTACAAAGGTTACCCGAGTTAACCCACACTAGGATTTCATGTAGGAAAACATGGACATGGAAGAAAAACAAAGGGTCAAGTTCTGGGGGAGAGTGATAGAGAACATGGTTAGGAGAAAGTTAACCATAAGAAAATCCCAGTCTTATGATGTGTGTAAATGGTCTTTCATTACCTAGTAGGAAATGTAAACCAACAACGTTTTTGTTTTACCTTCCTTTTCATAATTTTGAGGAATTCATTTACAACATAAAAAAAACATTAGAAAATATACCTATCTTCATGTAGAGTTTCATCCTTTAATAAGTTTCTACCCAAAACTAATATTTTCTCCAATCTACGAGCATTCAAAACTACTTGGTCTCATCAAAACACAAGAATCATCTTCATAATCCACAAAAGATTAACTATCTATTTCTTCCATCTTTAAACATTATCCCAAAAACAGAAAGGGTAAGGTAAAACAACTCTTCAAAAAAAAAAGAATCCCATAGGAATGGAAACTACTTTTAAATCTTCAAAGTTCCATGTTACTACCCAAATTTCATTATAGACCATTCCATAAATAACGGTCCTTAAGATTCCTCAAAATAAACCAAACTAAGATTAAAACCCAAATACAAGAAGGAATTGATAATGTAGTCTTCCAAAATAAACTTCATTGTTCATCTCCAATCAACATCGACCACTCCTAACATCTTATAACAAAAGTAGCTAACCTAAACATATTTTACCCAATATAGGTTAATCATTCCCATAAGTAACCTAAACTACTATAAGTCCACCTTAAATTCATCGATTCTTTAAAATATAAGTCAACCTTACTCCTCAATAAAAATACTGCAGTAATATATTTACCTCGATCATATAGAGTCCCCAAAATAGTGAACGTCTTCCAAAATAATAATCATCTTTTAATCCCCTAATCATCTCTTTTATATTAATACGGCAATCGTCGCATTTCCTATCACATTGGTTGTTGGGACATGTTCTTCCATTTCCCACCATTAACTACGAATAGAAAGTATAATTAGGGGCTTAAATACTTAGCTAATAATCATGAAAAGGAACTTAAAGCATATAAGAATAACTTGTAGAAGAAAAGTATACCCTAACTTGTGATCCCCTAGGTTCTCATCTTGGTTATCCATGATCATATATTCTTATGTGAATCTTTATTTTATTTTATCTTTGTTCCTTTAACTATGGTTCATACTAAGCTTATGAATTTACCAAAGCACATCCCCCGGGAGTGTCATAACCAAGAGTGCAGCAAGGCCCGTTGTTGTGTACCAGTTCCCGTTTGAGTCTAGCTCAAAGCGGTGTTTTTGGGTTTTACCCCTATGTACATCTGTGCCAGAGCCACCTCTACCTGCTCGTATCCAGACAGGGATGTATTTGCTTGGCAACCCATTACTCAATACTCACCAAAATACCAGGAAGATTTCCTATATATAAACTTTTCTATAGGATTCTTCCTAAATTTTCATATCCTAATCTCCAAAAATAACTAAACCATCCTTTGATACCAACTATAGCATCCCGCCTCTTTATCACATAAACTTTCATTACATTTTACAAAACCGAGGATCTTTAAGGTTTAGTGTCTTGGAAACCAGAAAATTTAAACATGAAACCATAAAACATTCTTCTAAAACACTTGAAAGGCTTCTCCTCATGTTCATCCTAGGTTCATTACTGCATCACATAACCTGGGGACATACATCAAAAGAAAGGGTGAGAAAAAATCCCAGTAAGGGAAACAAGAGAAACATTTTACATGTGAACTTGAGATACTTCAATAAGGTCATGAAAAGAACTTTAAGGCATGAGAATAAAATCATGAGGCATATCATAATAAAAATAACATTTTCATAACTTGAAGATGTGGCTACATCATTTAACATAGACAATCAGGAACATATCACCAAGGTCCATCCCCAAGGAGTCATTTGAAAATTACCAAGGATATTCACCAAGGTATCGTGAAAATTGTAATCTCTAGTGGTTACATCATTACCCAATGCATTGGAGCGCTATCACGGTGCACCCTTAAATTTTCCTTTATTATCAAGTGAGCCACATATATCATCATCAAACATTTCATAAATAACCCATATAGGAAAAAAATGGGTTTCATTTCATAATCATAACATTTTAAAAACTAGTTTAAAGACATGATCTTTACATCACTTTAATCCCACGGAAGGGGAGAGCGGGTTTCATGTATGTAAATCCCAAAAATTAAAATATAAAATTTTTGTATATATGTGAATAACCCTGTAGAAGTAAGATCTTTGAGTATTCACTTAATAACATGAAGTAATTTTGAGAAAAAGAGAGAGGCATTTTGAGACGAAAATTCTGCAGCACAATGGCTACGTTACAGGGTTTTAGAAAATGTTGAAAAGAGAGGGGGAATGGGTCAAACAATCATAAATGACCCATAAAACAGTAGGGGGACAGAATATAAGGGATTTAAGAACATGGTAATGAAATTTGAAAATATACCATATGAAATGAAGAATATGAAAGGAAGACAAAAATAAGATTTCTCTTATGAAAATTCGGCATCCTAACAACGTTACATAAACTTCAACCAAAAATGAATTGATGATGTCAAATAGAGTCTCTCATCATATGAACATAAAAGATCAGTATGATAGATATAGAGATCATACCCCAATATAATAAAAAGGAACTTTCAAGACTTGACATGGAATTAGAACTTTGAAAAGGAGAAGGGTGAAAGAATCCCTTAAAAATTTGGCAGCCTAACGGCGTCACTTAAACTTCAACAAAAGATGAATTGATGAGATCAAATAGGGTCTCTCATCATATGAACATAAGAGTCTAGTATGATAGATATAGATATCATACCCCAACATATCAAAAAGGAACTTGAAATAATTGACATGAAAGTAGAACTTCAAAACGAGAAGGGTGAAGAACCACATAAAAATCTGGCAGCCTAACGGCGCCATTTAAAACTCCAAAACACTGAATTGAAGAGATAAAATGGGGTCTCTCATCATATGATCATAAAAGATCAGTATGATAAATTTATAGATCATACCCCAACATAATAAAAAGGAACTTGAAAGAATTGACATGATAATAGATCTTGAAAAATGAGAAGGGAGAAAGAATCCGTTAAAAAAATTTCGGCAGCCTAACAGCGCCACTTAAAACTTCATAAAACGAAATAATGAGAGTAAGAGGGGATCTCTCATTATGTGAACATGAAAAGGGAAGTAAGAGGGGTATAAAATAACACCCTTTAACATAATAAAATGGAGCATAAAAGAAATTACATAAAAGAGATTTCTTGAAAAGAAAGAGAGAGATCAGATCCCTTACCTTAAAACGTAACTCTTAAAACTCAAAGGTTGGGACATTGAGGGCTTGGGGGCACCTTGGGAGGACTCCTTGGGAGGTAATGAGACCAGAACTTTGTTGGGGGAGAGTGGGGATTCGAATGGATGAGAGGATGGCTTGGTATTTATAGGGAAAGTGAGGGGACAAGGCATTAATGGCCAAGGGACACCTCAAAAGTGGTTTTCTCAAAAGCATGGGCCCTCCCATGGTACTTCCCATGGAGTTAGGACACATGGGGCCCCCAATACAATAATTCATCTCCTTTGGCCGGCCATCCCTTAAAATATCTCATGGAATCATCATGACACAGTTATGAGATCATTAAACATACTGAAACCCTAAAACTGTATTTTTACTATTCACTGAAAATTCAACTTTCTCAGAAAAATCCAAAAATTTCACCTTAACCAAATATCAATGCTCTGATTTCAAAAATGAACTCCATTTTATAAAAATAATTTTTTAAATATTTTTAATTTACTTTTTAAATAAATACACTATTCACTGAAAATTCATTTTTTCAGAAAAATCGCCAAAAATTACAATAACATAATATCGATGCTCTGAGTTCAAAAATGAAATCCATTTTATAAAAATAATTTTATAAATATTTTTAATTAAATTTTTAATTAAAAAAACACTATTCACCCGAAAAAACTAATACTTGAATAATAATTTATGAAACCGTTATTTAACCATTTTATTGACTCACATTACTTAATCAAGGTGCCTAGATTATATTAATACTTTCTTTAAGTGAGATTACTAATCCATTTGGACACATTATTAATCCTAATCATAAAATCACTATTCATAATTTACTATTCATCAAAAATCAAGTTGATCTTATTAGACTCTAAATTTCGTACTGAACATAATTGTAGAAGACCATTTTTTGAAAATCATTACACATTTTTAATTATTTAAGGTTTACATAAACATTTTTAAAATATGATTTTTTCTAAAATTTATCAAAAATATGCATACTATATTTATCCGGTCATTTAAAAATTCATAAACTTCATCATAAGAAGAAATCCCAATTTTTATTTAAAACAAAGGATTACACAAGGCAGTTACAGTCTCCTTACATATCCCCTTATCACACCAGCATAGGCCTAAGTGTAAGGTGTCCTAAGGTGATAGAATCTGAGGGAGGATCAGCTAACATCGCACGAGTAGTAATTTCTATCAGTTTGAACTTCTCGCAGAGGCGGTTCCGTTATAGCTTCACACGATGAAGTTCGGCTTGGGTTTGGTCTAGAGCAAAGCCCAGTGGTGCTAACTCCTTCCCAAGTTCTGTTAGATGGGCTTCGATCGGTCCAAGACTACTGGGTGAGGCCATCGAATCTCTTTCTATAATAATTAACCAAGATTATATGTATTTAGAGACAATAATCAAAACGTTTAGTTTCCAGCGGTCATATTGACCAATGGTCATATAACCGTCTAAACCCAACGGTCTCATTTTAATTATAATCATGTTATCAAATGAAACATTTTTGTTGAGTATAAAAATAAATAAAATAACACATAAAATTAGGAAACAAGATTTATTCAAAATTTCGGGTCGTTACATTCTTCCCCCCTTAAGAAATTGCATCCTCGCAATTTTTAAAATTGGGTTTTGAAATTTCATTTAAAGTACCACATTAGAAAAGGAGTCAGTAAAATTATTACTTTAAAAGAAACAAAGGGAAGTACAAAGGTCACCCGAGTTAACCCACACTAGGATTCCATGTAGGAAAACATGGACATGGAAGAAAAACAAAGGGTCAAGTTCTGGGGGAGAGTGATAGAGAACATGGTTAGGAGAAAGTTAACCATAAAAAAATCCCAAACTTATGATGTGTGTAAATGGTCTTTGATTACCTAGTATGAAATGTAAACCAACAACATTTTTGTTTTACCTTCCTTTTCATAATTTTGAGGAATTCATTTACAACATAAAAAAAACATAAGAAAATATACCTATCTTCATGTAGAGTTTCATCCTTTAATAAGTTTCTACCCAAAACTAATCTTTTCTCCAATCTATGAGCATTCAAAACTACTTGGTCTCATCAAAACACAAGAATCATCTTCATAATCCACAAAAGATTAACTATCTATTTCTTCTATCTTTAAACATTATCCCAAAAACAGAAAGGGTAAGGTAAAACAACTCTTAAAAAAAAGAATCCCATAGGAATGGAAACTACTTTTAAATCTTCAAAGTTCCATGTTACTACCCAAAGTTCATCATATACCATTCCATAAATAACGGTCCTTAAGATTCCTCAAAATAAACCAAACTAAGATTGAAACCCAAATAAAAGAAGGATTTTATAATATAGTCTTCCAAAATAAACTTCATTGTTCATCTCCAAACAACATCGACCAATCCTAACATCTTATAACAAAAGTAGCTAACCTAAACATATTTTATCCAAGATAGGTTAATCATTCCCATAAGTAACCTAAATTACTATAAGTCCACCTTAAATTCATCGATTCTTCAAAATATAAGTCAACCTTACTCCTCAATAAAAATACCATAGTAATATATTTACCTAGATCATATAGAGTCCCCAAAATAGTGAACGTCTTCCAAAATAATAATCATCTTTTAATCCCCTAATCATCTCTTTTATATTAATAAGGCAATCATCGCATTTCCTATCACATTGGTTGTTGGGACATGTTCTTCCATTTCCCACCATTAACTAAGAATAGAAAGTATAATTAGGGGCTTAAATACTTAGCTAATAATCATGAAAAGGAACTTAAAGCATATAAGGATAACTTGTAGAAGAAAAGTATACCCTAACTTGTGATCCACTAGGTTCTCATCTAGGTTATCCATGATCATATATTCTTATGTGAATCTTTATTTTATTTTATCTTTGTTCCTTTAACTATGGTTCATACTAAGATTATGAATTTACCAAAGCATATCCCCCGAGAGTGTCGTAACCAAGAGTGAAGCAAGGCCCGTTGTCATGTACCAGTTCCCGTTTGAGTCTAGCTCAAAGCGGTGTTTTCGGGTTTTACCCCTATGTACATCTGTGCCAGAGCCACCTCTACCTGCTCGTATCCAGACAGGGATGTATTTGCTTGGCAACCCATTACTCAATACTCACCAAAATACCAGGAAGATTTCCTATATATAAACTTTTCTATAGGCTTCTTCCTAAATTTTCATATCCTAATCTCTAAAAATAACTAAACCATCCTTTGATACCGACTATAGCATCCCGCCTCTTTATCACATAAACTTTCATTACATTTTACAAAACCGAGGATCTTTAAGGTTTAGTGTCTTGGAAACCAGGAACTTTAAACATGAAACCATAAAACATTCTTCTAAAACACTTGAAAGGCTTCTCCTCATGTTCATCCTAGGTTCATTACTGCATCACATAACCTGGGGACATACATCAAAAGAAAGGGTGAGAAAAAAGCCCAGTAAGGGAAACAAGAGAAACATTTTACATGTGAACTTGAGATACTTCAATAAGGTCATGAAAAGAACTTTAAGGCATGAGAATAAAATCATGAGGCATATCATAATAAAAATAACATTTTCATAACTTGAAGATGTGGCTACATCATTTAACATAGACAATCATGAACATATCACCAAGGTCCATCCCCAAGGTGTCATTTGAAAATTACCAAGGTTATTCACCAAGGTATCGTGAAAATTGTAATCTCTAATGGTAACATCATTACCCAATGCATTGAAGCGCTATCAAGGCGCACCCTTAAATTTTCCTTTATTATCAAGTGAGCCACATATATCATCATCAAACATTTCATAAATAACCAATATAGCAAAAAAAGGGTTTCATTTCATAATCATAACGTTTTAAAAACTGCTTTAAAGACATGATCTTTACATCACTTTAATCCCACGGAAGGGGAGAGCGGGTTTCATGTATGTAAATCCCAGAATTTAAAATAGAAAATTTTTGTATATATGTAAATAACCCTGTATAAATAATATCTTTGAGTATTTACTTAATAACATGAAGTAATTTTGAGAAAAAGAGAGAGGCATTTTGAGATGAAAATTCTGCAGCACAATGGCTACGTTACAGGGTTTTAGAAAATGTTGAAAAGAGAGGGGGAATGGGTCAAAAAATCATAAATGACCCATAAAACAGTATAGGGACAGAATATAAGGGATTTAAGAACATTGTAATGAATTTTGAAAATATACCATATGAAATGAAGAACATGAAAGGAAGACAAAAATAATATTTCTCTTATGAAAATTCGGCAGCCTAACAGCGTTACATAAACTTCAACCAAAAATGAATTGATGATGTCAAATAGAGTATCTCATCATATGAACATAAAATATCAGTATGATATATATAGAGATCATACCCCAATATAATAAAAATGAACTTGCAAGACTTGACATGGAATTAGAACTTTGAAAAGGAGAAGGGTGAAAGAATCCCTTAAAAATTCGGCAGCCTAACGGCGTCACTTAAACTTCAACAAAAAATGAATTGATGAGATCAAATAGGGTATCTCATCATATGAACATAAGAGTCCAGTATTATAGATATAGAGACCATACTCCAACATATCAAAAAGTAACTTGAAATAATTGACATGAAAGTAGAACTTCAAAACGAGAAGGGTGAAGAACCACTTAAAAATTCGGCAGCCTAACAGCGCCATTTAAAACTTAAAAATACTGAATTGAAGAGATCAAATGGTGTATCTCATCATATGATCATAGAAGATTAGTATGATAAATTTAGAGATCATACCCCAACATAATAAAAAGGAACTTGAAAGAATTGACATGATAATAGATCTTGAAAAATGATAAGGGAGAAAGAATTCGTTACAAAACTTTCGGCAGCCTAACGGCGCCACTTAAAACTTCATACAACGAAATAATGAGAGTAATAGGGGATATCTCATTATGTGAACATGAAAAGGGCAATAATAGGGATATAAAAGAACACCCTTTAACATAAGAACATGGATCATAAAAGAAATTACATAAAAGAGATTTCTTGAAAAGAAAGAGAGAGATCAGATCCCTTACCTTAAAACGTAACTCTTAAAACTCAAAGGTTGGGACCTTGAGGGCTTGGGGGCACCTTGGTAGGACTCCTTGGGAGGTAATGAGACCAGAAATTAGTTGGGGGAGAGTGGGGAGTCGAATGGATGAGAGGATGGCTTGGTATTTATAGGGAAAGTGAGGGGACAATGCATTAATGGCCAAGGGACACCTCAAAAGTGGTTTTCTCAAAAGCATGGGACCTCCCATGGTACTTCCCATGGAGTTAGGCCACATGGGGCCCCCAATACAATAATTCATCACCTTTGGCCGGCCATACTTTAAAATATCCCATGGCATCATCATGAAACAGTTATGATATCATTAAACATACCGAAACCCTAAAACTGTATTTTTACTATTCACTGAAAATTCAACTTTCTCAGAAAAATCCAAAAATTGCACCTTAACCAAATATCAATGCTCTAATTTCAAAAATGAACTCTATTTTATAAAACTAATTTTTTAAATATTTTTAAAGTAATTTTTAAATAAATACACTATTCACCGAAAATTCATTTTTTTCAGAAAAATCCCCAAAAATTACCATAACATAATATCAACGCTCTGAGTTCAAAAATGAAATCCATTTTATAAAAATAATTTTCTAAATATTTTTAATTAAATTTTTAATTAAAAAAACACTATTCACCTGAAAAAACTAATACTTGAATAATAATTTATGAAACCGTTATTTAACAATTTTATTGAATCACATTACTTAATCAAGGTGACTAGATTATATTAATACTTTCTTTAAGTGAGATTACTAATCCATTTGGACACATTACTAATGCTAATCATAAAATCACTATTCATAATTTACTATTCATCAAAAATCAAGTTGATCTTATTAGACTCTAAATTTCGTACTAAACATAATTGTAGAAGACCATTTTTTGAAAATCATTACACATTTTTAATTATTTAAGGTTTACATAAACATTTTTAAAATATGCTTTTTTCTAAAATTTATCAAAAATATGCATACTATATTTATCCGATCATTAAAAAATTCATAAACTTCATCATAAGAAGAAATCCCAATTTTTATTTAAAACAAAGGGTTACACAAGGCAGTTACGGTCTCCTTACATAGCCCCTTATCACACCAGCATAGGACCTAAGTGTAAGGTGTGCTAAGGTGAGAGAATCTGAGGGAGGCTCGGCTAACATCGCACGAGTAGTAATTTCTATCAGTTTGAACTTCTCGCAGAGGCGGTTCCGTTCTAGCTTCACACGATGAAGTTCGGCTTGGGTTTGGTCCAGAGCAAAGCCCAGTGGTGCTACCTCCTTCCCATGTTCTGTTAGATGGGCTTCGATCGGTCCAAGACTACTGGGTGAGGCCATCGAATCTCTTTCTATAATAATTAACCAAGATTATATGTATTTAGAGACAATAATCAAAATGTTTAGTTTCCAGTGGTCATATTGACCAATGGTCATATAACCGTCTAAACCCAACAGTCTCATTTTAATTATAATCATGTTATCAAATGAAACATTTTTGTTTTGTATAAAAATAAATAAAATAACACATAAAATTAGGAAACAAGATTTATTCAAAATTTCCGGTTGTTACAGGAGTAGCATTGTGATGTTTATGCGAGGGAATAGTATCTATCAAGAATATGGTAAGTGTTGGATAATTATATGTCAATGGGATGGTTTGGAGTGATAGGGTTGATCTACATATTTAATGGGACATAGACAAGTAAATTTCTAAATAACAATGATAGCATCTCCATAAACTCCTAAGAATGACAACAACTTCTTCACTAACATATTTTTGTATTTTTTTCATTGTGTTTTTAATTTTTAATATATTTAGGTCATATTAATTTTATAATCCCCCATCGAATTATATGTTTATTATTGTAGTATATTAAAGTTTTAAATAGTGATAGTGGGAAGAATAGTGTGTATGAGCGATCTCCTCAAGAGATCGACCCTAGGGTGCAAACTATGTTGTATTATTTAGTAATAAAAATTTATTAGAAAGGTAATCATGAACAATAACTCTCATAATTGATCTCATTCTTCATGGTTCAATCAATATTAATCTTTCCATGTCATTCTTAAGTATATTGAATATAATCCCACGTGATAATGGTTGTGTCTCAACAACCTCCTTCACGGTACATCATCATGCTACTCATTTTGATTAAACACTTCTTTAGGATGTGTTTCTCCATGAATTTATCCTTTTTATAATGAAAACCTTGAATAATTAATCCATAATATGACTAATCTCTCATGGTCTCCACATCACTGCATGACTTATTGAGTTAAAGATCAGCTGAAAACCTTACCAGATTTAATACTTAAATCACATCACGAATGTTAAAACTTTGGTCATGATTCGTATTGATGTTGTTTATATTTATAATTCATTATGGGTTGATCAAATGATATTGAATACTATGAAATAATA
Organism: Viscum album; assembly: GCA_963277665.1. NCBI lineage: Eukaryota > Viridiplantae > Streptophyta > Magnoliopsida > Santalales > Viscaceae > Viscum > Viscum album. The sequence goes on along the minus strand of OY728145.1, from coordinate 25,407,855 downwards.
GTTATTTAATTGGAGAAGTATTCTCAATGGTGTTGTTTTCTATCATTTTCCAATTTTTGTCCATGAAAAAACCAATGGTTTGGAGATATTTCATGAATGTATTGAAGGAAAGGAAGGGTTTATATACAGGAGAGTATATGTAAAGAATAGTAAAGTATGAGGCCCAACAATAAGAAGTATGTGACCAATGTACAAGGTTTATGGGAGGGGTTCCTATAATGTGTGTATGCGACAACTTGACCATCTAGGTAGTATGCAATTATGAGCACCCCACACAATCTCATATTGTTGTTTTTTGGTAGACCGTTATGGAAATTGATCATTCACCTGGTGATGTTTTTAGTCATAGAATAAATATTTTTGGTCAACTCTGAAAGAATTATGTCATTTTCTTGGGTGGTCTATTAGTATTGTTTATGAAGGAGGTTCGTGGGGGAATACCACAAATAGAGTACGTGAAGGGTATTTAACAATGGTTTGAATAGTAATTATGGTGGTTAGTGTTTTTCTAAGAGGGATTTTACTATTAATGCCCCACCAACCCATTTATTAAGAATTCATCAAAAGTTAGAGTAGATACAGAGATTAAAAGGAATATTAATGAGTTCAAGAATCATTCGTGAAGTAGTATCTTCCTAGTGAATATATAGGGACCGATCTACAAATTTTGAATATGAAGAGGAGTTTGAAAAGGTGGGATATGAGGCGTATTACACAAAGGTAGTTTGAATTGGAGGCATACAAAAATTCTATATTTAAAGGAAGCTTGTGAGGGAGCTCCTCAAAGAATAATTCATGGACCATGAAGGGGAGTACATGGTCTCCAGGGTTAATACATAGTGAACAATGTTCCATGTGGTTACTGCATGTAAGTAATATTAAAGAGGATATTTTGAAATGAAAATATCATGTGGGTATTTTGGAGACCATAGAGTACATAGGATAATCAAATTTAGTTTATCATGATGCAAATAAAATAATATAATTTTGACATTTTGGAAGGAACCTTCAAGTCAATAGACTAAGAAAAACTTCATCTAGAGCATTGAAAAAGAATGAGTCAATGAAAGTGATCCAAGGGAAGCAATATGATATCCAAGAATTTGTTATAAAGGAATTTCACCTAGCACATAGTGAATATGGACAAACATTTTTAATATAAAAAATCTATTGATGCTTAGTGGATTCTGGAATAACAAAATCATTATTGGTGTATTTTCTTTGCATAATCCATCAGTGGTGAACCATGTAAAAATTGTTGTGTATTAATATTATATCCTACATTAATTATTTTTTAATGAATTATTTTAACAACCATGAAGGTTTAACGAGTTATTACCAATATGTGGAAAATATTCATTTTAATTGAATGAAAAGGCCAACATCCGAAATCACCTCTCCCCTGTCAGAGATTCCTGGGGTACAATAATGAACCCTTAGTTTGTAGTGAGATTTAATCTTCTTCTTGAAAATTTTACTCTTAAATAGAATGTATTTAATCCCACACATCATAGATTTATTCTAACACAAAATAAATTTTGTAATTATGCCATTAAATTATGGTATGATTACATATATAGCACTGCAACTTCTCCAGACTTCTTCCAAACACCTATAGACTTTTAAAAATCCATTAATTCACAAGAAACACAATGAAAAACTTGAGTTTTAACATGGTTTATGTATTGAAAAAAAATACAACTAAAGAATCATATTCAATTCATCTCTTATCTAATTCTTATTAAACTCTTGAAATCTAAAAAACTCCATTAACCATCTCTTGGTCACAATACAAAACTCCTAAAGAATGATTCACGCGATAATTATGTAACAAGGAGAAATGAGAATATCCCCCATAGGTCTATAATTTTGTCTTAAATATCATAAAATTCATGCCCCCATCATTGGGAGGATGGAACTAACTCAAAAAATATAACCCTTCTTTGATGAAGTGTATCCATTTACCCCTATAAATGTCATTATACTAGTTTATTAATATGCTAAGCAATAGTAGTTTCATGAATTGGTATTTATTATAAATCAATGTGGAAGAATATAGGGTAGAGTAATACATGATTGAGACATGATTAAGAGTAAGATATTTATTCGTATCATCTCATACGTGAAACTAAAACTAGGAGAAATATGATTCAATGAACACATTGTAAGAATAACTGAGATTTAGATCAAAAATATGATGTGTCACAACATCAATTTATTATTTATCAATTATTATCAATATTAGATACCCTTCAGGTGTCTAAATAACTCAAGGAAGACATTTTTGAAGATTTTTAAAATCATTATGAGTTTTAAATAGAAGTGGACACAAGTGAGGAATATCATACCAAGATTGGATACACCTAACAACACATAGTGATATCCACTATGGAAGAAGAATGATAAACAAACATACAAGGGCATATCATACCTTTATATGTGCTCGAAAATATCATGAAATCAATATTTATAAAGCCTTTATGGAAAATGGTTCATATATTAGCCTCATTCTATCATATACCATTTTCTATTTGGGATACAAATAAACTAATATAAATAATTCTTCTTAAACAATTATGTTTTATAATAAGAGTAAATAGATTCCCCTGTAGATGGTCATGTTGAAAAACCATTTTGGGATATCATATTTGGATTTTAATTCAAGTGTTTTCATCAATATAATATATTCGAGTTTGGTATATTGATGCTAGATACTAAAAAATATAGGGGAGAATCATCCAATTAAGAAGGTAGCATTGGAAGTATCTCTAAATGGACTGGAGGATGCCCCAATAGTCCATGAAATGAAGTGAAAGAGAGTTTATTTCTCTCCATACATCATATTAATGCATTAAATCCAAAATTCTAAAATCATCTCATCCTTCCAACAATAGTAAAATATCCGTGGAATAACAGATTCTCCAATAATGGAAATGAAAATGCATATTTTGAACCATCTTATTCTATAGAGAAAAATGTGAAGTTAATTTGTGAAACATAAGAATATTAACCCTGCCATATAGTGTATCTATCAAAACAAAGGTTTTAATTATACATAATTAACACAACCTATTAATTTTTATAAAATAATAATACATTTATAGTATAATACCCATGGATTGGGAACCTATTTTGTGACTTACATGAACTTAGGAAGACCTGATAACAATTTTTCTATTTCAACGGACTATGACCTTGGATGAGAAGATGATAACCCTATAAAATTATATGAGGTACAAGTGGATGATAAAATATAAACACTTCTGAATATTAACTCAAAGGGGCTTGGAGATACCCTGCACACCTTTGAAATAGGTGTCTCTACCCCTATAGATAAACTACAACAATTGAATTTGGGAACTAAATATGATCCATGAACTACACTAATTAACACTAAAATTTATACTGAAAATTAGGAGAACTATATTTAATTTCTCAACAAAAAACTAGGATGTATTTTCATTGAGTTACATTAAAATTCTAATTTTCTACCATAATGTGGCTATATATTTCTTATGTATACTATATAATAACCACGTTTACAAAAAATATGGAAGACATATGAATCCATATCATTGTTCCATGGTGGAGGTTGAAGAAGATAATATAATCAATGTAGAGACCCGAAGCCTTACGTACATGGACATTACATTACTTTTGCGGAATACTTAGTACATTACAAAAACACACACACAAGGACCGTAATAGTATAGTGTCTTTGGAAACTCAGAATATAATCTTCTAATCATGGTGAAAGATCTTCAACATCACCCATAAAGTTATTCCTTTTTTTATACCTAAAACCTTTCTTTATATCCTGGGGAAAAGAAAACATAAAAGGGTGAGCTCAAATTCTTAGTAAGGGTAAACAAAAGAAATTTCAATCACATCATATTCATAAGAACATAACATTTTGGAAATATTAACCTGAAAAAGAGATCATAATATCATAACATGGGATAAATCATAGTAGTGAAATGAAATCCCAATAATCATAACTTAAAACATGAAACTTTGTTTCATACACACATAATCATAGAGAATCATATCTTATTAGTCAATACTCATTTCCAAGACTATCTTAGTGGACAAAGTCCATTTCTGAACCGAGTCACCCTCATTTCAGTCCTGTTTCACTAAACCGGTATAACCTACCGTTCCAGCCATGTCTATCTCATGAGATATAAAATCTTTACCCCCTGAATTGGAGGGAGATATAGGTCCCACCCATCTCATAATGATACCATTCTTATGCGTGCCACAAAATCATAAACCATACATCATTTCATAACCCATGTAATAAAAATGGAAATCTTAAACATCGTGACATCATAAAACAATTCATATACGATAAAGGAATTCATAAAAATAATTCCATCACAACATAATCAAATAAATGTAATAATAGGGATAAAAACAGAACCCTTTATTATCTTAGATGGAAAATAATTTTGATAAAACACTTGAACTTCATTCTTGAGGAAAATATCCTTTCTACTTCAAAAACACTTTTCCTTTCTTAACATGTCATACAATTTTAAACTAAAAGAAGTTGATTAATAATAAACTTGAAAACTTGTAAAGGAATATTTTTGGAAATAATGTTTTAAAAATCCGTTCATGCCGTATAAGTTAAAAAAAACATTCTTCTCGTACTTTTGTCAGAAAAGTAAAAAAGTACCTCGTATGAAAAACGACAAAAGATTCCTTTCATATCTTTTACCAAAAACTCACTGAAGGGTAAAATTGGATTTAAACAATTGTAGGTGAATGGAAATAATATTACATATTGAGGAAACATGGATGTGGATGATAAAATACACCCCAGTAAATACCAAAGTATAAACAATCTCAGATAAAAATGAGATTGTGATATTTCCCTTACCTTATGTCTGATATGCTTTGTACGTATCCGAACCTCATCTTTTTGACGCGCCTTCACTTAACCTCCACTTAAAGAACTAAGGATGGTCTTTGAAGGAGACCAGGACCTCTATAATGATACTAGGGAAGTGGAGAAGAGATTTTGGTAGGGGTTGGCCGAGCTTGAATGCTCAAATTGGTGTGAGGATGAGAGGGAGGAGGTGCCCTTTTATAAGGAAGGAGAGGGGCACCTTAGGAAAATCTCAAAATATTATTTTATATTAAGGTCAAATTCGGTTTATAATGGTTCCAAAGGGTCTTATTTCGAAGCTAAAGTTGGGATGGATCTAAATACTCTCATCCAATAGGATTTAGACAATTTTAGGTTATTATTTTAACCTTATCAATTAGATTTAACTCTAAGTTAAATAATTTAACTTTTACCTTGTCTTTTTGTTTTCTTACACAATATGGTTAATAAAATTACTATATCAAGCCAAAAGAACACCAAGTTGTTTATTATTAATATATATAACCTTATCTAAGTCATCTGGCCAAACATTAGATTTTTAGGAATAAAATAACAATTAATAATATAATATTTGTTTTAAAAACTAATTTATGTCAATTTTGACACTATTTGGTACATGATTTTTATGAAATTCATAACAGAATGATAAGTTCAAAAAAGTTACTTAAATCAACAATAACATGTCATATTAACCTAGAAAATTAGTTTAAGTCATAAAAAGTCTCAAATTACATTTATTTGGGCATTTATAACATCAATTATGTCAATATTTCATTAATAAGACAATTATTGTATCATCTTTGTGTCATAATAAATGATAATTATTTAATCCTTAAAAATTCTAAATAAATTCCTATGATGTATATAATTGTATTAGCTTTCTAGAGACTATTCATGTTCGAAGTTTCATGAATTTTATCACTAAATTAAAATTAGTATACTTATAAGATTTAAGAAAGTGACATGTTGTCACACTCTTTGGTTTTAATAATAATTAAATTATTTTCATGGAAAAAAGTCCATAAAATAAATCTAATCCGACCCTTAGGTTATATGGGTATACTGTTAGCCATCCAATAGGATTTTCCAAGTGTTAGGGTAATTTATAATCTTATATTTACCATTAATTACCCGATTTACCTTTAACTATAGTAAATAAAATTTACTGTAGTTACTATTGACAATGCCCAAAAATAAAAAGTAGCTTATTAACATAATTTGGACACACTGATTCCAAATATGGAATCCATTTTTCCAAATTCAATACAAAAAATATGCAGAAATTAAATTAAAATTAATCCTGTTGTCGAAAGAAAACGGGTTTTTCTTTAAAACATTGCAAAAGATTGAATTGATTAAACTTGCGAATTCAAGGTAAAATCAATGCTAATGACATACATTATATTAAATGGTAAAAATATATTCTATTTATACTTTAAAACCATTCAATATTATAATTTAACCACATAAGATATTACGATGAAAAAGTTGTTTTTAATTAAAATATAGCGTGTTTTTACTATTCATTAAAATATGAAAGTTATCGGAAAAATATTAAAACTTTATCTAATGTAAATTTTTATATCCTGATTCAAAAGAAGAATTTTATTTTGTCAAATTGAACATATAAACATGTCAAAAACTATATTTAAAGTGGGTGTGCCATCAAAAGGCGGCAAAACTGCATTTTTTGAAAAATACTTATTTTATCCGAAAAATTTATTTTGTTCTTATACCATGTTCTAGAAATGTGTAAGATGAATAATAATGTTATAAAATTGAAAATTTAGTCAACAAAATTCATAACAGCTAGTTCATAACAATATTATAATAATATATCGTTGTTTAGTAAAACCCGGTATTGCGTACAAGACATGCAATCGAGGAAGGTTGCGATTGCGTGTAATGCAAGCCAAGTCAGGGTCGCGTGTAGTGCACAACTCCTTTGTTGTTGCGTATAACAGAATCCAACCATATTTTATTTATACATTGAATATATATATATATACAATCAATGTTGTGTAGAATAACTTCTATCAAACAAACTTGAAATTTTGTGTTACAAGAGCCAAGAAAAGTGTTGCGTATACTGCAAGCTAATACAATGTTGCGTATAGCACAAGATAATCTTGGTGTGACGTACAATAGAAGATATGAATGAAATTAAAAAGAATGTATCTTATAAAATCTCGGGTTGTTACATTCTACCCCCCTTAAAATGAATTTCGCCCTCAAAATTCGTCGGGTTTATAAATCGTTTATTATTCATAAAAACCCACATCGTAAAAAGATATACCAAAACTGAACTTTAAAAACTAAAGTATGAAATATAACGGTTACCCAAATGAACTCATCACTGGGTTTCCATATAGGAGAAAATATATACATGGAAGAGAAATCTAACCATCATGTTCTGATAGAGAGTGGTAGAGAACATGGCTATGAAAAAGCCAAAAATCACAAAGCTATTGATTTGTGGTGATCTAAGGTACCATCTGATTCATCAGATATAAGGGCAGTAGGACAACATTTTTGGTTTTTTTTCAAGATCATTTCCCTAAAGTTGATGAAATTGGAATTAGAAGAAATACTTTCGTGATTTTGGTATAGTCTCACCGTTTGTCATTCTTTGGACAATTTCCACTTCATCTCTTAAATAAATGAAGTTGAATTTGTTATTCGTGATGTGTTAGAAGATCATGTGATAGAATGATGGGTCATTCCATCTGTCTCAAACAAAAGGTTAGAAAAGTTATCAAAAAATACATAAGTCCATCTATAGTGAGATTAATCATATATGGTTCCTAAAATGGACTTATAATTCATATATCATACTGCTTAATATAATAAAACTAGTTTCTACTAAACAGGGACTTCCTGTAGGCTAGTGGTAGGCGATAAAGGCCAGTCGCACTTCAGTTGTGGGTTCGATTCCCACAGCCTTGTCCGACGCGATGGGCTGTCGCCCGTCCTGCAGGTTGTCCTTTTTCTAAAGCTATATTACTATAACATCTCATCAACAATATCAAAAAGTTTTATCCTTAAACAATACTAACTTATGTCCAACATAATCCATTCCAATCTTTAGGCTTATCTAAAATACTTCGGTCCAAGGTCATAGTATAAAGAAAATGATCACGTGAATGCCATCATTTATCCCCCATATATCATAAGATATATCTTGTTGGTCAAATTACAAACATGTGAATACCTTAATCATGTATTCTCTTGAAGAATGAATATCCATTGAACCTTTGCGAAAACATGAATGCAGTTAAAAGTTAACACTTTCCACATACCAAAATCCTCAAAATTATATATCCTCAAACCATGATATCACTTAGTCCTTATATCAATCATGAGCTCATGAATACTGTCAAAAATTTAATTTTCTCCTTATCCCTTCATTATGCGCATATCATTTGCTTTCCAAAATATTTGAATCACTTTTCATGGTTACCGGTACCTTAAAATTATTGAAAACCACAATATACTAAGACAAAAATATTCCAATACACAATAAAAGTACCTCAACAACATTATTCTTAAATACCAATACATAAACACTTCAATCCATCCTCTTCAATGATTGTCCTGGAATATGTCCTTCCTTGATTTAGAAGTAACTTTTTAGGTCAGGGAATTGAGTTGGGTAATGCCCATGTTCTCCACAAATAATACATTGAACTCCATAACAGTCTGTCACTCTATGACCCTTTTCTCCACACAGATAACATCGGTCCCTCCATTTGAGATATTCCTCAAGGTTATTCTTCCCTTCTTTAGAAATCTCAATCTTCCTTTCTTTATGCTCTTCAACATGTGAACATGCATAATAGTCTATCTTCCTCTTATTTGATGAATTAGGCATACCAATAAATTTCACCTTGTTAATCATATATCGCGATGACTGATTCAGCATAATCACAATATCTTTCTCTCTAGGCATTACACAATTTTTTTGCTCATAGTCACCAATTTGTCTATTGGATTCAATGTTAACTGAATTCCTTCTGGTTCCCTCCATTAACTAAAAAACAAAAAGAATTCTTGTGAGAGGCAAAATCAAGATAGAGAAAACAACATAGTAAAGGGGGAGTACCCTCAATATCTAACATCTTAGGTTAAATTATAAGATCCTTAGCGCAATTCTAGGACTATAACCTATACGTATACATAACCTTAGAGACATACCTAGACATAACTTAGAAATATCTCTAGGGATCTCACTAACGTTTTCACATCCTAGTTTCCAAAGGTTGACTAAACCTTTCCTCTGATACCAACTATAGAGACCCGAAGCCTGACGTACATGGACATTACATTACTTTTGTGGAATACTTAGTACATTACAAAAACACACACACAAGGACTATACTAGTTTAGTGTCTTTGGAAACTCAGAATATAATCTTCTAATCATGGTGAAAGATCTTCAACATCTCCCATAAAGTTCTTCCCTTTTTTTTATACCTAAAACCATTATTTATATCCTAGGGAAAAGAAAACATAAAAGGGTGAGCTCAAATGCTCAGTAAGGGTAAACAAAAGAAATTTCAATCACATCATATTCATAAGAACATAACATTTTGGAAATCTTAACCTGCAAAAGAGATCATAATATCATAACATGGGATAAATCATAGTAGTGAAATGAAATCCCAATAATCATAACTTAAAACATGAAACTTTGTGGAATACACACATAATCATAGAGAATCATATCTTATTAGTCAAGACTCATTTCCAAGACAATCTTAGTGGACAAAGTCCATTTCTGAACCGATTCACCCTCGTTTCAGTCCTGTTTCACTGAACCGGTATAACCTACAGTTCCAGCCATGTCTATCTCATGAGATATAAAACCTTTACCCAATGCATTGGAGGGAGATATAGGTCCCAACCATCTCATAATTATACCATTATTATGCATGCCACAAAATCATAAACCATACATCATTGCATAACCCATGTAATAAAAATGGGAATCTTAAACATCATGACATCATAAAACAATTCATACACGATAAAGGAATTCATAAAAATAATTCCATCACAACATAATCAAATCAATGTAATAATAGGGATAGAAATGGAACCATTTATTATCTTAGATGGAAAATAATTTTGATAAAACACTTGAACTTCATTCTTGAGGAAAATATCCTTTCTACTTCAAAAACACTTTTCCTTTCTTAACATGTCATAAAATTTTAAACTAAAAGAAGTTGATTAAAAATAAACTTGAAAACTTGTAAAGGAATCTTTTTGGAAATAATGTTTTAAAAATCCATTCATACTGTATATGTTCAAAAAAACATTCTTCTCGTACTTTTTTTGGAAATGTCAAAAAGTACCTCGTATGAAAAACGACAAAAGATTCCTTTCATATCTTTTACCAAAAACTCACTGAAGGGTAAAATTGAATTTAAACAATTGTATGTGGATGTAAATAATATTAAATATTGAGGAAACATGGATATGGATGATAAAATACACCCCAGTAGATACCAAAGTATAAACAATCTCAGATAAAAATGATATTGTGATATTTCCCTTAACTTATGTCCGATATGCTTTGTACGTATCCGAACCTCCTCTTTTTGACGCACCTTCACTTAACCTCCACTTAAAGAACTAAGGATGGTCTTTGAAGGAGAGAAGGAACTCTAGGATGATAATAGGGAAGTGGAGAAGAGATTTTGGAAGGGGTTGGCTGAGCTTGAATGCTCAAATTGGTGTGAGGAGGAGAGGGAGGAGGTGCTCTTTTATAAGGGAGGAGAGGGCCACCTTAGGAAAATCTGAAAATATTATTTTATATTAAGGTCAAATTCGGTTTATAATGGTTACAAAGGGTCTTATTTCGAAGGTAAAGTGGGTATAGGTCGGAATCATCTCATCAAATAGGATTTAGACAAGTTTAGGTCATTATTTTAACCTTATCAATTAGATTTAACTCTAAGTTAAATAATTTAACTTTTACCGTGTCTTTTTGTTTTCTTACACTATATGGTTAATAAACTTACTATATCAAGCCAAAAGAACCCCAAGTTGTTTATTATTAATATATATAACCTTATCTAAGTCATTTGGCCTAACCTTAGATTTTTAGGAATAAAATAACAATTAATAATATAATATTTGTTTTAAAAACTAGTTTATGTCAATTTTGACACTATTTGGTACATGATTTTTATGAAATTCATAACAGAATGATAAATTCGAACCAAGTTACTTAAATCAACAATAACATGTCATGTTAACCTATAAAATTAGTTTAAGTCATAAAAAGTCTCAAATTACATTTTTTTGGTCATTTATAACAACATTTATGTCAGTATTTCATTAATAAGACAATTACTGCATCATCTTTGTGTCATAATAAATGATAATTATTTAATCCCTAAAAATTCTAAATAAATTCCTATAATGTATATAATTGTATTAGATTTCTGGAGACTATTCATTTTCGAATTTTCATGAATTTTATCACTAAATTAAAATTATTATACTTATAAGATTTAAGAAAGTGACATGTTGTCACATTCTTTGGTTTTAATAATAATTAAATTATTTTCATGGAAAAAAGTCCATAAAATAAATCTAATACAACCCTTATGTTATATGGGTCTACTTTTACCCATCCAATAGGATTTTTCCATGTGTTAGGGTAATTTTATAATCTTATATTTACCCTTAATTACCCGATTTACCTTTAACTATAGTAAATAAAATTTACCATAGTTACTATTCACAATGCCCAAAAATAAAAAATTAGCTTATTAAAATAATTTGTACCCACTGATTCCAAATATGGAATCCATTTTTCCAAATTCAATACACAAAAGATGCAGAAATTAAATTAAAATTAATCCCGTTGTCGAAAGAAAATGGGTTTTTCTTTAAAACATTGCAAAAGATTGAATTGATTTAACCTACGAATTAAAGGTAAAATCAATGCTAAAGACATAAATTATATTAAATGGTAAAAATATATTCTATTTATACTTTAAAACCATTCAATATTATAATTTAACCACATAAGATATTATGATGAAAAAAGTTGTTTTTAATTAAAATATAGCGTGTTTTTACTATTCATTAAAATATGAAAGTTATCGAAAAAATATAAAAACTTTATATAATGTAAATTTTTATATCTTGATTCAAAATAAGAATTTTATTTTGTCAAATTGAACATATAAACATGTCAAAAACTAGATTTAAAGTGGGTGTGCCATCAAAAGGCGGCAAAACTACATTTTTTGAAAAATACTTATTTTATCTGAAAAATTTATTTTGTTCTTATACCATGTTCTAGAAATGTGTAAGATGAATAATAATGTTATAAAATTCAAAATTTAGTTAACACTATTCATAACGGCTTGTTCATAACAATATTATAATAATATATCATTGTTTAGTAAAACCCGGTATTGCGTACAAGACACGCTATCGAGGAAGGTCGTGATTGCGTGTAATGCAAGCCAAGTTAGGGTTGCGTGTAGTGCACAACTCCTTTGTTGTTGCGTATAACAGAATCCAACCATATTTTATTTATACATTGAATATATATATATATATACACTCAATGTTGCGTAGAATAACTTCTATCAAACGAACTTGAAATTGTGTGTTACAAGAGCCAAGAAAAGTGTTGCGTATACTGCAAGCTAATACAATTTTGCGTATAGCGCAAGATAATCTTGGTGTGTCGTATAATAGAAGATATTAATGAAATTAAAAAGAATGTATCTTATAAAATCTCGGGTTGTTACAATCAAGTCTTGATTAATCTTAGATATTCAATTTCCCAAATGAATATCCATGATCATACTTATTAAGAATAAGAATAGGAAGATAAAAGTCTGTATTGACTTTGGAGATCATTATCATCATTGTACAAATAAAATTTTTACCATCCTAATTATATAATTTTTATTACTGTTACAATGGGTTTTTAAGCACTTTTATCATGGATAGGTGCTCTAGGTATAATGAAATTTTGATGGACACTAAGGATGAGGAGGTCGTATCCTTTAGGGAACCTCAATAAGTATATTGGTACTTGGTGTTTCCATTTAGTTTAAAGAATGTAATAATTACCTATTAAATGGAGATACAAAAAATATTTAAACCATTCCTTGTGAAAACCATGGAATATTCTGTAGATGATCTATTAGTTAAATCACACTATTTTTTTGACCACTTACTGTCTTTTAGATAGTGTTTTCTAAAATCTAATCACACAATCTAAATATGAACCTGTTGAATTTTCTAATTAGAGAAACTTATCAAAAAACACTTGGTTTTTTAGTTTATTATCAATGAATCAAGGATTAACCTTATAAAACTAAGTAAACTACCAATATCCACCTAAACAAAATCTTTAATAAGTAATAATATTTAAAGTATTCCTTTCCAACATTAGGTGTTTTATTATAAACCATATTAGAATATGTTTAACCTTGAAAAATAAAATGATATGGGTTATAACATAATAGTTCATTTGGTTTATCATATTAATCCTTTGAAATACATAATTAATCATCCAATTCTAAGTTGGTGATTCATAAGATGGGTTATCATTATCTAAGTTTTCAACATCTATTTCATTTCCTATTAGGAGATTATATAAAAGGAATTGATTGTATTTCTGGATTCTCACCCAACCTCAAAGGAATTTACTTTTTACAAAGAGCTCCCTAATTATGATGTTTACTCTATTAATTAACCATCATAAATATGGAATATATAATTTTGTTGGGAACCCCAATGTTCAAATTATAAACGTGTTGAAGCTATAAAAATCAATAGTTTAGTTTCCAAAATCATTTTCATTTCTCTAGTACAGAAACTCTTATAGAACTCTATCCACCTTTTATAGGGTCACACATTAATGACTTGGAATACCAAACCCACACTATGGGTTTGGAATTGTCCTTTTAGATTCAAATTTATTGGTTGAATATCAACATTTATTCAAAATTAGTTTTCAAATATATAAATGGGGAATATTTTATTTATAAAGTATAAATAATACTCTTACTTCACCAGAAGTGAGGGTTAATGGCACAATTTCCCTTTGAGTAAGTTCTATCTTACATTCCAGACTACATAATGTTCAAGTGGATATGTTATCTTACATAGTTTCCACTATAAACAACTTGGATTAGTACCAAATTATCATCAACATTTCTCATCAAAGAGAATAGATTCATTTAATTGATAAGGAATAAAATTATGTAGATGAGATTGATACTACGTTGGAACAAGACAAATCCTTATCTACAAAACTTGATCTACCTGTCGAATGGACGTATCTAATAGATAAATACCTTTAAGATGGAGTTTCCCCCTTAATACTATAATAAATGGAATAAGTTCATTAATAGGAAATAAACATCCTCATTTATAATGGCCTAAATTTTTATAAATATATCTATAAAGGATGCTTTAAGGGGGACTTTCTCTTGAACATTAATGGTTAGGAGGCCCTTATAGTTATGAAAAAATTCCATGTTGAAACATGTAATTCACATTGATGTCTATATTCCATGCATTAATTTTTAATATTAATTTTTTTAATTTCAGTAAATACATAATAATTCTTTTCTAATTCAAGTGATTTTTTTTTCAAATGTAAGGGAACATGAGAATTAGTGTATTTAAAAAAACATTGTAACTTTATAGAAGAAGATGAATCTTTGGAGGTGGAAATGATAAAGGACATAAAAGGAAGAATTCTAACAAATATTGTTAGACAGCTAAGAACTATGGGAGATCATGCTATCTAATCAATAATTAACCATAATAAAAGACTAGTTTCATTGGTTAGTTCGTGGACATGCGTAGCGTGGTTCAGTTATAGTTAACAAAAGGATAGAAAAAGTATGGCGTGGGGTGGTGTAGTTAGAGGGAAAATGGGTCCCTACTATCCATGGAGAGCCTAAGGGATTTTTTTTCAAGTTTACTGTGGAGTGAATAGGATAATAAAGAAGTTCCCATCTAACCCTAAAACTGATGAGGGATAAACAAGGAGTGGGTAAAAATCATTCTTGAAAAAAAGTTTATGTTTGGCTTATGTTTCATTCATATTATTCATGCAATAATATTACTAAATTTCTTGCACTACTACCTTTGATACTATCCTATAAAACCACCATGACTAACATTAATTGAGCTTGATCCCATCTACTATGGAGGGAGAATTTTTTTAGGCTTGTGACTTGTGACATGGGCATTCTTCAAGGGTGAGTGAAAAAAATAGCTCATTTCATTGTTCGTTTCACTACATTATAGGAGTGTGTGTGTGTATGAGAGAGCTTGAATCTTAAATGAACCTATTATGGTGTGTTCTAGTGTTTCTCCATGAATAAATGGGAAATTTTAGAAGGAATAATATGGTTATGATATGTTGTTCATAATCGTTCCGTGAAAGATAGATAAAGGTGATATGTTCAATAGAAATTGTGAGTGGTTACGATTTTGGGAACTCGTTACATCAGAGATATTGAAAAAATGATAGTGTTGAGGTTTTTATTGATGAAATATGTGACATGGTGTATTTTATAATGTTATGGATACATGAGGAATAAAATTGAGGAGTGGGTTTGGTGTAGAGGTTTACTGTGTTATGGAGGATCATGGGAATGTAGTTGTTTAAGGGTTTAGTCTCAGGAGGTTTATGTTGTCAAAATAGCCTTATACCATAATGAGGATTTTTGGTGGATATAGGAAATTGAGTTGGAAGTATTGTGACACAACGAATAATTATGCACCATGAAACCTATATCTGCTACAGATATAGAACATCTAAAATAGATACGGAATCCTCTCTCAAGGTTATTATTTTATATATTTTAATGGGGGTTTAAAAGGATATTCCTACATAGATTTTGAAGGGTATTTGAATAGTTAAATGATAAATCAAAGAACTAAATATGGGGAGTGAAGATATGATATACATGATAATAATATATAAATAGATATGATATGAAGATATGTTATATAGTTCTATCTATAAATAAAGGTATCCAATATGCACTTCAAGGAAATAATTATGAGGATATTCTTTCACTACCACCTTTGGGAGGTTTCTATGTATATATTTTATTAGGTTATTTTTATTCAATCTCATGGATATCATAATAGGGTAGTTCCAGTGTCGGTTTTTTCATTGTAAGGGGATTGATCTTTTAAATCAAAATTCTTTTATTTTTTTTATTTTGGGTTCTCACTAGCATTTTATTTTATTCATCTTCTTTCTTTCCACTTAAAATTCCCATGAAAGATCTATGTGATTTCTAAGAGGGGGAGGGATGAATTAGTGATCTATTTTTAATTTTTATTTTTCTTTATTATAAAATAACCTTTACCACCAATTAAATAGTTATAAATTTGATACAAGAACACTCAAAAGAACACAATAATTCACAAGTTTCACTACTCAATTAGAGTATATAGTCCTTAGCATGGTTTAGAAATAATAAAATACCACAAAATTCACTAGAAAAAAATACTTTATTTGGTCATAGTTAGCATGGAATATACATAAACTTGAATTTAACTATGTTTATGAAAATAGTACATGTTATTTCTATACAGATAATTATCTAACAAATATTATTTAATAACTTATAAAAACCTTCACCATCAAGATCAAAATGTAGTCACTGTGCGTCTTGTACAAAATTACCTTTTTGTATTCTTGAAAAAAACTTATTCTTCACTTTCTTACCCAGAATCAGGTAAGAAATAATTTAATCATATGGTCATCCATATTATGGGTTTTTTTCAGAAATTCTATCTGGAAACCTCATCCGAAGAGTTCATCCGGTGACTTTAGAAAACTTAAACAACTTACTTTAACCAGTTCATTTGATTATGCCGGATATAAAAGTTTTTTCGGTGAGTTTTTCAATGGTTTCAAATGGAAGCCTCTCAATTCATTATAAACTTTTTATTACGATTATTCTTCTTTAACCAAGATATTCCTTGGTTGGAAATATCCCTGTTAAAAACTCTAACTGACAAATGTTTCTCTGATGTATCTGTGTGAAACCAATTCTAAATCACTTTAACGCATTCACACTCATGAAAAATAAAATACATAATTTGTACTTAAAACCATTATTTTGTGACATTTTACGGATAATAGGGTGGTGGAACCAAATTAGTTTACCATTTAGTGGAAACATGAAATTCAAAATCCCTAATTAAACAATTCATAGAAATTTTATCAACAAATCTAGAAAATTCTTAAGTGGATTTGAGAAACTTCAAAAACTTCACCCTTCTTCAAAATTCCTTAAAATTTGGAGATTTTCATGGTTTTAATCCATGATATTTGGAAAATTAAAGACCAACTCAATATCATCATACTTATATGTTTATGAAAACTTTAAAAATACTTTTAAACTATAAAGAATATAAACCATTGAATATTTGTTTGTTAATAATACTTTGTAACAAGAGTTCCATACAAAGAGTCTCTATCATATAATTTGTAAACAAGATTGGTAGGAAATTCTCTAAAAAACTTCTCAAACACTTGAACAAAAACTTTTTATTAGATCAACTTCCACACTTCTCAACCTTTGAACACAAACTTTTATTTCACTCCAAGATTTATACCACAATTTCATCCCATAGAATTTCTTGCCTTTTCTTCCATATTATGTGACTCCACTCGATGTCATGAATCAAAACACTTTAAACATTGCCATAAAATACCTTCCTCTATCCATGATATTTATACCATAAAATTCATAAAATAATATTTTAGGAACTTCAACTTCATAAATTAATACATATTTTTATGATGAACATTCTACAATGTGTTTGTTTGATGGACTGTATCTGAAGAATTGTTTTCGATGAAATTAATTATCAACCTCCCTTTTAACACTTTAAAAACTTTTTCCTTTAAAAACAATTATCATAAAAATAGTGTTTGTAAAAATATTTCTCCCCCTTTAACCTTAATAAAATATATAATTCTTTTCAACTCACCAAAAACATCGACATATTTTTTTTGTTCATTGAAATCCACATAACGTCATTAGAAGGAACTTTATACACCATAAAAAATTTCTTTAGTATTTTTCCTTTATCTAATAGACATCAAATAATATCCATCACAAGAATTATAAATTTTATTCTTCAAAACTTCTTAAACATTGAATAATTTATGAAATTCATAAAACAAATTTCTCCTACAAAAACTATTTCCAATATACTTATATCCGGTGAGCTTTTTCACAACTTCATATAAGAAACTTTTTACGTATGAATTATTTTTCTACCCCTTTATGATAATTCTTGGATAATGAGATATTTGTAACTCTTGATGTTAGAAACTTACATAATAGAAAATAATTGTCATTTTTTTTCCGAACAATGTTTTTCTGATGAAAATTTATATCCTTTTGTAGATAAATTTCTTATGTATAAACCTTGATTAATGAAATTTAAAACCAAAAATTCATCTATTAATTTTTTTCATCTGATGTGATTTGTGGAAATGATTAACAAATTAAATTGATTTATGTACTTAATAAGGTTAAGTTTATAAATATTTATCAATAGAAGACAATTCCTTCAATAAACTTCTTTTGAACAGCAACTTATAAACTTCTTCAAAACAAATTCCCTCATACAAAAAAAATACTTAAGTAAAATTGGTACTCAAAATCTCCCCATTTATATTTTTTTCCTACCAAGAATCATAAATTATCATAAGTTTGTAACTCAAGGAATGGATTACTTATCCATTAATTCTAAGACAATGTGAGCTAACTCGATGTAGGAAACAAGAATCATTGAATTGGAAAACCATGTGGTCTATATGTAATTACATAAGAAACTTCTCATAACACACTTCCTTATACATAAATATTTCACAAATTTTTAATTTTTTCTAATAAGAACAATGTTTCCTCCATCAACTTCAATAAACTATTAAAATAGTTCACACATGATGAAATCACTGCTTACCCCTTTCAACAACTCTCTCTAAATATATGCATTATTTAAAAGTTTAGGCACATACCATTGGATTAGTTTATTAAATTTTTTTTATCCCCATTGAAAACACTATCCAAAGATAATATGATAGTGGGTACAGAGGCACATAACTTATCCTTTATGGGAGGGAGGTTGTACACTCATGTTCAACCTTAGTTTATTAAATATTTCCTTCAAAAATGGTTTTGTGAATATCAATAACTTTCCCTATTTTAGGAACATATTCTATATTTAGTTCATTATTTTACAAATTATCTTTTATTAAGTGATATTTTATGTTAATAGTCTTTGATTGATAATGTTAAACTCTATTTTTAGAGAGATTTATAAAACTCTAATTATCACAACCCAAGAGTATGGGTAACTTCACTTCCACCAAATAATATTCCAACCTAGTTTTCATCAACATAAGTTGTGTTTCTGCTTTAGTGGAAACAACATACTTAGATTCATCTATAATAAGAGTAACTGAATTTTTTATATTGTATACCAACTCACTTAAATTTCTTCCAAAAAGAAAACTCCACCAGATGTGGATTTTCTTTCATCAACACTACCTGCCCAATCATCATCCGCATAACAAGAAAAATCAATATTTATTGATACGTTATATTTTATACTAAAATTTATTGTTCCTTAAATATATATGGGGATTACTTTTCCTATAAATCAATGAGATTCATTTTTAATAATTTTAAATCCCGCACATAAAGTAATAACATATAAAATATCTATCGTTAAAGATGTTAGATAAAGAAAAATTCCAACCAAATTCCTAAATTCCTCATAATAAAATTCCTTACCTTATAAATCATTTGAAAACTTGGTTCCTACTAAAATTATCATGGAAAATTGTTTCAAATATTCTATGTCCAAATTCCTTATAAGTTCCTTAGAAAAATTTTCTTCAGAAAGGAAATTTATTTTTTCTTTTTTAAAGTTAGTATCCCAAGAAAATAAATCATTTCTCTGAGCATGAGAATTTAAAATAACTTCTTAATCCTATCAAAAAAATCAACAGTTTATTCATCATTACAAGTAAATATAATATCATCAACATAAAAAATCATAATGAGGTAAGCCTCATGGTTTTCATTTATTTAGAGATTAATATCAAATATTCATTTATTGAAGTCCAATTTCCTTAAATGGGTATCCAATTTGGAATACCAAGCTCTAAAATATTTCATCAACCCATATAAATATTTATTCAACTTAAAAAACATTACTTTCATCTTTCCTATGAACGAAGCCACATAGATTTTCAATATAAATGTATTTGTTAAGTTCTTTATTAATAAAATATTACTTTACATCCTTCTAAAAATTTTTATAACACCAGTGTTCAGTGATAGAAATAAAAATTATGATATTTTCCAATCATGCCACTGGAGAAAAATTTCCATAAAAATGTCTTTAATTTTTGGGAAACATTTATAAACTAGTCGTGCTTTTTTTCTTATCACTTCACCATATTAATTAAACTTGTTCAAGAATACCTAAATTTTACAAATAAATTTTTTATTATTTGGTTTGGGTATAATTTATAAAGTATCATTCTTATCAACTTTATCCATATCTTCATTCATTGAATCAATCCAATATTTATGTTTAAAGGCTTCATTAACATATTTTTCATCAAATGTTTAGTATAATGAAGCATGTGAAACTAACCTTTATGTTATTTTGGTTTGAACCTATTTTTGTTGATCACCAATGATATTTAGAACATATATATACTTTATTATCATAGGATGAGATAAAGAGGTAGTTCCTCATCATTAGAAATAATTGATCTAGTATCATTTTTTTTGTAACTTTCTAACTTTTGTCAACTGAAACCACATAATCTTCCTCTTGTTCTATCAATGTGTCAGTTTGTAAAAATTTATTATCATAATTTTCAAGAACTTTTACATTTCTAGAATTAACTATCCTTCCCATTTCTTTATTACAAAATTTTTATCCTCACAAATGAGAGTAATAAGACATTAGCACCTACCATTAACAATATTGTATGTTTTAGGATAAAATTCTTTAACATATTTTCTTTTAGGATTACTCCATAAAAAGGTCTTGTTGATGGGGAGGTGATTGAATGGGTCTTATATACCATGTCCAAACCCCTACATTCCCTGATGTGGGGATGGGGTGGAAGTTTCACTGCATGAAACACTTATGGTCAAACTGTGACACTATTCTTTCAAGTAGTAGGGTGGTTATTCCAATATCGCAAGCACCCTAGAGCATGAGTTTCATTCAGGTGGGACCCAAAATTTTCCCCTATGCACTTTACATAGGGATTTATGCTTTCCCTACATTTTATAGCACTCTTCTAGTTTGATCATGTTGTTGTTGATCACCAATGATGTTTTGAACTTCAAATTTCTTTCTTAGTATAGGATGAGCTGTATAATGTTTTTCCTTATCACTAGAAATAACTATGTCAAAATATTTATTTTGAGGATATTTTTCACTTTTGTCAACTATTACTACCTTATGTTCCTCATATTTTATCTCTTCATCTATTTGTAAAATAGTTTTACAATATTAATCAAGTACTTTTACATATTCAGAATCAACCATATTTCCTATTTTTTTATTATAACATCAGTGTCATATTCCATTTGAAGGATAACCACGAAAGATTCCATTAAATCCTCTTTGATCAAATTTTAAAATATTTCCACCCTTTATTTTTATAATATGTGGACTTCTAAAAACACATAGGTGTTTCAAACATAGATTTTTTTTAATTTCATTTCTTAGTGATTCATATTAGAGCTTGGTTATTAGAATCATAAATTATAAATATAAGTTGTTGCATTTATAGTACGCCACCAAATATAATAAGAATTATCAAGTTTGATCAAAATTTTGTGTACTATCTCTACAAAAATTATCTTTATTCTTTCAACAAAATTGTTTTGATGATGTATATACGGAGTAATAAAATCATGGAAAATGTCATTTTTCAAGATAATATATAATCTAATTATTTCTATATCCGAATAATTATTAGATCTTAAATTCTTCAATGAATATCCACATTTGTTTTATGAAATTCTCAAAAAATTCATAAACATTGTAATAGCCTCTGATTTATATTTCAAAGATATTATACTTTTAGTAAGATTAAATTCACCCCTGAAAGAAAAAAAGTACTTATCTTCATGTGTTTATTATTTAATCATCATCCCACAAATATAAGAATGTATCATCTGCAAGGGACGAGTTAAATGAATTTCAACTTTCTTTTGTACTGAGTTTGTAATATCTCCTTTTTAGAAAATAGAACATAAATCTATTCTTCTATTCATGTCAGGAATATGAAAAATACTTTCTCTCATTGTTAGTTTGTTCATATTACTCTAACACATATGATGCCACATCTTATTTTCTTCCATAATTCTCTTGTAGCATGAAATTTCTATACTACCAACTTGAAACAATTGTCCCTTAGTTCATTGGAATTTCATAAAAAATTTCCATTTACAAATATTTTTACAATAAAACTATATTTTCTGAAACTTAAATTATTATCTTCATTAAGATATTGTGAAACACTTAATAAGTTGCATTTCAACCCATAAAAAAACAAGGATATTTTAGATTTCAAAATTTCTTCCCCAATAATAGCAGATCTAAGAGCTTTTATTTTGATTGATTGATGTGCTGTTATTTTATCTCAATTTTCCACAACTATTTTGGTGAAATATATGTTTTTGATATGTATATTTGAGAATATATTAGAGAATATTTGAATTAGGAAAATATCTAGCGGAATTTGGTGTTCATTGAATATTGTAATCGAAATGTCTATTTTTTGTGGCCCAATTGATTAAAGTCCGGGTGCATGTATTTATATAATATTTGAACTATTTTATGTTCTTTATAAAGTATAATCAAGAGTTTCAATGAAGAATAATTCCAAAATCTCAATTTTTTTAATAAGTTTTATTATGATAATCCAGGAAAGGTTTGGAATAACCATACATGAGATGGATTGACTACATGACCATTCCAATCGAACCAAAAAAGAAATATGTAAATCTCTAAATCTTGTGGATCTATCATGTCAACAAAATCAACCACATGACCAATTGGAACAAACATATGTTCAATTTTGAAGTAACCATAAGAGTTATCCTGCTATTACAAGAACAAAGTGAGGCAACCATGACCTCAAAATGGAAGATGAATAAAATTGGTACATCAAACTTACTCTATTATTAAATGAACACAACAAAAAATGGATCGACTTCCTCTAATAAAAAATTTGAAAAAGGTAAAAGTCACATGCTATGAAAAAATAGGGGAAGAATCTGAACCCCCCTTCATGTTTAGTTACCTTGATCGACTGTGCTCCAATGATTTCCCAAGAACATCTATAATATGTATCTCCCCAAGATGAGATTACAGTTGAAGATAAATGACACCGATGAATTCGACCTAATTAGTTTTGGAAACTCCAGCAGCCAAGCTCAATTGCATGGGATCCTATGGTGGTGAAGAGAATGACACCGACACCACATTAATCTAAGATGGACTCCTCACTTGATGATGGATTTAAACTAAATAGAACCCCTGGAAGATGAATCTAACATCACTACCAATATTTAAACTAATCTATTATAATTATACCTATTGAGAAACCCAAAGTCTATGAACATGTGCATCAAAATTTGAGTCGATCCACTAATGAAGAACCCTCTTCTAGACTCTCTACTAAAGCTCAATGCCACATCTCCCCTAATCATTGAGTAAACCATTTTTGAATATTATCTGATATTGTTTAAAAAATTGATCTCATATGTCACAAAACCTAAACCTAAGCTAAGAAAGCTCACTTGAGGAGATAGCCTACTCAGTTCTATGGCACCTAGGACACATGACACTTTGAATTAAGTGGAAGGATGATCTAATAAAGAGTTTGAGTTAATGAAAAATTCAATGTGGTTCCAATTTTTAAATCCCACAAACTAAATTCCAATCCTATTTGGTAATAATCTAATAAATAAATCAGAGTACGACTACTCTGAGATGCGACACTTTTAGAGAAAAGGATAATTTCTCCTAAAAATATAATTAAATAATCTACATGGTAGACATCCAATAAATTATAGGAGGATTTTAATTTGACGAGTCAGTAGGGCGTATGAGATTGGTTGAGAAATACTGCATACTTTTCAGGGAGAAGGTATGAAATATCTGGAATTTATCTATGTATGAAAAATTATAGAAAGAGAATAAACAAATTCCGGGGAGGTTTTTGAATATATAATATGGTAGGTGATGAATAGGAACCATAAGAAAGAGCATGGAACAAAATTATTTTAGAATTTCTAAAGAAATCTTAGAAGCTCTCGCAAAGGGATTCTTATTTCTTATTATTTTTCATTATTCCTATTTATCTCATTGAATGCTTTAAACACATTAAAACATTTTTTTATGGTGGTTGGATAAATTAATATAGGGGAATGATATTGATATTATAAGAAATTTTTCTTCATTCAAGTGTAATGTGTGGTTGGAAACTTCTATTTTATCATCTTTCAAGTATTAAAAGTCCATAAAATACCGAAAAGTTGTGAGAACAATTTATAGTTCATTGATTTCTATATAATTAACATTAGAAAGTCCATATATGAGAGAATTTTACATGAAAGGGAAACACATTAGAAACAGCTGAGAAGTTTCTTCTGATCTGAATATGATTTCTTCATTGAATAGATTAGTGGATTTTTTAATTGATAAACTGGATGATCCATTTATCCAAAATTCATTTATTCAAGATAAATTTAAAAACTATTTCCACTATACCTAGAAACACCTATGTATGAATGAAGATAGAAAAAGGAAAAAAATTATAACAATACAAAACCCAGAAAATCGAATTCCCCTATTTTATCCCTTGACTTCTACCCTATTTATTTGTGATATCTTCTTTCAATGTTGCTTTGTTTATTATTCCTATAATTCCCAACTATTTCCATTTCAGTGATTTCATTACCACCTTTTCTCTCATCATTCCATTCTTTATTACATTTTCATTGTATTTTTGTTTTTATTTTTAATCATTCTCACTCAAAACACCTTTTTTTGGAAGTCTATACATGAGGATTAACCCATATTCACTACTAAACTAGTTTTAAGTATGATCATAAATATTTAGTTTTCCTCAAATCCAATGATGACATAGGGGACAGGTAAAATTTTGGTGTTATTTATGGGGATCAAACCTGTTCAAATGGGACCAAACTCTTAAAAAAAGAACAAGAAAAAACACAAAAGGTTGTGAATGAAAACTAGGCCATCATATGAAAACCTAAGGGATTTCTTATCTGAAATAAAAAAACAAATCATTACATTAAAATTCAAATGAAATATTTAAATAAAAGATATTGATAAAAATTAGAACAGTTAAGAAAATTAAAACTTCAAACAAGCTACAAATTTTATCCCACCATTACCAGGAAATGAACTAATGGATAGAGTTAGGATTATAGAGATTTTGGTGACTACTGTGCCGAATAACCCATCATGTATTAGGAAAACCCCTAAGTCTCTAAACAATGAGATTAACCAACATCACTTGTCTATGATTCCATATTACCAAGGACTACCTAATGAGGGCTCTTTAGACTTCACTAGTGACTTCTATGCTATATTATAAAGATTACCACTTAGGGGATTGGGTTTAAAAGAATTAAATCCTAGATTTATCCAATTTTTATTAAAATTTAATGAAAAAAAATTATTTTCAATATATGGATGAAGAAATATTTTATTCCTGGTACTAACAATACAATGCTTTAGTTAATAAATTTCACCCATGTAGGATGATTAATGAAATTTGGCACAAAGTAACTATATTTTTATAATAATAGGGATATATATTCCATTAATATTTGGATAAATTCAAGGGTCTTATTAGGAAGTTCTCCAACCACCACTATACTCCCCAATTTTTCATGTATACATTTTACAATAGCCTTATACAACACGATCAAACACTAGTTGATTGGTCCTCTGGAGGGGACTTCTCAAATAAAATTTTTTATGAGATAAAATAATTTTTAACACTCTTAAATAAAAATAAAAACACAAATTTTGTAAATTTTGATCCATTATTAGAAAATAAACCACACCCACTTCTTGATATGTAGAAAAATCTTCTAGATTTTATAAGGAAAACACTCAAAATATAGTTTTGAGTAATTCCACCAATGTGGGATGTTTGTAATTTCATATTCCTAATGCCATAATTAAAAATTCCTTCCCAAGTTATTTAAAATGAATATTTTTATAGGTACATTACCCGAATTCATTCAAGAGATTACCCATTCTAAAAAAATTATAATCAGGGCTACTATAACAATCCCAACCTTTCTTAGAGAGAGTAGGTAGTGTTGAGACCTGGTCCTATCCTTTATTTCCAAAAACATATGTAGTAATTAAAATTCCAACCAATGTTTGAAAATTATATCTTTAATATGAATCCAAAGGTGTGATTCAACAACTGAAAGGTTATATTGGTGAAAAAAGGGAAAAAATGATTTTGATAGATCTAAAATATAAGCTAGGTTTAAAAATCTAGAGCTACCATTGGGAAACTTAGTTAGAAATGATAGAATTAATGAAAAGGTAATCTAAATAGAACTATAGAGTCAATTTTGGGGGGAAATTCTATGGAATTCACAACTAGGAGTGGTCCCCAAACCCACCAAAAATCTGTAGAAGATCCAAAATATTCCCATAATGAAAATCTCAATGTCATTCAAATCCAAAATCTAGAAAATGAATATTATGTAAATATTAGAAACCCCACTAAAAACACCTTAAAACCCATTAAAGTTATTTAAAATACACAAGTAATGGATTTTGAAATAAATTAAAATAAAGGAAATGAAAATAAGAGTCAATAAAACCCTGAAGGAATGCAAAAAATTGTAAATAATCTTACCCCAAACACTCTATTCCCTAAAAGGAATAAGAAAAAAAATCAAGAACCTCAACTTCTTAAATTTATAAAACATTTGAAGATACTAAAAATATCTATAACATTTATTAAAATATTGAGTCAATTCTAACCATACCTTAAGTCGTTGAATAATATGTTTTACAAAAATAAAGAATCAGAAGAATTTTAAACATATAATCTCATAGAGGAGTGTAGTGCATTCTTGAAAAACGTGAAACCTCCTAAACTTCAAGACCCTTGTAACTTCTTCATTCCATGAACCTTAGAGGAGGGTAGTTAGTTTAATTATTTCTATAGACTTGGGACTATCATCAATTTAATTCAATTATCATTGTTTCAACACTTGGGATTAGGAGCAACAAAACCTACATTGGTTATCTTATAGTTAGCTGGATGATCTTTTACCCACTCATTGATTACCTTCTAGTTGGGGTTTAGAAGTTGTTTTTGACTATTTATTTCTTGATACTTAAAATGGAATCTGATAAAGTAACTATCATCCCTGGTAGACCATTCTTAACCACTAGGGGGCTTTAATTGATGTATCAAAGGAAAAGTTAATTTTTAATCTTAGGGAAAAAAGATATTAATTTAGCATATTTAAAAATATTAAAGAACCTCATTCTAGATAAAAAATTTCAAAGGTCGAGAATATATAATTTGAGGACTAAATTGACCATATTGAAGAAGAGAGAAGAAATTTCTTGGGAAATAAATTCATTTGGAAGATAACGTTGAGTCTTTATAGGAGAATGTTCTAAATGAGGTTCTGGATACTATTATAGAGAGAGAGACTAGATCTCACCATAATTTCATAAGCCATTTGGATGAATAATATTGTTTTTTTAGAATACTGAAATTTTGAGATAATTTTATGAACCAATCACTACTCTTATTAATGAGGAAAACATTAACAAGTTAGAGGAAGCTATTTTTAAATGTATTGATGAGTTTTATGAAGAAAATATTTTGAAACCATGTCTACCTTTTGAGATTAGTGAACTACCCATCCATGGTAGTAGGGAGAAAACACTTTATTCTAATCATAAAATCCAAAATCTATCCCCTTTTAAAACACACATTAGAAAACACATGTAATAACTTAGACCTTATGGGATCAAAATATTACCATCCTATGAAACAACACCTGATATAGATCTTAAATCCCTTATTACTAATTTAAAACATTTTTTTTCTGGGTAATTATTCTACACTCACTATTATCCTCTTTTCTACTTTATATGATAGTCAAGAAGTTAGTCTATTGGATATATTAAGGTAGTTAAAATCAGTCGTTGGATGGTCAATTACTGATATCAAGGGTATTATCCCTTCTTACTATATGTATAGAATTCTTATAGAACTATACTATAAACCAAGGGTTTAATGTCAAAGGAGATTGATCCCAAACATGAAATAAGATTTTATAGAGGAGGTAATTAATTTATTTGATACTGGGATTATCAATAACATTTTGAATAGTGCTTGGGTCAATCTGGTCTAAGAAGTCTCAATGAAAGAATGATTCACAATTGCACCAATGAGAAGAATTAACACATCCAAGTTAAGAAGGAAACTAAATAGAGAGTTCATATATATTATAGAAAGATAAATTATGCCACTAGAGATGATCCTTTTCACATGTCATTCATTAGATAAAATTTTTAATATTTTTTTGGCAATGAATCATTTTATTTTATGGATGGTAATTCTAGTGATAAAAAAATTCCTATATCCCCTAATGATCTGGTTAATACCACTTTGACATGTCTATTTGGAACATCAGGTTACCGATGATTTTTTTTAGATTGTGTGTTTCCCTCACCACCTTTCAAAGGTGCATGATGGAAATATTTTTTGATCATAAAAAGAATATCATAATGGTTTTTATGAATTATTTTACCATTTTTTGGGAATATTTTTAATTTTTTTTTACAAAATCTAGAATTGTTTTTAAAAATATACATCGAGACCAATATTGTTCTCAATTGGGAAATATTATAGTTTATGGTCACAAAAGTAATTGTGTTGAGATATAAAGTGTATAAGATGAGTTTATATGTTGATATTGATAATATTTAAGTCATTTAAAAGCTACCTCACCTTTTAATTCAAGACATATTAGAAGTTTATAAGGGGAATTCTGGTTTCTATTAGAGGAATATCAAAGATTTTTCTAAAATCACAAATCCCATCTTTTCTTGGTCAGTTAATGATAGAAAATTTGTTATTGAAGAAATATGTATTGAATATTTTAACCTTATAAAGGAGAATATCACTTCTTCATCCATTATCACAACACTTGATTAGAAAAATCCATTTGAACTTATGTGTTATGCTAGTGATATGGCTGTTAGAGAAGTTCTAGGATAGAGGAAGGATAAGATATTTCATATAGTTTATTACACTAGAATATTTATAGATGAGGCTCAAAAGAACTACAACACTACTAAAAAGGAACTATTATATATTTGTTTTTATTTGGATAAGTTTAGGTAGTACATTTAAGGTTCAAAATTAATTATTTTTATAGACCAAACTTCCTTGAAATATCTATAGTCTAATAAATATCCCAAGACTAGACTCACTAGGTGGATCCTTCTATAATAGGAATTTGATTTAGTGGTTAGAGATAAATATGTTGAAAATAATGTTGTTATAGATAATATATCTAGATTATCTGGACCACTATATAGAGATCCTATAGAGATTAGTTATGCATTTCTATATGAAAAGTTACTCACTATTTCAGTTTAGCAGTATGCTTGGTATGAAGATATTTCTAACTTCTTTGCTGTTGTAATTATGCCTAGGTAATTTTATCATATTCATAAGATGAAGTTTATTTCTAAGATTATGTTTTTTTGTGGATTATACTTTATTATTAAATATATTTTCTTATGGATTTTGGAGAAGATTCATTCTTGAGGAAGATATGCTTCCCATTCTTGAGGGTTTCCATCCATCTTCTTGGGGAGGACAATATGGGAGTGACAGAAATACCCAAATTATTTTGATATATAAATTCTATTAGCCTAATTTTTTTATGTATGTTATAGTTATTACTATAGTATGGGACAAATTTTCCAGACTTATTAATGTGGGTAGAAAGAAATAACTACCCCAAAATGGTATTTTAGCGGTTTTAATTTTTGATGTTTAGTGGATGGATTTCATGGGACCTTTTCCTTCTTCACAGGGAAATTAATACATATTATTTATAGTTTAATATGTATCAAAGTGGGTTTATAAAGTTTAATATCCATAAAACAAGGCTATTAGTGTGATTAAATTCACCCAGGAGAACATATTTTCAAGGTATGGTGTTCCCTAGTATTTTATTACTGAAAATGGGCCTCACTTTAAATACATCAAGTTCAAAGAATTGATGGAAAAGTATAGATGTGGGTAGAAAACTAATATAACATATCATCCCTAATCAATTGGACAAGATAAAATATCTAATAAGGAATTTAAACAAATCTTATAGAAAATTGCGATCAGCTCTTGGAAAGGTTGGTCCTTAATGTTGGATAAGGAATTACAGGCTTATACGACTACCTTTAAAAATGTCATAGGTATATATTCATATAGTATTATTTTTGGAAATTATTTTTATTTTTCTATGGAGATAAAACATAATTTATTTTGGGAAATAAAGGCTTTGAATTTTTTTTTAATCCTTCTAGAGAGAGAAAGTTTCTTGAATGAAGTGAATTGGATGAAATCAGGAGAGAATCTTATTAAAATGGTCAAATATATAAGGAATGAAAAAAAATTCATGATTATAAATTTCAAAATATTCACTTTCAAGTGGGTCAAAAATTTCTTCTATTCAATTTTAGGCTTAAATTTCTTCATAGTAAACTCAGATCCAAGTGGTTTGGACCATTCAAAATTCTGTGGGTGCTGGTAAATGGGGATGTTGAGTAAGTTAGGAAAGATAAAATTCTATTCTAGTCCATAGTAAAAGAGTAAATAATTACTTTAAGGAGTAGAAAAATGTCTTGTATTTTATATAATTCCCTAAAAGTTGAACCATTTTTGAATTCTAACTAAAAACATTAAACACATTGCTTCATGGAAGTCAACCCATAGCTCATTGTTTTTCTTTATTTGTTTTCTATTATGTTGAATAACTTTTTTCCTTGTTACTTGAATTCTTTATTCTAATATATTCATTATATTATTTTAATACAATGTCCCTAATATGTATATCCTGGGATAAATACTTCAATTGACCTAAAAATAAAAATAGCTACTTGATAAATATACCTCGATAAAACTCCCCTAAATTCCACCTATAGTAAATTTATTTCAAGGATTTTTATTGCAACATGATAATATTATTTTTTATCATTTATATAGTATAATAACTTACTAGAAATAGGGTTATTCTCAAAATAAAATGGAAGATTTATTTTTATTGAACACTAATAATCAAGCACCACATTTAGGGGAATATTTTTTTTATTTCTTCCAATTTCTATATATTCTCATCTCATGATGCAACTCAAATATACCTATAATCATCAACCAATGATTCTTCTATCACATTGTTCACCACAATAACTTTTTAAAAAAATTAAAAATTATTTTTTTTCTGTTTAAAACAACAAACAACATGAAAATAAAGAAAAAAAATGTTTTTGGAATCTATTTTGATGTGTAGAAATTTGATTCTTGAACTTTCATTGAACCCCTCAAAATTATCTAAACTACCACATTATCAATATATTAGGAATTAAAATTTTCCCCACATTGGGATTCAACATTGGGGATAATGTTGAATTTTAAGTGTGATGGAGAGGAAATTTCTTTGTTCCTAGGTTGTGCTTCAATTCTTCCACATTAAAACACACCTCTTTTTTTCAAAAGTACTCCCTTTTGTGAATTAATTGAATATTTCTATAAATAAAATCTGTATTTTAGGCTGTAAATGGAAGTAGTTTTTGTTAGGAAAATAAGAACTCTTTGTGTCCTGCTTAGGGGAAGCTGTGGTGACTCGTTTTGAGGGATTTCATTAAGTCTGGAGTTGTGGGGATTGTGTGATTTATGAGTGATGTTTTCCCACTATTCATATGAATATAGTATTTGAAATCTAGGAAAAGAATGTTTAATAGGTTAGAATATTGTGTAATTTAAATGAGAACTTGAGGAACCTTAAGTTTTAACATTAACCTATTTAATTATCCTTGTTAAAATGGAACACCTTTGGGAGATAGCTCAATTAAGAGTAATATAGAACCTTTGGATATGGAGTAAAATAGATAGCTAGGATCTCATGGTGATTCTATGAGAAAATGAAACTACATTTGTTTATGTAAATAAATCCAAATTCAATAAGTGATTTGAACTATGTTATCCAAAAATATATGGACGTG
The DNA here is from genome assembly GCA_963277665.1 of Viscum album. Classification (NCBI taxonomy): domain Eukaryota; kingdom Viridiplantae; phylum Streptophyta; class Magnoliopsida; order Santalales; family Viscaceae; genus Viscum; species Viscum album. The sequence goes on along the minus strand of OY728145.1, from coordinate 25,375,566 downwards.
AAACATTAAAATAAAGTTCCTGAGTAAAAAATGAGATCATTAAAGTGTAGGGAATATTGAACCCAAATAAATAAGGGGAAAATTGATTTATAAGAAAATATTTTGAATTTTATCAACAATGTGGAAAGTGGTACATTGGTTTGAGGTCCCTAGGAGAGATTGAATACTATTTTTCCTCTTGTTAGATATTTAACTCCACTTGAGTCTCTATGGTATGTACTCCTGGTACAATAATTTGAGCTTATGTCGAAGTAGGGGAGTGTTGATAATTCACATATGAGGCATGACATTCTTAGTGATTGATGATTTGATAGTTTTCTTTAATTTGGGCATATTTAGTTGAATCTAGACAAGATGACCATCAATTCTTCTTAGGAGTCTTTGTAAATAAATAATTAAATGTATTGAATTTCATAGGAGTGAAATTGATCAAGTAAGAGGGATTTTTATGTGGAGTTATTTTATCACACTTTTCCAAATATATTATGGCGAAATAAATGTTTTTTATAAGTAAACTAGAGCTTATAACAATAGAATATTTGAATTTGGAACATAACTAGTTGAATTTTTTGTTTATTGAATATTATATCCGAAATTTTTGTTTTTGTGTGATCAATTTATTAAAGTTATTAGTGTAAGTATTTATATCATATTTTTAACTATTTTATTTTTTTAAAAAAGTTTAATTGAGAGTTTCAATGATTATTAATTCCAAAATATATGTTTTTTGTTAGTATCCATGGTGAAAATCTGGATAAGGGTTAGAACGACTGTTCTTGGGATGGATCAACCACACGATCATTTCAATCGACAAAAAAAAAGAAATCTCAAAATATGGAAATATTTTTCACAAACCGTGTCAAAAAAATCCACCACACAAAAAATTGGAATGACTCTAAGTTCAAAGGTTAAGTGACCAAGGAATTCGGAAATGTATAGTGAGAACAAAGTGAAGTGACAATGACCTCAAAATAGTAGAGGGAAATACAAATGGTGTATCAACCATACCATATAATTGAACAAACAAAACAAAAAATTTGTATCAACTATGTCAACATAAGAAATTAGCAAAGGTAAAAGTTAGATGTAATATAAAAAATAGTGGATGAATCCATACCCCTCTTCATGGCGGTCACCTCGATTAACTGTGCTCCAATGGTTTCCTATGAACATTTAAAAGATGAATCTCCCTAAGTTCAGATTTAAATTGATGATAAATCATGATGCGTCCCTCCACCTAATTATTTCTAGAAATTATAGAATCAATTATCCAATGCATGGGATATTTTGGTACTGAATATAATGAATCCAACACCACCTCTTTTGAAGCCAAACTCCCCACTTGAAGATAGTCATGAATTAAACAAAACCCCAGGAAGATAAATCTAATACCTATCCCAGAATTTGAATCATTCTAAGTCAATTCATCCTATTGAGAAACATAAATTCTATGAAAATACACATTAAAATTAATGTTTAGATGCTACTGATGAACTCGAGTTGACACCCTCTATGGAAGCTCGATACTGTACCTCCCATAATCATTGATCACACCATTTTTTAATATTAGACAGTTATATTTGAATAATTGATCAAGAAGGGTGTGAAACCTCAACCTAATATATTCATTATCACTTGATAAGACACCCTACTTAGTCCTAAGTCTCCTCTGAAACATGAAAATTTGAATTCAGTGGCAGGATGAGATGGTAAGATGTTTGAGTTACTAATTCCTTTGAAGAAGGCCCAATTTTTGAATCCTAATAACCAAAGTCTAATCCCAGTTGGTAAAAATATATGTAATAAATTAGATTACAACCACTATGACATGTGAAACCTATAGAGCATATGATAATTTATCCAAAAAATATATTCAAATAATCTATGTGGAAGTTATCCAAGAAGTCATATGGGGCTCTGAATTTAAGGAGTTAGTAGGGAGTATAGGACTGAATGAGAAAGAACTACATACCTACCAAGGAGAAGGTATGAATGATATATAATTTATCTATATAATAAAGGGAAAAACAACCCTGGGAGAGGTTTTTAAAGATAAAATTTGTTAGGAAATGAATAGGATGAATAATCCTGACCATGGAATAACACCATTAATATGGTTGTTTTAGTGGATGTTTAGAAGCTATCACCAAGGGATTATTCTTTAATATGGTTTTTATTTTTCCTATTTATATCAATAACTTTTGTAAACACATTATAACATTTATTATAGTGGTTGGATAAATTATGTTAGGGGATTTAGATTGAACCGATAAGACATTTTTATTCATTCAAGTGTATGGTGTGGTTAAAAACTACCCATTTATTATCATTAATGTAGTATAAATCCTTAAACTACTAATAATTAATGAGAGTTGTGTTAGTTATATTGGTTTCTATCTACTTTTTATCTAAAATTATATTGAAGAAGAGGACATTCCATGAAAGTGTATCACATAAGAAACAAATGAGAAGTTGTTTTTGACTTGACTTTGGTTTCTTCATTGAGGGGATTAGTGGATTTTTCTAATAAGAAATATGAAGATATATTCATCCCTAGGATAGTTATTTGAGATAATAAACCATCATCTTTACACTATACCCAAAAATACTTATGCAATAATGAATATATAAAAATAATAAAAAATATAATAAGAAGATAAAAACAACACAACCAAATTCCCTTATTTTGTCCCCATATTTATCCCCTATTTACTTTTGATCTATGTATTCATTTTTGTGTTGTTGTCTATTTTTTTAATTCCCAAATTTTATCCTTTGATTGATTTCATCCAAATATTTTTTTCATAATTCCACAATTTATTTCATTTTCAAAGTTTTTTTCTTTGTGTTTTTTACTTACTATAACTCAACACTCCTTTTTTGGTAGTTATTCCCTATACATAAAAATTTATTCACTATTGAACTAGTTTTAAGTAGAGTTTATAAATATTTAATTTTCCTCAAACATATTTACAACCTAGGGACCCGGTCAATGACTCATCATTTCTGAAATTTACTATACCTTTTTTAAAATATTTCACATTCTTTAATAACTTCAAATCTTTTATCATATGTGAAGATCACCGACTATCCAAATTCCAGAGTTGTTCTCCTTTTGTAGCTTAGAAAGATATTTAAAAAATATTAATTTTTACTTTACTTTATCTTTCTTGAAATCCGGTTTCTAAGAATTGTTAAAAAAACTATATTGTGCCAACAACATAACAAGACATACTTTTCAAGGTATTCAGGATGTTCACATCTTTCAAAAATAGTTTCCAAAGATTGGAATCTATTTTCAATTTTAACATGAAATTTCTCAGGTTTCCTTCCTTTATTTTTTTGACACACACTAAAAATCTATTTCATGTTTATCTTAAGATTTTTTTATTGTTTATGATTAAAAAAACACACATTTTCTCTATGAAAAAAACCAACACAATACTAGTAGAAACCATAGAAGGGATATTTTCCATTGTAACTTCCATACCATATGGAGTTGTAAACTTGTTTTATATTAACTTTATTACTTCCCACTTTGGATATTTTTTTAACTCAAAATTTTTTTATCTTCGGAAATTTTATTTTTTATATAAGACATCTTATTAGAATCAAAAGAATCACTAGTAGTAGTTGCTTCTAGTTTAGGCATTGAAATGTTGGAGACTTCAGTTTTTTCAACTTTGTTGATTGTGTATATATATATACTTTTCCAAGTTTTATTATTATTTGGAGTAGCTTAATATTTATTATCAATATTTGTTTGATAAGTTTGGTTGGGTTTTCTTAGGTTAAAATTTCTCATAACTTTCCCCAGTTTCTCTAACCATGTTTTGGAAGCCTTTAGCCTCTTTCTCAGTTTTAAAAATTTTATAATGGAAGTGACAATGAGTACTGGAAAGATTTAATGGAAGAATACCTGAAATAGTTAAGTATGTATCACTAGAAAATCATTAATAAATCATATAGCTACTCAAAACTCATCTAGAGACTCTTTTTTGTAATGATGTGGTAATGTATGTTTTGAATTATAAGGTAAAGAATATTCTATACTATACTATAAGTTAAAGTATATATGTATCCATATTTTATCTTGTAATATAGCCCATAACATGTGGAGAATTATACAAGTCACTCACTATGAGACATACAAGCTTAAAAGAACCAAGATTGGAATCCTTTGAGCAGAATACCCAAATTTCAATATGGGTGAAGTTGATTCATTCAACCAGATTTTCCATTGGTTCACAAGAATTAAAAATGGAATGGGTGATCTTAGATAATTACTAGATAACACACCCCTAGTTGAAATATTATTTATATAATTACCAAAAATATTACATGAAAATAAAGTGATGATCAATGAAATTAAGACTTTTAATGTGTATACATTGGATAAACTAATATGTTTTTTATTGTAGTAGGAAATGGAGTTGAAAAAATTGATGTTAAGGAGTCTCTAATTATTAAAGGTACTGATTTTATGTCTATTTTAAATGAATCCTCTAAATAATTTTAATTAGACTCCTTGGAATGTGATAGATATATAGAAACATTTAGTAAGAAGTTTTTCAACTTATAAAAAATAAAGGTGGTAAGAGTCAATTCAAAACAAATTTCAAAACAGTGTATAAGAAATTTAGTTCCATTAATAATAATGATGTTTTAGAAATAAACTATTATTATTTAAGAAATAAATGTTACATAAGGAAAGATTTTACAAAAAAATAAAACATCCAAAGGAAGAAACAGTCAAAAGGAGAAAAGAAAAACAAAAATTGTTTGGAGGATGGGTCTGTTCAGATAGTTCAGACCTGAGAAGTGACTCTGGGAGTGGATAGAAGGTAGAGAACCTTTCTTTGATGGATAAAATTATGAGAAACATGAATAATTTTTTACTCAATTAATAACTTTGGATAATTTTGATCATAATGAAATTTATAAAGATGAAAATACTCCAATTATGATTCATGTTCTGATTTTGATTCTATTAATTCTAAAGTGAAACAACTACTTAAATAAATTGAGTAATTAAGGAGTTATTGTGTTAGGATTATTAAAAAATTCAATTTAATAAAAACAAAAACTAACAATTTGGTAAAAAAATGAGAAACTAAAAATCTAATTTAATAATATTAATATATATGTTTCCCAAAATGATGAATCTAAAAGGAAATATGATTATGAGATGTTCAAAATTAAAGAAAATAATGACAGATTGAAATATTTTTTATAAGTAAACAATAAAGATCCTAAAAGAAGGTTTAATTATATTTTGGATTATACGAATAATATTGAGAATGAATTTAGGAATATCAATAAACAAAATAAAAAACTAACAAATATAACTTCTGGTTCTAAGTAGAAAGTTAATATAGATTTAGAAGTTATTTAAAGAGAGAATATGAATTTGAAAAAGGATAATTTAAATCTTAAATAAACATTATATAAATTTTTTCAAGGAAAATAAAAATGTGATAAAACGATTCTTATGATAAGAAACTATAATAATAATGGTTTCAACTATAATAGTTTATCGCCAAGGATTAATAAGACTATATTTTTTAAAATATCAAATATAATTATTTCAAATGTAACATGTTTCAAATGAAAAATAAAATGGAATTCTTCTAAAGAATGTTCTTTGAGATTTAAAAAATATTTTGTGAATAATAAGAGACTTATTAATAAAATTTATTTTATAAATATCCCAAAAATAGATTATTTAAATCTCTTTGTATTAACAAATATTCTTCCATAAATTTGATCGGACCCAACTTAGAATGGGTAAAAAAACACTTTACATGGTAGTTTAATTTCAATAAATCTACCTTATAAGTCTCAAAGATTCATGGAATTTAGACAGTAGTTGTTCCAAGAATATATAAGTTTATATTTCAAAATTTATATCTTTAAATTTATGTGACAGAGGCCAAGTCACATTTGGATGCAACTCTAATAATTATATCATATCTCTGCGACGATCGATTAAATTTAATTTTTGAAAATGATAAATATTTTTTTTGAAAACTAAATATGTTATATTATCTACAAATAGAAAATACAATGTTTAAACTATTAATTTTTTTGATCTAATAAAAAATGTTTAGAATTTAATGTTGTAGAAGAAAGTGATATTCTATGGAATATGAGACCTAGACAAGGAAACTTCAAACTTCTATACAAGTTAACAAAGCATGAACATGTTATACAATTACTAAAATTACATATAAGTAATCACTTCATGTGTGATTCCTATTTTATGGGTAATAAACATAAAGAATGATATAAATTTTTTAATGATGTTAATATTTATAGATGTATTGAATTGTTCCGTCTTGAATTATTTGGTCCTATACAACATACTATTCAAGGGGTAAAGAAGTATATATTTATAATATTATGTTATTTTATCTTATGCATCTGGATTTAGTTACTATCACATGAGAATGAAACTTTAACCAAAATTTCGGATTTCTAAAAACTTATTTAAAATTTAAAAAATATGTAATTGTATATATCAAAAGTGATAGAGGTGGTGAATTTATTAAATTATAATTTGTTATATATTGTGAAAACAATTGTTATAAGCATTATTATTCTACACCTATAACAACATGATAAAATGGTTCTGTTGAAAAAAGGAATATGTCAATTCAAGAAATGATTAGACTAATTCATATTTAATTTAATGTGTCAAAATATTTTTGAGATAAAGATATTAATATATCTTGTATTTTTTTAAATATATTTCCCATTAGACAATTTTTAAATAAAAACACTTATGATTTTAAAGGATTTAAATATAAAATTGGAAGTTTTAGGGTGTTTCATTGAATTTTTTTAATATTAAATACAAAAGATAATTTAAATATGTTGAATTTTAAAAGTTATAAAGGAATACTTTTAGAATATTATAATACCATTAAGGTATATAATGTTTTCAATAAGATAAATTTAATTAATGAAGAGTCTATGAATGTTAAATTTAATGAAAATAATAATAACAAGTAGAGTTCTAATTCAAATAAATATTATAATGAATTCATGGAATTGAATTTTGGGTAATATAATGACCAAGAAAATGATAATACGTCAGCTGAGTAGGTGTAAATAACTTTTCATATGGATCCTAAAGAGTGGAAAAACATTACATGATCATCATATATAAAAATTTATAAAAAAATTGAATCTAGAATACAAATCATAAAATCTATTTTACATTATTGTACTAATTACTCATATGTTTCTGATTTAATACCTATCAATATTAATGATGATTTAATTAGTTTAAAAATATTAATATTATACATGATGAATTGAATAGATTTGAAATAAATAAAATGTGTAATTTATTTGAATCACCAAAATATAAACAAATAGTAGGAACTAAGTGGAATTTTAAAAATAAGCTTGATTAAGCTAGAAACAAAGTTAAAATAAAGAAAGAATAGTGTCTTAAGATTATTCTCAGGAAAACATGATTAAATTTGAAGATTATTTTTCTCATGTATGTTGGATAAAATCTATTAAAATTTTATTAGCATTTTCTTGCTTTCAAAATATAAAAAATATTTCAAATTGATGTAAAGTGTGAATTTTTAAATAGAATAATTTCTAAATAGTATTTTGTTTAATAACCCACTGTATTTTAAAATTAAAAAGTTCCAGATCTTTTTTTAAACATAAAAAATATTTATATGGTATTAAGAAAGATCATCAATCTTGGTATGAAATACTAACTAAACTTCAATTGCAAAATTATTTTGTAGAAGGAAAGGATTATCCTACCATGTTTATAAATAGTTTTTCAAATTATATTTTGATTATATAGATTTACGTTTATTATATAATATTTGGTTCAAAAAATGTGTTGCTATGTAATGATTTTTCTAAACTAATAACAAGTGACCTCTATATGAGTTTAATGGGATAATTGAAAGTTTCTCTTGAATTATAAATTAATCAAAGAAAAGATTATATTTTTTTAAATTAATCTAAATTTGCTAAATAACTTGTTAAAATGTTTTACCTTGATTCATACACATCTATGAAATCAAATATTGTTACAAATTACAAATTAGATTTGGATGAATCTTGAAAGACTGTTGATATTAAATTATATAGATTCATGATAGGAAGGTTACTATATTTAACTATATCTAGACCAATTATAATGTTTCAAGTCTATTTATGTGAAATATTTAAGTTGAATCTCAAGATTTAAAGTCTATTTATGTCCTAAACTTTCAATTGGTAATGTGTTATTATATTCAAACCATAATTGGTTTGATTTATTATCTTCTTATGATTCTGAATTTGGGGGTTTTAGGCTTGAAAGGAAAATCAAAATAGGTATGTGTATTTTTTTGGTAAGAATTTAATTTCATATAGTTCTAAGAAACAACTGTTAGTTAAACTATATACATCTAAGGCTAAGTATATTGGTGCTACTAGTTTTTGTTCTTATATTATTTGTATTAAACAAGTTTTATGTGATTTTAATATTATTTTTGATAAAAGTCTAATTTTTTTGTGATAATATAATACAATTTAAATATCGAAAAATTATTTTCCACACTCTCAAAAAAATAGATGTTAGATTTCAATTTTTGAGGGATCATGCAAATAAATGTGATATTAGTTTAGATTTTATTCCAAATGAAAATGAAACTCACTGACATATTCACTAATCCACTAGATTCTGTCAAATTTGAGAAAATAAAGTTGAAATTTGATATGTTAGAAGCATAATATTTTGTTTATTATAATTAATAAGTTCAAGAATTGTTACATGAGTACTGTTGTTACATGTTAAATTTTATGAAAAAATTTCTACTTATTGGATAATGTGTATTTGATGCTATTATTATTTTGGGGGGAGAATATTTTAGAAATATTTTTTTATTTTTTTGATAAATTTCAAAAGGGGGGAGAATGTTTTCAAAAATGTAAATAAATATTCAATTTTGTAATTTACCAAAAGGGGGAGATTTTTATTGCTTGAACTTGAGTATTAATGAACTAGTGTTTTGTTAAATTATAATTACATCCCATTTATTTACATTTAAATCATAAAATATTTTATATTATAAAATTTTTAATTAGTATATGTTAATTGATTAAAAATGTTTTTCCACACATTATTATTATTTGTGTTATTTTTCTATATAATTTAATGAGTTTTTACATGTGTTACTTTTGGAAATATTTTATCACTTATAAAAATTTTCTTTTTTTATTTTAGTAAACCATGTGATTATGTTTTTTTGTATTATTCTTGATTTTTTTTAATTTTTTTTAATTATTTTTTAATATTAGAAAATATATTTTTTATATATTTTTAGTACTAAAATTGTAAAATACATTTTTTATATTATATATATATATATATATATATATGAATATGTGTGTGTGTGTAATGTACTATAGCATGATCTTCGCCAACTTGCATGCAAGATATTCTTTTCCATGTGCTTGATCCTAACCCACCGTAAAACCTTCATAACACACCTGCAACTCCACAAAAACGCATATGCATCGAGTGAATATATGTGGAAATATCCTTCATCTATAGAAGATTGATAGTGCACTAGCATACCTTTTTCCATACGCTATTTTGTATGAGTACATCTCCTTACCTAAACTCTGTAGGAAATCTCTTCCTTCAGACTAGTCTGGATGTGATTCAAGCATGGAATCTCTTCATCATCCAAGATAGTACACCATAAAACTCATTGTTTAGAACTTACTCTGAGTTTGAGCATCTATCGTGAATTATAATTTCAAGTTACCATGAATTGATTTTTATAGTTACCATGAATCATTTTATCAGGATCTATGTGACCACAAGTTTTATTGTACCTACCATGAAGAGGTAGTTTATACCTACCGTGAGTTCATTTTTTCCTACCATGACTTAATTTGATAGTTATTGTGAATTAATTTTATAGTTACTATTAATTGATTAGTTACCATGATTGGTAATTTTCAAAGTGACCGCACAAAACATTTGTTTGCATGGTTAGTATACTTACCATATAAAAAATTATTCACACAGTTGGTATGACTACCACATGAACAATTTGTTCCCACAGTTAGTATACTGAGCACACATCATGGCATGATATGTATATTGACCTCAAGTTTTATTTCTCATGAATAGTGAAACCACTAAGTGGTAAGTTAAAAACTGAATTTTGCATAAAACTTAATTTTACCGCTTCTATGAATGGAATTTTGAAAATTCGACAGACACGGTTGATATCAGTAAGTAAAATTTTGTTCAATGAGATAAAAATAATATTTTGGTGAGTAGTAACTTTTTACATTTTTTACCGCGGTTAATAGTAAATAGGGTAACTAAGGGTGAATATGATATTACTATTACCCTAACACATGTCCTAATTCTATTGGATAAGTGTAATTCGACCAAAAACAACCTTATGAATATAATATGACCATTTAGGTCCACTTGGATTAGATTATGACATTTAATATTATTTTATTTAATGAATAGTTAAAATAGTTAAAATCAAAGTTTAATAAGTAAATCATTTTAAATATGGGGTTATGCATAAGATATATTCGAATATAAATATTCATTAGAAAGCTAAAAATATTTCCTATATAATGGTATTTTATTTGAAATTTTTAGACATTAAATAATTTAATTTATTTATGACACAATGATGATGCAGTAATTATCTTATTAATGAAATATTGACGTAATTGATGTTATAAACACCAAAATAAATGTAATTTGAGACTTTTTATGAATTAAACTATTTTTATTGGTTACTATGATATATTAGTGTTGATTTAATCAACTTGGTTCGAACATATAATTCTGTTATGACTTTCAAAAAAATCATATATCAGATAGTGTCAAGATTGACACAAAATAGTTTTTAAATAAAATATTATATTATTAATTGTTATTTTATTCCTAAAAATCTAAGGTTTTGAAAAATGACTTATATAAAGATTTATATATTAATAATAAACAATTTGGGGTTCGTTTGGCATGTTATCGTAAGTGTATTAACCATATAGTGTAAGAAAACAAAAAGACACGGTAAAAGTTAAATTATTTAACTTAGAGTTAAATCAAATTGATAAGGTTAAAATAATAACCTAAACTTTTCTAAATCCTATTGGTTGATAGTATTTATACCCATCCCCACTTTAGCTTCGAAATACGACCCTTTGGAACCATTATAAACCGATTTTGACTTTAATATAAAATAATATTTTTAGATATTCCTAAGGTGCCCTTCTCCTCCCTTATAAAAGGACACCTCCTCCCCCTCCTCCTCACACCAATTTGAGCACTCAAGCTCGGCCAACCCCTGAAAAAATACCTTCTCCACTTCCCTAGAATAATCCTAGAGGTCCTGGTCTTCTTCAAAGACCAATCTTAGTTCCCTAAGTGGAGGATTCAAAGAGGCGTTTCAAAGAAGAGGTAATATCCATTACCGATCTTTTCAATTTCATTCTTCTTAAACTTCTTATTATTTAGTTGTTTAATGAAAAAGTAATAACATCAGTATTACTTACATACTGATATGTTATTATAAATATGAAACAACCCTAATTCACCTTCTATCCATCCTACGGAAAAATGAAATCACCGCGCGTGCGTACGTACAGAATACCGTCTCCACGCCGTGGTGTAATCTATTTTCCACCACCACCTTAATAGGATGGGTATAATGGTGTAATGAGTAACTATATATGATTATTATAAAGTTATATTGATACTGAAATAGTCTACATACACTTCAACACAATTCCACGACCATGGGAACGATATCATCGCTCGTGCGTACATACGGACTACCGTCTCCACGACGCGATGAGATTCATTCTCAATGATTAACCATTCATGAATGATTATAAAGTATATATAATAAGTACTAATGAAATATATGACATAATAATGATACTTGATTTATGTAAATTTATATGCATGTCATCTACTTAATTCCATTCACTTCAATAAGGAAACGAAAACAGCGTTCACGCATACGTACGGACTACCATCTCCATGAACGGTGTATTTCATTCCATTTATCGATATATATATATATATATATTCTGAATATATATTATATATAAATCATGTTTTACATTCTGGATATAAGTAATCATGATCCAATTAATCATATTAATAATTACAAGTTAAAAACACGAACGACAAATGAGACGATTTTACCCAAAACGCTACTTTAACATGAATTTACAAAAGAACGGGTAATATAAAGTCATAAGTGAACCATATATGATATAATAACAATGAATATGATTCTGTAATAAGTCAATGACATTATTTAAATCATTATACAGGAGGTTCGGACACTTACGAAGCAAATCGGACCTAAGGTAAGGGAAATATCACAATCTCATTTTTATCGAAGATTGTTTATACTTTAGTATTTAATGGGGTGTATTTTATCATCCACATACATGTTTACTCAATATGTAATATTATTTCCATCCACCTACAATTGTTTAAATCCTATTTTACCCTTCGGTGAGTTTTTAGTAAAAGATATTAAAGGAATCTTTTGATGTTTTTCGTACGAGGTACTTTTTTGACTTTTACGACAAAAGTACGAGAAGAATGTTTTTTTAACTTATACGGCATAAATGGATTTTTTTAAAACATTATTTCCAAGAATCATCCTTTACAAGTTTTCATGTTTATTTTTAATCAACTTCTTTTAGTTTAAAAATTGTGTGACATATTAAGAAAGGAAAAGTGTTTTTGAAGTAGAAATGATATTTTCCTCAAGAATGAAGTTCAAGTATTTTATCAAAATTATTTTCCATCTAAGATAATAAAGGGTTCTGTTTTTATCCCTATTATTACATTGATTTGATTATGTTGTGATGGAATTATTTTTATGAATTCCTTTATCTTATATGAATTGTTTTATTATGTCATGTTGTTTAAGAATCCCATTTTTACTACATGGGTTATGCAATGATGTATGATTTATGATTTTGTGGCACACATAAGAATGGTATCATTATGAGATGGGTGGGACCTATATCTCCCTCCAATGCATTGGGTAAAGATTTTATATCTCATGAGATAGACATGGCTGGAACGGTAGGTTATAACGGTTCAGTGAAACAGGACTGAAACGAGGGTGACTCGGTTCAGAAAGGGACTTTGTCCACTAAGATAGTCTTGGCAATGAGTCTTGACTAACAAGAAATGATTCTTTATGATTATGTGTGAATGCCAAAAAGTTTTATGTTTTAAGTTATGATTATTGTGATTACATTTCACTGCCATGATTTACCCCATGTTATGAAATTATGTTCTCTTTTGCAGGTTAATATTTCCAAAAGTTATGGTCTTATGTATATGATGTGATTGATATTTCTTTTGTTTACCCTTACTGAGCATTTGAGCTCACCCTTTTATGTTTTCTTTTCCCCAGGATATAAAGAAAGGTTTTAGGTAAAAAAAAGGAATATATTTATGGGAGATTTTGAAGATCTTTCACCACGATTAGAAGATTATATTCCGAGTTTCCAAAGACACTAAACTATTACGGTCCTTGTGTGTGTGTTTTTGTTATGTACTATGTATTCCGCAAATGTAATGTAATGTCAATGTACGTCAGGCTTTGGGTCATTACACCCAAACATGTCTAAAACCTATTGGTTGAAAGGATTTAGACCCATCCCCACCTTATCCTCGAAATAAATCATTTTTGAGCCATTAAAAACCGAATATTAATTTATTATAAAATAATATTTTAAGTTTTTTCTAAGGTTCCTCTCTCCCCTCTTATAAAAGGGCACTTCACCTTCTCAGAAATTCACACCTCCAAATCCATTTGAATCGATCTAGACCTTCCAAAAATATCCTCTCAAATTCCCTGAATTCATCTTGAAGGCCTTATTTGGTCATAAATCCAACTTAAGGATCTCTTTTGATCAAATCATAAGGAAGAACCCGAAGAAGAGGTAAATATTTCCTCACCTCTTTCAAGTTATTTTCTTCTTCCACTTCCTATTTCCTTGTTGTTTCCATTCAAAAATAATAACTCCATTATATTCTATATACTGTGATGTTATTATAAAAATTAATCAACCATATTCATTATTATATCCATCATATGAATGACAAAGTCACCACACGTTCTTATGTATGGCTTACCCTTTCCACGCTGTGGTGTAGTTTGTCATTCAACACTTCACTGTTTGGATGGGTATAATAATGATGTATAATTGATGTAAATAATAAATATAACATTTTAATGAATCTTTATATATGATATACCATCCAATTACATACAATCTCACCATCAATATAATGATATTGTCGCTTGTGCGTACGTACGGATTACAGTCTCTACGAACGTGATTAGATTCATTCCCCATCATAACCATTCAAGAATAATTTTCATTTTATGATTAAATATAATGTTTAAAGACCTGATATCATTCTGTATATGAATAAGATACATCTTATCCATACCAAACACGGATTATGTATCAAAACATATAAAGGAAAATGATTCAGTTAACACCCGAAATGACGATAATACTAAAATATTATTAACAAATCAATATTAATTGTAAAAAGTTACTATTCACCAAGAAAACATGGTCCCGTACATGAAATTACAATGCATGTACTCACCTATGGTGAAATTTAATTGGAACCTGATCTATCTTATTTTAAAGATCTTTTCAAAATTCTTAATACTAGATAATAAGTGTTGAGAAACAAAACGACTCATCTAGTAAAAGTTCTATGGAGAAATCATAAGATGGAAGAGGTAACTTGGGAACCTGAGGAACTTATGATGAAGAACCACCTGAATCTTTTTATGTAGTAATATTCTAGAAATTTCGAGGACAAAATTATTTTGAGGGGATAATGTAAAACCACAAGCTTCCATGGTACGTTTCCCTTTAAATAATACAATAGCTTGTGTTGTACACACCTTTGAGTTCAAACACACCACAACCAATCAAATTAGCCATTATGAATAGTAATAACAACTTTTTAATTTTTTTTAAATTTTATCATTCAAAATGGACTTCATTTTTGGATTCGAAATATCGAAATTAACTTAGGGTGGATTTTTTGTATTTTTCTGAATACTTTCAATTTTTTATGAATAGTGAAAAACACTACATTATTGTTTAAAACAGAATTTTTAATTAAATATTTATTTATTTTATTTAAATTTATTTTAGTTCAAAATAGATACATAATAAATATATATGTTCAACATAATTCATTGGATTCATTTTATAATAAGTTTAGATATATAAAATTTTATCGAACTTTTACCGTGTTTTACCCACCTCCTAGGAGCATTTACAAATTTGTATAAAACTTAATTTTACCAGTTATGTGAGTTGAATTTTAAAAATCCGAGAGACATGATTAATATTAGTAAGTAATATGTGGTTCAATAAGATGAAAATAATTTTTGGTGAATAGTAACGTTTTACTTTTATTTACTATGATTAAAAGTAAATAGGGTTATTAGCAGTAAAAATGATAACATAATTACCATAAAACATGTCCTAATTCTATTGGACTAGTTTAATTCGACCAAAAACAACCTTAGGAATAAAATATAAACCTATTTGGTCCACATGGATTTGATTATGAGATTTATTATTATTTTATTTGAAGAAGAGTTAAAAGAGTTAAAATCAAAGTCTAATAACTTAACCATTTTTAATATAGGTTTATACATAAGATAAATTCGACTATAAATATTCATTATAAATCTATAAATATTTCCTAAATAGTGTTATTTTATTTATAATTTTTAGACATTGAATAATTAAATTTATTTATGATATAACAATGATGTAGTTATTACTTTATTAATAAAAGATTAAAATAATTGATATTATAAATATCCAAAAAAATATAATTCAAGAATTTGGATGAATTACACTAATTTTCTAGGTTAATATGGCATGTTAGTATTGATTAATTGAATGTATTTCTAATTAATAAAGTTTTTAGGACTTTATAAAAAATTAATTACTAAATAGTGTCAAAATTGAAATAAAATAATTTTTAAAACAAATATTATATTATTAATTGATATAACATTCCTAGAAATCTACGTTTCATAAAAATGACTTATATAAGGTTATATATATCAATAATGATAACTTGGGGTTCTCTTGGAAGTTTATATTATGTTTATTAGACGTATAATATTAAAATACAAAGAGACATGGTAAATGTCAAACTATTTAACTAGGAGTTAAATCTAAAAGATAAGGTTAATATGGTGACCCAAACCTGTCTAAAACCTATTGGTTGAGAGGATGTCTACCCATTCCCAACTTATCCTCGAAATAAATCATTTTTGATCCATTATAAACGGAATATAAATTTATTATAAAATAATAGTTTAAGGTTTTCCTGAGGTACCCCTCACGCCACTTATAAAAGGGAACTTCCACTTCTCTCAAATTCACAATTAAAAATCCTTTTGCCTCAACAAAAACCTGACCAAATATCCTCCCAACTTCCATAAATTCATCCTAGAGGCATTCCTTTTGTCATAAATCCTACTTAAGGAGCCATTTTGATCAAATCAAAAGGAATAACCCGAAGAAGATGTAAATATTTCATCACCTCTTTCATGTTCTTTTCTTCTTCCACATCCACTTTCCTTGTTGTTTACATTATAAAATAATAACTCAAGTATCTTCTATATAAGGTAATGTTATTATAAAAATTATGCAACCATATTCATTATTCTATCCATAATATGAATGACAAAGTCACCATATGTGTGTACATGTGGCTTACCGTCTCCACGTCGTGCTGTAGTTTGTCATTCAACACTTTCTCTATTTGAATGGGTATAATAATTATGTAAAATTGATGTAATTAATAAAAATAAAATGTTAATTATTATGTATATATGATATACCAACCAATTACATACGATCTCACCATCAATATAATGATATTTTCGCTCGTGCGTACGTACGGATTATCGTCTCCACGAATGAGATGGGATTCATTTCCCATCATAACCATTCAAGACTAATTTTCATTTGATGATTAAAAATAATGTTTAAAGACCTGATATAATTATGTATATTAATAATATACATCCTATCCAAAACAAACCTAGATTATGTATAAAAACATATAAAGGAAAACGAATCAATTTACACATGAAACGACGATAATAATAAAATATTATTAACAACGCAATATTAGAAGATCAAATATGATATCATATTTAGGTATATGGTTCTATTATAATTTAATAACTATTATTTTACCATTATATAGGAGGTTAACCTACCCTCTACCATGGAAAAGTACAAGGTAGGGGTTAATTCTATAATCTCTTCATTATCTGTGGTTGTTTATACGTAATTCTCTACTGGGACTTCTTTGTCATCCACAACGTTGTCTTCTAAATAAATATATTTAAAAACATTTTTACTATTTACTAGAAAATGGGTTAAAGGTGTTTATACCCTTATTTAACCTTATATTATTTTAAAGGAATCTTTCCGTCATTTTCCAAACAAGGTACTTTATGACCATTTTGACAAAATTAAGGTAAGAATGTTTTTTAACTTATACTGAGGGTGCGGCTATTTTCCGCCATTATAACATCATCGAAGCTTTCCTTACACGCTTATAAGAATATTTTAAAAATAAATTTTTTCTTTATAATTATGTGACTCTTAAATGATTTCAAAATAGAAAGAGATATTTCTCTCAAATAGTTTTGATTTCATCGACGTCAACATCCTTTGATAAATTTTACAGTTGTTTGATGTTGATTTATTATGATACAAATATTCCATATTGTATTTAAGGTTATCTAATATGTTTGATAGTGGATGAGTTATTTTTATTACATTCATGGTTTATGGTTAATGTTTTGACATTTCATATGCTTTTTTTAATATGAATGTTTATTTTATATTTCAACCTCTTCTTAAGATGAATGTGTTAGACTAGTATGTTCTGGGTTGGGGACCGGAAAAAAGTAATCCCTCCGGGTTGGGGTTTGATTATAGAAGACCCTCCGGGTTGGAGTCCAGTTATAGAGGCTCTCCGGGTTGGTGTCTGGTTACAGAGGCTCTCTGGGATGGGGTTCGGTTATAGTTATCCCCTAGGTCCTGGCACGAGGCCTTTGAAACAAGAATTAAAGTCTGGCATTATGCATTCCATCATTATGAAAGTGTCTATTGATATTGCATGTGAATATTAGACTATTATAATATCCATGTGAATAAGTAAATGGCATTATATTATTTTATCTTTTCCATATTATGCTGAAGTTAAAGTTTAAATGGATTTTGTTTTAGGCTTATACATTTCCTTAAATGTTTAAATTTTTTACGAAAGTTTCCGCTTTATTATTATCCTTACTGAGCATCTGAACTCACCACTTTCTATGTTTTATTTTTCCCAGGATGGGAAGAAGTATATTATAACTGACCTGGAGGGATAGTCTAAGGGATATGAGTGTGGCCTATAGAGACAATGTTCTTGTAGTTTATACTTTTATAATGTAATGTAAAACTTATGAATGTATCTAGTATTTCCAAGGCTACTAAACTAATCGGTATTTTGAGACATGATATTTTGTGATCAGGAAAATTTTATGTAATAATTCACCAAATCTGGGTAACTAGGGTTGGGGAGTTACAATTTTCATTAAATATTTTACGACCAATATTTTATAATTAATTTATTTTTATGTCAAAATTTATTTCTTTAATTTGTGGTGGGTTTGGATTCAAAAGTTACCCATGTGTTAAGGTTTTTTTTTCACTTTTAATTCTTTGATATATATGTTACTTTATGCACCAATATTATTTCATAAAATGTAAAAACTACCCTATTGAAATGATTTATCAGGGATATTCTTTTATTAAAGATATTTAGTATTTCATTTTATTTTACACATTAATAGGGTTGACAATTTAAAAGCTACAAATGTGATAAGGGTTTGATATTACAATCTCACTATTTGATGAATTCCTCTAATTTTAATGGTTAATATGACATTTTAGGATTGATTAAATGAATTTAGTTCTAATTAATAAAGTTTTTAGTACTTTAACAAAAATTAATTATTAAATAGTGTCAAAATTGACATAAAAGAGTTTTAAAAAAAAATATTATATTATTAATTGATATAACATTCCTAAAAATCTAAGGTTTAGAAAAATGACTTATATAAGGATATATATGTCTATAATAAACCACTTGGGGTTTTCTTGGATGTTTATAGTAAGTTTATTAGCCATATAAAATAAAAATTCAAAGAGACATGGTAAATGTCAAACTATTTAACTAAGAGTTAAATCTATAAGATAAGGATAATATGGTGATTCAAACCTGTCTAAAACCTATTAGTTGAGAGGATGTCAACCCATTAACACCATATCCTTAAAATAAATCATTTTTGAGCCATTATAAACCGAATATGAATTTATTATAAAATAATATTCTAAATTGTTCCTAAAGTGCCCCTCACCCCTCTTATAAAAGGGAACTTCCCCTTCTCTCAAACTCACACCTCCAAAGCCCGTTGGATGAACTAAAACCAGCCCAAATATTCTCCCAACTTCACTCAATTCATCCTAGAGGCCGTCATTTGGTCAGAAATCCAACTTAAGGAGCCCTTTTCGATCAAATCAAAAGGAATAACCCGAAGAAGAGGTAAATATTTCATCACCTATATCAAGTTCTTTTCTTATTCCACATCCTCTTTCCTTGTTGTTTCCATTATAAAATAATAAATCCAGTATCTTCTATATACAGTGAAGTTATTATAAAAATTATGCAACCATATTCATTATTCTATCCAAAATATGAATGAAAAAGTCACTATAAGTGTGTAAGTACGGCTTACCGTCTCCACGTCGTGGTGTAGTTTGTCATTCAACACTTCACTATTTTGATGGGTATAACAATGATGTAAAATTGATTTTAACAATAAAAATAACATGTTAGTGATTCTGTATATCTGATATAACATCCAATTACATACGATCTCACCATCAATATAATGATAGTTTCGCTCGTGCTTACGCGTACAGATTACCGTCTCCCCGAACACGATGAGATTCATTCCCCATCATAAGCATTCAAGAATAATTTCCATTTGATGATTAAAAATAATGTTTAAATACCTGATATCATTCTAGATATGAGTAAGATACATCCTATCCATAACAAAGATAACTTATGTATCAAAACATATAAAGGAAAACGAATCAATTTACACCTGAAACGATGATAATACTAAAATATTATTAACAAAGAAATATTAAAAGATCATACATGATATCATATTTAGGAACATGGTTCGTGTATAATTTAATAACAATTATTTCACCATTATATAGGATGTTAACCTACCCTTGACCAAGGAAATGTACAAGGTAAGGGTTAATTCTACAATCTCATCATTATCTGAGATTGTTTATACGTAATTATCTACATGGATCTCTTTATCATCCACATCGTTGTCTTCTTAAAAAATATATTTAAAAACATTTTTACTTTTTACTAGACAATGGGTTAATTCATTTATACCATTATTTGACCTTATATGTTTTTAAATGAATCTTTCTGTCGTTTCGAAAAACGGTACTTTATGACCTTTTCAACAAAATTAATGTAAGAATGTTTTTTTAACTTATACGGCGGGTGCAGCTATTTTCGGCCATTATAACATCATCGAATATTCCCTTATTAGACTATAAGAATATTTTCAAAATAAATATTTTCTTTAAAATTATGTGACTCTTAAATTATTTCAAAATATAAAGAGATATTTCTCTAAAATAGTTTTGATTTCATCGAGGTTGACATCCTTTGATAGATTTTACACTTGTTTGAACTTGATTTATTATGATACAAATCTTCCATATTGTATTTAAGGTTTTGTGATATGTTTGACTGTGTATGAGTTATTTTTAGGCCATTCAAGGTTTATGGTTAAATTATTGAGATTTCATATGCTAGTTTTAATATGAATGTTTATATTATATTTCAACCACTTCTTAAGATGAATGTGTTGGACTAGTATGTTCCGGGTTGGGGATCGGCAAAAGTAATCCCTCCGGGTTGGGGTCCGGTAATAGCAGACCATCTAGTTTGGATTCCAGTTACAGAGGCTCTCCGGGTTGGAGTCTGGTTACAAAGGATCTCTGGGTTGGGGTCCGGTTACAGTTAGCCCCTAGGTCCTAGCACGAGGCCTTGACACAAGAATTAAAGTCTGAAATTATGCATTCCATCATTATGAAACTGGCTATTGATATTGCATGTGAATATTAGACTAGTATAATATCCATGTGAATAAGTAAATGGAATTATTTTATTTTATCTTTTCCATATTATGCTGAATTTTACGTTTAAAAGGATTTTGTTTTAGTCTTATACATGTCCTTAAATGTTTATGTTTTTTATGAAAGTTTCCAATTTATTGTTATCCTTACTAAGCATCTGAACTCACCCCTTTCTATGTTTTATTTTTCCTAGGATGGGAAGAAGTATATTATGACTATCCTGTAAGGATAGTCTTAGGGATATGAGTGTGGACTATAGTGACAATGTTGTATTAGTTTTTCATTTTATAATGTAATGTAAAAATTATAAATATATCTAGTATTTCCAAGGCTAATAAACTAATCGGTCTTTCAAGTCTTGTAATTTTGTGATCATGCCAATGTTATGTAATAATTCACTGACTCTCAGTAACTAGGGTTGGGGCGTTACTATTTACTTTAAATATTTTATGACTAATATTTTATAAATAATTTATTTTTATTTTAAAATTTATTTCCTTAATTTGTGGTGGGTTATGATTCAAAAGTGACCAAAGTGTTAAGGTTTTTTTTCACTTTTCCTTTTTTGATATATATGTTATCTTATGCACCAATATTATTTCATTAAATGTACATACTACCCTATTGAAATTATTTATCATGGATATTGTTTTATTAATGATATTTAGTATTTCATTTGATGTTACACATTAAAAGGTTTGACAATTTAAAAGATACAAATGTGATAAGTGTTTGCTATTATAATCTCACTATTTGTTGAGATTATTTAGGATTTTTCTTTAGATGATCAAATATTATGATGTAATTCTCAATAATTTCATTAATTTTTTCATTCTATGATTACTAATTTAGACTAATGGTTTTCAATTTATTTTTATATTTTATTTAATCAATGTTCTAAAAGGATATTTTTAAATAAATCATACTCTATTTCCCTCTTCGATCAAAAATCATTTCTCATCCATGTCAATGATTTCTAAAACATTATTTCTAAAATATTTTATTGTTACTGTATGATGGATTAGAGAAAATTGTTTCCTTGTTTAGATTCATAAAAAATGTTTTGAAATTAATTGTAATGCCCTGACCCCAGTTACCCAGAGTCGGTGCATTATTACATAACATTAGCATGATCACAAGAAAGATCAAGTCTCGAAAGACTTATTAGTTTAGTAGACTTGGAATAACTAGATACATTAATAAAGTTTACATTACATCAAAAACTGAAAACAACAACAAAATAGTCTCCATAGTCCACACTCATACTATCCATGCAGGTCATTCATAATTTACTTCTTTACAATCCTAGGAAAAATAAAACATTGAAAGGGGTGATCTCAGATGCTCAGTAAGGATAACATTACAGCAGAAGCTTTCATAGATAAGCATAAACACTTAAGGAAATTTATAATTAAAACAAAATAATTTTAAACTTGAACTTCAGCATAATATGGCAAAGATAAAATGAGATAATTCCATTTACTTATTCACATGGATATTCTACTAGTCGAATAATCACATGCAATATCAATAACCACTTTCATAATGATGGAATGCATAATGCCAGACTATCATAACCACATATCCAAGGCCTCGTGCCAAGACTACAAATAAGATTTTGCCAAGGCCTTGTGCCAAGACACTAGTTTGTCTCATGATACCTACCGATGCATCAAGGAGCTATAGCAGGCTCCACCCGTCACTTATTAAGTCCAATGCATTCCTCATATGAACAGGTTTAAACATAACATAAACATTCGTATTAAAACTAGCATACGAAATGTCAATACTTTAACCACAAACCATGAATGGTATAAAAATAGCACATCCACAGTCAAACATAACTCATTCGATACAATATGTAAGATTTTATTGTATCACATTAACCTCAATCAATAATAATGAAGGATGTTGACATATATGAAAATAATCATCAAAACTATTTGAGATAAATATCCCCCTTTTTCTTGAAATCATTTAAAAGTCACACTATTTGTCAAGAAGCCATTTAAAAATAGATTTTTGAATCAAAGTGTCTCATACCACTTTGAAACTTTTAAAAGGAGTTTTAATTTTAAAAATTTAATTTCCATATAAATAAATCCCTAAAACCATTTTTTAAAACATGGACATTAATGAGAAATATTTAGAAGAATAAGTCTTTAAAACATTTAAAAAATGGTATTTTAGTTAGAGTTTCTAACCAAAAGAGAGAAACATGAATAAAAATAATTGAGGTAATCAAAACATTTTAATATCATGAGAATAAAGGAATTCATGATATACTATGTCAAAGTACATTATATACACCACATAAAAGTGATTTGGTGTATAACAACAAAGAAGTATCAATGGAATTTAAATTGAGATGAAATATCTCGTAAAGGTCGTATCCTTAGGTTAAGGATAAATCAATGACATAATTATGTGTGAAAAATATAAATACAATAAATATGATTGGATATTCAGTGTAAAACAATCAAAGGACATTCACACATATTCTTATAAAAACAACACCAATGAATTGGATGTTTATCTCAACAAATCAAGATTGAGTAAAAATTACTCTTATCAAGTTCATACCAATGACTTGAGAATTTATCAATGGGGTGATTATGTGTATAAAAAGTATATCCACATAAAGGGGAGTCGAAATTATGACATAATCAAATGAATAGTGATTCCACACATAATCTTGGAGTAAAATAATCAATCAAGTATGCGTAAATCCGAATGAGTGGAAATTGAAATTTCAAATTCCCTTATCGATTAGGTAACTTATGAAACATACACCCATGAAAGAAGGATCATACCATGATGATTTAAATATCCCTAAATTAAAGTATATTACACAATGGATACAATCAGGGGAAGTACACACACCACATGCAATAAATAAGTGGCGAATAATGGAATTCTCACGGAAATAAAAGTGAGATAAGAAACCCCTTACTTTGTACTTTTTCCTTGGTCGAAGGTAGGTTAACCACCTGTATAATGGTTAAATAATTGTTATTTAATTATAAAAGAATAATATTCATTAATATGATATCATATATGATCTTTTAACATTGATTTGTTAATAATATCTTAGAATTATCATCATTTCGGGTGTTAACGGGTTCATTTTACTTTATATTCTTTGTTATGTGATCCATATTTGTTATTAATGGGATGTATATTATTCATATCCAGAATTATATCAAGACCTTAAATATTTTTTTTAATCATAAAATGATAATTATACTTGATTGGATACGATAGTGAATGAATCTCATCGCGTTCGTGGAGACGGTAGTCCGTACGTACGCACGAGTGACAATATCATTATTTTGATATTAAAATAATATATAATTGGATGGTATATCATATATAAAGAATAATTATCATGTTATATTTATTATTTACATGAATTATAAATCATTATTATACCCATCCAAATAATAATTTATTGAATAACAATTACACCACGACGTGGAGATGGTAACCCGTACGTACGCACGTATGGTGACATGTTATTCAAAGGGTGGATAGAATACTGAATATGGTTGTACCATATTTATAATAATATTATATTATATAGGAGATACTATATTTATTATTTTATAATGGTAAGAACAAAGAAAGAAGAAGTGGAAGAAGAAAGGAACTTGAAAAGGGGTGGTGAAAACATTGCATCTTCTTCGGGTTCTTCCTTTTGATTTGATCAAAAGGGCTCCTTAGGCTGGATTTCTGATCAAAACAAGGCCTCTAGGTTGTAGTGAGGGAAGTTGATAGAGTATTTTGGCAGGGGTTGTCCGATCCAAAAGGATTTTATGGTTTGAAGAAATGAGAAGGAGGAGTGCCCTTTTATAAGAGGGGTGAGGGTCACCTTTGGAAAATCTAGAAATATTAATTTATAATAAATTCATATTCGGTTTCTAATGGTTCCAATGTTTATTATTTAATGGTTAAGGTGTGGATAGGTAGAAAACCATTCAACTAATAGAATTTAGATAGGTTTGAGTCATTATATTAACCTTATCTTTTAGTTTTAACTCTTAGTTAATTAGTTTGACATTTACCATGTCACTTTGTATTTTTATATTATATAGTTAATAAACTTAATATATACATCCAAGAGACCCCCAAGTGGTCCATTAATGATACAAATATCATGATATAAGTCTCTTGGACGAACCATATATTTTTAGGAATTTAATATCAATTAATAATATAATATTTGTTTTAAAAAAGCTTTTATGTCAATTTTGATGCTATTCAATAATTTATTTTTTAAAAAATAATAAAAGAATTATTACTTCGAATAAAGTTAATTAAATCAATTCTAACATGTCATATTATCCTATAAAATTATTTTAATTCATAAAACGTCTGAAATTATATTTATTTGGGTATTTATAATATCAATTATTTTAATTTTTCACTATTATGGTAATTAATGCATCATCATTATGTCATAAATAAATTAAATTATTTAATGTATAAAAATTAAAAATAAAATATCATTATTTAGGAAATCTGTTTTTCTTTCTAATTAATATTTATAGTCTAAAATCCAACATATATAACCCTATGTAACAATTGTTTTTCTAAAAGATATATGCTTGTGTCATTTTTTTATTCATTTTAACATAATTAAAATAAAGTGTCCCTATCACTTACAAGTGGCTCCATGGGGTCCCAAAATCGACCCAAAGATGCCCATGGTCTGAAAGGTATCCACAAATAAGTTTATGATATGTTTTAGGGTAATTTTGTATTATTATAATATTATTTTTTAACCCTCATTTACCGGATTTACCCTTAACCATGGTAAATAAAATATTTACCGCAGTAATTTTTAAAATGTCTAAAAATAAAAGTTATCTATTTACACAATTTGAACATCCTGATTCCAAATATGGAATCTATTTTTTCAAAATCAAAACACAGAAGTGGAAGAAATTAATTTAAAATTAATTCCCGTTGTTAAACCAAAAACTGTGTTTTTAAGAGATAATAACTATCAAAAGATTGGCACTTGTTTATGTCTAGTTTAATTGTGAAATTATGTCCAATGAAAAAAATTGAATTTAAAGGTAAAAATATATTATAAATATACTTTAAAACCACTCAAATTCATAATTTATCAATATTAATTATTTCAATTAAAAATGTTGTTTTTAATTAAAATTTAGTAATTTTCACTATTCATCAAAATATGAAAGTCATCCGAAAAGTACCCAAATTTCACCCGAGGCTAATTTAGATATTCTGAATCCAAAAATGAATACCATTTTGAGATATAAAATTTATAAAATTTCAAAAAGTAGGTATTACTATCCATAACGGCTAGTTTGATTGGTTGTGTTGTGTTAGAACTCGATGTTGCGTACAACACATGCTATCACATTATTCAAAGAGAAGCGTACCGTAGAAGCTTGGGGTGTTACATTAATATTCCTTATATATTAAAAAACAATTATTCTTTGTCATTTACTAAAAATCTGAAATGAATCATTATATCTAATGTGCATGAGATAAAAAATATGTTCTACTCTAATGAACGTTTTTTACATGATGATTATTTTAAATTATTATAATGTTATTTTCTAAGACAATGATTTCAAAAAAACTTTTTGATTCTTTAATTTTTAAAAGTTGATTATAAAAGTGAAAATATTATTTTCCCCAAGAATGTTTTTTAATGTACATATATTCATCAATGAAAATAACCTTTAAGGTTATGGAATGATTTTAAATTATTTATATATGTCTTTAATATATATTAGTATCTTATTATACCTTACTTTGATGGGGTTAATATATGATTGATAATTATTTTTCAAATTCCTTAATTATGAAACTTACTTTGATTATGACATGATGAAATATTATACCACCCATTTTCAATCTAGGTGTAATTCTTATTTTTATGCCTTATGATTGATCTCCTTTAAATTTCACACATAAATCCTGGTCATGTTATGATGGGTGTACCCAGATACTTATCCAATGCATTGGATAATTATTTACTCTCATAAGGGGTCAAGTATGGTATTTGGGACTAAACCTAATCCCTTATGAGTATTTTTACACCATGTGATAATGTCTATAAATTAATATTTATCTCATGTTTATATCATGTTTTGTGTTTATACCACAATTCCTATGATTCCATAATCTTATGATAACTTGTTATTTATGTTATGATCCTATTTTATTATTCTTGTTCCTTCTATTTCAAGATATCATGTTATAACTTTTAATCACATGTATGATTCCTTTTAAGATATCATGTTATACCTTTTAATCACATTAATTTTTATATTTTATATGGATGATCTCCAGACTCTGGTAACCATAACCATATATTAGAAATATTTTTATTTTTTTGGTTATCATAAAGAAATTGTGGAATATTATTTTTGTAATCTGATTTGAATTACATGATTATTGGATGGTATAGTTTTTTCCTTGGTAAAGATCTCATGAATTTAGGTGTAAATGTGAGTAAAGTTAAACATAGGTAAATGTAGAACCAATAAAATTTAATTATTCCTAATATGGAAAGTGATACAGTTCCTAATAGATTAATGATATTAGAACCAAATAATTCTATATAAAAACATCATAGGTCTAGTAGGATTTTCTACATATATAAGAATATTGATTTCTTATAGAAATTTATAGTCGATTAATTCCAATATATGATGATTATATTACCTAGGAAGAGTCCATTTAGAGTTATGATTATGAGAAAATGATATATTCTTTGAAAATTGATATGGAATGAATGTACACAAACTAAGTTTGTAACATAGTTGATATACATGATGGGGTGAGAACCATAAGATACAAGTGTTTTGTCTAAAATAAAAATGAAATTAATAGTCAATTGTCATCCTAGAAATCACAATTCAGGAAAAAGGGTTATAAAAAATTTAATGGTATTGTCTATGAGGATACATTTTCAGCATTTATAATGAAAATTTCTATTCAAATATTTATTACCCCAATACATAATTAGGAATATGAGATTTAACAAATGGATTTCAAAAACTATTTTATTTAATTAGAATTAATTTCAGGGTATGTATATGATATTACTAAAAGTATTTTACATTCCAAATAATGCTTTTAAGGTCAATAAATATAAAATCTCAATTTATTGATTGAATTAATCTTCAAAAATAAATAATATAAATGTTAAATAATTTGGTTTGAGGATTCAGTCCAGTATTTTAGGTTTCATATGAAAATGGATGAATTATTTTTTATATAAATAGGTGAGAGGGAGTGTTTTGGTATTTTTGGTGTTGCATGTAGATTATATACTACTCATTATAAATGATATTATAACATTAAATTTTATAAAATTATATTGGTTATATACTTCTTGATTAATGTCATGGGGGGAAATGACCTATATATTCTATATAAATATTGATTGAATAGGTAACTTAGATATATTAAAAACACATATATTATAAAAGTTCAAATGAGGTTTAGCTTAGAGAAATCCAAGAAGGGGTCTATCTGATTTTTTCACAACATGAATCATGAAAATATTCAAGATCATTCTAAATAGTTATGAAGGATAAATAATAATACTTATACATCTTCCATATGATTTATCAAGTATGATGTGTTCTATATTGAACATGATGTTTGTTATTCTCGAACCATAACTACAATATAGTAATCAAATCTTGGTGATAGTTACTAGAATACAATAATGAACATCCTAAAGTACATTAGAATATGTACAAAAATATTATTTGTCTTTGGAAAAAAAATATGCACTCATTATAGGGGGTAACATTGTTGTTAATTTCCAAACCAATAGAGATGATATGTGATCATATTTTAGTTTCATGTTTTCCGTCAATAGTGGAGTTATAAATTAGAAAAATTTCAAATAATACACTATGGATGACTATACAATAGAGGTAGAGTACATTGATGTATTAAATATCAAAAAGGAAGATCTTTGGATCATGAATATCATTACTGAACATGGGGTGCTACTTAGCATTAGAGGGAGAATTGATTTTATCTATGATAATAATGAAATTATTACATTTGTTATGGAACCCTAGTCCCACCAAAGGACTAATAATACCCATTGTAAATAAAATTTCATGCATGAAATCATTATGTTATTTGATGGGAAAATCTATTGTGTGGATATAAAGGGAAAAGTAGCAAATATTTTGATGAATCAAAATTTTCAACAAAAGAATGAGGGTAATGTTGAATATTTTGGTATTATATATGAGAGATATTGGATATAATGACAAAAAAATATTAATTTGGAGGTTGTTTTAAAAATTTCAACTAAATGTCTTCATTAACATTTTTTGTAACAATTTTCAAAAACTACTTCTAAATACTGACCTTTATATTTTTATATTTAGAAATGGTTGAAATGTAATAAATTAAATAATTATTTATTATTTAACATCATTTATTATTTGAAATAAATATTAACTACAAATTATCAATTACAAATTATTAATTATTTTTTCATTCTATTATTAATGATTAAAAAATAAAAATTAATTTTTTATTTTACAAGTTGTTAATTTTTAATTATTTATTTTTTATTGATAATAATTTAAATTAATAATCACTATTTACTAATGAATTTATTATTATTAATTATTTAATCTTTTTTTAAGTCATAAATATTAATAATTAATAATTCATTAGAAAATTATATTATAATAATTAGTTATTTATGTAATTATTTTTTCAAATTATGTTAAATAATATTTATTGACAAATTATTACATGTAATTTCATTCATTAGAGTGGTAAGAACATAGAAGGTTGCGCGAGAATGAATTATGATAGTTTAAGGATGAGTGATCTCCTGAGTTGTTATTATGTTATATATATATAAATATTGAATCAAGTGGGTTAAATTACATTTATTGACATATTAATACATGAAAATTAATTTAGTGGAGTTGTTTGTACTTAAAGACTTAAGAGAAAATGATTGGGAGTAAAATAAGTATGAGTGATCTCTTGGGATGTTGTTTTACCATGTATAAAAAATATTTAAACAAGTTAAAGCGAATAATATATGGTAAATAAAATAAAAATATATTATAAAGAAAAAATATTTATATAATTTTAAAAAATTATATTTATTGTGGTTTAAAAAAATATAAATACAAATAATTTCTAACCAAATTTTTGTGAAGTAAAAATAATTATGTTACAAACACCATGAAATGATTCCCAACTAAGAAATCTTGTATTTTTTTCAGACACCAATGTGAAACATTTATTAATTTTAAAAAATATGACTTAATACTATTTTTCTTATATTTAATGGTTGAAAAATATTTCATGGTTTTACAAATATAATTATAAACCCCCATTAAAGTTAGTATTTCAATTATCCCAAACAAAATATTACCGTGGAGTACATGTTATAATGATTTGTTATAATTATCACGAGGGGAAGTATAGTAAATGATACAAATTAGATTCATGAGATAATAAGTCAAGATATATTTGTAAAGGGTACTACCACTGATATAATTAAGTCCCACTGTGAGTATTAATAGAGAGGGGTGAATCAATGAATAAAAATATTTTATAATTCTTCCACCAATAATCCCTTTTAATTGGTGAGGATGAAAAAAACAAGATACACCCAAGATTTCATCTTCACTAACAAAATTTTTATTATTAATAAGGTTATTTAATTTTCAAATCCAAAACACTAATAATAACAAAAACTATACAATGTATAAATTCAAAATAAAAAACTATATCTTTGTCTTGATGTGGGGATATCCATCACCATATGCACTAATAGAATTACTAAATAGATTACCAATAGTATGTTCTATCCATAAAATCATGAATATATAATGGTTTCCTAAAAATTATAATATAACACCACACACATTATGATATCTCATCAAAGTAAAAAAACAATATTCTTCTCAAATGATCAATATTATTTGAATCTATTATCAAATAAGTATTTTACCTATGTCTCCTCTTTGATAACTAAAACAATGAAATTTAGTAATTTTATAATATCTCTATACAAATCAAAACCTTTTTTATTCTTTAACTAATATATCTTAAAGTGGAAATTAACCTCATATGTACATTCAGACATCCCCATAATTACAAAATATTCCCATATCCTTTTTAAATATAAATATAAATTTCAAATTATAATTCAAAATAAAAATTTTGAAAAAAAACTCCCTATAAAATTAATTTAATTAGATCAATTAAGAAATTTTATTCCCCCTAGATATGTTTTATGGACTTGAAAGATTTATATGGACTACACTATGACTCATCTAGGATAAAACATAATAAAAAAAACATTAAAACTGGATTTCAAAAAAAATTGACATGGATATACACATTTCACCAAGACTATGCTCACTATAGAGTGAAAAATATAATCTTGATGCAAAGATGTGTATTTTGTTATAAACATATAGTTATGAAAGTAGTTAATTCCCAAATTCTCAAAACCATTAGGAATATTTATGGAAGATCCATGTCCATTACAATATGAAATATCTTTTTAAATAACAACAAAATTATCATTACCATCTAAATTACAATGTGACATATCACTTCACAATATATTATACTTTACGATGATAATCCATTATTTTTTACTCTTAACTTCCTAAATTTAAATAGTTATTAACTTGTGTGTTCTTATATGACCGGAATATTCAAACATAAATGATCAAAATCATATAATTTCTTGGCCACAAACAGATAGAGGAAAACCATCAACATCATATAATTTCTTGGTCACAAAAATATCTTTAGTTTGACTGTTTTAGCAACCACAAATATTAATAATATACTCCAATATAATAATAATAAATTATTAATTCATTTATTATAAGTCTATATTCGAATTATTAGTGTAGGAAATAAGAACTATGAATAACAATGTCAACAACAACAATAATAATGACTTATATCCACTTAAAATTACCATATTACACATATATTTTCAAATAATCTTCAAAAAGTTGATATGCTATATGTGCCAAAATAATTCTTACACACATACTAAAAAATTAAAAAAAATTCATAGAACACTAAAATAGACATTCTGAATTCATAAATATTACCTTAAAAAATCGTCAAAATATTTCTCCCCCTAAGGAAAAACATGTTATCTGAATTTATATTATTATCTCCCATTTTATAAAAAAAATATAATGACCAAGAGAGTGGGTATAGGATATCATACTATATCCTATGAATGGTGATGGTTGATATATATTCATTAACCTCAATATATTGGTAGAATTATCCTACATTGAATGAATATTTTATGGGTTAGATAAACACTTCTTCCACTCCTAATTCAAATTAGTAGAACTTGTTTCTCTTTAAATTCAACTATATTAAATTTTTATGACTCCCCGTTCATGTTGAACTAAACATCATCATATTTTTTATAAAATTTTCACTATTATATTTTAATTTCATATCCTTATTCAAATATTTCATCATCCAACATTATTTGTTCAATTATACTTAAGATCACCCTTTAATCCTTATTTATGAATATAATTTCTCACATAACTATTTTAGAGTTAATAATATCCAATAACATATCATACACTTTTTTTTAGGAATATCTTTCAAAAATAAAATTTTTATATTTTTGAAAAATCTACATAGATGTTGTTATTGAACAATTTGTACTAGAAATAACACAAGACATTATTAAAAAGTTGGACTTGTTTTTCACATTTTTTAACAAATATTTTATTTTTCAAAAATAATTATCCAACTCCACATTCAATTTTTGAAAAACAATTTTCTTGAATTTTACTTTTTATATGAGTATTCTCATCATACATGTGTACATTACATCTCTTCTCATATAAGGAAATGTTCTTCTTCTAAAAAATAAAAATAAAACAATGTTCCCAATCCTCCACAAAAAAACAATTAATGAACATAAATGGATTATCATATCATTGAATTACAAATTTTTCCTATAGAAAAACTTATTTTAGATTAATTAATTTGAATTTTTTTATTTGAATAATCAGAAATCTGAAATTATTTAAACATATGTGTCATCATCATCTATATTTTTTCCTATTTCTCTTCTCACATAATAAATATGTTTTATATAAGGATATAAATTCTAGAAGAAACAAACAAAATATCACCTTTTTTCGTAAAACACCACTATCATTCTCTATTTTTGGGTATTTTATTTTATTAGAAATATTATAATATATTTATTTATCATTTGTTAATATATATATATAGATTTAATTAATCTCTGAATATCACTTTAGCTATAAGAGACTTATCATCCTTCATGATCAAGTGATAAAAATACTCAGTAACTCTTTTTTGAAATAGTTTCTCCTTTGTATTATGTCCTTGAGTCACAATATATACATCTATAACACAAAAAAAACTATAAAATTTTAATTCTTATTTTGTTTTAAATTTATAGGTCTTTTATGGGTAAATTGAATAATATTTATTTAAAATTTACCCTCACACCTGGAATATGGAATAGATAAAGGTAAGTTCATTCTACCCTTATGGAAGATGGTTTTTGGGAGTTACATTAGGTAAACTACACATTTACATGATATTATAATGGGTATAATGAGGATTCAATATCTTTCATAAGGATAAGCATCATTTTACAAAGGGTGTGTAAAGATAAACCCTATTTATATGAGTTTCATAAGTGTAAGGTTTGAGTTGTGTATCGGTAAGTTTATTTTTCAATTAGTTGAGAAGTTGTTTGTCTTTTTGCATATTTTTTAATGGTAAACCCTAGCACATGAAATGTGCAACTGATTTTCACCTATCGACCATTCAAAGTTCTGATTCACTGCTAATGTGTATAGCATCACTCGGGTCGAATCCTCGATGATGATACTTTTTAAATAGTCAATTGTTTTTAGTTGATTGTATTTTGATTAGGGGGTTTTGTTTTTAGATCTTAATTGAAATGATTGATTGACAATAATAGATTTAACAAGTTGATAAATATTGTGGTGAGTTCATCATTAGGGAGTTAAGCTTGTGATATCCTTGAGCTTTGCTTTATATTTCATTAAATTAACACCCATGTCACAAGATAATGTTGATTAGAATTCCTAAGTGTTAAGGTTTTAATCCAAGACTTACCTTTACTTAGGGTTCTAATAATTACCATTACTTGTTTATGGTAGTGTATTTATGGTTCCAATAATCCATGGAAACCACATGTAAGACAAAATATATCACTAATCCATGAAATGTTAAGTCCAATATACACACTGTTAAATTAACGAATACTCATCGAGGAAATACTCTCAATCACTTAACATCCCTAAATTTTGACTCACCCCAATGAGAGATTTACTCAGCCATTTGGGTGTTTAATAATATGGTTATAATTATTATGATTATAAATTAAGAATAGAATAAAAAATATAGGGATAGGAAAAGAGTGGTCCGTCGAACACACACACACGAACAATGATGAGGATTAAAAAAACGGGCTTCTGATTGAATGAGGAAGCAAAATAAGGTAAGGGGATTCAAATGTATTTAAACTATTTTAAGAAAATTAATATTAATCTACAGAAGGTGGATGAAAATAAGAGATATTGAAGAAGAAACTTTCATTAAAATAGAATTAGAAAACACAAACTTACAAGATTACAAACGAAGGACAACACAAAATTGAAAGGGAGCAAAGAGAGGAGGAAGGGTATCTTAAGTGAAAACTTGAGTATGGAAGGTCCTCCTAAGACTTTTTCAAGGCTTTTTTCGTGCCAATTGATGCTCCTCTCTTCTAAAATTATAAACACTTTGGAGGATAGGAGGAAGGATGCATTTATAGCCCAAGGAAGTGGACTGTTTTCATTCCCAATCTGTTCCTCCACTTGCATTGCCACGTTGGCTATTCAGATAGGCGAATATTGAGATATCTATTTATTAAAAGTTGTAGATAATAACTTTTTCCGACCTCTCATTTGGACCTATGGATCCAATGTAATGGTTGGTTGATTAAACAAATTTAATTTATCCATTTCAATCCTATCATTTTAAAGTCCAAAATGTGAAAAGGTTTTTCAATAGGAATATGCCTTCAAAGCCAAAGGATTGCTTCAAAGAATTCGGCCGCCTATATATCCTATTTTACACTGAAAAATCTTAGCTTTATTTGATGATCACAGTATGAGATATGTCATTAATAGTGTCCGGATTTAATTACTGACCAGAATGGCGGGCTAGACTTCAAAGCTTCATTTGTGTCCCTTTTTCTTGGAGTTGGGCCCTGAAGTTTTATCCATGATTATTCTGGATAATCAAGAAATTATGGTATAGTTTCATAAAATCTTGTCTTTGGGATTTAGACCAGTAACTCAATCATCATGGCTAGTCTAGTTTCTTCACAAATTCTTTCGGTCATCTTGTGTGGTCAATGTCATCCTTCCATTGGCAGAATGGGCCCATGATCCCTTCTAATGAAATGTTTTATATTGAATTTGGAATCCTAGAAAATAAGAATCACACAATTTGGAGCATTATGTGGAGAGTTATAAATAAAATAGTAAACTGACATAATTAGACTACTTCTAAAAATGCTCAAAAATTATACTTAGTATTAAAACATTAATATTTCACACAAATTATGCACATTTCATATAAAATCAGTAAAGGTGGTATATAATTAGTAATAAAAATATTAATAACATAAAATCCCCCACACTTAGTCTTGTGTATTTCCTAAAGTGCAACAAATATAAAAACATAACAAAATCATTTTCACTCACCAACAGATATTGAAAAAAAAATCTCCAATCAAGGGAGGTTTAGACTATTTCACTCGTCCATTTTGAATTCCCCCACAAGTTGTTAGAAAAAAAATGTTCAAAAAATAATTCATTTTTTCATGCTCAAATTTAGAAATGGAAAATGAGGACACTCAAAACTCACACCTCTCATGATGATAAAATTCATTTGTGGAGGTTCACTCTTTCACCAACCGAAAGTGAAAATATTAGAGTTTTAAAGAGCTCTCAGCTTCCAATCCCTATAAAAAGTGCACAAGAATCAAGTGTTCCTTTTAAGGGGTTTTTCTGTGGGTATGGGAGGGTAGTAATATAATGTACAAGAGAGAGAAGAAGAGGGGTAAAACACGAAAAAATAAAAAGCAATGCACATTTTTTTAGAAATAAAACATGGAAGGAAATGAAAACACATTTTTTACAAGGGAATGATTGTGTGAAGAAAGATACAATAGAGGGAAAAAATTTTAAGAGGATTAGAAGATGAAATATTCACAAACCACAAAACTTCTTCCAATGACATAATAATATAATGCATGTGTTCTTTTTTCTTCTTTTTTTTTATTTTTTTCGAAAGTTGAACTTGGAAAATATCTCACACTCCAATCCCAACCCATGATTGATCTCATCACAACACTAATTTAAATAGTTATAACAAGATCAATGGTTTAGGAAGAGTGATTTTTGACCTACCCATGAAACAACCCAATCAATTTTTTTGTTCTCTTTTTTTTGAATTGTTTTTTGACTTTTTTTTCTATTTTTACTTTTTGATTTTTTTGAACACTTCTCAATAACATTTAAAATAATACATAAATGAATTTAAATTACATTACCCAAAACACACTGAATTAAAACCTCTCCCCGACACTGAAATGGATGATTTCCCTCAAGCATATAATAACATGGTGAAATCAACAATGGGTACCCATAATGAAATCCATCCCCCCCACAATTAAATTTTAAAAAAATATGCAATGAAAATTCATGTGAATATTGGGTGGGAAAAGGTATTGGTCTTGTAATGTGGATATCAAAGAAAAGGTTTCCATAGGCCTGAAGGGGCTTTCAAAATGAGCATTGATTTAAGGGAAATGGGAGGCTATTTGGCTATTGTGATTCTCATGTGGTTAAGAAAATGACTCTATCATATTAATGCACACTAAAGTAGGAAATTAAGCTTGAAGTAAAACAAAATATAGACTCACAAATGGGGTGAATACACACATTCTGAAAAGATGGACATAGGTGGCCTTGGCATGAAAGAAAAAGTTGTTCCTCACGGTTTGGGAAAATCATTTTACAAATCAAAAATTGTTCATTAAAAATTTGTTAATTTTGACACAAAATTCTTTATCCAAAGTCATGATGAAAATACAAAATTTTTGAGGTGAAAACATGTCTGTTAACTCCCCAAAATGGTTGGAAAAAATTTGAAAATTGGAAGCTGAGTAACCATGACTCTTGATTTTTTTTGTATATATTTGTTTTTGTTATGATGCTTTTTTTATTTTGTTTTTTATTAGGTTTTTTTAGTTTTTAATAAAGATACACCCACACAAAAGAGAAAGTAAAAAAATAAAGGTTTTGTTAAAGAAAGTGGTAAAAAAATGAAAGAGAGATGAAGAAGAAGAAAGAGGTATAGAGAGGAAGAGATAGAGAGAGAGTTAAAGAGAAATAGGTGGCCCTTGGATTGTATTTGGTGGGTTTCCATCTCCATCTAGTGGTAGGTAAACTAGAGAGGTTGGGGATCCAGTGGAAGTCTATGTTGATTCAGGATTGTGCATCCTCTCATGGGGATGCTTTAACCGATGTCCATTAACCGTGAATGTCCTTTTGGAAGAGGGGTCTTGGACTTGTACTCCACCAAATGGGTAAACATTAGTAATAACAAAAGGACCTTCCCAATGAGAATTGAGCTTAACTAGGTGAATCCTTGGATGTGTTTGTCATGGAGAGAATTTCCTTTTCAACTTTAAGAGCATTGGAGAGCCTTGGATTATTCTTTGTTGAGATTATAATTCTCATAAGAATAAAGTCAATGCTCCTCCAGTTTAGCCAATTGTAAAAATATTTCTTCACTAGATTTTTCACAATCAAAATTACAGGTCTTCATATCCCAAAAAGACTTATGTTAGATTTCAACTGGTAGATGACATGCTTTACCAAAAACTAGCCTAAAAAGAGACATATCAATGGGTGTTTTATAGGTAGTTCGATAACCCCAAAGTTCTTCACCAAGTCTTTCATGCCAGTATTTTCTGGTGGGTTTTACAATTCTCTCAATAACTCTTTTCATTTCCCTATTAGAAAGTTCAGCCATTCCATTTGTTTGGGGGTGATATGCAGTTTAATTTTTATGTACAACCCCATGCCTTTTCAAAAGAGATTCCATGGTTCTATTGCATAAATGGGTTCCTAAGTAACTTATCAAGGCACATGGTGTTCCAAATCGATGGAAGATGTGTGTCTTTAAGAACTCACTAATGGTATTTTAATCATCCTTTCTAGTGGGTTTAGCCTCAACCCACCTAGAAACATAATCAACCACAAGAAATATGTATGAGAATCCATTGTAAGGGGAAATGGTCCCATGAAATCGATACCCCAAACATCGAAGATCTCACAGAAAATTAAATGCTTTTAGGGAATTTCATTTCTCATTGAAATTGTGCCAAACTTTTGGCAAGTGGGACATGATTTACAGAACTCATGTGAGTCCTTGAAGAGTGAAGGCTAGAATAATCCAGAGTCTAGGACCTTTCGGGAGGTCCTTTGTGGTCCAAAGTGGCCACCTCTAGGAAGTGAGTGATAGAATTCTAATATGGAAGAATGTTCATTTTCATAGACACATCTTCTTATTACCATGTCAGCCCCAGTTTTCCAATGTTTATTTTCTTCCCAAAAATAGTATTTTGAATCACTTTTCAAATTAAATTTTTGTTCTTTTGAAAATATTTCAGGAAAAACACCAGAAACCAAGTAATTTATAGTTGGGGCATACCATGGTATTTTTGGAGTGAGAGATGAAAGGTAATCAGTGGGGGATTCAGGATCGATGATTTCAGAATGAGAAGAATTAGAAATTCTACTCAAGTGATCAGCCATAGGGTTTTCTTTTCCTAGTTTATCTTTGATTTCAATGTCCAACTATTGGAGCATTAGGATCCATTTTATTAGCCTCGGTTTGGAATCACATTTCTTGAGTAAGAAGTTTATAGAAGAATGGTCTATGAAGATGATGATTTGGGCACCTAAGAGATAGGTCCATAATTTATCTAAGGAAAAAAACCACTACTAAAAGTTCCTTTTCAGTGATAGTGTAGTGAGATTGAGTTTCATCCAATGTTTTTGAGGCACAATAGATGACATGAGGAATATTTTCTCTGATTTTACCAAGAACAGCCCTAACGGCTCTATCAAAAGCATCACACATCAACTTAAAGGGTATAGACCAATCCGGGGGTTGGATTATTGGGGCAGATGTTAGAGCAGTTCTAAGTTCAACAAAGGCTCTCTTGCAAACCTCATCGAAATGGAAATTGACATCATTTTGGAGCAACCAAGTGAGTGGGAGGAAAATCCTACTGAAGTTATAGATGAATCTCCTATATAAACCGACATGACCATGAAATGAACAAATGTCTCGAACAGAAGTGGGTTGAGTAAGTGATTGTATTACTTCAATTCTGACAGGATCGACTTCAATACCATCTTTTGAAACTATGTTCCCTAGAACAATCCCATTTGCAACCATGAAGTGAAATTTTTCAAAATTTAACACAAGGTTTCCCTTGACACACTTTTGTAGGACTAGAGAGAGTGAATTCAAACAAGATTCAAATGACTCACCATAAATGGTGAAGTCGTCCATGAAGAATTCCATGCATTGTTCAATGAATTCAGAAAATATACTCATTATACACCTCTGGAATTTGCAGGAGCATTGCAAAGGCCAAAAGGCATTCTTCTATATGCATATGTTCCAAAGGGTCACGTGAAAGTAGTATTTTCTTGGTCCTGAGGTGCAGTTGGGATTTGGAAGTAGCCAGTGTATCCATCAAGAAAGTAATAGTGTGACTTTCTCACTAATCATTCCATCATTTGATCAAGGAATAGAAGAGGGTAGTGATCTTTTCTTGTTTCAACATTCAATTTTCTATAGTCGATGCACACACTCTATTTGTTCTTCACTCGAGTTGTGACTACCTCTCCATGTTCATTTGTGACAACAGTTATCCCTCCCTTCTTAGGTACAACTTGAATTGGACTAAACCATTCACTATCAGAAATTGGGTAGATAATACCAGCTTGAAGATGCTTGGTGATCTCTTCCCTAACTACCTCAACTATGAGTGGATTGAGTCCTCTTTGTGGTAATATTATTTTTTTGGATGACTCCTCAAGATGGATGTGATGCATGAAAAGGGCATGGTTAATTCATGGTATGTCATCTAGGGTCCAACCTAAGGCCTTTTTGTTTTCCTATAACACATAAACAAGTTTGAACTCCTCAATTTTGGTAACTGAAGAAGAGGTAATGACAGGATAAGAGTGATCATGGAAAAGGAATGCATATTTCAGGTGTTTAGGAAGAGGTTTTAGATCAGTATCATCTCTCATTTGTGGGTTAGACAACTCAGGAAGGGAATATGGGACTTTAGTTGCTTCAAATTAATTTTCCTTAATACTGTCCAAGGTGGTGAAGTAGAGATCAGATTTGATGTGGGATTCAAGAGAGCTTTCAAGATCCTCTATATTGGAAGAGTCTATGAATTAAATGTCCACATCAACTTCACCATTTATGACTTTGTTAATCATGGTGAATATTTCACAAGATCCTTTGTCATTAGAACATGAAGAACGTGGTGGATTGGGGTTTGATTGACTCTTAGAAGTGTCCTCAGAGGAATGGATTGAGAGTGCAGAGTGATCCTCAAATGGGTATCGCATGGATTGGAAAATGTTGAACTTGACCAGTTGGTCACTGAATTCCATGGATAAGATGCCTGAATAGACATCAATCTTGGTTCTCGCAGTCATGAGGAATGGTATTCCTAGAATTAGGGTAGATCGAGAAGAGTTCGTCTCACCTTCCATGTCAAGGACATAGAAATTAGTAGGGAAGATAAGATCATTTACTCGGACAAGGACATCCTCAATTATTCCCTCAGGAATAGTTGTGCTTCGA
This sequence comes from Viscum album, assembly GCA_963277665.1. Lineage (NCBI taxonomy): Eukaryota > Viridiplantae > Streptophyta > Magnoliopsida > Santalales > Viscaceae > Viscum > Viscum album. Next base: position 25,334,211 of record OY728145.1, on the reverse strand, counting down.
TTGGACAATTTAATGACAACACCCATAGGATGTAAGGGACCTAGGCCAAGGTTGGAGAACATGGATTTGGGCATGAAATTAATTGAGGCTCCTAGGTCTATGAGTGCATCATCAAAGTTTGAACTTCCAATTTGGCATGGAACCGTAAAGGTCCCTAGATATTTACAATTTATGGGAATAGACTACTAGGTGGAAACATTTTCGAAGGTCAAAAGTTGCCTCTTGTGGGTACACAACTCCTTGAGAAACATGGCATACTTAGTAATTTGTTTTATGGCATATAATATGGGAATGTTGACATCAACATGTCTAAACATGTCGAGCATTTCACGATCGGGTTCAAAGGAATTCTTTTTCTTAGAAATGGATTGAGGAAAATGAATTGGGTTGCTATGTGGAGTAGAAGGAGGTGAGGGAATAGATTCAGGTTCCATTTCAGATTTCTTTTTCTTTTCATTTTCTAGGACAAAATTTAAAGGGGGGTTGGAGGACTTATCTTGAGGCATAGTAAGTTGCTTTCCTGATCTAGGTGCAATTTCACTTACATTACCCTTGGGGTTAGGTAATAGTTGAGCTAGAAGTTGGGAATAATTGGATGGTTGCTGCTTACTAAGGCGGGATGCAAGTTGACCAATTTGGGTTTCAATGTTCTTAAGGCTGTAATGGGTGAAGGAGGAAAGATCTTTCACTGCACATTCCCATGGTTTCTTGGAAGAAGAGGCTTGTACTGAACTTGGATTACCTAGATTTTGGTTCTTGGGAAAGCGATTGTATTGGTTTTGGAATTGGGAAGGCTCACTAGGATAATGGAACCCAGGAGGAGGATTTTCCCTTCGAGGTTGATGAATAAAAGGATATGGTTGTTGGAAGTTACTAACACCTTGACCATATTGAAACTGGTTTGAGTTTTGAGGAGGAAATTGAGGGGGATGAGATATGGGATTACCATACCTAAGGCCTTAGTTATAGAAAGAAAATAAGGGATCATAGAGAGGTTGGTTGAAGGTTCTAACAAACTGACCTGATAGTTGAGGGATGGTGTTCCACTGAGCATATGCTGAATTGAGCTTCATTGGTCAAGATGAATCAGATTGATCCTCCTGAAGTTGTTGACATGTGTTAGATGAATGAGATGGAGAGTTTCAGATTCCAATGTTTTTGACAGGTCTAGGAAACATTGATTGCGGAGACGACAAGGTTGGGGATTTGGTAGCCACAGCTAGTTGTCGCACAAGACCTGTAAGTTCACTCATCCACTCAGTCATCTTATTCGGCTCAATTGATTGATTATCTTGGGCTTGTTTTACATGAGCATGTGCTCGAGTATGGAATTTTTGTGAGTTTGCATCCAAGTTACTTATGATATCTTTTTCACCTGTAGGAGTTTTATCAACAAGAGCACTGCCACTTGTGGCATCTTTGAGAGTTCTCTCCATAGACAATAACCCCTCATAGAAGTATTGGATCAAGATTTGGTCAGGAATTTGGTGATGTGGGCAGGTTTAAACAACCTTTTTAAACCTCTCCCAGTACTCATGGAGTGATTCACTTGTGAACTAATGGATACCACTTATATCCTTTCGGATAGAAGCAGTATGAGAAGCAGGAAAGAATTTTTCTAAGAAAAGTCGCTTCATGTCATTCCATGTGGTTATGGAACCATGAGGGAGGTAGTAAATCCATGACCTAGTAGTGTTTTCTAGGGAGAAAGGGAATTCTCTGAGGTTGATTTGTTCCTCAGAAACCCCTTGAGGCTTATTGGTAGATCACACTACTTGAAACTCTTTAAGGTGGAGATGTGGATCCTCATCAGCAAGCCGATGGAAATGAGGGAGAAGATGAATCAAAACCGATTTGAGTTCAAAGTCATCCTCTATGTTTGGATATTGAATACCAAGAGGTTAGTAATTCATATTAGGGGGAGCAAGTTCTTTAAGTGTTTTTTCCCAAGGATTGGCCATATCTAATTCAATTGGTTGGACAAGGACTGGTTCTTGAATTATTTGATTATCTCTTATATTCCTCCTAAGTTGGAAAAGTGTTTTCTCAATTTCAGGGTTAAACAAATCCAAGGTATTGTTTAGCAGGCTATGGGGCATTCAGAAAGATTTGGAAGAAAGATGAAGATATTTTTTGTGCTTTTTCAGTTTATGATTTTTATAAGAAGACAATATTTTATTTGTGTTTTTTTTTAATTTTTTTTCAAATTTTGTTTTTTGATTTTTTTAAAATAACTAGAAACTAATGAATACTTAAAGCACCATACTTAGAAATGGTTCCATTTGAAACACACGGCCGATTGTCGACTATTTACCGGTCAAAGTTCTGATGCTCTGCTAATGTGTATAGCACCACTCAGGTCGAATCCTCAGTGATGATACTCTTTAAGTAGTCAATTGTTTTTAGTTGATTGTATTTTGATTACAGAGTTTGTTTGAAAAGCTTAATTGAAATGATTGATTGACTATAATTGATTTTAAAAATTGATAAATATTGGGGTGAGTTCATCATTGGGGAGTTAAACTTGTGATATTCTTGAGCTTTGCTTTATATTGCATTAAATTAACACCCATGTCACAAGATAACATTGATTTGAATTCCTAAGTGTTACTACTTTAATCCAAGCCTTAACTTAATTTAGTGTTCTAATCATTACCATTACTTGTTTATGGTAGTGTATATATGGTTCCAGTAATCCATGGAAACCGCATGTTAAACAAAATATGCCATTAATCCATGACATGTTAAGTCCCACATACACAATGTTAAATTAACGAATACTCATCGAGAAAATAATTTAAATAACTTAACATCCCTAAATTTTGAATCACCCCAATGAGAGATTTACTCAGACATTTGGGTGTTTAATAATCTGGTTATAATTATTATGATGATAAATTAATAATAGAAGAAAAATAAAGGGATAAGAAAAGAGTGGTGCGTCGAACACACACACACACGAACAATGATGAGAATTAAAAAAATAGACTTTTGATTGAATGAGGAAGAAAAAGAAGGGAAGGGGATTAAACTGTATTTAAAATATTTTAAGAAAATTAATATAAATCTAAAAAAGTAGGATGAGATTAAGAGATATTGAAGAAGAAACTTTCATTAAAACAGAATTACAAAACACACACTTACAAGATTACAAACGAAGAACAACACAAAAGTGAAAGGAAACAAAGAGAAGATTAAGGGTATCTCAAGTACAAAATTGAGTATGGAACATCCTCCCAAGCCATTGGGATGTCTTTGGTCGTGAAAATTGATGCTCCTCTCTTCTGAAATTCCAACCCCTTTGAAGGAGAGGAAGGGGATGCATTTATAGCCCAAGGAAGTGGACTGTTTTCATTCCCAATATGTCTCTACACATTCATCGCCATGTTTCCTATACATACAGCCGAATCTTGTGATATATCCTTCTTCAAAGTTGTGTATAATAATGTTTTCCGACCCTTCTCAAAATTTGGAGTCATTTGGACCTATGTAGCAAATGTTATCGCTGGTTTATTAAAAACTTTAATCTGTCCATTTCAATTCAATATTTTTGAAGTCCAAAATGTGAAAGGGTTTTTAATAGGAATATGCCTTCAAAACCGAATTATTTCTTCAAAAAAGTCAGCCTCCTATATCTCCTATTTCACATTGAAAAATATCAGCTCTATTTGATGATTATATCATGAGATATGTCATTAATAGTGTCAGGATTTTAATTTATAGCCAGAATGGTGGGCCAGATTTCAAAGATTCATTTGGGCCCCATGTTCTTGGAGTTAGCCCCTGAATTTTTATCCATGATTATTTTAGATAATAAAGAAAATATGGTAGAGTTTCATAAAATTTGGGCTTCGGGATTTATAGCAGTAACTCAATCAGCATGGCTGGTCTAGTTTCTTCACAAATTATTTGGGTCATTTTGTGTGGTCCATGTGATCCTTCAAATGGAAGAATTGGCTCATGATCCCTTCTAATGAAATGTTGTATATTGAATTATGAATCCTCAGAAACAATAACCACACAATTTGGAGAATTATGTGGAGATTTATAAATAACATAGTAAACCGACTCAATTGGACAACTTCTAAAAAAGCTCAAAAATTATACCTAGTATTAAAACATTAATATTTCACACAAATTATCCACATTTCATATAAAATCAGTAAAGGGGGTATATAATAAGTCATGAAAATATTAATAACACCAGAACACTATTAATGTAACTAGTTTTTAAAAAGGTTTTTTAATGGTAAATACTCACTAAGTAATGGTATCTTTGAGTTCTCAATGGTTGCGTAAAGTTATCCATTATTTTTTAATGGTTTTGTAATGGTGAACCCTTTCTATATAAGGGTATCTTATACCATGTGTATGGGTAACCTTATATTTACAAAGGGAACATAAGGGCATTCATAGAGTTATGTTTGGGATCAACCATGTTTCAACAGTTAATCCAACGTAATCTAGAACTACATAAGGGTAATCAGAGCAACATAAGTGTAAGTTTTTTACTTATATTTATATATAGGGGTTGATCAATATATTTATATGAAACTAATAGTTTCATAATGGAAAACCCATGTTACACTCTTGAAATTCACATTTTGAGAGAGAAATAAATAAAATCATATTTTTTGGTTTCTTATCCTCCAGACCGACCCAGTAATGCATTTTTCATGATATCAAAGGTCCAAAATGATCAAACAAATTATTAAAAAAAATTATATTTTTAAACTACTAAGTTGTTAGTATTTATAAATTATTAATTCCGATTTCAATTATAATAGAATATTAAAGGGAGAATGTTCATTTTGCAGTTTTAGAACTAGAGTGCCCATGCTTCTTTGATAACCTCTTCAAGAGTGAATTTTTGGTGTCTAGACACTACTTAGTGGGGCATGTATTCTTTGTAAATTTTCTTATCCTTTCATTCTAGGAGAAAAATGGAAGGGTTTTTATGTATTATTCAAGCATCAACACCCCCAAAGTTTTTTGTGTCCAAAAACCATTGAGCTTTTCTTCTGTAGATGAATATATATATTAGTGTTAACCCATGAAAGAATATGTGTTATTATGTGATTTATAATGATGTTTTATTAAATAAATTAATTTTTAATATATTAGGATATTTTTCTAAAATCTATTATTAGATGATTTGAAAAAAATGAAGGTATTTTCCATTAAAAATAGTTTATGTAATTTTTGTGTTTAATGAAAATCATAAATCATGATTTCTTTCTAAAATAGATTTTCAAAACATGGGTGTGGTAATAAATTTCCTATGTAAATTATGTTAATAAATTAATTTTATTTTAAATATTATTTCCAAATCATGGGAGAAATACTAATTCACTTATGGAAATTGTTTCAATAAATTATTTTTTATTTTAATGTTGGTTTTCAGAGCATGTAGGTGGTGATACATCACTTTTTACAAAGATTAGTCAAACTATGAGTATAATTTATGTTTTTTTAAAAAATTTAACATGGAAGAATTTGGTATCATTTGGGATGGAAATATATGGAACTTAGTGTTACAACACAACTAGGGACTTTTAAATAGGTTCTCATAAGGCTATGGCAGAAAATGGGTTGTTTGATACTTATAGACTGTGATAAGAATGGATATCCAAGGATTAACTTGTTAGATTAGAGTCATTTATGTTTCTGTATTATTTATTCCAATATTTTAGAGACTAATTTTGTTTCATGTATTTTGGTTTCACATGTGTAACTTTTTATAGACTCATAGGATTATCTTATAGTTTTTGGCCCATTAAAAAAGTGCTCCTGGAATGTATTGTTTTATCTTGCTCAAATTTTTGTTCCATACATCATATTCTCACACTGATATATTTTGGGATATGTTTTTTTGATTAATTAAAAATTTTAATCATTCTTATAAATATACTTCTTCTTCTGGGTTTGAATATGGAATATTTTTAAAGGAAACATAATAAAAACTTATAATATGGTATTAATATAAAAAAGAATTTGTAATTTTTTTTGTTTTAAAACTAGAACTAGTGGTTCTAGGGTGATAAATATTGTATAAATTGTTTGGTGGTATATTACTAGTCTTAGTGATCACACACTATTTTTTCCTTGGTCATTTGTATCCTTTGTTTTACAAGTTACAATTATTGGGAATTACATCATGTGGAGTCATAGATTATCTTGGTTGTTATTGTTTTCAGTTAGTTTGACATGGTGGTGAAAGATTATCACATAGATACTTTATATTGGGATTATTTAGTTTTTCTTTCAGGCCGAGTATTCTTGGATTGTCCTTTTATGGATAATGGATGTGTAATTTTATTCTATGTTGTACTCTGATTTTTATCATAATTTTTATTATACATGATACTCGTTTTGTCATCATTCCTTGTAAAATCATTTTATGGGTTTTACATGTTGATACTAAGGTGCTTATCTCTAGTCCATGGTGCTTGGGAGCATGATTTGGGTATTTTATTGAGTTATCTCGGGTGAAGCATTAGGTTAATCTAGGTTTCTATGTTACAAAATAGTGTCATATCCATACCTAGTTAGAATTGTAATGAAGATTCCTAGGTTTTACATAATGCAGATAGGACTTGTCATATCTCAATGTGTACATAGAGAGTGAAGGACCCTAGAACACCCTAAGAGGAGAGGGGTGAATCAGTGTGTCAAATTTTCCTTTTTAATGTTGTGGATCTTGTTCCCACGTTCGTAAAAACTTATTAAATTAGTCAAAAAAAAGAATGTAGGGAGATGACACATCAATTTTTATTGGTTCACCACGAAGGGTTACGTCCAAGGAGCATAAACTAAAATGTTGTTGGTTGTAATTAATTCCACTAAACATCACTATCTCTGTATAACGATTTTTGGGTACATTCACTCTTCCCTAGGCACACTAACTTTACAAAAGTTCAGGGATAGATTATTGCATCCCTTTGGTCACTCCCGTTGACTCCCCCTGGCTCACTGCCTTGGGTAAAGTCCCACTCAGTTTATAGACCTGAAGGTCTCTTCAATAGATTTTAATTGAAGTCTTTGCCTCTATTCATCATGAGACACTACACACTATGAATTCCTAGATTTATTCATATAAAATCATTAATCACACACATCGAATATTCAGAAAGCATGTCAAAAGCCAAATACCACACTTGCGTGCAATACCTCAACTTACCCACAAGATATGGGAATGGCTGCGAAAGATTACTTTTACACAACACATACTTTCCATGAAACCCTTATCTTTCATGAAACTGCACCGAAGGGTTCACTTGGTCTTTTCAAACTAAAATAACACCTTGCATGCAAGATTTACTCTCTTCCAATATTTCGCGCGCAAATCATTCGCACGACTGAGCAACCAGATTTTCGTTGGAAAATTCTTATGTCTAAAGTGGGGGTAGCCACCTATTTATAGACCTCGATGTCCCTACGTGCAAGATTCCTAGGTTTCTTCATCGGTTCGTGTAAGTTTCACATTGAGCACGCAAAACCCCTTTTTATGTCGCATTGGGCTCACAAACCCATTCACACAACATCATCTTCTGCGCACCCCGTGACTTTTCCATTTTTTAGTCTTCGGATCCTGAAACATGTCTTGTGTGCATGTTCTAAAAACCCCTTCAATCATTCGCACAAAAACCAATATTTCACGCACACTTTAAATCATTCACGCACCTTACTTTTCCAAAACATGTTTCTCTATTTTTCTATTTTCAGCCTGAAAAATTTGGAAAACACTAGAGAACGGTGCCACCTCCAATACTGCATTCGGATAAAACTATATAACCCCTTTCCATGTAATCTCCCTGATCATCCATGAAATGGTTGGCAATAACAAACACAAACCATGATCAAACCAAATAACATTGACAACAAACACAAACTAGACTCCCTTTTCAACAAAGAACAACCTTGGTTCCCACAGAGAGTAGGTTTTGATCACCAACTTTTGTGATGCCACTTGAGATACCTTGGTTAGTCCAGAATTATTCTTTGTTTTATGTTATCCATGTGTTATGGATTGGTGTATTTAATTATGACCCTTATTGTAATATATTTGTTTCCCTTGGAGTTATACTATATTTTGGATGTAAACCAAAAGAGGAATCAAGTTGTGATGTAAAGAAAGATAGATTTAATACCCATTTATTTACTAGGAACATGTTCTCAGATAATTAAAGGGGTTTTAGTATGCTTATAAAAGGGTAATCAACAATTTCACTAGGCTAATCAAAAAATCCATAGAGCCTTGTTTTTGTTATTTAAAACCTATGATTCTTGGATTCATTGAGTGAATCTCATTGATGGTAAAGTAATCAAGTTAGTTCTTATGATAAGTTGATATATAGATTTTGTTTTACTGATACTTACGGCATGATTTTATTATACAAGAATGGCATAACTATTTTATTATGGGAAAATGGATTTCAATAAAATACTTTTTGTTTTAAAAGTTAATCTTATTTTCATTAATATAATGATATTAATTGTTTCTATCATATGTATTGAAATAAATGGTTATTTATTCATGAAATCCAAAATAATTCTTTGGTTTATAATTTGGGTAAATATTTATCATGAAATAATTTCATACCATTGAATAATGTATTCAATATGGTTTAAATGTGATGAATGAAATTGTTTTTGTACAATGATGTACTAAAGGGATGATTATGGTTTTATTGACAAAACTATGGGTTTTTTTACCTTTTTAATTCATTAGAGTAAATGGTTTTTTAAAGAGGAATGAAAAATTAAAAGAATATTATGAATTTTAAGGAAAACTAATTTAATTACATTAATAGTGGTTTCTTTAGAGAAGAACTTAAAACTCATATAATGTAATTCAAGATGGAAATGAATCATGTATAATTTTTTTCTTAAAAAGGGTGTAACGTTTCATCTTATAATTATGGATCTATGAATTTTTTAAACGTTGGAATAATTTTCTAAAGTAAGGAATTATTTTTACTTTCAAAACCAATAATTTGTATAAAACTTTTTTAAATGGGGTTTGGAGGTTTGAAAAATTAAAAAAATTAAAATTATTTTATACTCATTAAGTGGGTTTGTTCTAAAACCTTTCAAAAGGTGTTGCTTTATTTTTTTATTAGTATATTTATATTGGACCATTATTGTGTTTATAAGTTATCTAATGTGATTAAATGGAAATGAATGAAAATTTATCTCATATAATGTGGTTTGAGTGAGTCTTTAATGAGGTTATGATTTTGACCATGACTATTTCATCAAGAGTATACTTTTCCCTAATATCATTAGTTCTATAGAGCCTCCTAATAGAGTGAAAAGTGATATATTCACTCCCTATATTCTAATTATGTATGGTGTTGAGGTAAATCAAGATGAAAAAATTTGTGGCATGACCTAAGGGCTTTTTATTTTTTGTTGGGTATATGGGTCTTTAAGGGCCGGTTTCTCTAGTTTTCTTGTGTTCCTTAGGACGAATAGAATCTTTGGTATATCCTATTATTTTTTTGGTTCCATTGATTTTAAACTCTATAGTTTTAAATTACTTGTGTTTTTTTGATATACTTGTTTAGGAGTGAATATCAATGTATTTCGTATGATGGTTCACTTAGATCAGTGGATATCCTAAGTTTCCTTATGCCTCATTGTTTGTTACACTATGTAAACATTGTTCAATGTTATAGTATGGTGGAAAAAGTTATTCCATGGGTTTATCCTTGGTTCCACTAACATAGGGAACCTTAGATATGTTCATGGAAATAGGATTTATTTTCACGACCCATTTGGATGAGACATCCATTGGTCACATGTTATTATTGATCAGATAGTTAGGCTACTGATATAATAGTCTATTATATTTATGACCCTTCATTTTTCTTTCTAGGGTGTTCATGGTTCAAAGAAATTAAATTAAATTTAAATAATGTTTTGTAATTATTTTTAAGTTATTAAGTTTACTTAAAAGGGTTTTAAAAATTATGGATGTAATCTATACATATTAAATGTTTTTTTTGAAATTAAACAAAATTTTTTAAAATGAAAATAATGGTTTTAAATTTGTTTTATAATTTTATAAGTGATAATAAAACATTTTCATACTTATTTATATGTTATTTTAATGAAAAGGTTAATATTTTTAATAAAATATTTACCATTACACATAAAATTGGTGTTTCATAATGGTAATGGTATTTTTTAATGTCTTTAGTAAAGGTAATATGTATTTTCATAAGTTACATTATGGCGACCTCATTCTCTAACTATTTATGTAAAGTTAACCATAACTTTTCAATCTATGTTTAATGGTAATCTAACCCCTCTACGTGTTGGGTTTGGATTGTCTATATTGTAAAATATTTGTTAAAGGTTAAAATTCTATTTTCATATGGGTAATATTTGGTTTCATTTAGTTAAATATAGGTAAAAAATTTCTATGTATGGTTATCCAATAATTTCATCTATTAACATAAGGGTAATCCTTTCCCATATAAGGGTACCCTATTCTGATGTAAAGGTAATGTTTCACAATGCGTTGGGATATGGGGGTGTTCTCATGTGTTGTGTAATGGTCCTCATAGATTACATATGGGAAAATATTTTTTCAAAAAACACATAAAGTTAATGTGTACCTTTGGTAAGGGTAATATATGGAATTTATATAGGTTGTGGAAGGGTATGGTCAATATAAATTTACATGAGACTCAGAATAATACTGTGTGTGTCAGGAAAGTTACCCTTACACAGAACACCTACCTTAGTTAAGGGTAAGGTAAAATTTATGAGGCATTCATAATGGAAAGCCTTAGACACCCTTATATAAGCCATCATAAGGAACTGGGTAATGGTAAAATAGGATACCCTTGAATAACTTGTATCTCCTATGTATGGGTGTCAAAAATTGATTAGAAACTCTATATTTATCTTCCCAAACCTCATATAATATATTTTCCAAAATAAAAAATGGTAATAAATGGGGAATTTTTTGGGTAATTTCTATTCTTTAAGAATTTTAAAAGTAATATTTAGCATTCCTTAAACTGGGAATATTTAATTGAGTTGTTAAATGGAATTATTTTTAATATGAAATAAAATATGTAAAATTTGATAGAGTTTTGGTAGTATCAAAGAGGGATACCATTGAATTTTGAAATCAAGTGTCTTCTCTCATTCGAGTCTCTCTTCATTCCTCTCTTCTTTGGGTGGTCCAAACCTTAACTTATGAGATCTGAAAACATTCTTTAAATTCATATGACTATTTTACTACATTTCTCATGTCTCATATCATATCTCACTTTCCTATGTTTTATGTATCATGGGGACTCCATTTTTTTAGGTTGGGGATTTCAGTTCTAACTTTATTTTCTATTCATGTGTGATATTATCATTCTACAAATTCCTTTTGGTGGGATGAAAATAGTTATCTTAATGAAGATTAATAATTGGATGTAAATAATTTTATGGGGCAAGGGAGATATCTCGTGTTCTTTACTAACTCATGTTTTTTCTTCTCCATGATTATAATAATGATGTTGTTGATTATGAAATTGGTTTTCTACTATGAATATATTGCGGTTTACTGAAATATAATTAAGTAATCAACTCATATAGAAATGTTAAATACCTTAAATATGGTAATTTAACTGGATGTGTGTAAATAAGAATTTATTGTGTTAATTTAGATAACAAAAAGGATACCTTATAAAAATAAATTTAATATCACCTAAAGTTAATTAATATTATTTAAATTCCTTAAAAATATAAATGTAGACTTTCATGTGGTGTTATAAATTAATGATATAGATATTAATGAATTGAAGGTGAATTATTATGGAATGACTATGTTAATATTTTTTCCCGTGAATGATGTTATTTTATATCCCTTTGTTTGTGATGTTGATTAATTTTATGGTATGTTTAATAGATACAATTATTGGTCTAGTTATTTCTAATATTTTATGTAATTGTTGAATGAATTTGGTTGTAATGTGTGATGTAGGACCAATAAAATGACTAGGAATTGATTGGGGATATAAATAATTAACGGTATATGAGATAATGTCGTTTGATTCAAATATTAAAGGATAATAGTGGATATGAAAATGGTTGGTAATTTAAATTGTTAAATGAGATCTATGAACTTGATGTGGGGTAAATTTCTTAAATAAATTTAAATTTTTGGGAAGTGGTTGAGTTGCATAGCTATTATGGGAAGTGATTATGATGTTAAATAGTGTAAATGTGGGGATTGTTTTTAGTAGGAGGATAGGTTGTTGTGTCTTTTTGATGTTTTGATAATTTATTTATAATATTTTAATTATATGATTGTGACGTATGATAATGGATAAATCATTGGAGTGGTTAATTATATCTTGAATTAAAATGGAAAGTATAATTAATGTTGTTGGTTTTTAATATGAAACAGATGGTCTAGAAAAATAAAGGTAGCTGGTAATTGGTAAATCTATAAATGGATTTATATGGAAAGAAAACTAGAACATTGTTTGAAGTTCTGGGTTTCTTGTGTGATGTGAATTATTTTGAATTGGTAGGATAATTTGTAGAGTTTGTGAGGTATTTTTGGTGAATTTGCTAATGGGATGGAATTCTTGATGAAAACCCATAGGTTGGCCCTATGTGTGTGACTATTATATATTTTATTTTCATTGTGAATTCTATACATACCCCAGTACAGTCAAGAAATATATTCCAACCCCCAACTATTTTGGGGGTTGGTTTTTTAAACATCTCGATGGTGAGGATTGACGCCTGGACACCCATTCTTCCCCACTATCTCTTCAATGAATAGTTTTTATTCATGGGATATTATTAATTGTTATTATAGTGCACCAGTTGTTATTATGGAAGTTTTGTGACAGATTCTATATTATAGTGGACATGTTATTATGTTTTACTATGGGATGATGTGATTCAATGTGGGGTCATTCATGGTTTTAGGAGGGTCTTTTTTTGATGTCCTTCATGTTCATTATACCCTAAAATCATGGTTACACCATTGGTAGAGATGTGATGTGATTTCCCAGGTGTCTTTGAGTGAGATGTGATTTCCCAAGTATCTTCATGTGATATGTGATTTAATGACATGGTTGTTTTTAGGATAGGTGTGATATTATGGCCCCACTTTCATAGGTAAGATGTGATTTTTTGGCCCAAGTGTCTATAAGAATTATTATATGGAAGATATGAGAGCATTGGGATGTATGATGTTAGGGTGTGAGTGTGGAACAACTAGGATAATGTGGGGAGTGGAACCTTACATTAATATCCTTCTTATTATCTTACTATAATTGGATGTATTATTTAGTGAGATAACCTTAGTGAGGCTAAGAAATAGTATACCTGATAAGTGATTCTGTATTCTATTGTTTTTTCACCAGGTCATTAGTATCCCCTTCTCGCATTTTCCAGATAGTCCTTGGGTATGATATAACTGAGTATACATGTATTCCCACCCTAAAAATATAAACTGTTTTCAGGTCTAAATGACATCAGGAGCTGAGATAGACATCACTATCTTGGGAATTGTAGATGGTGTTTCATTATTTCTTTATAATTGTATTTTATGTTTTACTTGGACAATTTTGTTGTATTTATAATACTTTACATGAATTGTTTGATATTTTGGGATTTAACCTTTTAATATAATATGGTGTTATTTTGGGGTTGGAATCCAATATACCGATATTAATATTCATTATGTTGAGATAAATGCCTCCCATATGTGCTCTTTTTTATATCCTCAGCTTTAGTTCTCAACCCACGTCCATTAGGAGGTGGTACATGGGGCCATTATCTCTCTTTCTCCATTTTCATCCACAGAGGAGTACCTTTTTAGGGGGGGGGGGGGTCAGGAAAAATTGGTATCAATGATTTCAATTGAGATATAGGATTTCATTTGAATTTAGTAATAATTAGTATCATACTTTTTTATAGGGTAATGACATTAGTTTCTCTTATTTTGGACATATTCTAGGGAATTCCTTCGAGGAAACACGATTTTGTGCCCCCTCGTGATTCGATGCAAGGAATTTGAGCCTACTAAATGTCCATGTGTGGTGGTGTTACATGAATGAGAGACCTATAAGAGGTATATGCATCACAATTAATTGTTCTTGTAACTGAATTATGTTGTTTTGGAATGTTATGAAATTTTATTAAATAAATAATGAAATTTTATAATTATTTCTCATATTTTCCCATGTAGTGGCTGATAATGAACTGTAATTGATTTCTGGATTAATCATATAACCTAAAATAAACTATTATATTCGTGATTAATGATTCTAGACTATTTTTTTTGAAATATTATTGAGACACAAATATTTTATTTTCCATTCCCCCTATATCGTAATTCTTAATGAAGTAAATTTTTTCCCACACTAAAAATTTATTACATGCTAACCTATTTTCCTAATTTTTAAAATTGTCACTGAATCATACTTCTTGTATTTTTTAATAAGTAGTTACTAAATCTTATAACCAGTGTGAAACATGTTTCCTTGACTAAATTAAATACTATAATAAAAAATGATTATTTTACAAACCAAGCATATGATTATTCTTATTTCTATGAAAATTAATATACCACCAATTAATTTTCATTTTTAAATTATCATAAGCATGTGTTGGAAATTTTACTCAAGGATGGATTATGATTATAATTTTAAAATAATAGGAAAATTATAATCATGTTTTTTGGTAACCTATTGAGAATCAAAACTGTTTAAATGATTGAACTTATTCATCTAAAGGCTGATAAAAATATATTTACCACTAAAATAACTATGTCTCACGTTGAATAAAACATGTTTAATATGTATTATTTATAATCTGAAGTCATGTTATCTACTAATCATGTTGTATTTAGATATGAAATTAAAATCAGGTTACACTTAATGCAATATATAGTTTTTTCCCAAAAATAATAATGTTTATAGAGATTTTAGTTGGATCATGATAATTATGATGTATAATAATTCTATTTTTTGGAAATAAGTATCTAAATTATAAGATTGTGTTTAAAAGGATACTATAGAAGAAGATGTTTCTTAATGAATACAAATACATGGACACTTTATATTCCCAAACTTTGAGAACTATGTGATCTTTGAGATGTCACCTACTTGTATATAGAACATGTATCCCTTTTATAATTATGCATTGTGATGTGATTGTGTTGATGTAATAATTTACCACCATAAAAAGGATAATCACGTAATTTTTGTAAAATAATAAAAAACTTAGTTTGGGAAATCTTGAAATCAATAAAGATGAGATTTCATTCAATGTGTAAATTATTATAGAGCATGTGATGGAAGTATTTGAATGTTATCATATAGTATGGCTTATTGTGATTGATAGTATGAAGAAGGAATGTGTTATAACCATAAGAATATAAGGATAGTTGAAACTTCACCCATCATGACATCATATATTATGATAAATTTTAATATATAGAGAGCGAGTTAGTTCTACCTATTGAAAAAAATACCATGGTGTAGTGAATGGGTTCCTTTCATTTTTATGATTTGGGAACCTTTATTATTCATTATGTATGTGATTTTTGATAAATGTTATGTGATATTGATATAGATCTCTTGAAATTAATAAATTACACCTACGGTAAATGATAAAGAGTATGTTGTATCATTTATAGAATTTTCATGAGTGTTCCCTTGGTGAATAAAGATTTTTTTAGAACGTGGAAAATAAAATTTATATAGTGATAATGATGAATTTTGTAAACCTCATACTTTGTTTGTAATGCATGTATCAAGTTAAATTTAAAGTTATATATGCTAATATTTATTTTAATTTATTAAATAGAATAATATAGTTTTTTTAATTGAATAAAAAGATTTTTAGGAATGAGTATTTTAAATTTCTCGTAGTTATGAATTAGATAAATGTGTGGTGGTGGATTGATAAATTAACGACAATTATTAAATAGAAGTTGAATTTAATAATTTATTGACTGGTGGATTTGATTTATTAGTAAAAAATATATTTGGAAAAATTAACAAGTGTAGGAACATGTTTTCTTAAATTATAAATTGTGGATTTCCATGAGAGTTGAATTTATTTTAAATATATTTTTGAAAATGGTTCTGGATGTGTTTTCACAAGTGTCTTAGTGAAAAGTTTAATATTATATTTTAAAAATATAATTTTATAATACATGTCTAGAAAGTAAAGTATCATTTTAAAAGAATAATTATGTTGTTAAACTTATTAGTCCACATGATTTCATGAATCGTTATCAGTAACATATATAATATTTTAAATAAATTATTATGGAAGCATGTTGGTCTACTTTGTTTCTGTTAATCAAGAATTGTTCTAGATTTTACCTGCTAGAAAAACAAATTTTGATAAAACATGTATCAAATTTCATTTGATGGTGTACCTGAGTAAAGTTTTTGAAAAAAAGTGATAAAAATGTTTTATCCAACATGATGTTTTATGATTTATATTTAAAACAATGTAAAGTGATAGTATCTAATAGTGCTGCATAATATAATGATTTTTTGATTGTTATGCATCTCTTACTTTGTTTGTTGTGGCTATTGGTTTATCTATGTTCTTATTTGAATGTTGTCTCCCCTGGGAGTTCAACTTTAGAATGGTTGTTGTGTGAAAAATATAGTTAGATCCTTTAGAGGTATCATGCGGAGTGATTTATTTATCCCCCTTTATTTCCTTTTTTTTCCAAATTTTAATTTTAATTCTCAACGCTTAGAATATTTTTATAGGCCTCTAATGTAAATTTATATAGTATTTCCAAACCATCCATTCAAATTCTTAGGTGTCTAGTGGTTCATAGAGATTTCATAAAATTTTGAAGTTTCTTGAAATTATTGTATAATTCATGAAGTTATTTTATAAGGGGTTTTAAAATTATTTTAGTAATTTAATTTTGTTACAACTTTATATGTAAATTATACTAGATTTTTTAAAATATTATATTATTTAGTGAAGTGTTTTAGTATTTTGGAAGTGATAATAAAACCGTTTCTTAGAAATATATAAGATAGTTTTTTTGAAAAGAAAATATTTTCAATTAAATATTTACCCTTACACCAGAAATTGGAATTCTATAAGGGGAATGGTGGGTTTTAATAGATTTTTTAAAGGTTATCTTGTCTTTTTATAAGTCGTGTAAGGGAAATATCATTCTTCTCCCTTTCCTCATAAAGGAACCATAACTTTTCACTTTATGTGTAAGGGTAATATAAATCCCCCATGAGTTTTGTATGTCTTAGCTAAATTTTAAACATGATGTATAAGGGTAATATAATGGTTGTTTAATTGTAGGATTTGGTTCCCATTAGTTGTGTAAGGGTAAGCCTTCCTCATGTAAGGGTACCGCAATCTCATGTATATGTAATGCATCACATTATGTAAGTGTATGGGAGGTGTTCCCATTTACTATTTAAAGGCCCCCAAAGCTTGAATAATGTTTAGATTGTTTTCTCAAAACATACGTAAAGGTAATGTGTACTATTCATAAGGGTAAGAAGGAATTTATAAAGGTTTTATAGGGGTAAGATCAAGATACCATTATGTGAGACTTGTAATAGCCCACCATGAGGGTCTGGAAAGTTATACTTATACAGAACACCTACCATGTGTATGGATAATGATCAAATTTCATAGCAATTGTAAAGATAAGAGCAAGATACCATTACAAAATACTTTCCAGGGTCCTATGTAAGGGTAAAATTGGTTACCATTTGCTTCATGTTTCTCATATATATGGATGTTATGATTTTCTTTAAAACTCTAGATTTCTCACCCCAAACATCCTATAACCAATTTTTTAATGTAATTAATGGGAGTGAATGTAAAATCAGTTGTTATTTCCTTGTTTTAGGGTTTCCAAAGTTATCATTTTCCTTCCCCAGATTGGGAATATTTAAATGAGTTTTTAATAGAAATGATTTTAATATTAAATAAAATATTGAAAAATAGATGGGGTTTTTAAAGCATCCATAGAGGGATATCTATGAATGTTGATAAAAGGATTATCCTCTCTATTGAAAAAAATCATTTATTTTGTTTTTGGGTGGTCCAAACCTCACTTTTTGAGATCAACAAGAAAGTTTTGAATTTATTGTAGGATTCTCATATGTCGCCCATGGTTGCAGTCATCTTCCTCTAACCTTTGGTTACTGTAGCATGGAAACTTCATTCTTACAGGTATGTGATCTGAGTTACCACTTTATTTTATGTTCACGTATGATATTAGCATGTTTTTCATTAATTTTGGGTGGATATTAAGTGTTAGATTAATGAACAAAAAAATTATGTAATGAAATTTATTGGGAAGGGGAGATATTTCATGTGATATACTATGTAATTATTTGATTCTCCCAAATTATGTGAAAGATGTTGTTTATTTTGGATTCGGTTTCCTACTATAATATCCATGAATCCCCACCCATGGAGTTGGTACTAAAGATATTAACAGTAAATTTCTTATTTGATGACAATAAACATGACCTAGTTTTTTCCATCCAAAACATATAACATAAAATAGAAATATTGGATCACTTACACTACCATGGAATTTTTTTGTTTAGATTTTTATTGAAATAGTAAAAAACATTCAAAAAAATACCCATTTATTCATGTGAATATTTTCTACACTATACAAATATTTTCTTATTCCAAATTAATGAATCATCATCATCTATATAATACCCTTCCTGATATAATTTATTGAATATTACTCTTAATAACCTGAGGAAATCAAAAAATAATATGGGTGAGATCAGGCGCCCAGTAAGGGTAAACATAAGCATTAAAATTTTAATGTAATTAGTGGGAAAAATATGAGAATAATGGAATGATAAAATAATGAAAGGGGATTATTATAACATAAAATAACATATATGTTTATAACATTTGGTCATAAATAAAGAGACATGAAACAATTCACTAAAAAATACAACCATAAGAATCAATAATCATGAGCCATGGGATATCATTCTAAATAAAAGGAACCATTTAAAAATAACATCTAGAAAGTATATTTTTTTGAAACATAGATAATAATATTCATAACTCATGTAAAACCAATGTAAAAATAACTATATCCCATTTATATCTATATAAAACACTACACTGATGAACTCCCTCTATCTTACCTTTGAATATAAGGTACTTTACCCCATGTATTAGAGAGATATAATGGTGATCACCTATCATATAAACTACACTTGGCTTACCCATCATTCATAACATATAATCTGTCTCACTCATTTCTGATTTATAATTCTAAAATTACCACATCGTGGATAAAACATTTTATTCTTTAAATATTTCCTCATAAAACCCTTGAAAGCAACCATTATTCAATAATTTCTTTGTTAACCCATCAAAAAGAAATGGGTCTCATCAAAATGTATGTAATACTATTATCATAAATAATCTAGAAAATGAATATGGATATCATCTTAAGAAAATTATCTTATTTAAATAAATTAATAATTAAAGAATTGTGAAATAGAGGAAAATTCGTTTTAAAAGAAGAATTAAAAAATATCTTGTAATATAAGGTAAAATACTCTTATCTTTGAGTAAAAATTTATAAAAATTAACAAAATAATATAGAATATGATTTTATTTGAAAATAACCATATATTATTATAAAATATTCATCAAATAAAATAATGGTCATGATGGAGAGAACATTTTCAAGATATATACATTAAAATAAATCATTTCCTTCGTCTTTTTTGAAAATATTCCTTATAAATATTCTCTTTTTAAAACTGTTGAATGAAATTAAAAATTAAAAATAAAATATAATTTTAAAATATTTTTTCCATAAAAATAAAACCATATTAATTTTTAAAATATACACATCATAGAAAATGTTTTATAAAGTAAATATGTAAAATATTTAAACTGGTGTTTTTAAATTAGAGTGTCACATATGAAATTCTATAAAATGATCACATTTCCAAAAAATTGTAAAGATGGTAAAATATAGTAAAAATTTAACTTTGGAAACTATTTAATCATAAATAATAATTTTCAAGAAACATTTACAAGAACAAGGAAATAGAATGAAATGTGTTGAAAGTGGAACTTTATAAGAGTATTTTTAAGAAAAATTTCGTTACCTTGAGTCCAGACATTCCATGTATACAACTAACTCATATATAATTAACTTATGTCAATTAATGTATTTCTTAATAACCCTCAAAGTATTAATCCCTTATTTTTAAACCATTTATTTCATTTACTATAATGATATATTTAATTACTTAATCAGTGAAGTTGACAACAGGTGTTTTGAGGATGTTCAGTTTATATGTCCAAAATGAATTTGGTAAGTTGACCATGGTTAAAGAGGTCATCATTCCCTCATATAATGAGTAATAATAATGAAATAATTATATTTTTTTATAACATAATTATAATGTTAAAATCAACAATGAAATATGGTTATGAAAAATGATGTATATTCCGATCATGGAGATGGTAGGCTATACACATTAGTAACATTTCCATTTTTCAACAATCATGATATAAATAAGGTATGTTTTATTTTACCTTTCCAAAATGATGATTATATGTTGAATGAAATATTATTTATTTAAATAAACTTATATATATTATGTTTGATATGTGGTGATGAAAAATGAATCACATGGAGGTGGTAATCCACATATACACATGAAACTTATTATTGATTCCAATGAATGGAAAGGTAAGAAAATATATGATCAATTGATTTTAAAAAATGATAATTATTTGATAAATATAATATATAAACATTTAATCCATCATTATGACCATCATTATGAGATGTTGATGGAAAATGAAGTACATCGATTCATGAGGTGGAAGTCCTCTGTACAAATGAGAGATGGTTTCATTTCCAAATTGATGCATATAAAGATTAATATAAGTTATTAATTTATGAAAATAACTTCTTAGTATATGGTAGATAGTTATTTTACTAGATAAGTATTTTTTAAGATGATTTAGTTGAGATAAAATGTGAAGTAAAACAAAAACATTCAGTGAAACTATATACCTTTTCTTTGGACAACCACTTTTTCATTACACCAGAAGCCATATAGGGATGGTATTATGACCAAAATAATACCTCTAGAACATTTTTAGGGTTTTATGTAAGGTATTTTGTTAGGTAATATGTGATGAAATTTTTTCTTTAAGTGTGAATAAATGAGGGGAAGAGATTACCTTCTATGATATGGGAGAGGCAATTATAAATTTTCATAAAGTAATAAATTAATACGAATTAATTTTAATTTATAAATTCTTCAAAAGTTATAATATTATAATATAAGATGACTATAATTATTTTTCACCAAGTTTTATAGTGTTGAATGGGTTTCCCTCATCCCATTACCATTGTCACTTTTCCTTGAAAATATAAATGGTTCCCTTATCCGTAGCTGGGTACGGAACTGCATTCGAAAGGTCGGAGGTCATCTAGGTTTTCAAGCCCTACGACTCTAATGGTATTACATTGGTTGAGATGATGGGAGGTTGGGATGATGTCACCCTTTTGGAGGGAATTTTTTTCCAGTTGGGAATCTCTTATAGATTTAATACATGTTGATGAATCTCTTCCTAATCCTAATACGAGACCGGTTGCCCTAAAAAATGACTATGGGTTAACTCTATTTTACATGAAACAAACTTGGATCTCTTTAGTGAATCCATATATATGTATCTAACTTTCTTCATCATTTTCTAGTAATGAGAGATCACTTATACATTGAAACCATGTGACCAGGTGTTTTGGTTTATACTCCAATTTATTGAGGAGGATGATATTCTGAGGGAGGGATTGAGCTATTATGAGGTGTTATATGAATAATGGTTATTGTAGGAATCAAAACCCACAATGTTTGGTTGGTCTATGCATTTTAACGTTATAAGGTAATTAAAATTTATTCCTTATGAGTGGTTTATTTCACCCCCTTAAGCCCACATGATCCATGCTCGTTGTGAGAAATAAGGGGGAGTTCGTGATCATTCTTATGGCATATGGATATGGGATCTACATATTAGGGAATCACTTGGAGTTTTTATTATAGAGCTTGTACCTTTAAGGAGGCATCCTATGTATCCTAATTATAGAGGAAATTAGATTCCTCGTAGTTCATTAAGAGGATTTGGGGATTATACATTGAGTCTTCCCTGTTGAATAGGCATTCTTGCCTAAGAGGTGTCACATTGCCCTATTGGCATACCCTGGAGGTCATTGTGTGGCCTGGATCGACATATTTGAAGGGTGTCGTGAGAGCCATAGTGGTGTGGTCTGAGGGGTGTCGTTTGTCTTGTATGATACCTTGGGGTGACATCATGAGACTAGGACAACATGTCAAAGGGGTGTGCCATGAGAGATGGATTGTCATGTCCAGATTTGTCGATGAGACTCAGATGACCTGACTTGCCGCCATTATATGAGTCATTCTTTGAATACAAAGGAAATCGCATATCTGGGGTGATGAACCTAGAGGGTTCAAAAGATCCAGGTTGTGTTTGCGAAGGGTTCTTAAGACTCATCCTGACATGTTTGGTACATTCTACATATCCCAAATGACATGTCGAAGTGATGTTTCGAGGTCCTGGTGGTGCGACTTGGTAGTGTTCTGTGTTGTTGATTCACACTTGTGAAGAATTTAGAGGTCCATGATCATGTCTTCTTCTTGGTTCATCCACTTTCAATCATGGTTTTTCTTTTTTATTAAGATCTCCTTAGTTCGGTTCAGTGTCCATCTATTTATTTGTCGCATGTTCTGGAGGATATATTATATGGTCTTCACATGTCTCACCAGAAATACTTCATGTGACCAGCGGAGGTATTTTTTTCTGGCGCATGACTACTCTAGTGGTCAAACAGGGTATTACATGGTGAAAATTTGACTGGTCACATGATCAGATGTGTAAAGAAACCCATAGTCAGAGCGCTGACATGTGTTGCGGCGGCTTGGGACCAAACCTCTAGCATCCAATCAACTAACCAATCATCCAACCAACACTTTTTTCTGTGTTAGAGTTGAGAATTTATAGGTATAGCCCTTTGTGTACTCTCAATTTTTGTGTGGGTAATCTGTAATGAGCCTAGACTCGAGTCGATGTAGGGTCTAGCATTACGTAGTTTTGAGTCTCTGTGCTGGACTGCATCAAGGGCACTGCCAGATTTTCAGCAGCCACAAGTTCATCCGTCCTTTATCAAAATATTGCTGACTATTGAGGACTTGGGCTTCAAAGGAACTCCATTTCAACATGTCTACATGTCCAGGTGTCTTCAAGAGATCCAAATGACTATTTAAAGTAATTTTAGAGTCCTTGTATGGCTTGTCTTGGGGTCTCACGGGATCACGCTGGGGGTACACTTGGCACATCACATGCACTTCAGAGACTACAAACCCCACTCTCCTTCTCTGTTCCTATCTCCAGCATTTTATGTGATGAAGTTAGGGAGCCATGTGATATTATAATTATGGTATTGAGGGTATTTCCTCTATTTTTTGGAGATGCATCACATGATGAATCTGGGTCATAGGGTGGCACGTGAAAATCCCATGGGAAAAACTATTCATTTTTCCTTAGAGTGCTAGGAGTTTCCTAGATATCTGTAAGGTCTTACATGTAGTGAATAGAAAATTTGGAAGGAATTCACGAGATAAAAAAGTCATGACATTGAGGTCTCACCGTTTCTCACGGATATCTTGAGTCAGGCCTTTCATGTCTTTCAGTGACCATAGATAACACTCGCCTCCTCCCTTTTGATCCCCTTCGTTTAATGTGACAAGGATTGAGAAATATGCATGTTTTCTTGAGTAATATCAGTTAATTTTACCCGATTTTATAGTGGTGTCTCACATGACCACATTGGATCATCTGAGAGTGCACAAGTATTGTGGAAAAAACCATGTGTTTTACCTTAGAGCATCACTAAAATTTCTGGAGGTTTCCATGTGGTGCGGTTGACATGGCAAAGGGGTTTCAAAGGGAACACTGAGAAGGTTGTGGTGAGCCACATGTCTTCTAGGGCATGCCACATGCACTTCAACAACCACAAGCCCCTCTCATCTCCCTTAGTTATCTTCTTTTCTCTATGTGATAAAGGCTCGGAGGTCTTAGGAGATGTCTTGGACATCATCTTGGGATTTTATTCTTCCCAATTATTACTTACTGCATGATCTATGTGATAACTAGGTGTATCTTCCTTGTAATATTTCTTCCATTGATTTTCGAAGGATTATGGATGGGTTTTCAGGTACATTCTAATTATAAACCATGAGGCCTCATCCATCTATCACTGATTGGCCATTAGTGAAAACGATACTCCTTGAGGAGGTATCTTTAGGACTTTCCATGGGTTATGTGTTTTTCCTGGAGACATTACATGGCCTTGCAATGGTCACAAAATCCGGAGTTTTTAATATTCATATTCTTCCTTTCTCTCTTGGGGAAGATAATATCCATGTTCGGATGTTTCTTTCATTGATGTTTTTCTTATGCATATCTAGTGGGAATCAAAAAATCCCCCCCCCTTAGGAGAAACATCCAAGGGGAAAAGGACAAGGTCCTGAGGAAAACTAAATGTCCTCCAGAGTCCTTGGTGGTGTGGAGAACCTATAACCTTAGGTGATGTTAAATCTACCGAGCGAGCTTTGGTAATCCATGAACCACCAACATATAAGGGGTGGAGGAAATTTCATTTCAATAGCTACCTCCTTCTCTAGAGTGCTCCCATAGCTACCTCATTACAACACCTTGCCGCAAACCTTGATCATGATCCCTGATCATGAGTATCCACTGTGAGTCCTGATTGTAATCCATGACCATGCACAATACTAATTTCTTCTCAGAAACTCATTTATCTCGACTATGGACTAAGCTTCTGTAATTCCATAAACTTAAACATTATTCTTTAGGAATACATGATTTCTATTGGATCAACATCTAAATTGATTCATGTGACCATGTATAGGTCACGTGACTGCGAGCCTCCAAGGATATCATGTGATACACTTGGGTCCTCGTAGTGTTTATGCACCCTGCGAGTCTTTTGGAGACTAGGTGGTTCGAGTACTGCTTGATGTGGCTCGCAAACCCTTAGTTGGGTGATACGATGTATGTTATTCCATTAGGGAATTTTCATGACTTTATTTTTGTCAATAAATTATATTTTCTTTCTAACAGTCACCACTTACATAATTTGTGTATGGATTCTAGGACCCATTATGGTTCCTCGGCTGCAGCTAATCAATGGGCTATGATTTCGAATAATCTCAATACCTATCTCCACTATCGTGTGCATACTGATATCATGAATTTTTCGATGTTCCTTTTTTCCTACATTGATGATTATCCCTTATCTGGCCTACTTCCATTGTATGAGTTTGGTCTAGTTGAATAAGTAGTTATTCCCTCTACAGACTTTAATCTTTCATCTCAATGGGTGTTTTAGTTCCTATGGTTACAATCATATAATGATTGTCAAGGAAGGTTAGCTAGAAAATTCCCAACCGTAGGGCTTGTCCAATCTATTAGACAACTCCCCCTGAGCCCAGATGGACATGATCTTTCCCAATACCCTATCATTCAGAGCAATTAAAGCATATCTTCATCTTCCATGAATGCTCCGGGTTGTGGGTGGTACTCGATTTGGGACCTTCTCCCCATTGGAAACATTTTCCAAGAATGGGCCTGGCCATCCTTGTTACAACAAAGCTTTCTAGAGTTTTCCAAAGATTTATATAGGGTTCATCTTTATGAAGCTGTGTAGATATCTCATTTCATCGTCTACCACCAGCCTGACCTCCTCTGAGAAACTATCAGCCATTGGTTCCCTCAGACCGACACATTCCACATTCCCCATGGAGAGGTGGGTATCAACCCGTGGGATATGAATCATCTAGGATGAATACCTCCTCTTATAGAGAAGTATGATGAGTTTCCCCTACAGAAAACGTTTGGGAAAATTGTTTCTAAACTCTTGATTTAGTGAAAGTGATGCATGCCCTCATGAGGAAGAAACATGGGAGATATCTAAATGTGTGGCCTCTCGTTTCATTCACCGACTGGATCAAAATTTTCTTATGTAATAGTGGGGTCAAGCCAAGCATCATTCTCCATATTTAGTGTCTCTACAATCTATTTTGTGAGGATGATGGATCTTATTGGGCCACTCTGGAAGTTGGTGATCATACTTCATGGGGCTATCAAGTGAACCTGGAGGTTTCTCTAGACCTTAGTCTAGTGTGTTCTCTTAATATATTTCTAAATAGGTGGATCTTCCAAAATAGATATTCACACACTGGCATCTGCATTAGCACCCTGATGATGGCAGAACAACTCGTAGAGGGGATATTTCTCAATTCGGTGGTACCATTCTTTGCATCCATTTACCAGATGATGGGAAATATCTACCATAGAAACACTCCCTATAGAATTAACAGGGCCCTTTAGTTCCTATTTAATTAGATAGGGATCACATTCATTTCTATAAGAACTATGATACTTACCTGATTTGGGATCCCATATCCTACCCTAGACTGATGTATGTCCATGGAGTTGGTCCTATGTCCCCAACCCCTGTAGAGATCAAATGTGTGATGTGTTGGTTTGATAGTTTTGACTTATTTATCCTATTTATACTACCTAGTTCAATCATTAATGATTGTAGTGTTTATCTCAATGATATATATTATATGGTTTCCCTTCAGGATAGAGTTCGTTCAGCCAAGGTAGACGATACAATTATCTATGGACCATACTCACTACATCGGTATTCTCGACAATTTGGTTGTGTGAAATGGTTTTACCCCATTCGGTTGTCTAGCATCCATGGGGAATGGTATCCTGGTGTAATCCAACAATTTTGGAAAATGCTATCTCAAGAATATAGTGGGGATGTAATTAGATTTCTTCTTTCCAATGCTCCTACATTCCTCAACCTCTATTATGCTAGGGCTTGGATGATAGCTTATCCCAATGGTGTGTTGGGATAGCAAGTATATCATTTGGTCATTCCTCTTGCATTGATTACTCCTCTATCCATGGAATAGATGGATATGATTGCAGATTTGGTAGAGGCATCCTGGAAATGACCACGCTCAGATGATAGTTGGTTAGATAGAGGATTACATTCTATTGAGGAAATCAGTTCTCCCATGAAGGCTATGGATGATTCACCTATTGAATAGGGGTTTATGGGGTACTCCTCTCCTATTTTATCATTAATTCGTCTAGTTTGTGATCCTTTTACCATACCTACATCGATAGCTACTGAGTCTTAGTTATGTCATAGGCTAGTCTAGGAGTTCATATAGGCCTTGATTTATGATACCCATCTAGAGACATTATATCATCAAGGGGAGAGTCTTTTATAACTATTCCATGATTTGGGGGCATATGGTTTTTATTAGCAACCTCTATTTGAAATAATTCAAGGGATAATTCTAACCCAGTGATACATGGATGCACAAGAGAGGAGCATGTGAGATTTTAAAAATGAGGCCTCCCTTTCCCAAAAATTGAAAGAGAAAACAGAGGCACTAGAGAAGGGTTGTCAGCTATCATATGAATTGCAAGCCCAAATGGACACTTAGATGGCACATATATGGAGGTATAAAGAGATGATTTCACAGTTGAAGTCTAATATTTCAACATCATCAGGTTTCTTGGCCACTCCTCGAAGGATAGTTAAAGAGATGATAACTCTGGTCAAAGTTATTCATCCTATGATAGAGGTGGATGAAATAGAGATGGTTATACATAAATACTCGATTGAAACATCCCACCAATCCCTTTTTAATATTTCTAGAGCTACTCATCATCTTTTGCTATAATTCAGGTTTCTTGCACCAAAAACCATACTTTTTCACTACACTCCATTTTTTTGAGGTTTTTGGAGAGACTCCAAAATGGGCATATTCCTCCCTCCTTTCTATACTATAAATGGATGGGTTTATTTTACAGTCTAATATTCTTCTTTATATGATACATTTCTATTCTATTTCATTAGGAATTTATGTAAGGGACTATATATTACATTATGATATATGAGCGTGAATGTTTTATATGGGGGGAATTCATTAGGGAAAGAGGTATATCCTAAAGGATAAGTACTTTGCATATCCTCAGAGAGAATATGGAGTGCGATAGGGCTGTATAGAGTTTCTCAAAATAACTATCATATTCTTTATTTTATGGTCTTTTATATTAGACATTTTTTTCTTTTGTTTTAGGTTTTTTAGCTCAGACAACCTATTACATTAGTTTAGTGTCTTTTAACTTGGACCTTTATTGAATATGAGACTCGAAGGCTAGAAATGACATAAAACACTATAGTATGCTGAGTTACACTATGGTATTTGTAGGTATCATGAGGATTAGAGTTCCTTTCTTACAAGGAGATGATATCTTTAGTTGGTGGGTTAAATCCCATTTGTATTGATAGCTTGGCCAAGAAAAGGTGATATCCTCTCTTCTCCAAGGGCTATAGAAGATTCATGGGGTTAATATGGTTGAGGGATAAATACTATGTAAAATAGGATTTCCTGGATAGTTGGAATGTTGGTGATGTAAGTCATAATCCAAAAGTTTGAGTTGAGTGATATGAAATGGCTAGACATCTCAGGTGTGTCCCTTAACAATATAGGGTGCTAGGTTCTCCCAAGGTTTCATTGAAGCACAAAAAGATTATGAGGACCTTTATAATGGGCCAAGATGTTTTTGGTTAGTGGGTCTGATCCCTTGCATCTATATCATGTCCAATCAGAGAGATCTATTTTCATTTCCTAAGGCAATGAAATTTTCATGAAGTCTCAAACCTCAATATGAAGAAGTTGGATATGGAAGGAAGGCTGCCCTGGAAGGGTTCCGACATCCTAGGGAAACATAGATAAAAATTGAATAGATCAATCCCTACAAATTGTGGTTTTGAATATTGATGTGTGAGACATGAAATGTTTCAAGAATGAAGGGTCAAATTCAAGCATTGAGAATGGGTACAAAACAAGGTGATGCGATGTCGATGAGATTAGATCCTCTTGGATAGTATGATATGGAGAATGTAAATCATATTAAAAAGTGATCATGTCATGATAGAGGTATGGGACAACCAACATGGAGGAATCCTATAACACAATGGGGTTCTAGGATCTTCTGTGATGACAATAGGCTCACAAGAATCACAAATCCCTTTACACTGGGAAAATATGTCTCCGGTTGGTGGGGCTGAGCCCTCGCATCAATGGCATGTCCAAGCGGGTAGATCTATTTTCTTCTTCAGGGGTAATGAAACATTTTTGACAACCTGAGATTCTTGAGATTATGAAGTGTGATATATAGAAAATCTAAGATCCAAGAAAGGATCAAGTGAACTAAATGTTGTGCCACAACCTGTTGAACTTATTCTCATGGTGAGAAGATGTGACGAAACATTTCTCTAAATATTTCTTGGATTAGGGGGTCCATAAAGCATAGTTTGGAATTTATGAAGACTACATAATAGAACCTATGATATTTATTTCTTATTTCATTGTGCCCTACTTTTTTCCTAAACTCTAGGGATGATGAGTTTATCGAGTGATTACTCGACTATTTGTCAAGTCTCCCTTTGAGGGTATTCATCATAAATCGTTTTTGTGTATCTTTCATTAGTAGATTAAGGTCTTTGGATTTGGATTATTATGTGCTAAAGTTTAAGGTTGAATAGATTTGACAAAGGTGTGAGGAGTTTAAGGTCATGCCACTTGGACCTAGTATAGGGAATGTGAAACAAGTGGTTCATTAGGATTCCCAGGGTCAAGAGTACTCCAACATCCCTTTGAGAGGGCGATGTAGATGTCGTAAATCATGGATCAAGATTCTATGGTCATGAATGATGATATGGGGAAATCATTCTAGGGATAAAATATAACACAATGGGGTTTTGGGGACCACCTTAGGGATTCCAGGATCATAATAATTGGAAATCCCTTTATAGAGGTCCAATATATCTCTGGTTTGTGGGTTTTAGCCCTCACATCATTAGCATTTCCAAGAAGATAGGTCTCTTTTATTCATCAAGGGAGGTAAAAGGTTTGCGACGACCTAAGTTGATTGATCTATGAAGTCCGGAACATGGATTGAAGTTCTTAAAAAAGATGATGGAAGCACCCTATTATCTGGTTGTCTAGGTTATGGTTCTTATGGTCTTTTGATAAGGAATGATGATGGAGTTTGTCTACACATTTTATCATCATTTAATGTGGATATTCATATTTGTGTTTTTTAACATCATGTGGTAAGGACATGAGAACCGATGTGAAGGGGGTAATGTTATGGTTGGGACCAAGGATTATAACTTGGGAATCACTACATATCTAATGGGAGTTAGAATCAAGCCATATATAGTTCTTGAAGGACTGTTCTGTTTAAAGTCATGCATCAAGAACATTCTTCCATGTAGTTCAACATCATGTGGTAAGGATGATGTAGGACAGTTTAATGTCCTATTAAAGGGACATATGTTGATAGTTTAGGGTCATGTGATTTGTAACATAAGATGGAGTCCCTTATGGAGATGCGCAATATAGTTCCATGAAGTGGCCCGATGTGAATGAAGACCAAAGAGGTCTTAGCCACACCACACATCATTCTGAGGGAACTCAAGCCCATGGACCAAAGGATGTTATACGTAGGGATGGGCCTGAAATTTTTTTTGGGTGTCACTATGTATCTCATGAGAATACGAATTGATCCATATGTAATTCTAAGAGTTATATGCACTTTAAAGTTATGCGGTTAGGATGTATTTCCATGAATTTTAATGTCGTGTGGTGAGGATGAAGGTGGAACGATTTGAATTAATGGGGATATTATAGATGGGATCAAGAGTGGATGTTCAGGTGTCACTTCGTATCCTGTTTAAACATGAATAAAACCACATGTACTTCCTAAAAGATCATGCAGTTTAATATCATGCGGCAAGGACTTAATTCCATATAGTTTAACGTCATACAGTAAGGATGGAGGTGATACAACAAGGTCCTAAATGGGATGTGCATATAATGACAAAGAAAACCAAACATAAATTAGGAACAATGAGATATACACCATGCCAAACATTATTTTAAGGGGCTTAGTCCAAGAGGCCAAAAAGAAGGTAAGAATTATGGTACCTAGAGCTAGACCTGAGGACTAATTGCTTGGGCATTACAACGTATCCCATAAGGGTGGGAATCAAGTCACACACAATTTTAGAAGAAATTTTCAGTTTAAAATCATATGGTAAGGGAAACTTTCCATAAAGTTTAACATCATGTGGTAAGGATGTGGGTCACCTGGTGTGAGTGGAGATGGATGTCAAGGGTTCTTCCAGTTTTATGTCATGAAGTAAGGACATTGGATCACCTGACATGAAAATATTATAATACTATATATGGGAACATAAGAAGTGGTTCAGGAATCACTATTTATCTTGTGATGATAGGAATCAAGCCATACGTAGTTCTTGGGATGATATTGTGATAGGAGACCGACTCCAGCAATGATGCTCCTCTCAGATGAGGTCTATTGGAACGTACAATTTCATTTCATGTAGGGGACATTAACTATGAATTTTAACATCATGTGAAAATGACTCATTTCTTACCACTCACATCCTTGTATTAAGGATTATAATGAACTCATCTCGAGCCTTCATGCTCTGTTTTGGGTAGGGAAACCCTTACTAGAAATCATTTACTCACGTGAGCTATGATCGATGAACAAAACAAGGACTTACATGGTACCTTCCACTATTTAGAGGCATGGAGGATAGGATAGGAGTATTATATATTATGTATTGGTTGTTCCAATATTTAAGATCAATTTGTCCCTACTTATTTCACTGAAAATGAGAATCAATCCATACATAGTTCTAGAGAGACCGTGCAGTTTAATGCCATGCAGTGAGGATGTGCCTATACAGTTTATTGTCATGTGCGAGACATTCCATGTATTTTAATGTCATGTGTAAAGGATGAATATGGTACTTACAGCAACATTTATTCCCTATTCATGGTGATTATGAAAATTATTTCTTGAGAAATCTCACATTAGTGGGTGGTGTGACACTTTTCCCATCCATAGTGTCCAGTGAATATGCTCCATTTTGATATACCTTATGTAGGATGTAAGGTCCATCCCACTTGGGTTACAACTTTGGTTGATTATTTCTTGGTATCATTGGGGTTATGAGATCTAGTAGTAGTTTTCCCAAGAGGAACGAACATAGGTGAACCTTTTTATTAAGGTCTCATGTATCCAATTCTGGTGGACCTCAAGGTTGTGAAATGTGTGCAACCTCTTATCATCTATCTGATCTAAATAATCTTGACGTTTTTTCAATTGATCATCATATGATAGTTTCCCACAATGTACTATTCATATTGAGAGAAGATTGACATCTATGGGAAATATTGCCTCAGTCTCATACACCAATGAGTATGGCGTCACTTGTGTAGCTCTACACGTGGTGGTATGGTATGCCCATAAAGAATGGAGGAGTTTTTCTAGCCAAGAATTCTTATACTTGTTCCCCATATCCTGGTTTATGTTCGATATGGTCATATATAAGGCCTTTATCTATCCATTTTCCACTACATGATATCAAGATGATTGATTTAATTCGATGTTATACTCCTAATAAAGCTTCTTAAAATCCACGGAACAAAAGTTGGTTCCATTGTCCATTAAAATCCTATAAGGGAATTTAAACTTAGTGATGATATGGTACTTCAAAAGGATGATGATATTCTTTGTTTTGAAATTTTTGAGGGTTATTTCCTCAACCCTTTTGGAAAAGAAGTTGGAAGCAAAAAGGATGTACATGAACAACTTTTTTGTGTTTAGGGGATATGGCCCCATGATATCCATCCCCTAAATGGTGAATGGTTAGGAATAATTCGATGTATGTAATATTTTGGGGGTTGATTAATGATGTTTTCATGAATCTGGAATGCATGAAATTTTTTGGTGAATTCCACGTAGTCTTGTATCATGGTCTTCCAGTAATACCCCAACCTTCAGATCTAGTGGGGGAGCCTAGTTCTAGATTTGGGGGTACAATAGGGGCTAGTGTGGAATTCTTCCATGATGGTGATCATTTATCCTTCTTTTATAAACCAAAGGATAATTCAATTAAATCCAATATTTGATATGATTTTATAATCATTTGGGACATCCTACAAGGTGAAGTTTGTTGCATGGACCCAAATATGTTCCTTTCTATCATGATTCATTGGGAGAGTTCCATCTTGAAGATGGCTAATTATGGTTTCCATCTAGACAGTTAAGGTCACTGGTTCATCTCACTCTCGGGTAGTGTTGACCTAACTGATCTCATTAATATCTTATGTGATGATTGATGAGACCATTTTTCAATGTGTTATACAGATGGATTCTTCTTCTAAATTAGGGTCTACCAAGATGGCCACGACATTTTTCACTATTTCTGCTCGACCATTCTATGATCAAGGGATATAATGAAATGATGGATCAAAGGGGAACTTTTCAATTAGTCCCCTGACATTGTTGTTGATGGGGGATAGTTCTTCCTACTTGATGGAATATTCATCGTTGATCTGCTTTATCACCAGTTCTTAATCCCCGTTGATGTTCAGTTAGTCTATGGGAATATGTAAAGCTAGTTCCAACATAATGATTAGTGTTTTTTCATTCATCCTCATTGTTCATGAAACCTTTGGATAGTGAGGAAGAGTATGGAAGAAATTATTTGTCTGGAGAAACAAATATAATCTTTAGACCAACCCGATTAAGCTTTGTGTTTTCAATTATTGTGCCAATAGGACTTTGGGTGGTGCGATCCAAATACATCTCCCATGTCTCGAGAGTGTTGTGGGTATAGAAGTCCTATTCATCTGGGACCTCAGTGTCCTCCGATGTATTTTTTGGAGTAGGGTGCGCCACTAGGAAGTAAACCAAATCCTTCCCATTTAATGGATTGTGGGATATGAACTAGATGTCGTATTTCTAAAGAATGAATGTTCATTAGACCAAGCACCTAGTCAGCATAGGGAGGCCAAGGATTTACTTTAGTAGGTCGATACGAGAGACTAATTATACCTTATGGTGCTGCAAGTAATTCCTCAACCTTTGTAATGAGAAGATGAGTTAAAGGCAGTTCTTTTCGATATCATAATATCTTGTCTCGGTACCCATCATTGTCTGTATGAGTCAGTAAACACTATTCTCTCTCCTCAAATCATTCTTCTATGGGAGGAAGGTTCCTAATGAGCGTTCTTTGGTGGCCACATATAAATGAGTGGACTCCCTTCAACTAGGTGCATCAACACCGGTGGGGGTAGTATATAATTCTTGAGATTTTGGAATGCTTTTTTAAACTCATCATCCCATTGGTAAGTGACCCCTTCTTCATCATCCTCATGAAGGGGAGAGATTTTATGGAAATTTTTTCAATGAATCTCTAAATTTAGGTGAGGTTCCCTTGAATTCACCTTAGTTCTTTCAAATTCACGGGGGAGACTTCTCTAGGATAGCACTGGTCTTCCCCAGTTCTGCCTCGATACCATGGTAGAATACCAAAAAACAAAGCAATTTACCTGATGTTAACCTAAAAGTTTACTTTATAGGATTTATCTTTAGGTTATACTGTCGCAACATGTCGAATATTTCTTGGAGATTTGTGAAGTCATCAAATCACTATCGGAATTTTATGACCACTTCATCAACATAAAACTCGACTATTCTTCAAATGAAAGTATTAAATGTGTGATGAAATGTGCACTGATATGTGGTGTCGACATTCTTTAATCCAAAGGGCATGATTTAGTATCCTAAGAGTCCTAAGGGAACCCTGAAGGTGGTGTCTTCTTCATCCTTGGGGGCCATCTTGATCTTATTGTACCCTAGAAACCCAACCAAGAAGGAAAGGTCTTGGAAGCCATCAGTTTTATTGATCAACAGCTCTGTGATTAGTAATGGGAAATCATCCATTGGGAAATGTCGATTAAGGTATCTAAATTCAGTACAGACTCTAATCTACCCATTCTTTTTATTGACGACGATGATGTTAAAAATCCATTTTGGGTATTGAACTTCTCAGACAATGTTGGTGTTGATCGACTTGTCTAATTCCACCTCCACATTTTTTGAATGAGAGTGATTCATTCTTTTGGCTACCTGCCTAAATCATCGATGCTCTTTGGGTAGTCTGAGATGGTGCCTAGCCACATCTGGATTCAATCTGGGAATTTCTATATAGTTCTTGGAAAACACATATCAATGGTACTTCAAGAATGAAATATACATATCCCACTCTTCATGGGGCATGGAGGAGATAATCAAGGTAGGCTGTGGGTCTTCTTTTGTCCCCAGGTTTATCTTTTGGAGTTCATCTATGGTAGTGGAAACACCTTCCTCTAATTTTAGAAGGGATTTTCTTAGATCATTATCATCTTCTTCCATTTCTGAGTCTATATGAATAATTTCTAATGAATATGGTTGTTTGGGGTCCTCTCTATCACTATCAAGGCGAGGGAGGTCATCAGAAGAAATATCATCCTCTCTTTTCATCTAATTTACAGTGGAGTTATGCTGAAGATGATTGTTGCTGAGGACATGAGAGGTTTAGACCTCTTGGAAAAAGTCTACTATTTTAACCGTGTTTATGTAGAGCACATAATCCACATCTAGAATGCTCTATATATTTGTATGGGTGGTCCCTAAACCATTGGGGAGAGAAACTTGTATAACAACATACATCATCAGATTCTTTCCTCCCTTCTTATATAATTTTTCTTCAGCATATGTGGATCCACAACTCTTGAAGGGGGAATTGTCTCCATGAAGTATGCTAAACTTTCCATTAATGGGGAACTTAAATCATTTATGGAATGTGGATGGTACCAATAAGGGGCTATGGAGGAAGGGTCTTTCAATAAAGACATTATATGTGGTGTCTTGTTGGATGACCATGAACTTAGCCTTAGATGTGATCTCACCAAATTGGGTCTCTAGATTGATATTTCTGAGGGGTCTTTTCTCATTCTTATCATACCCCTGGATTGTCATCTTTGTTGTGAATAAAATCCCAATCTCCATACCCCAAATGTTGGAGGGTTCATGCTAGGATAAAATTGATCCTAGATCCATTTTCGATCAACACCTTTTGGACATTGACATTATTCAGTTTTCTTGAGATGTAGAAGGGCCTGATGTGTCCCTGGATGACCTCCTCCAAATCATGACCAATGAATGACATGGGGACATGAAATCCTAAGGATAGGGTCTTTTCTAGATTTGTCGCAGTTGTAGTAACTTATGTCTCAAATTCCTTTGGGCATTCGAGGGCTTCCAAAAATTCCTCCTTGAGTTTTTTTCAAGATGAAGCACATAAAGGATTGAGAGCTTGTCTAGGGTCATGTGTAGATATTTCTAAATATCATAATTTTGTGCTAGAGGTCACAATTTCCTAGTATGGGGATACTCTTGGGCATGCATATTAGGAGTCAGTAGCTGAGGTTGATGGACCTGGGTTTGTGTGGAGGTTGAGGTAATATCTGGCGCTAGTTGAAAAGGTTGCGTCGGCCTTACCCGTTTCCTGGGTTGATTAGGTTAAACCCTTGATAAGCGTTCATGATAGACTATTGGGTGTGGGAGACTACCAGAGTGATTTGAGGTACCCCTACCTCCTTTAATATTTATAGAGTGTTTGTCCATGATTCTTGGGAGAATATGTGTCTTCTTTGGGGATATGACCAAGATATTGACTCCGACCATATCAGTGATGTCCCCTATATGATCAGATTCGGTGCACGCGGCCTCCTGTTCCATTTTTATATATGGTAAAACCATATTCAAGGTCGTACACATCAATGGAGTATGGTTTCATAAAATTTATTGTGTTGAAGGAACCGAATATGAGCTTTTTGACTGATGAGGATTCCATTTTTGGAGACAGTTCCTGTGCAATAGATATTGAAGGGAAAATATATGCAATATGTAGAGTCTATTTTGGAGTAGAATATGACTCTTACTCTTCTATTTATTCCAGATTATGATGGTCACAAAAATACTTGGGAGATACCTCACTCATCTTCTTTTTTGGGTGGTGTAAATGTTGTGAGATTATGGAATAATGAATTGAGATCAATGTGAGCTTGATCAACTATTTTACAAGTCATACAGTTGTAAAACTTCTATGTTTTCCTTGTAGGAACTTTCTACCATCCTTCTTGTTCCTATGACCAGGAAATGGTAATGAAAGGCACTTGTTCTAGAGAATCATCTAATATCACCTGTTATGGGTTGACCATGCCTTGATGGACATCCTTGAAGACAAAACAATTCTAGATATTTTGACCTAGACTACTATGGAAAGGGAAGTAATCAAGATGATCGCTGAGGTTGACTTCATCATGATTCATGTGAATTGGAATCACGAGTAGGTTATTGTCCATGATTTCCATGAAGTAGCTTCGTAATTTCTCATTTTAGAATGAGTACATCTTTTCCATTCATTCCTAAAATCCTTTGTGTCCCTAGTTTCTCTATGCTTTCGGCCGAGGGTGATTCTGCAGTTGTCATTGGTTAGTTGGACGTGCTCAGTGGTTCATAAATTTCATGGGTTCTTGGTTTTTACTGGATTAAGGGTGAGAACAACAGCTTTCAATATTCCAAGATTTTTTCCTTGTGATATGGGCGTAGACAGAGACATGGATCAGGTTCATTGAATATCCTATTAAATATGATGTTCCATTTCAGAAAAATCTTTTAATCCAGTTAGATATTTCATGGGGATTA
Organism: Viscum album; assembly: GCA_963277665.1. NCBI lineage: Eukaryota > Viridiplantae > Streptophyta > Magnoliopsida > Santalales > Viscaceae > Viscum > Viscum album. The sequence goes on along the minus strand of OY728145.1, from coordinate 25,296,378 downwards.
GGGGTGTCTATAGTTCATCCATGAGATTTTTAGAAAATATTTACAATATTTGTTCCAAGGAGATAAGGATTATGAGAGGATAGATCATACCTTTCCACCTTTATAGGAAGTTGAACACCCTCTCATTCTCTCATTGCTTTCAGTTATTCAGGTCGATGATCATCATCTTCCACAATGTTTAACGGAATTGGTAATGAAACTGACGATGAACTTCTTCCCATATTGTGATAGATCATACGGGAAAAATTCTATAATAGATGAAGGCTAGACCTATCTATGTTCATATTAAACACCTCATCTTTGTACCCTCCTATTGATCCCGAGGTCACATCATTGGCTTGAATCGAGACATGATGTGTGTGAAATGATACCCAGGATCACCTGCACCATTGAAGGTGTAAAAGTTATGATTTATGAATTTGGGTGAAGGTGGGTTATCATCTACCCATCGGGATATATATTCTCTTTAGGATACATTGGTATGTGTCACCCATCCATAGTTTCCATCCAAGTAGTTAGGGATTCAATGGCAGTGAGAAACACTATAGGCACTATTATTTGAGCTGCCTCCCATCCATAGGGAGTGGGTTGGATAAAAAAAGGAGGTACCACTTTCAACTCTTGATGGTATTCTATTTTTTCCAATGACTGAGGAGTTACCCAAGAGAGGGAGAGGTCGTCACCATTGCAGGGGGGAAGTCCTGGTCGTTCATGGCTTCCTCATTTATATGGATGGGTTTTCTAGACCCGGATCCAATATGATATTCAGACACTACTTTGGATGATGGATTAACCATTGGAGGGATAATTATCACCTCTGGCATGAGATGATACCCAGTAGGAATATTTCCCCTGAGTATCTCTGTATTGAGTTACCGAAGATCTCGTATTTCACTCTCATATGGAAATAATTTCTCTTCCAATGATGGAGACCTTAGTGTGGTTACATCTTTCCACTTATCTTTAGAGGTGTTTCACCAAGGACATTGTAACTCATTATTTGGTGGTGCAAAATTTTGGAGCCTTCTTTTATCCCGGGTGCACACAACCTCATTTAGTGCATCCAAATCACCCTCCTCCTAGGATACGTCTTCCATATTATGACCATCTACATCTGTATCTTGATCTATTTCTACCATGTTAATAGTGACAACATCCATAGAGTCATATCCAGCAATGGTGGTCATGACATTGCTTTCCACATGGTAGGTCGGTTCTGTAAGGCTTTCATTAGGGTCATTACATGAACCATTGTCCTTATCGGTCTGTTTTGGATTGAAAACCCCATTGGGCATGAATTCTTTCATCGTAGGCTCCTCTCCTCTTGGTTTTTGAATGGTGGTCTTGATGGAATTTTTGATAGGGGTTTCCAAATGGGCACAAACCTACTGAGGTTTGTCTTGTAGTGGTAGAAATTTGTGGGTCATCTACTACTGATCTCTTATTACCAACCAAGAGAATGATGATTCCCTCTGTGGTGCTGATAATGATAACAATTCACCCACCCTACGGGATGGAGTTTATATGGACCTTTTATTTGACATGAAGATGTAGCTATCCCCAGAACATTGGGGTTGAGGTGATATGGAATCACCATAGATTATTTCCATCTATTTTAGGGGATAATGAATTTGGAGATGAGGATTTATATATAAATTCCCCCAACTCTATGGGTTGGGGTTTTACTGTGACTACAATAAGAAAATCTGGAATTTTATTAGGAACTAATTACCCGATGGGTGGATACAGTGGAAAAATGTTCTCCCAGACTAGTGGGTTGAGTTTGTTCCAAGACTAACACTATGGTAGCTGGTATAATGGTCTCCTTGATGTGGTGTATTTGTGCTTGTGTGGGAGATGGGTGAAATGGTATCCCATGATGATGATCTTTCTTTGAGGGTATTTTTCTCGGTGATCACAATATTTATCTCAATGATTGGAATATCCTCTTATCATCTTGAGGGAGCTAGTTTGAAGTCCTATTGGATATACTCTCACACTGTCTGTGATGTCTAGAAGTTTTTGTAGAGGGGGAATTTTACTGTAGCGACCAACTAGCTCAATAAATTTCTAGTATCCTAATTTCACTGGAGGCTATAACATTGTAGGGTGTAGTTTCTGAGGGGCTCTTCTATTCTAATGGTTCAACAAAGTGTAATGCCCAATACTATCCCCATACTCGAATTCAAATGCCTACGGTGGATTCAGAGATCAGCTACTGAAGTGTCATGATGAAATGGTGGAAATCATGTTGCAAATTTTCAGTATTCTTTTTCAGTTTTAGATCTTGGGCCATAAAGATAGAATCTAGGTCAAGCTGACATTAGATTATATTAATGGCCGGAAGTTAACCCTCATATCCTTGATAAGAGAGATATCGATCATTTAGTTTCTGATAAGTATCCCATATATTATTGAATAGATAAGGAATACACTCCTTTTGTAGAACATTGGGATCTCATACATAGAAATAGAGAGGTTCTAGAACATGATGGGGAAGTTTTTCCATACTAACTCTCTCCATATGTCAATATTGGTCTCTTCTTTATCAGACTGACATACCTCCATCCATTTTGATCATAGAAGATGACTATGATGGTCACTTGTCGATGATGGTGGAGTGTTGATGAATACTGATGGGGAACTATATACAGTTGAAGTTGGTGTTTCTATCATCTCTATATACGAAGGTGTTTGTGTTCTGTTCACCTCTCTATATGGAGGTGTCTAGAAAAAGGGAGGACTTCAATGCCCATAAGAGATATCGCAGTGGGGAGGTTAACCATGATGGATGTCATGAGTAGACTCAACACAATCCATCATCACATTACCAAGAGGAGGAATATTATGGTAATGATATTCTTCTTCTTTTGCTTCGATAGAATAGTTGAAAACCCCTTCTGGTGTTTATATTCTCTCTGGAACAATCTTAAGGACACTGGCATTAATAATATTAGAAATATGAGTCATGTTCTGCATTGTTGTTGGAGTATGTCGACCTTCCTTTCATAGTTGTGCAGGGATATGGGACTATTGTATAGCTGTTTCCAGAATTTTTATATAACTGATTGGTGCTGGGGGGATATGATCCCACTATTGAGGGGATGTTGGAATATTTTGATAAGATACATAATTTCAAATAGGTATATGTGGCTATCTTGAGGCATGTGTCACTCACACTTGGTGAGCCTCATTCAGGATGGGGGTATGGGTCGATCATGAGCCTTTGGGATATGCCACCAGACTTTGTTGGTAGGAGTATGATCCCACCCCGAGGAATTTTCCACTCTCACCACATTAGCCCCAATTGGATAAGAAATATACACCTTTTCCAAATATTTATTCTCTACTGAAATATGCCAATAGACCTATTTAATGGTAGAAGGAATATGAGGCTCCTCTTGTATTTTCATCTAATGATATTGTCACAGTCGTTCATTGGTGGAAGAAGGAATATTCACCTTGCATCTATGAGATTTTGGGGTATGTCGAGCAGATTCACTGATAGAAATATGAGCTTGTCCCAAGTCTTGTGCCACTCTCACCTGGTTAGCCTCAACCAGAATGGGTATATGGTCCTGATCATGGGCCTTTATATTATGCAACAAGACTTGTTTTATAGGCATGTTCCCCTATCCTGAGGTGTGTTCCACTCTCACCAGGTTGGATCTAATTGGAAGATGATTATGAGCCCACTCCAATAACTCTCCCTTTATCAGGATATACTGATAATAATCCTGAGTGGGAGTAAGAATGTTCACTTTCTACAATACAACCACTTGATCATAATGACTAGAGTGTTGAGTTGTAATTTCTATAGAGATAGAATTATGTTCTTGTCCCTTGATCTGCAACAGTGTTGGAATATGTTGGAAGAGTTCATCAACAATTGATAAAATTTATTGTCATTTTAAAAATGTATGTGTGTGGATATAAGTTCTCACATTTTCATTTCCAAAACTTATTTACAGATATATTCTGTTAAAGAGGGTATGTGTACTCACTTCCATCCTCTATGTGCCATAAGGATATGTTGATCTGCTTTGTCCACGGGGGTAGGAGTATGAGCCTCCACCATTTTTGATGCAGGGATACACCAACAAACTTATTCTAAGCAAGTAGGGTTATAATCTTGTGGGATGGTCCCTGCCAGAGTATGCTGGTGAGAACTGTTTCAAACTAGAAGGTGTCAGCTTGATCATAGGGGATGCCCTTGGTCTGCACTATTTTAGACCTCCGTAATCTTGGGGTCGCCTTGTAGGCCCTTTCTTCTTTGAATAAAAATTTGACTTTGATGGATGGAGTATCTTCCTTCTCCGTTAAGTCTTCCTTTGTGGAGTTCATTCATGGGTGTCAAAGGTGACTTTCTATCGGGAGGTACACTCAGCAGGCGGCTGATAGGTACCAGCACAATGATACTAGTGACAACCATTAGTAGGCACCCTCCATGACGGTGATTGAACTGTAAGGTATCCAGCTCCAGGATCCTAATCCACCTCTATAAGGTATGTAAAGTGGTGGTTTTCATGCTTTTGGTATAGGCTCCCAAAGAGATTTGTAGTAGTGATGTACGACACTGGTTTTGATAGAACCTTCATCGAGCGACATGGACTCATCGACTGTTGCTCTTATAGAATCTCACATGTACCTTCCATGGTCAAGATTGTACCATATCGATGGTACTCTTGAATCATCATGTTTTCTACATGATTCTAGATCCATTTGGTAGGTAAGACTATTTTATGACCCACGAGGGTCACGGTGGTAGATGAAGTACATGAATGAGTGCTAGAAGATAAAGAACTTCTCTCGAATCAGGAGTCAAAAATCATACATTCAACGAAACAAATGCCAATAATTTGTTTTATACCATAGGAATAATAAATCTCATTTCAATATTCATGTTTAACATAATTCTCCAGTACACCCTTTCTGGTCGTTCTACTTACAGGGACCTGTAAACAAGAGGATGGACTTATTGAAATCCCAATTTATGATGGTCTTACTGCTTTTTTTGTATGTTGTTTACAAATCAATGTGTCCAAATAGGTTCAATCCATGCCTATCAGTGTTGTTTATATATAAGGGAAAACATCAGGGCTAGAAATAGTATAACCCAATTTTCTATTATTAGATGGATTCACATTGGATTCATCACTTTTGTTTGTGTATAGGGACAAACAGAATGGTTTGATAGAGTATAACTTGATAATTGTTTTATTTCTAACATTCACATTAGGTTCACCATTTTTTTTGTCGTTTTTTATACTATGGAATGGGTTTCACTCGCCATGTTACCATTTTCACTTTTTGTTGAAACTCGTAATGGTTCCCCCATTTGTAGCTGGGTATAGACCTTCTTTCCAAAAGCCTATGGTCATCTAGGTTTTCATGCCCAACAACTCTTAGGGACTCACATTGGTCGAGATGAGGGGATTTTGGGATCATCACATTAATTTGGGGTGAATTGTTTCTTACTAAGGGGCTCTCTTATAGATTTAAGATATGTTTTTGAATCACTTCCTAATATCGATGTGGGACCGGTTACCCTAAATAAATGGTTAGAATTAAATATCTTTTACAATAAAAATTCTAGGATCTCATTTGTGAGTCCATATATATATATTTAAGGTTCTTCATCATTTTCTTGTAATTAATGGTCACTTGTATTTTGAAACCATGTGACCAGGTGTTTTGGGATATGAACCCTTTAATGGAGGTGGTTGATATTCTGAGGATTGAATTGAGCCATTATGAGTCATCCTGTGTATCATGTTTACTTCATGAATCAAAACCCACATAGTTCAGTTGATTAGTGCAGTTTAATGTCATACAGTAAGGAATATATAGATAAAAAATGTAAAATTGATGCCTAGTGAGATGTTAATTGCACCCCTCCTAATCCCAAATGTTCCATACTTGTTGTAAGAAACAAGGGGAATTGCATGATTGGCCTCATGGAATATGGATATGGGATTTCCATATTGGTAAAATCCTTGGAGTGTTTTTAATGGAGTTACGACCATTAACAATGCGTCATATGTATCCCAGTTATGGTGGGAATCCGAGTCATTGTACTTCTTTAAGAGGTGATGGGGCTTACAGACTAAGTATTCCATGGTGAATAGGCCTTCTATTTAGGAAGGTGTCACATGACCCTATTGTCATACCTTAGAGGTCATTGTGTGACATGACTCAACACTTATGGAGGGTGTCGTGAGAGCCATTGTGGCATGGACGAGGGGTGTTTTATGTCTTTACTAAACCCTCGGGGGGGGGGGCATCATGAGACCAGGCCGACATATCTAGGGGTATTCCTCAAGAGTGATATTATCATGTCCAGATGTATTGACAAGACTCAACTGACATGAGTTGGAACCATAGTATGAGTAAGTCGGTTCCTCCTAAGGACATTGTAAGTATGGGGTGATGAAACCAAAGGGTTCAAAGGATCCATGTGTTGCCTATAAAGGGTCATCAATACTTGTCCCTGACATGTTTGGTGCATTTTACATATCCTAGATGACATGTTGAGGGGATAAAACGAGTTCTAGGTGGTGGAACATGGTGTTGTTCCATGTTCTTTGATTGAAACATACAAAGCATGTGTAGTTCTAAAATCATGTCTTCCAATTAGGTATTCTACTTTTAATCCAAATTATTTTCCCCTTTTTTGCGTGTTCCTTGGATTGATCCAGTGTCAGTTTTTTTGGATCTCATGTGATCTGGAGGACATGTGATATGGTATTCGTATGTCTCACTAGAATTCCTTCACGTGATCTTATATTGATCATGTGGAGGGAATTATTATTAGCGCATGAATTATGTGGTAGTCCACCAGTGTATTATTTAGAGGAAAGTTGACCAGTCTCATGATCAGCTGTGTGCAGAAGCATGTAGACTGAGCGCTCACATGTGTAAAATCAGTATGGGACTAGGATTCTAGAATCCAATCAACCTAACAATAAACCAACAAACCCTTTTTCTGAGTTGGAGCAGATAATTTATAGTCTAATCCATCTTTGTACTCATCGGTTTGTGTGGAGAATATGGAATGAGTCTATGATGGATTCGATGCGGGGTTTGGTGTTATGCAGTTTCATGAGTCTTGGTAGGGGACTACATCAAGGGTGCCACCTGATTTTTAGTGGCCACAAGTCCATCTGTCCTTTATCAGATTATTTTCAACTATTGAGTTCTTTCATATCGAAGACTTCCATGTTATCATGTCGACATGTCTAAGGGTCATCACATTATCCAAATGAATATTTAATGGCATTCAATGGTCCTTACATGGCTTGTCTTGGTTTCTCACTAGACCACACCAAGGGTACAATGGGCGCATCACATTCCCTATATCAATCACAAACCCTATTATCCTTCTCATTTCTTATCTCATTCTTTTTATATGACTAACTTCAGGAGTCACATGAGATTGTAATTATGGTACTGAGTTTATTTCCTCTATTTTTTGGTTTTGTGTCACATGACCAATATGGGTCATATGGTTGTGTGTGATCATCCCATGGGATAACCTATTCATTTATCCTTAGAGTTATACTGTGCTTCATAGACATACACAAGGTATTCCAGGTGGCGTCGCTGACATGTTGGCAGGACTTTGCGAGACAATTCAGTTAGAATAACGAGGTATCTCGGTTTCTCAGAGATCACTTGAGGCACACATCTCATGTCTTTTAGTAACCACAGATGCCACTCATATCCTCCTTTCTGACCCCGTTTGTTTTATGTGTTAAGGGTTAGGAGGTATGCGAGTTTGATCGAGTAATATCTATAGATTTTACATGATTTTCTAGTGGTGTCTCGCACGACCAATGTTAATCGTATGAGAGTGTGCAAGTATTGAGGAAAAAACCATGATTATATCCTTAGATAACCATATAATTGTCTAAAGGTTTCCATGTTGCATGACTGAGGAGCTGAAGGGGTTTTTCTTGGTGCACTAGGCAGGATGTGGTTCATTTCATTTCTTCAGGGGAGAGCCACATGTCCTTCATCGATCAAGAGACCCTCTCACCTCCTCCTAGTTATCTCTTTTGTTCTATGTAAATAAGGCTCTAAGGTATTTAAATATAGATTTTATATCATATATGGATTTTATTCTTACCAATGATGATTTCTTGTGTGATATGTGTGACCACTAGGGGTCTCTTCTTTGTAATGTTGCTTCCAAGGATTTTTAAAGTATTTCATATGGTTTTCTATGTAATTGGAAATGAAAAACTACGCAACTTGGGGGACGCTCATCCAACTATCACTGTTTGGCCACTAGGGAACACGAGTTGTCATTGAGGAGGGCTCTGCGAGACTTTCCACGGGTTAGGCACCTTTCATAGAGACTTTGTGTGACTTGAAATGGTGATGCATTCGTGATTCTTTAACCATCCTTTTCTTCCTTACTCTCTTGGGGAAGATAATATCCATATTCAAATGTTTCATCCATTTTTGTTTCACTTATTTATATTTGGAGGGAATCAAAAGAGTCAAAATAATCTCATCCAACAAAATGTGGTCTTGTTTTGAGTATTTTTTACCCATGTTTTTAACCCTTTATTAACCCTTTTTACAATTACCAAGATAATAATAATTTTTAATCTTTAGGGATGAAGATAGTTACCAAAAAAAGAAACTTGGCACATAAATGGAAAATGGTTGATATTTAAAACAATATCCTAATCATTTTTATTTTAATAAAATTTTTAGGATTTTTATATTATTAAATAAAACATGGTATATTATTAAATAATATAAATGTCATTTTTGGACCTATTCATTCAATTTGAATTTTAAAATAGTATTTAAAAAAATTAATTCAAATACAATACTTCCACACATTCATAACATTATATATTTGTCTAAAATAATCCTATAAAATAATAATAAATTTAAATTATATTACATTAAATATTCTTAAAATAATTTATTTTATTCTCTTTTTAATTAAATAAATATTGTTTTAGTGTTATGCAATCATTTCATGTAACTATTTCATCCCTAAAATTATAAATAAATTTCCATGGTAAAAATTTATATCTTTGTAATGAATTTTTATAACCAAATATTCCTATTTTTAATCCCTATATCTACCATTTAATGGGGAAAACAAAGAGAATGACATTTTGGACCTTTAATTACATAAAATATTATAAAGGCAAAATCATGGATAAAGTAAAACATAAGTGATATATTAGAGATTTAAGTGATTATGGAGGAAATATAATCATAGAATAAAATTATGAAAATTTCATAGAGTTACTTTTGAGTCCTTATCAAATTATTTTTACCCTTCATGAATCCATTTAACTTTACCATAGTAAAAAACATTTTCTATGACTACTATTCATAATGACTAAAAATAAAAGGAAAATATTTTCAAAATTTGGACGTTAGGATTAAAAATACAGAATTTACTTCTCATGATCCAAATTATATAAATAAAGGAAATAAATTTAGAAATAAGATAAAAAATATAATGGAATACAATTTTTTAAAAAATTCCATTTCAAGTAGAAAAATGAATTTATAAAAAATTCAATGAAAAATTTTATTCCAACAATCGTTCTATTATTATTAATATAATATGAGAACTAATTTTATTTTGAAATCATTTTAAAATGAAATATAACTTTTGAAATTCTTGTAATAAAAATACAGTTTTCAATAAAAATTATTATTTTCACTACCCACTAGAAAATCAACATTTTCTGAAAAATTTAAAAAATTAACCATAAAATAAATTTGATATGATGATTTCAAAAATTAATTTTCTTTATATAAACTAAAATTTTTAAAGGTTATAAAAATTAGTTAAATATTACCTTTAAAAATAAATAAAACCATTTTTTAAGAAAATAAAATTTTAAAGAATAATATCACTTTACTAAATATTATGTTCTTATTTCCTAAAAAAATATATACATTTATATTTTGTAGGGACATTGGAAATATTTCATAGGGTATTTAAACCAATTTATTCTCTCCAAATTAATTCCTAGGTTATATTTATCATATTTATATAATAACATTTCATGGTTGGTTTAAGCTTGGTGTCATGTATGTTGTATGCTATGGAACACAATCATTGTTTTAAAAAAATTGGATGTTACATTATCCCTCTTGAAAAAATTATTCCCTTAAAATTTTAATGTGAACTAGATATTAAAGGGTTTGATAATTGAAAATTACTTTTAAAGATCCCGGATTGTAAAAAGGGTTTATAATAATTCCTTTTGAAAAGTGAAAAAATGGAAAAAAGGTATATTAGAATAACACATTATATTATTTTCAAATAAGATAAATTTAGTGGGTTGTAAAGATATGGATAGGTTGTAAAAATTACTATCTAAATAGTTATTTGGAGATACAAATAACATTGATTAATTGAAATTGAACGATTAAAAGAAAGTTAATGACCAAAAAACCATTAACCAATGAAGTGTCAAAAATAAAATTGATTCATGATAAAGCAAGGTCATAGGATAATTTTTTCCCAATACCATTTTCATTGAGTTGTATAAATAATTTACTATATATATTAGGAACATAAGGAAATATACTTACTTCACAGGTATAATATCATCATTTAATAAATGTTTTCAATGATCTCAACTTTTCCTCCATATGAAAAGTATTCTTGATGAATTTTATTATTCATAAAACACTAAAATAAACTTCTAAAAGATACAAAATCCCAAAATGGATAAGAATATAGTCCTTCTATTTTGATAAATTAACTAAAACCCAATTTTTCTCACAGGGTAATACAATTCCCAATGTGAATAAACCTTTATATAATGGAAGAAAAAATTAATCTCTAAAGCCTAAAACACAACATCCAAAGTTCATCATAGATCATTGGATAAATAAATATCCATGTAATTATTAAAAATATTCATATCTATGATTGGAAATCAATTATTAAAATAATTTTATGACATATTCTTACAAGATTAATTAATCATTTATCTCCAAATTTCACCAATCACTCAAAAAAATGTATATTATATAGTTATATAATCTCTATGATATACTAATAATTTCCATAAATTATCCAAATCAACATAAATCCACCTAAAAATCAAATATTCCTCTATAATATAATTCAAAATTTAATACTAAAATTAAATATCTTAAGATTCTATTTCATTTACTCATATAATATACCCAAAAAATATATATTTTCTTCCGAAATGAAATTAATCACATAATAAAAAAATAAATATTTATTCCCATGGTTATCAATAAAATTTAATTTAACCTCACATTAATACACCAAAATCTCAAAATTGATCAAAACCTTACTTTGATTCCAACTATAAAATCCATAAACCCTCACTTCGAGATCTAAAGATAAAATATAAAAATTAAATTTTTGGATTGATACTAATATTCATGGTCCATTTTTTTCCATCCAAAACAAATAACATAAAACTGAAACAATTGACCTCTTACATTCCCAAGGACCATTTAAGTTTTTAGTTTTATAGAATTAGGAAAACATCATACATAAAAAAACACCCATGTATTCATGTGAGTATTTTTTCCACCATACATAGCTTTTCTCATTCCAAATTAATACATCATCATCACCAATATGGTACTATTCTAAAAATAATTCATTTAAAATCATTCTTGATAACATGGATAAAAGACACATAAGAAGAGTGATATCAAATGCTTATTAAATTTAAACATAAGTATGAACAGTTTAATTCCATCAGCGAGAATAAGGTGAGGATAAAGGAATGATGACATAATCAAAGTGCATGAGCATAATATAAAATCCGTCAAACCCATCAAAACCTAGATAATACTCACGAGACATGGAATCAAACTTTTACAAATCTTAGATCTATGTGAATCAATAATAATGATCCATGGGATGTTAATCTTGATCAATGGAACAATTTAATAATTAAATAATGTAAATAGAAATAATTTTTTACCAATATAGAGAATCATATTCAAAACCCATGTTAAACCCCTATCAGAAATAACTGGAGCCTAGTTAAATCTATAGGGAAAAACAAAACAATTTACTCCGTCCTTATTTCTTTAGAAGGTAATAACATTACCTAATCCATTGGAGATCTATAATGGGCCTCACCAACCATATAATCTACATTGGCCTTACCCATATTTTATGAGATATAATGGGGATCATACTTCATATAATAAATATGGGCTCCACCCATTTCTCATATATAATCATTAAGTACCATATAATGAATAATATATTTTTTACGTGCACCATTTCATTATAAAACACTTCAAACAAACCATCATTAATTTATATCTTAGTTAACACATGGAAAAGAAATGGGTTTCATGACATTATATTCAAGAAAACATTTTAATCCTTCTAGATAAATAATATGTATGGTATCACAAGAACATAATCTATGCGAAATAATTGAATAATTAAATAATAATAACATTGGGGAAAATAACTTTTAAAATAACATTTAATAAATTTCTTTGAAAATAGAGGAAAATGATATTTTATTTCATTATTATTTTATAAAAATTAAAAAAAATTGTGAAAAATATTTTATTTGAAAATAACCAAGTAAAATAATAAAATATAAATCAATGAAAAGAACAATAATCATGTCAAGAAAAACCATTGAGGTCATATATGTTAAAATCAAATATTTCACTTTTTCTATCTTTTATAAAATATTAAAAATATATTTCCATTTGATAAATAATGAATTAATTTTAGCAACAAATATAAAGATACATTCTAAATTAATTTGTCTATATAAATACGTCTACAGTGATTTTAAAAATATAAACCTGGATGAAACATATTTATAAAATAAATATTCAAAGCATTTTAAATGAGTTTTTTAAGTAGAGTTTCTCATATGAAAAAAATAAAATGGATCCTCTCCTGAAATATTATGAAGAAAACAAAATATAACGAAAAATTAAATTTATAAATCCTTGAAGAGTAAATAAAAATTTAATTGAATAATTTAGAATTACATGGTCATGAATGAAAAAATGTTGGAAGGGGAAGTTTCAAATATTATTTTTAAAATAAAGTACCTTACCTGGATTCTATTCTTTCCATGTATATCCTTTAAATCATTTATAAGAAAATTATATCAATTATTTTATTTCCTAATAAAATTTTAAATAATTAAAAATTAATCCTTACAATATTTATTTAATTGACTATAATGACATATTTAATTACTTAATCTCTTATGTCTATGCAGGGCATTTTAAGGATGCTCATTTTATATATATAAAATGAAATTTGTATGTTAAATATTGTTCAAGAGGTATTAATTCCATCATACAGAGAATAAAAATTATGGTTTTATTATAATTTTTATACATTATTTATATTTTTCAAACCAACCATGAATGATAGTATGAAGAATGAACTATGTTATGATTATGGAGATAGTCGACCCTACACATTAGTAACATTTTCATTTTCAAATACCTTGACATAACTAAGGAAAGTATTTTTTTTATTTCTGTAATGATTATTATATCATAAATAATATATTATTTCCATAAAAAATACTTTTTTATATTATACATGTTATGTGGAGATGAAAAATGAATCACATATCTTTGTGGAGGTAGTAGTCCACAAGTATGCATAAAAGATGTTATCAATTTCAATGAACAAAAAGGTATAAAATTAGATAGTATATTAAATTGATTTAATTATAATTTTATTTAATATCTTATATATACATTAAATAAAAAATTATAACCATCTATGTGTGACAGTGATGGAAAATGAATTACATCGGTTACTGAGGCGGTACTCTGCAATAAATATGATGATTGATTTGTTTCCCATTTAATGGAAGAAAGACTTTGATATAGGTTATGAAATTATTGTAAAAATATATAAGTTTATGGGAGGTATGCATGGTACTATATTATCATTTTAGAAGATTATTTGGAGGAGGTATTGGAAGAAATAAAACTAAAACATTCAATTTAATACTATATCACTTCTTCAGACAACCTCCAATGATTTAAACCTTAATCTATATAAGGATGGAACTATGAAAAAATAACACATCTAGAAAATATTTATGTATGTTAGGAAGTAGGTTTTTATTATATTTGACAAAAGAAATTATATAAGTGTGAAGAATAGAAGAGTTAATGTTACATTATATAATGAGGGGAGGGGACCTTTGGAATGTTTTTCAGGTATTAAATTAATATAAATTACATTTCATGGGAAAATGGATACAAATTGATCATATGAATATGATTAAAAATAATCTAATCTAATAAAAGTTTGATAGATATATATTATGTTCTCAAAATTATCATTTTTTAACCATCTTTTATCCCTTGTTACAATTAACTTGATAACAAGGTTTTTTTACTATTTACTGGTCACGATAGATACAATAAAAGGAAAATTATACCATAAATGGACCATTGTTGATATACTAAATCATAAAAAAGTCATTTGAACTAAAATAATTTTTCTTAATAGTTTTAAAAAAAATTAATAAAATATTATTCATTATAAAAAACATTAAATTCAATTTATAAGTATTCAATAAATTTGATTTTTAAAATAACATGAAACAAAAATAATTTTAATCTAATGCATTAAATAATCCCTAACATGTTATATTCAATTATAAAATTCATAAAATTATATAATTAATTAAAATTATATAACATTAAAAAAATTTAGAATCATTTTTTTTATTTTCCTTTTCATTAAATAAATATTGCAAAGGAATTGGGAAATCATTTAATGTGATTAAATCATCACTAAAAAATAGAGATACATTACCATGATAAAAATAAAAATAAATTTATAATTATTTTTTATAACTGAATATAAATTCTTTTTAACCCAATTTTAAAAAAATTAATGGTAAAAAACAAAGAGAATAAGATTTCTACCTATTAATTAAAAAAAACATTATAAGAGTTAAAATCATAGAAAAATTGAAAAATGTCATATATTTTCAGTTTTTATAATTAATAATGAAATATAATCATAAAAGAAAAATAATTCAAGTGTTAGTGTTACTTTTGAGTTGTTATCGAATTATTTTACCCTTAATTAACCCATTTTATCTTAATTATTGTAAAAACATTTACTGTTATTACTATTCAAAATGACTAAAAATAAAAGTGAGGTATTTAAATAATTTTAACCTCATTATTCCAAAATTTTAATCCATTTTTCAATAATAAATTTCTATAAGAGCCATAAATTAATTCCTGAATAAAAAAATTGATAATAGTTTTTTTAGAAAAATACATTTTTATGTGTAAAAATGTTTTCACACAAAATTCAATAATAAAATTGTTTCCAATGAACATAATTAGACTATAAATATCATAATAGAACTAATTATATTTTTATATTATTTTTAAAATTATAAATTTTTATATTATTGAAACATAGATATTGTTTTCAATAAAAATCGGTATTTTCCATAGTTGACAGGAAAATCAAACTGTTTAAAAAAATTCTAAAAAATCACCCTAAAATTATATTGATATTATTATTTAAAAATATAATTTTTTTATAAATTATAATTTCTAAATGTCCAAAAATATAATTATAATATTAGCTCATTAATTGAAATTAAACCATTTTTTAGAAAATGTATTTTTAATCAATAAAATGTCATTATTCAAAAATGAATGCTTATTTAAAAGAATTATTCAGTACATTTTTATTATGTAGGGATGGTATATATATTTCATAATTTCTTTAATCCTATTCATGCTCACTAATTTAACGGTGATGATATAGGTTTCATATTTAAATAATAATATTTCACAGTTCGTTTAAGCTCGGTGTTACGTATCTTGTACACTTTCAAATATTGTATTTATTTTAAAAAATCAAGATGCCATTTCCACTATGAAAAAGTTATTTTTTCTATAATATAATTCTTGAATAACATAATATTGAAATGGTAAATCATTTAGATATAATAATTGAATTGTTCATGGGTAAATAAGAAGTTTTTGTTTTAATTAGATAATAAAAAGACTATCTAGTAAAGAGAAAGTGAATATCACTTTAAGAAAAATAATATTTTTGATATTTCTTAGAAATGAATATGAGGAATTTCAAATGGTTTTATAAATATATGATTTCTAAATTAAATATTTTAAGTATAAATGTTTTCACATAATGAAGTTATTATTTTTTCCGTGAAAGAAGTTGTTGTGTTTCACCTTTCATATGCATTTTATTAATGTGATGGTAATTATAATGGATAGAATTGTGGATGTGGTTATTTTCTTTGTTTTATGTAATTTTTATACTATTTTGGTACTAATGTGTGATTTAGGATCATTAAATTAATATGGAAATGGTTGGGGCTGGAAATAATTAATGTAATATGTGATGGTGTTGTTTAATTTGAATATAGAATGATGATAGTGGATATGAAAAGGTCTGGTAATTGAAATATCCAAAATAAAACTATTAACATGATGTGTGGTAATTAGATTAAATTAACTAAATGATATGAAAAGTGGGTGTGTTGTATAGTTATGATTAGAATTGGTTGTAATGTGAAATGGTGTAAATTTGGGACTTGTTGATATGTGAAGGATGGGTTACTTTGTGTTGTTTTTATGTTGTTCTAATTTCCCAGTATTAACTGAATTAAATTTTAATGATGAACCAAAATGGTTAAAGGGTTGGGATAATTAATGAACACTAGTATTAAAATACAATGTTTCATCAAAGAAGTTCTTGTTTAACCTAAAATGAATGATATAGATTAATAAATGTTGTAGGTAATTGGTAAATCATGAAACAGATTGACATGAAATGAATTTTGGAACATGGTTTGTAGTTTTGGTTTTCTTGTATGATGTTATTAATTTATAAGTGATAGTGTAAGTGGTGGAGGTTAGGATGTTTTTGTGGTGATGTGGTGAATGTAATGGTATTCTTATTGAAACCCCATAAGATGGTGTTATTTATGTGACTATTTTATATTTTATTTTCACTGTGATTTCTATATGCACCCCACCATAGATGAGAATTATGTCCCAACCCCCAAATGTGTTGGGGGTGTTTTTACCACCAACCTAGTAGTGAGGATGGATTTTTATTTACCCCTCTACCCCATACTCCCTTCTCAGAGAGGTTCTTATACGCAAAATATGATGACTTATTGGTATAGTGAACAAGTTTTTATTATTCATGATTTATTATAGATTGTAGATTCTTGTTAACCTTTGGTTGTTTTTGATTATAGGATTACATGATTCATAATGAGGGATTCACATGGTAGTAGGATGGAATAATTTTAATATCGTTCATGTTAAAAATACCCTACTATTGTAGTTATGGATGTGGCAGAGATGTGATGTGATAAAATAAGCATTATTAGGTGAAATGTGTTGTGATGTCCAATATTTCATCTAGTGAGATGTGATGTGATATACTAGGTTTATTTATTAGAGACATGAAGTGTTTCTTGGAGTGTATTCAGCCAATATTATACATAAGAGATAAAATCTCCATGACATACAATGTTGGGGTGTGAGAGAGTCACCCATGTGGGAAAGCAGTGTGTGGTACCCTTACATTATTATGATTTATATTATGTTATTATACATTGATAAATCATTTAGTGAGTGACTATTGGTGATGAAAGAAATAATTTGGCCTGATAGGTGCTTATTTACTCTACTGTGTATTCACTGAGGAATTAATATTCCCTTCTCACATTTTCATATGAGATCATGGGGATTATCCTCATGAGAATATATGTATTCCCACCATATATATATATATATATTCAGGTTTCCATGTCTTTAAGAGACGATCTGGACATTATAAGTATGGGTACAAGAGATGTTGTTGATCTACTGCCATAGGATTGACATTGATGTTTTACTCGTATGATATTACATGAATTGTTTTATATTGCGGGTTTTAACCGTTTTTTATGTTATGCATTTTTTTGGTTGTTGATATCATATCTCTTTATGCTAATTTTCTTTCTATCAATGGTATTGCCTCCCATATGAGTGTGTTTTTTCACCCTCAGTTCTAGTCAGTAACTTGGGTCCAACTAAAGATGGGACACATGGCCATTATCTATATATATCCATTTCCATCTCAAGATGTGTACCTTTATAAGGATTATGTCATCAAAAATGCATTTATATTTCTAAGCCCTCATTAAGAAGGATTTTATTTCTTAATGAAAGACTAGAGTTGTGTCCTTTATTTGTAATACATGGATTTTTTTCAACCAACACCTTACCATACAGGACGTGGTGGATCTAGTGTTTTTTCTTGTTCTATCCTAATGATCAATGAGGTTGATATTTTAGATGTTTATTTAGGATGGTTACTTTTTTTTGTATTTACTTAGTTTTCCCTTAATTGGTTACACCTTGTGAGATCAGGTTCGTTTCCCTTATTTAGGAGAGGTGAACTTGTGGGAATCATTTGTTTAAAATGTGAAAACTCTATTTTCTTAATGAACCTCTCTTGTATAAGTGTATTTTCATACTCATTGACTATATTATATTAAATTTAAATGTTGGTTAATCCTATGTTATCTCTCCATTTTCATATGAGTCTCATGTTGGATAAAATAGAAAATAATACTTCTTATAAAGGATGGAAGTGATTTTTATATTATATTCAATAATGATTTCTTCTAAGCCTAGTTTGGTCAGGACTATATCAGTATTAGGCATGAGTCATGGAATTTATATATGTATTGATGTTGAAAAATTGGGGGTGGCCTATGTATTTTTACAATTATTCTCTAATGGAATGAATCTACCTCACCATGACCATGAGTTCATAGTAGTTGTGAATTCACTTGGAATTGGGCCTTTGGGGTATGTAATGGGTGTCCCTGCACCCATATAAAAAAGGTCATTGCTTTAAATAATAAATTGAGGTATTGATCCCAACCTTTTAAAAAACAAAGAGGGTTTCATAGGGACCCTTTTGCTGAAATTCACATGGTGGTGTTTGGTGCACTAATGTTCTTGTATGATTAGCTTATGAGAACATTGTATCTTCCTTGTGCAATCAGACATGGCTTGAGAAAGTAGTAGATAAAGGTTGTATTATTTATAATATAACCTTTTTTGGTGGGGAGACCTTGAGTTTATGGTTTGGATTCCCTGAAGGTGCCTTGTGTATTAATAGTTATCTATTTGTTTCAGCTAATATAAGAATAAAAGTTTATAGATCATGAAATTTGTTCTAGTTGTTCTGTTTATTATAGGGATATCAGGATGTGTCATGATTTTACACATCAATAACAGTGGGAACAGTGAGGTTGTTAATTTCCTACATTATTAAAGGATTCAATTCTTGTTTGAAAATTACAGAGGAACACCACATAACTACCATTTTATAATATACTTATCCATTATATTGTTGATGTTGGAAATAGAATCCCTATTCTTTACTATTATACCAACAAAGAATACTATTGGGGAATGAGATACAATTTTAGTTATCGTAAATTTATTCATGAAGTTGGATCTTGTATTTATATCTGAGAAGATAGTTTTGTTGGAAAATCATGAACATTATATTCATGGGAATGCGAAGTTCCCCGATGTGCTTGTGGATACCATTTCTAGTAAATATAATGATTTTATTCCCAATGTTTATTTATATTGATTAATGAAAACTGTTCTTGCTTGATATTTTTATTTATTTCAACCTTTATATGGATGTATTGACATGAAAAATAATCAAATTCCATAGGGAATTTCTAAAAAATTCCTTCTTATTTTTATTGGTTTTTTTGGATTCATATCTTACATTCTCTATTATTATGGAGATACACTCTAATGTTTTATATATATATATGCCCTTATTAATCTTATTAATGTTAGGAAAGGTAAGGTGAATGGTATTTAGAAAGATATAGTCATGTTCAGGGTCATCGTTGACCTTGTGGTTATCCTATTAAATTTTGGATGTGGTTCGGATCCACCTAAGATATTACATAAACTACCATCATTCCTTCCTGGACGATAAGGTGAGTGTTAAGGCGACTATCATAAAATCTAATTTTTTGGGATAAAATATTTTATTGGTAAGGGTATATCATAACTAGGGATTATTGTACCCTTTATAGATCATTGAACATCTTGGAAAGGTGGATAATTAGTTGGACTTGGAATCTCACTTGTCATCGCTTCATCGTGTGTTTAATGTTTCCCAACTGAGGTGGAGTCAAACAAACCCCCTCATTATGTTTAAATGGGTGTAAATTGATCATAAATATGACACCATAGTTATTTTATAGCCAGTTCAGTTAACAGATCTACAGGATAAGGAAATCCATGGTAATGAAATATCATTAATTCATATAATGTGGAAGTGGATATAGAAAAAACACATGGTATGGGAACAAAAATAATTTTTTATAGTATATGAATCCTTAAATTTTGAGTTTTAAATCATAAACAATTTCTATGCGAAGAATGAATTTAAAGTGGGGATAATTATTTCACCTTCAATTTAATAATAATTGAAAACCCCTTTGGATTAAATTTATAGTTCATTTAAGTGTAAAAAATAATTTGTGATTTTATTTATACCATTATGCATGGAATAGTGCCTATTTTATGGTAAGAGCCTTCAACCATTAAACAAGATGGTTTTTGAAATTTTCATAAGGGTAACTCTTAATTTACATGAGTTTTGTAATGGTAGGGTGAGGTTTTAGTATACTGTTTAAGATCAAGCCCTTTTTACTATGGGTGCATAAATGTAACCCCCTATTTATATGGGTTACATAAGGGTAAGGTTTTTGTTTTAAAAATTTGTGAAGCGTTTTCCCTTGGAATCCCAAATTTATGTCCTTTGTATCGTAAACTACATGAGGGTAACCCTTGGTGTTGTGTAAAGGTAAACAGTTTTCTTAAAGGTTTCTTAAGGTTTAAACCTTGCATAATAATGGTAAAACCTCTATATATAAGGGTAAACTCTCAAAACATAAGGGCATCCTAGCCTAGATGTAAGGGTAACCCTATATTTAGAAAGGGTGTATACGCGTGCTCCCAGAATAATGTAATTGTAATATCGAGTTGTGTAATGGTAATTAGAGTTATGTTAGAGTGATATATTTCCGTCAATTGGTACATAAGGGAAATTTGGTACCCTTATGTGACTACTAGGAGCTGTGAAAGGGTAAAACCTTTTACCCTTATAGAGAACTTTTTTTAAGAGGAAAATAAATAAAAACATTTGTTCCCTATAGAATAACCTTATAATACATTAATGATGATTTCTACTATGTAAAATGTTGGATTTAATTATTTTAACACATATATTGTTTATAACTAATATTTTGGAATGATTTAAAAATTATGAAATCAATTTTTTATTAAAAGAAAAAAATAAATTGTGATCATTAATTTTGAGGTTTAAATTCTATAAAGTATAGTGTTTGGTGTATTTCATTAAAATTAATCCAGACATATAGACCATGTTTTTTTGCTAAACACTTGATGATGAAATTATAGGAATATAGATATTATTTATGTGGATATGACTTTTATGGAACATTTCTTCTCATTCCCTTTTGGTTAAAAATAAATGGTTTTTTTCATTGATTGTTCAAGCCTCCACTCTCTCAGAGGGTTTCATTTTAATAAACTATCAACCTCGTATGAGATAGGAATATTTTTACAACATATCTAACCAATGAAATACCTGGTTTTATATTGAGATCCTTATGTATGATGAATTCATTAATTTTGAATATGTGAAGTAATTTTTCTAAAACATCATATCAGGTGAGTTGAATAATTTTTTAAAATGGGGTTTCCTTCAAAAATATTTTATTTACTTCTTGTATTTGATAAAATTATTAAATTATGGATTTTTTTCAAAAATGTATTTTTAATGAATAATAGTGTTAACACTTCTCTTGTGAAAATTGTGCCAATAATAAATTTTCAATTAAATATTATTTCCTATGTAGTATAGTTTTAACACTTCAATTGTGAAAATTTTGTCACTAAATTATTTTTCCTTTTAAAGAATGCTTTTAAAGAATGGGATTTATGACAATTCACTTTTGAAAATGTTTAGTAAAATTGAAATTATAATATAGTTCTTGTTTTTTGAAATCATAGGACATGGGAACATTTTGAAACCCTGGTCAGGGACACATATGAACCTTAGTGGGTGTAACACAACCGGGGAGTTTTAAATATATGTTCATGAGGATATGGTAGAAAATGGGTATTCTGTTACAGAAATAATATGACAAGACTCAGTAAAAAAGGATTCACTTTCCAGATTAGTTTCCTTTTACCTTTTCCTAGTTATGTAATACCATGGGTTGGAGCCTAATAATGATTTTTTCATGTTTTCATCACTTTTGTATCATTTTTTATGTAATAACTATTTATCTTGAAGTTTTTATCCCATTTACATGGTTCTACTGGACCATATTGTATTATCGTTGTTACCTTTTCATGTTATAATATATATACTCACCATTTTATCTATTGGGATATGTTTTTTACTACATCTCAATGTTTATAATTATTTTTTATATTCATACACTTATAAGTTTCAATATTGAATGTTTTCAAAAGAAACCAAAGGAATAATTACAAAAAAAATTCATATATAAATGTATTTATATCTAGTTATGTCTGAAATCATGAACTAATGGTTTCATAGTGGTAGACATTTTTTTAGATTCTTTTGTGGTAATCTATAAAGATTTTTTCTCACATATATATTTATCATTGGGGTTCTCTTATCCTTGGTTTTAGAGGATATGGGTAAATGGAAGGGTGTTAAGTGATTTGGTGGATTGAATTGGTTATTATTTTATTTAGGTGTTTTGGGATGGTGGTGATAAAATGTAAAATTGATAATTTCATTTGAACTTATTTTTTTTTCTTTCATGTCTAGCCTTTTTAGCTTGTCCTTGTCTGTCTCATGGATGTGTACTTGTCTTGTTATTTACAATATTATTATTTATATTGGTTTTTATTACACATGAGATATTTTTTTAACATTTAGGGTAATGTCATTAACTTGGTTTTACATTTTGATACCTAGGTTCTCGTCAGTAGCCTATGACAATTATGAATGTGTTTTAGGTCTTGTGCCAATCTTTATTGGGTGACATTTTCAGTTGAACCAGGTTAGATCATTATAAATTCCTTAATTACATTAAATATGCATCCATATTTTAGAAATATCACTTGTTTTAATTCATTATAGGTATTATAGATAGTAATGATTTAATTTTAGGAACCATTAATAAAGATAACACTCATAGAATTCAACATAACTTCACTAATACCCATCCAGCTAAATCCTTTAAATTTTTGCTCTATAATATTCAAAAATGTGTCTAATATTTCAATATACTTTTTAAAGCCTTTAATGAATCTATTAACACCTTTCATGTATGATAAAAAACCAATTTTCATGTTTCCATGGGTGATTCTATTCTAAAACTTTCCAAGAATCTCAAACAACTAATTCTTTCTTCATTCATCAACATTATTATTATGAAACCATTGATAATTATTCATATTTTATTTATTTAGTAAAATTATTAATAATTATTCATCCATGAGAATTGGATGATCATATCTTCTATATAATTCATTTAAAACTAAAAACAAATTCTTTAGTTAAATAATTGAATTCTCAGTTTCTTTCTAAAAGGCCTTATTTGAGTGTGGTGAATACCCCTCAATTCCTATATACCAACACTTACAAACTTGTTAAATCATCTCACATTAAACAAAAAATCATTTCTAAATAATCATATCAACTTTAGAACCAATAATATCAAAAAATTATAAAGTTTTATAAACAATTTCCAATTTTTTAGAAAATTAACATTACATTTAATCACATCTCAATACACTAATTTCTAATCCTATTGGTTGAAAAACATATTTTAAAATTACTGATATCTTTACTATAAAGTCAAACTTATTAATTTGGATTTTAGCATTGAAATATATTGAATAATTTATATTCATGTTACTACACCTAGATTTTTTTTTGAATTCTATGGTTAACCATATGAGGACAATTTCTTCATCATCGTATTTCTATTCACTCTTATGGAAATATTCTCATTAATAACATAATGACATTGTGAATTAATATAAAGAGATTTTTGAACATTAAGTGATCAAAAAAATATAATATGTTTAACATGTTCTCTCACTACTCCCCAAACATTCATTTTCTTTAATCATATGGTTTTTAAATCCATCATGATCATATTAAAATGATCTTCAACAATAAAAAATCTTTAAATAATATAAAAATATCTTTTATATTGATTTAATATCATCCTTCCATGTGTCATTCAATTTATTCTCTTTGGTATGTGAGAAACTCATTCCTTACATTTATTTTATAGACTAAATATCCCTTTCCCCTTGCTCTTTATCAGTATCATTTTAAATTTTAAAGTTTTTACAAAAATTATTTTTTCCCTTATTTAATTTAGATATTTTAAAAAAACTCATTAATCACCATTTTTATCATGACTTATATATTCTTCATTTGTTCAAAGATTATTTACTAGGATTCATAGTAACTTCCTAACAATCATTGAATTCTATAATGTTTCTCTATAACTACTAATTGAGATGACTATCTCATTAACTTTAGTAATGAAATCATCCACCTCTTATATATCAAGAACATTACTAAATTTAAGTTAGGGATGCAAATTTTGATTCATTTTACATTCATCCTAGTGATCCATTAATGGGGGTTCCATAGCTTATCCAAGATAAATTTTTCTCTCTTGATCCCTATACACACTATTAACTATCTATCTATAAGTGAAAATAGGGTATAATTCCTTATATTCGCATAAATATCAATATTTTTCTTATGATTTTGATTAAATGTTGAATTTGGAAAAATTACTATAAAATCAATAGTTATAATGTCAATTACTTCCATACAATGTTAGAGAAATTAAAAAAAATATCAACCCCTAATATTTTAATTTTTCTGATAAAATTTGGGAACACATTTTCTATTCACTAAATTGAGATAATCCATGGTGAAAAATATATAAATTTAAAAAAATAATGAGAATGAAAAATATCTTATAACAAGAACCACATTTTTCTCTTTTAATGGAATCCATAACTCTATGAAAAATTAAAGATCAGACTACCATCATTGTTTTTTGGTCTTATAGTATGTATTCTCTTAGAGGGGGTGAAATATTGAATAATAAAATTTTTAATTTTTTATAAATTAACATTTTATACTAGTTAAGATAAAGAAATATATCACTTACATTTTTAATTCACTATCAATCTTTTTTGATTATAATAAGTTTAGATTAGTGATTTCATTTTCAATTTCACATAAAATATAAGAAAACAAACTTGTACAATATTCACCGTTCAAAATGGAAACATATATCATTGATATTAATTTGGTTATCTATCTGTATGTGATGTACTAGAATTCTTAAATAAATTACAATAAACAAGGTATATCCATGAACATAAAAGTGTAATAATTTCACCCAAAAAGTACAATATTCTTCCATATACATTTTTATATCTCTTTAAAAAACAATATGAATTTTAAAGTTCCATATTTTTCTAGGAACTCTAATGTTTGTTTTTGAAGTATTCATGGTGTCTAGGAGTGATCTAGAAGAATACATAAGAAATGTGTAATTTTATCAGACATTTTAACATGAATAGAATATCATGTATTTTTAAATTTAGTTTCCTAATTATTTTTCATATGGGGATATGAGATATATTAGTCATGTGTGTTGCACCTTGATCATAATGGTTGTTGAATAAGTAGGTCTGTTATAGTTTGGATCCAAAGACATGAAATATTTGTGTGTATATAGTTAGTTGGTATTTTACTTTTACACTATAATCATATAGTATTTGGTATAGATAGTTTATTATAAATTGTTTGTTAATTATATGTTAGATTCATAAGACCATGGATATAGGTACTATAATATCGTTTGTATCTAGGGGTTATTTATTTTGAGTGGGGGAGACCTAAATTTTCATCTTGATTCCCATATATTCATCCATTGTGGAAGGTTGGTCACTATAACACCATGAAATTCAATATTTTTATCAAATATAGATGGTTTTGATCCCCCTATAATTTTGGTAGATCACATCATGATTATATGATTAATTCAATAGTGTAGTATGACCATGTTCGTTATTCCATAATTTTATGTTTCCTAGTTTTTAATATAAATTAATGTGTCATCCCAGATTCTTTATAATTCCTCAAACCTATTTATATCCACATGAATCATTTTTCTTCGTTTTTGTTTCTCTTAGTTATGCCTTTGTGGATAAATCCCTTTAGTTTAAGTGATCAATCCCTTAAGATATAATGTTTTATTCCCTTTTTCTTTCCTCTATTATTTTCATGTTCTTTCTTCCCAAGGAGGTTTTGTAAATTATTTTTATTTGATTTGGTATATGTTTATTAAGGATTTGATGGGGTATTTCATGATTAGGTTTTTTCGTTAAGTTCCTCTATGTTTGTTAGTTTTCATATATTAGTCACCTTATTATTCTTTTATAGTGATTATTGAAGAATCAGGTAAGGTTGGGGATTTGAGTCTTTTATTTTATTAATATTTTTGAATGTGTAAACACATTCACATATTATCATTGAGTAGATGGTTATATTTAAAATATTAAAGTCAATGAATCAATTAAATTAAATTTAAAGGGTTGATATGATTTACATATTCTTTATGAGATTTAAAATTATTGAATAATACATATTCCTTTTTTTGATTGATATGTGATTTTGTGATAACAATTATCTACTATCATTGATATACCTCTCATATTTACAATGGGATAAGCAACTTATTTTTTATAATTAAAATGGGATATGGAAATTTAGGTTTTATATTAATGTTTTTTATGTTGAGATTTTGAATTAATATGGAAATTTGAATTAAAGTGAGTGTTTTGTGTTTCTTACTATACTGACTTATGTGGATAATTTATATATTTTTGTGGTTATTATTATTGTTCTTGAGTTTGGGTATTCTTTATGTTACTATTGTGGTGGTGGTTTAACATGGTTTATGTGGAGTGGAAATGGGTTTTATCATGGTGATGCTGAATTGATTGTCTAGCAATTGGCATGGGATGTTTTTGTGGTTAATATAGTGTTGGGTGAGGTAATAAAGGTTTTTTGTTTTTGTTTCTCGATAATTTAGATTGATTTTGATCTAATTTTTTAATGGGGATAGGTTGTGAGGAAATAAATGAATAGATGAAGATTAATTACTTGTATTAAGGGAGATTAATACAAAAATGCATAAATTAAATGGTGTTTTGATAATGGGATAATGGATAATTATAATGTGTTATAATAAACATAATGTTTCTAGTGACACAATATTCAATAAATTGGTTTTGTCGTGATAATATTATGAGTTATAATTATTGTTAGGTGATTTTATAGAGGTGTTCTTGATATTTTTTTAATTTGGTTAGTTATGGAAATAATTGTTTGTGTGAAGTGGTGGGGATGATGTAATTGTTTCATGTCATGGAAATAAATGCATCACATTTTCATGTATACACTTAGGAAGGTCTTGTGTATGTTATTTGTATCCTATGTAACTATTTATTTATTTTTCCCCACCACCCTAGTCAGGAAACCATATAGATTCCCATATTAGGTAATGGGTTTCATGTGTTTTCCCCAACATCTTTGATGGAAGTGATATAATTAGATAACTACTACATAATTCCCCATTCCCTCTTATAGACATTAAATTTTATGTGATGTATACATGTTATGAAATAATCTATGATGGATTGAGAACAGTTAAGAGTGATGTGTTATAATAAGGTGATATATCAGTTATGTGGCTATAGATATGTGGTTATGGCTTTGTATACATAGATACAATGATATAGTTATGTAGTTATATAGATATAGAATTGATGGGAGTGCCAATATGTATGAAATTGGGGAATGAGGATATCTAGTATAGTAGTGGTGTTGATCTGGAGTTCCTTCTTGATATATTATTTTTTTATTATGTTACTATAATTTGATGTGATTTTGGGTGAGTGATCCTTGGTGAGGGTATCTAGTAATTGACCTTATAACGATGAGGAGTTGGTTGTAATAATTATTCTTTGAGTCATTAGTAGGCTTATTACACATTTTCATGAGAGGTTTTATGTATAATCCTTATATGTATAATTTTATTCTCACTCAATATTATATATATATATATATATATTATTTTAACTGATTTGTAAGTGGAAATTGGGGATTGGGTTAGAAATTAAAAAATCGTGGTAATCATTGGAATTAGTGGAGTTTCTACTATATGGGTTTCCATTCTTATTATATTTTGAGACTTTTTTATGTATGAAATTACATTCCTTATAGGATGGAGTTTCTACTATAGGGGTCACCATTTTTATTATATTTTGTGACCTTTTTTATGTATGAAATTACATGCCTTATGGGATGGATTTATTATTTATGATCATGTTGATTAGGGGATTTTTTGTATTCCTTGGATTCATGATGTTAATACAATATATATATGTGAGTGTGTGTGTGTTTAATACTCTTGGTGAATTTCAAAAATTAGTAAAATATAAGAGCTTGGATTTGGGGATCAAATTCACATTCAATACTAGACAATGAGGGGATTCAGTTGAGGTGGGTCATGAATAAGTTGTATCAGAGTTATGGATTAGATATTGGATGAATATTATAGTTAGGAATTACTAAGGGTTACATGGATTTGTAAAGAAAATAATATTATTCAATATTATTTATTATGTAGGTAAGGGAGATATACTAAGACATAAACATTTAGGGACCCCTGTTATCCAATATAAGAAACATAATCTTATATAGCATAATATGTGTGATAATAATGATTTAAAGCTAGAGACCTATATATGATATATACATCATGATTGAGTAATTTTTTGTTTGAATTTGGAGAGTATTAGGGAACTAAAATGAATCTAACAAATCATAATACATAAATTTAATATTTTAGGTTTAAGAATGATTTTTGGTAAAGATAGTTATTATAATGAATCCTCATGTGATTTAGGTTGGATTGGGGAAATATATTCCCATGTTAACCATTACAGGGTTGACTATAAGAAAGATGATTCATGGAGAAACAAACTACATGAATTTTGGTGTTATAGAATGTTCATGTATGAGGGAAATGACTCTAATTGGGATACAAGGAAGTTGTGGGTTGGGATTGATATTTATTTTAGTTAAATTGTTTTTCTATGAAGGATCATTGGATCCAATTATATGTCGGTTTTTGGATGGTAAATTCATGTTAGGGGTCTATTTTGTTCTTTGGGGGTCATGAGGAGAACAGATCTTACGTTAATAGTCCTAAAAGCGGGTGTAATTCCCCTAACCAAGTTACCAGAGTAAGTGAATTATTTTATAACATTGGAATGATCATAAGAGATCAAACCCCAAAAGAACAATCAGTTTAGTAGCCTTAGAAGTATAAGATACATACATAAGTTTTACATTATATTATAAAATTAAAAACAACAACAAAATTTTCTCCTTGAACACGTTATATCTCTTAGAATATCCCTTCAAGTCAGTCATAATATACTTCTTCGCATCCTGGAAAAAATAAAATATAAAAATGGGTGAGCTCTGGTGCTCAGTAAGGATAACAATATTGCGGAAACTTTTATAAATAAGCACAAACTTTTAAGGAAATGTATAATACTAAAACACGAGCCTATTAAACTTAAACTTCAATATAATATGTAAAAGATAAATCAAAAAATTCCATTTACTTATTCACAGAATATTTTTCTAGTTGAATAATCATAGGTAATATCAATATCCAATTTCATAATGGTGGAATTCATAATGCCAGACTTCATAACCACATAGTCAAGTCCTTATACCAAGACTAGAAATACTATTTGGTCATGGCCTTGTGCCAAGACACTAGTTTATCTCATAAGACATACTGATGCATCGAGGAGCTATAGAGTGCTCCACTCGTCACTTACTAAGTCCAATGCATTCCTCGTATGAAAAGGTTTAAACATAACATAAACATTTGTATTAAAACTATCATATGAAATGTCAATACTATATCCATAAACCTTGAATGGTATAAAAATAAAACATCCATAATCAAACATATCACAAAACCTTAAATACAATAATGATTATTTGTATCATTATAAATCAACTTCAAACAAGTTTAAAATCCATCAAAGGATGTTGAAATAGTTAAAATTAAAACAATATGAAAGAAATGCCTATTTTTATTTTAAAATCATTTAAAAGTCCCATAAATAAAAATGAAAAAACTTATTTTTAAAATATTCTTATAATCTTGTAAGGGAATCTTCTAAGGTGTTATAATGGTGTAAAATATCTTCACCTGCTAAATAAGTTAAATAAACAATCTTTCCTTAATTTGGTCAAAAACGTCTTAAAAGACATTATTTGGAAAATGATAGAAAGGTTCATTGATAAAAATATTATTAAAAAGTCAAAAAAGGGTATAAATGAATTTAACCAATAGTCAATGAAATAGTAAAAACGTTTTGAAATACATTTTTAAGAAACACATATGTGGATGAAAAGAGGTCATAGTAGATACTCACATATAAACAACCTCAGATAATGAAGAGATTGAACAAATAACCCTTATCTTGTACTTTTCCTTGGTCGAGGGTATGTTAACCTCTTGTATAAGAGTAAAATAATTATTGTTATATTATACAAGAACCACATACAGAAATATTATATCATATACGATCTTCTAATATTGCTTTGTTAATAATATTTCAGTAGTATCATCAATTTGGGTGTTAATTGATTCAGTTCCCTTTATATATTTTGTTATGTAAGTCATGTTTATATTGGATAATATGTAGTTGATTCATATCCAAAATGATATTAAGTTCTTAAAAATTATTTTTTTAATCATAAAATGAAATTTATTCTTGAAAGATTATGATGGGAAATGAATCTCATCGCGTTTGTGGTGACGGAAATCCGTACGTACGCACGAGAGACAATATCATTCTATTGATAGTGAAATCGTATTTAATTGGATAGTATATAATATATATAGAATCATTAACATGTTATATTTTTTATTTACATCAATTATAATCATTATTATACCCATCCAAATAATTAAGTGTTTGAATAACAAACTACACAACGATGTGTAGATGGTAAGCCGAACGTATGCATGTATGGTGACTTGTCATTCATAGGATGGATAGAATAATGAATATAGTTTTACCATATTTATAATAGAATCATAGAATTTATAAGGTATTGTAGTTAATATTTTGGAATGGAAATAAATAAGAAAGAAGAAGTTGAAGAAGAACAGAACTTTGAAAGAGGTGGTGAAATTATTACCAATTCTTCAGGTGTTTCCTTTTGAGTTGATCATAAGGGCTCAATAGGTTGGTTTTTTTTTATCAAAGTAAGTCCTATAGTATTAAGTGAGGCTACTTGGGAGGATATTTGGGCAGGGGTTGTCCGAGAAAAATGTATTTGGAGGTGTGATTGTTGAGAGAAGGTGAAGTGCCCTTTTATAACAGAGGTGAGGGTCACTTTAGGAAAAGCTTGAAATATTATTTTATAATAAAAATAATTCAGTTTCTAATGGCTCCAAAAGGATTTATTTAGTGGATATGTTTTAGATGGGTCTAAAATATCCAATCCAATAGGTTTTAAATAGGTCTAGGTCACCATATTAACCTTATTGTTTAGATTTAACTCTTATTTAAATAGTATGACATTTACCATGTCTCTTTGTATTTTTATATTATACGGTTACTAAACTTACTATAAACTTCTAAGAGAACACATAGTGGTTCTTTAATGACATATATATTATTATATAAGTCCTTTGTCTAAAATTTATATTTTTAGTACTATTATATCATTTAATAATATAGTATTTTTTTTAAAACTCATTTATGTCAATTTTGACAATATTTAGTATTTGATTTTATTTAAAGTCCTAAAAACATTATTAATTCCCCAAAAATTCATTTAATCAACCCTAAAATTTTATATTAACCTATAAAATTCTTTTAATTCATCAAAAGTCTCAATTTACATTTATTTGGATATTTATAATATCTATTATTTTAATCGTTCATTAATAAAGTAATTATTGCATCATCATTGTGTCATAAATAAATTTACTTATATAATGTCTAAAAATTATAAATAAAATACCATTATGTATGAAATTGTTTTATATTTATAATGAATATTTATAGTTGAATTTTTCTTATGTTCTACCCTATATTAAAAATGTTTTCGTTATGAAACTTTGAATTTAACACTATTAACTCCTCTTTAAATAAAATAATAATAAATGTCCTAATCTAATCAAACTGGATCAAAAGGATCATATTTTATTCCTAGGGATGTTTTTGGTCGAAATACACTTATACAATAGAATTAGTACATGTGTTTGGGTAATAATAATATCATTTTTACCTTTAATTTCCCTATCTACTTTTAGCCGTGGTAAATAAAAGTAAAAAGTTACTACTCACCAAAAAATATTTTCATCTTATTAAACCAAATTTTAATTATAGATGTCAACCGTGACTCTCAAATTTTTAAACTTCAATTCATAGAAGCGGTAAAATTATGTTTTATGTAAATTTTCAAATGCGCCTAGAAGGTGGGTAAAAGATGGTAAAAAGTTCCATAAAATTTTATATATTTAATATTGTTATAAAATGATGCCAATGAATTAAATTGAACATATATAGGTATTATGTATCTATTTTTACCTAAACTAAATCAAAATAAAACAATTAAATATTTAAATAAATTTTTGGTTTTAAACATTAACGCATAGTTGTTAACTATTCATCAAAAATTGAAAATTTTCAAAAAAATACCAAAAATTCACCCTAAGCTAATTTTTATATTCTGAATCCAAAAATGATGTCCATTTTGGAAAATAAAATTTAGAAAGTTTAAAAAAGTGGGTATTACTATTCATAGTGGCTAGTTTTATTGGTCATGGTGTGCCAGAAATTGAAGTTGCGTACAGTGCAAGTAATTGCATTATTCGATGGGAAACGTACCATAGAAGCCTGGGGTGTTACATTCTACCCTCCTTCAAATAATTTATTCCTCAAAATTTCTAGAATATTACTGCATAAAAATACTCGGGTGGTTCTTAATCATAGGTTCCTCATGTTTCCATGTTTCCTCTTCAATCTTACGATTTATCCATAGAACATTTATCAGACGAGTCGTCTGGTTCCAAAAAACATGTTCTCTTATATCAAGAATCTTGACAGGCTCTTCATAATAAGACAGATCTGGTTCTGGTTTAATTTTATCATAGGTGAGTACATGTGTTGGGTTAGGCATGTATTTTCTCAACAGTGATATGTGGAACACATAATGAACTTTGGGGATACTTGGCAGTATTTCCAAATGATAATCTACCACTCCAATTCATTCTAGAATTTCAAAAGGTTTGATATACATGGGACTTAATTTACCCTTCTTAATGAATCATATAACACCATTCCATAAAGATACCTTCAATAAAACATGATCACCTACTTGAAATTCCAAATCCTTCCTTCGGTTATCGGCACAACTCTTTTTCCTACTTTGAGCTTCTTTGATGTGGGTTTAGATAACATTAACCTTTTCCATTGTTTCCTCAACAAGTTCTAGGCCTACGAGTTTTCTTTCACCAATATTATCCCAACAAGTTGGTGTGCAACATCTCTTTCTATACAATGCTTCATATGGTGCCATCTAAATACTTGAATGGAAGATATTTTCATTGGAAAATTCTACTAGAGGTAAATATTGATCCCAAATACCTTGAAAGTCAAGTGAGAAAGATCTCAACATGTCTTATAAGGTTTGAATAGTCCATTCTGATTTTCGATCAGTTTGAGGGTGGTAGGTAGTGCTCAAATGAAGTTCAGTATCTAGAGGATTTTGAAGGATTTTCTTGAAGCTTGATGTAAAATGAGGATAATGATCAGAGACAATAAATAGGGGTACACCATGAAGTCTTACAACTTCATTCATATATAGTCTATCTAAATGTTCAGGTGGTAAATCTTCTTTTATAGCAAGAAAATGTGTTGACTTGGTTATATGATCAATAATTACCCATATTTCATCATTCCTTCTAGGAGTATTTGTTATTCAAATGAAAAAGTCCATTGTAATATCATCCCATTTCCACTCAGGTATGGGGAGAGGTTGCATTACTCCTCTAGGATGTTGTCTTCCATATTTCACTTGTTGAAAAACCATACATCTTTACACATAATCAGAAATCTAACTCTTCATGTTGTCCCACCAAAAATGTTCTTTGAAATCCTTATACATCTTAGTGCCTCCAGTGTGTATAGAGAAATTGGATCTATGAGCATCATCCAAAAATTCCCTTTTATATCAGGTATATCGAGAAGACAAAGTCTCTCCCCAAATTTAAAAATTCTATCTTCATATACGAAGTCACTCAATCTCCCATAATTCACAGATTTAATCTTCTTTTGAAACTCCTCATAATTAGTTTGAGAACTTTTTATCCTTTCTAGTAACGTTGGTTTGGAAACCATTTAAAAAATTATTGATGTTTCACCTTCCATGGTTATTCTCATTTTCATCATTTCTAGATTCAGTAAAATAGGATCCCTTTCAAATCTCATCTTGTTTAAAACTCCATAATCCATTCTTTACAAAACATCTTCCACCTTATTTTCCTTCCCTTGGTGGTAGTGTATAGTGAAATCCTAATCCTGGAGTAGTTTCAGCCATCTCCTTTTCCATATGTTGAGTTCTTTTTGTGTGAAAATATACTTCAAACTCTTGTGATCAATATATATCTCACATTTTTAACTATAGAGATAGTGTCCCTGTGTCTTCAAAGAAAAGAATAAAACTGCTAACTAAAGATCGTAATTGGGATAGTTTATTTCATGAATTTTTAGTTGTCATTATGCATAGGAAATAACTCTATCATTCTGCATAAGGACACAACCATGTCCTTTTTTGATGCATCGCTATAAATAACAAAACCATCATTTCTTGATGGTAGAGTCATGATATGACAATTGAATAATATTCCATTCAATTCTTCAAAACATTTTTCACACTCTTTTTTCCAAACAAATTTAACCCCTTTACGTGTGAGATTTGTTAATAGGTTAGCTAATTGAGAAAAATTCTGGACGAAACGCCGATAATAACCTACTAAACCAATAAAACAATGTACCTCGGTTATACTCATTGGTGATTTCCATTCTTGGATTGAATTGGTCTTTGAAGGATCAACATAGATTCCATCCATAGAGACAATATGGATAGGAAATGAAATCTCCTAAATCTAGAACTCACACGTGCTAAATTTCCCATATAATTCATTTCTTCTAAGGGTTTTCAGAATAGTGGGAAAGTTATTTTCATGATATTCATAGCGTTTTGAGAAAACCAGGATATCATTAATAAATACCAGTATAAAGTCATCAAGATATTCCTTGAAAACTATATTCATTATATCCATGAAGATAGAGGGTGCATTAATCAGTCCAAAAGGAATTATTGTAAACTCTTAATGCTCGTGCCTAGTTCGAAATTCTTTTTTCGGAATTTCTTCCTTCTTCACACACAACTGATGATATCCAGATCAAAGGTCAATCTTTGAAAAACATTGACCACCATGAATTTGGTCGAATAAATCATCAATGCGAGGTAGGGGATACATGTTCTTTATTATTATAGAATTGATTTCCTTGTAGTCAATGCACAATCTCATGGATCTATCTTTCTTCTTAACAAAAAGAATAGGGGTTCCCCATAGAGAAACACTATGGAGAGTAAATCCCTTATTACTCAATTCCTCTAGTTGTTTCTTTAGTTCCACTAATTCCAAAGTGTTCATTCTATAAGGAGTCTTCAATATGGGCCTTGAACCTGGAATTAAATCAATGGAAAAATCAATTTCTTATTCTGGAGGATTTCCAGGTAAATCCTTTGGAAACACATCAACATATTCTTTCACAATAGGTTCGTCTCTATTTTAACATTACATTACTCACCCATAGTTATTTCATTCTCTTCCTCCCAAATAATTGAATTTACTAGAGCTATTGGGGTGGATCTAGATAAGAATCAGGTGGTGGCGTTTCTTCCATAAAGATAAGGTACTCCTTATCATCATTGAAAATTGTATCCTCCTTCTTCTTATATTAAATTTTCACATCATGGTCTGAATTCCAATCCATTACTAGGATTATATAAAATTAAATCATGGGTATGGTGATGAGATTAGTAGATAAATAACTTTTATATCCCATAATGGTAACTGATTCAAAAAACATTATTTCAATGATACTTCCCTTAATAGTTTTTACTGAAAACTCCCTTGTTAAATAAAATTGGAAACATATGATAATATTAGAAAACTGGGAAGATATGAGATAATGTGATGATCCAGAATCAAATAATGCATTGGCTAAACTTTAGGAAACTATTAAATTACCTGCCACCATGTCTTTCAAAGCTTCATCCTCATTATTAGTGATTGAATAAGCTTGTCCATGCTCCCTTGGACTTTTCTGATTTATATTTCATTGGCTCTTATGAAATTTATTTGCATAATTCCCCTTTTCTCTAAAATTGTATCATTCAAAATTGATATCCTCTTTCTTTCCCTTACAATCACAAGTTTGGTGGCCTTTTCACCACACTTGTAACAAACTCCCATTCTCTTCAGGAAAGTACGAGGGTGTTTTTTCCTGCATTAACCAAAGGATGGAAATTCAACTTTTCCCTTAATCCCCTTATTTTCATTTCAATAGTGTTTACTAGATCTATTCTTCTCTTGCTTTTCTTAAAAGTCGTAGGACTTAGAGAATTCATTTTGTCTCTTGATGGAACATGAGACAATATCTTTGTACGATGAGAAGGATTGTGAGACTACTGCTTGATAGAGAAATAGTTTTAACCCATCAATTAATATATAAATATAACTCCTTGGGTTATGTATATAATCTGTTTCATGCCTTGATAACCTTGTAAATCTAGCCTCATACTTTGCGACATTCTCATCCTCATTTTTCTTCAGACTCATAAATTTCCATTCCATATCCACTCGATGATCACAAGGAAAGTATTTTTCTAATAAAATCACTTTAAACTCCCTACATTCAATATTTTATACTTATTCATCCTCCTTATTGTTTTGAAATAATGACCACCATTGATCTGTATCTCTCATGAGGTGATAAACATCCATAAAACCCTTTTCCCTTTCACTACTCCCCAAATCATAAATTATTTTCTCTAAGGAACATATCCATTTCTCAGCTACAAATGAATTTTTAGACCCATTGAATGTTGGTGGTTTTTTCCTCATGAGCTTTCACACATTGATCTTCTGCATTGTGGATCAAGGTGCTCCATACAGGTAAGGTTATTATTCATAACCAGAGTGAGTTGTCCCAGTATAGTGATAAGATGATCAACACCAATTGCATCACCAGATCCACTATAATTATCTTGAGTATGAGGAAAATTCCTACATGGATTAGGTGTGTTTATACAATTTCCATTCCTTCCACTAGGCGCCATTTCTAAACAATGGAATACATTAGATTAGTTTATGAATCACAATACATAATTTCAATCTTATAAAACACTTATCATAAATTGAAAAGTTTATCGATATAATCCATAATAATAAAAATTCTTTCTTTGAAGAGGTATATACTCATAAATCCTACGTAATGGTTTGTAAGGAAAATGCGAATTGTCCTAAGAATATCCCCCGGGAGTGTCGTAACCAAGAGTGTAGCAAGGCCCACTGTCGTGTACCAGGATACCCTAGGTCAAGCTCAAAACTCATTGTTGGAGTATTCACTCCTAGGAACATCTTTTCTAGTGCCACCTCTACCTGCTCGTATATATACAGGGATTTACTTCTAGGAAAACTCACAAAATCTCTACATTACGAAAATTATAGAATGTTCTTCTATACAGATCAATAAAGTCTATCTTAGGGTAATTTTTTCTAATCAGATTTTTCTAAATCTATCTTCCAATGTTTGTAATAAAATTCCTCGAATACCAACTATAACACCCTGACCCTAGTTACCAGAGTCGGTGCATTATTACATAACATTGGAATGATTATAAGGGATCAAATCCCAAAAAACTGATCAGTTTAGTAGCCTTGGAAGTACTAGATACATACCTAAGTTTTACATTACATTATAAAATTACAAACAACAACAAAATTGTCTCCATGAACACATTCATATCCCTTAGACTATCCCTAAAAGTCAGTCATAATATACTTCTTCGCATCCTGGTAAAAATAAAACATAGAAAGGGATGAGCTTAGGTGCTCAGTAAGGAAACAAATATAGCGGAAACTTTCATAAATAAGAATAAACATTTATGTAAATTTATAAGACTAAAACAAGAGCCTTTTAAACTTAAACATCAGTATAATATGGAAAAGATAAATCAAATAATGTCATTTACTTATTCACATGGATATTATACTAGTCTAATAATCACATATAATATCAATATCCAATTTTATAATAATGGAATGCATAATTCCAGACTTCATAACCACATATTCAAGGCCTCATTCCAAGACTACAAAAAATATTTTTCTCAAGGCCTTGTGAAAAGACACTAGTTTGTCTTATGAGACCTACTGATGCATCAAGGAGCTATAGCGGTCTCCAACCATCACTTAATAAGTCCAATGCATTCCTCATATGAAAAGGTTTAAACATAACATAAACATTCTTATTAAAACTAGAATATGAAATGTCAATACATTATCAATAAACCATGAATGATATAAAAATAACACATCCACAGTCAAACATATCAAAAAACTTCAATACAATTTGGATGATTTGTAGCATAATAAATCACCTTAAAATAAGATTAAAATCCTCCAAAGATAATGACATAGATGAAATGAAAACTATATGAAAGAAATAGCTCTTTCTATTTTGAAATCATTTAAAAATAACATAATTATAAAAGAAAATATTTATTTGTAAAATATTCATATAATCATTTAAGGGAAGATTCGAATGTGTTATTACGGTGTAAAATAGCCTCACTTTCCATATATGGTAAAAAACATTCATTCCTTAATTTTTTCGAAAATGTCATAAAGGATATTGTTATGAAAATGACAAAAAGATTCCTTTATAAAAATATTATAAAAATTAAAACAATCATATAAATTACATTAACCCATATCCTATTAAATAGTAAAAATGTTTTGAAATACATTTTTAAGAAACACAGATGTGGATGATAAAGTGGTCCCTGTAGATACTCACGTATAAACAACCTTAGATAATGATGAGATTATAGAATTGACCCTTACCTTGTAATTTTCTTTGGTGAAGGGTAAGTTAACCACCTATATAATAGTAAAATATTTTTATTAAATTATATAATAACCACATACACAAATATGATATCATATATGATCTTCTAATATTGCTTTGTTAATAATATTTTAGTAGTACCATCATTTCGTGTGTTAACTAGTTCATTTTACTTTATATGTTTTGTTGCGTAATTCATGTTTTTTATGGATAAGATGTATTTTATTCATATACATAATGATATTATTTACTTAAAAATTATTTTTTTAATCATAAAATGAAATTTATTCATGAATGATTAGGATGGAGAATGAATCTCATCACGTTTGTGGAGACAGAAATCTGTATGTATAAACGAGCGAAAATATCATTCTATTGACGGTGAAATAGTTTATAATTGGATGGTATATCATATATAGAGAAGAATTAAAATTTTATATTTTTTATTTATATCATTTATACTCTTTATTATACCAATTCAAACAATGAAGTGTTTGACTAGCAAACGACACCATGATGTGAAGACGGTAAGTCGTACGTGCGCACGTATGGCGAATTGTCATTAATAGGATGGATATAATAATGAATATGATTGTACCATATTTATAATAACATCACAGTATTATAAGGAACTGGAGTTATTATTTTGGTATGGAAACAACAAATAAATAGTAAGTGGATGAAGAAATGAACGATGAAAGAGGTGGTGAAATTATTACCTCTTCTTTGGGTGTTTCCTTTTGAGTTGATCAAAAGGGATCCTTAAGATGGATTTAAGATCAAATTAATGCCTCTTGGATTAATTGAGGGTATTTGGGAGGATATTTGGGCAGGTTTTGGCTGATCCAAATGGATTTGGAGGTGTGATTTGTTGAGAAGGGGAAGTTCCCATTTATAAGAGAGGTGAGGGTCACTTTAGGAAGAGCTTGAAATATTATTTAATAATAAAATCATTTTCGGCTTCTAATGGCTCCAAAAAAATTTATTTAGAGGATAAGGTGGGTATGGGTCGCAAACCTTTCAAAAAATAGGTTTTAGACAGGTTTAGGTCACCATATTAACATTATATTTTAGATTTAAATATTAGTTAAATAGGTTGACATTTACAATATCTCCTTGTATTTTTATATTATATGGTTAATAAACATACAATAAACTACCAAGCAAACTCCAAGTGGTTAATTAATAAAATATATATTATTATTTAAGTCCTTTGGAAGAACCTTAGATTTTTAGGACTATTATATCATTTAATAAAATAGTATTAAAAAATATCATTTATGTAAATTTTGATACTATTTAGTATTTGATTTGTTTTAAAGTCCTACCAACTTGATTACTTCGAAAAAAATTCATTTAATCATCCCAAACATGTCATATTAACCTATAAAATTATTGTAATTCATAAAAAGTCTCAATTTACATTTTTTTTGACATTTATAATATCTATTAGTTTAATCTTTTTTTAATAAGGTAATTACTACATCATCATTGTGTCAAGAATAAATTTAATTATTTAATGCCTAAAAAATATAAATAAAATACCATTATGTAGGAAATATTTTTATATTTCTAATGAGTATTTATATTTGAATTTATCTTATGTGTAACTCTACATTAATAATGATTTAGTGAGGAATATTTGAATTAAACACTTTAACACTTATCTAAATAAAATAATAATAAATTTCCTAATCTAATCCAAGTGTATCAAAAGGATCTTATTTTATTCCTAAGGTTGTTTGTGGTTGAAATACACTTATCCAATAGAATTAGGACATGTGTTAGGGTAATAATAATATCATTTTTACCTTTAATTAATTAATTTACATTTAACCGTGATAAATAAAAGTTAAAAGATATTATCCACTGAAAAAACTATTTTCATCTTATTGAACAACATTTTACTTAATGATTTCAACCGTGTCTCTCAAATTTTGGAAATTCAATTCAAAAAATCTGTACAATTTCGTTTTATTCAAATTTGAAAATGCGCCTAGAAGGTGGGTAAAAGGCGGTACAAAGTTTAATAAAATTGTATATATCTAATATTATTATAAAACGACTCCAATGAATTACATTTAACATATATAGGTATTATATATCTATTTTTACATAAAATAAATTTAAATAAAATAATTAATTATTTAAATAAAAAGTCGGTATCAAACAATAACACAGTGTTATACACTGTTCATCAAAAATTCAATGCTTTCAGAAAAATACCAAAAATTCACCCTAAGACAATTTTGATATTTTAAATTCAAAAAATAATGTCCATTTTGAAAAATAAAATTTATAATGTTTTAAAAAACATGTATTACTATTCATAACGGCTAGTTAGATTAGTCATAGTTTTCTAGAACTCGAAGTTGCATACGACACAAGCTATTGCATTATTCAAAGGGAAACGTACCGTGGAATATTTGGGTGTTACAGTTGCTTTGTGTCAATTTAATTCTATTTTGAAGTAAAGGTGATGAGGTATAAAGAGTTTATATCTCTTCAAAAAAGGAAATTTGGGTGTGTGGGTTCTTTAGATTCACTTTAAGGACACTTTCACTATTCTCCCTATATTTTTTATTTTGAGGTGGCTAGGGCCTGGAATTCCAAAGAGTAATTGAATCTAGAGTCCAGTATCCAGAAAAAACATTTATGTTTATAGAATATCTTTTAGTGATATCTTGGGATGAAGTGATAAATAATTTTCAGGTATAGACTGGATTATCACTGGATGGAAGTCATTGAAGATTTCCAAGGAGTAAATATGGGGAATGGTGGTTCTCAATTATCTAGGAAATAGAGGATTAGTCCAACAGAGGATACTATTATGAAACCCCCCCTAAAGGAACACCTCCATGTTCAAAAAATAGTGAATGGAAATAATGATTCTTGAAGTACACCACTAACACGACATGAGTTGGTGAAACGCTCCAAGGGTATAACATACATAAAAATGAGGACATTACCCAAAAAGAAAAAATGAAGAATGAGAGAGTAGATATTAATAGAAACAAAATCCTACACATGATATAAATAAAATGATTCCCAAGTATATTCATGTAATTTAACACAAAAAATAGAACAATTGGATAAGGAACTACAAGTAAAGATAGATAACTAAATAGTTACGAAAATCCCAAAATACTTCAAAACAGAAATGTGATGGTAATATCCTACCTGATATCTAATATGATCTTTCTAAATTGAGAAAATCTAATATATACCTAATGTGATCATAATAGGTATTTTAAGTATGATCCTCATTGAAGCCTCTCATGTAAAAGATAATTATTGAATAATAAAGCCTGATGAAAAAAACGTGAAGTTGACACACCACCTAAAAAGGTATACTATGTTCCCAGAATCACCATTACAATCTCTCACAAAAAAACACATACAAGAGATCATATCATATAGTAAAATAAAGGGTAGATGATACGAATTCCCCATTGGTTTACCATCATATAGTAACATAAAGGGTAGATGATACGAATTCCCCACTAGCTTACCGCCCTTCCCCAATGTCGCATGTCCTAAGTCATCTTTTTCCAAAAAGGAAGTCATCCTGAAGACACTTATGATAAATAATTATAACATGCATCTTCTACTTACATCATATCATCACCCAAATATATACCTCGTGATAGTAACAGAGTATTTTCTTTGCACCACCATAGATTCTATGCCATGTATTATTCCTTGAGTATTGTACCTCAATCTATCACAACCCACATGTTGACTATTTTACATCAATCCATCACATCCAACTGAAATCATATATTTAACAGTCTTCTGGGAACCATATCTAGAGATACATGTGTGTGAAGTAACAACCAGCCAATACAACCCTCTACTCAAATGAATTTGGAATGATATCCACTATGAATACCCGCATATAATACTTCAAGGTGAAGAGAGAGAGGCCAGTAGGTGTGTTCAGTAACTTGTTCCCTGCCAACATGGATGTTGGGGAAAAACACCTCCTTGAGTCCAAAACGCATCACTCACCCTATTGATATGGGTGGGGAATTATATGAAATCATAAAAAATACATGATATAATTTAGATTAAAGACACACTATGGTAATTAACCTAATCTTAGGATTAAATGCAGTTATTGTCTCATAGAAACATAGCTAAAAATGCTAAGAATTAGATATCCTATAACAAAAAATCATTGTATATTCATTAATAAATTTGTTTCCACTAAATATTTAATTTTATATTAATTAATAAATAACCAATTAATTAATTTTATTCAACTTCACACTCGATAAACTCAAAGCGAAGTCCATTCCACTCTATAATAATCTATCTGAGTAAATATTTTTCTCAAGATTAACATATTTTGAGAATTTTGAAAAAAACCAAAATCTATTTCGGTTAAAATATTAATTTAACATTATTATCCTTCCATAATACCATATAATCT
The DNA here is from genome assembly GCA_963277665.1 of Viscum album. Taxonomy (NCBI): domain Eukaryota; kingdom Viridiplantae; phylum Streptophyta; class Magnoliopsida; order Santalales; family Viscaceae; genus Viscum; species Viscum album. Next base: position 25,252,475 of record OY728145.1, on the reverse strand, counting down.
AGGAAACATTCAATGTTACCATAAAATATATTGATAACCAAGAATAACCATCTACGCCATTAAGTCGGAAAGAAATGTAGGTACAAGATACCTAGTCACCTGACCCATAACCAAAATATAAAAAAGAAATAATCCAATATTTATACATAATAATAGTAAATCCTAAATTCAACCCATTCCTTCAATTCTAGTTCCATATCCAATAACATCATGCATGTAACCATCAATCTCTCCCTCTCAAGTGTTAACTACTGCCACATAACCATTACTCCATCCATATATCTCATTAACCAAAAACCATCCTATGATCATATCATATCATATAATAAGGCTCATATCTAGATCAAAAATTATAGGAAACAATCAATAACAATTTTTAATAGATAATATAATAGCTAAAAAAAGTCACCCATCCTTTATATGCATATTATCTATCAATACCTAAATCTTTTATCTTAATCAATGAACTGATTTTATTCCCACATAGGATTAACTAAATCATTTATCAAATGTTATAACTATGGTTAAACTAAGTCATTTGATATCACAATCTATTAGTTATTTAAACATGATTCTAAGCATAATGTAATGTTTAATTTAAATTTAAGTATGGTAAATATCAATTAAAACACTTTTTATTCCTATTATCAAACAAAATCATGTCTAGCCTTAGGTCCTTTAGCTAATTCCATTAAAAAGAATGAGAAATATCAATTTAACTTTATTTAGGTATTTCTTTTTTAATTCCCATAAAAAAATATAAATTATTATTTACAAGATAATATAATTTAGTCATTATCTAACAAGTCATTACCTGCTTTGATTTATTTTTCCATTTTCATCAAATTAAATATAAAAAACCATAGCATAAAAATATTTTAGAAATAATGAAATTATGTAGTACACTATGTATAAAATCATTTATAAAACCATTATCATGGTGAAAAAACATACTATCGATACAACCATAAACCATTTCATTCCTTAATATGCTTTGATATTTAGAATAGTTAATTAAAAATTAACTTGGGAAGCTATAACATGATTAAATTATGATTTAAAATAAAAACAATGATAATTAATGAATACCCTACCTCAATAATATCAGTGTTTTTTAATCAAGGAATGGAATAACGTTTTTGATCTCTAATCACCTCTCTAGAAATAAAATTGCATCCCTGTAAGAATGTTACATGAAAATCGTGCTAAAAAAATATTCGAATAACACTAGAATAATAAGGGATATATAGAACTATAACATGGAATGAAATGATGGGAGGATAAAATATCTATAATATAATAATCCACAAGAGAAAAAATAATAACTATCCTCAGAAGACAATAGATCGATCTCTAGAAGGATGTGGTTGAATCTGAGCAGAAAGTGCTTAAAAGGCCTTCAAAATCCCAATATAGAACATGGGGTTTGTGAGATAAAGGTTATTAAAATTATATTTCAATGGTGTATTCATGTATCTATAGGATAACTAGGAGGTTTAAGGCCCTGACATAGTTCCCTAAACCATGGTGTAAAGGTTCTGACATAGAAAAAACTATGATGCAAGACAATGGGCCATGCCATAATAATCCTAGAAAAAACTTCGTTCAAGAAATAAATAAAAATACATAATACATATCCTATAATTTTGGATGAGAAGAAAGAAACAAGTTAATCCATTATTCCATATAATTTCACCACTAAAAGGAGGATATTATGTGACCTTACTCTACTATATAGAAACCATAGAGTTGGAAGAACAAACCAAACCCACCTCTTGGGCCTCTATGCTGTAACTCTTAAGACTACTCCAATTCATCAACCTCTAAGGTAATGGATCATTTAAAAATATTTTTCTAAGAAATAAATATTCAAAAAATGGTATAAGTGTAAAAAAATCCTTCTCTTGATCCCCTATATTGAAGATGTACTATCAACCCCACAACTACCCTATTTACAACATAGTAGATCCCTCTGTAACGACCCAAAGTATTATCAATGGAAAAACCTTCTCATAATCATTTTTTAAAGTATAATCACATTAGGAAACTCAATTATATATAATGATAATAAATAATATGTGACCATTAAACATAATTTTCTCCACTTATGTGTTTTGAATTTTGAAAATATGACAAACATGGTTGCACTGAGGATGGTTTTTTGGGTCTGGTGGAACAAACATAATTATTGGTGAATATTATCCAACCCTTATGAATATCGACCTACCGTTATGTATAGTTACCTACCATTATGAATATTAACCTTACATATGATTGTATATATATACAATTTAAGTGAAAGTATGGTATACCTATATCTTAGAGTAAGTAAATAAATGATTTTAATTTTTTATTTTTCGAATGAACTATTGTATTATTTAAAAATGTAATTTAACATACTTGGAAATTTATTTTTGAAAAAAAATTTCATTTCTGGATTATACATGTTGAAAATTGGTTATGGTGAATTTTTGGGATTTTTCTGAAATACTTGAATTTTTGTGAATAGTGAAGTTCAATAATTTACAAAATATGCTAAATAAATGATTTTTGCATCATTATTGAGTCATGGATGATATAAATGGAAAATTAATCTTACTCAAATTAAATTAATACCATTATTGGGCATGTAATCATCACTATAACTTTTTCTTTTGGATAAATAATAATTTAATGAATATAATATTGAGAAAACCCCTCTCCCCTCTTCTATAAATACCACCCTTCACAACCTCATTTCTTCACACCTCTCAAGATTAAAACCTTTCCTAAAATCTACCCATATATATTACCAGGACAATACCACATGTCCAAGAGCTTATGGTCTCATCAAAATACCAAATCTAAGGTTTCTTAAGGAGGATTCAAGAGGTAATTCCCCTCTCTCTTCTCATTTAATTTCCTTTCAATTTCAAGTTCTTTTCATAATCTCTCCCCACATATCCTCATATAAATTGTATGGTAATACCATTATCATACATATACTATAATTATATGATTCAAATGTGGTAATATATCATTTAATCCCCTTCTTCTATTCTTTTTAATTTTTAAAGGAAAATGTTGTTCGTGGGGTGTTAATTTATAACCTTCAATAAATACGTGTTTTCATTTTCTATTACCACCTTCAGATATGGTATTGAAATGATTTTTATGGTGAAAAAAGTTTATGTTATATTTATTATATCCCATTTAATGTTTTGTAACTAACTTATTTAGATACTACTAAATGATTAAACAAAACAAGTTCGTGGTGGTCAAAAAACCACCTGAATTAACCGAAACGTTCATCATTAAATTCATATCTAATGATTCATTTTCATGGTATATAAAAAAATTATTCATAAGATCATTTTATTCTCTGTAACATCATCAATAAAATATAATTATAATTATGTTTTTTTATCCATTTTTTAAATGAACTTCTATTCATGAATATAAGTGAACCGTTCAAGAAAACTACAAAAAATGAACGTTCCCAAACAATATATTTAAACACTATAACTCATAAAAAATCCTATAAATGAACATAATAAAAACTTAATGAATGTTATAAATTTATAAAAGGTTCTATAATTGTTAATTAATTAATATAATGTGGTTATAAAAGAAATTAATATGAAGAAAGCATTCAAATACAAGTTATGGGGAAATTCTCAAACACAACTCTCATATATTGATTTTTCCTTCATTCAACCCATTTTCACGATGGATATTCATTGAGAATAATTTATTTATCTTTATAATACCTATTCTTTGATATAAATTTTTCCTATTAGAATTTATGACAATCCCAATGTTCATCCAAAAGAATTATTCTTACAAATAAACACCCTCTTTTTTACTTCTCAAAGATTATTTCTACTTCACTAATCATAGATTGTTCTATTTAAAGAATGTTATCCATTAATTATTTTGGGAGAAAAATGTTTGTGACTTTATTATTTATGATTTAAAACCCAGTACATTTCATGGTTTATTTTATTTTTAGTTTAGACATATGTTCTGTGTGGCATGCCAGATAATGTAAATGTTATGATGTGACGGGTGAACCCAGAATTTTATAGTGATCCAATGCATTGGGTAAAGTGATGAATCTCATTAGTTAAAGTGAAATGATTAATGAAAATGATTATAGAATTTTCAACAACTATGTGATATAGTTAAACACTAAAAAATGATGTTTCATTTTTATACATTCCCACATTTCATGTATTTTATTAATGCTTCCTCTCATGTTCATGATCCTTTGTCTATGTTATGATTGTGCTCACCCATTGTTATATTTTTCATATCTATCCTCTTACGAGGATTTTAACTCACCCTATTTTGATGTATATCCTTAGGTTATTATGTGTACTAAGTAGTTTTCAAGGGACAATAATAAGCTAGAGAATAATGGATTAAATAAATGTTTGTGTTTTATGTTGTAAATAGTATGCATGGTCCTAGTTTTCCCAAGACACTAAACATTTGGATCCTTATTGTGTAATAATATTATGTTGTTCATATTCTAAATGATGTAATAGTAGTATAAGAAAAGGTTGTGTCACTATAGTTTGTATCAAAGGTAAGGTTTAGTCAATTTTGGAATTAGGATTAGTGAACCCTAGAAAAAACCTGTAGTTTGAGACTAAGTAAAATTATGCACACAAGAAGATTTTATAAACATTGGGATCCCATAATATATAATTTTTGTATTATTTTCACAAGTGAATAAGTTATTTATTCATGACTCATTGGAATATTTTTGGTTCTAACCTTTTCTGTATAAGAAAATGGTGGGAACGAGGAGAATTCAGGACAAAAAATCTGTGTGAGGGCCAATGCAACGATTTCCCAAATGACATCCCCAATTCTTTGGGAGGAGAAGTTAAAAACATCATAGAGATTCTTACCAACTATATCAAGTTACAAAAAATAACCAGAATAATGGGGAACATCCCCATTCACCTAAGAGGTGGAAACTGGTTGTCGATTATTTTATGTGGCAATGACCATTGACGTTTAGAGCATCTTGTGATCCACCAGTCGCGGAATAGTGGGTCAACTCCATGGTGAAGATATTTTCTATGCTTCACTATTCTGAGATGGATAATCTGCCTCTAAAAATTTATCATCTATATGCAGAGGCTGACCAAATGTGGGATTTAGTTAAGAACACTAAGACGACTAATGAAATTGAAGAGATGGTATGACAAGACTTTAAGATAATGTTTCTTAATAGGTATTTCTCAAGAACTCTTCATAAAAAGATATATAGATAATTAATAGATCTCTAGAAAAATGAAGGATAATCTATCCCAACCTACAATGATAGGTTCGTAAGGATTTCAAGGTACACTTTGGGTTTTATTATCAACAATGATATCCAAATTGATAGATTCTTTAGTGGATTATAACCACGCCTTCAAAAGGATCTTACAATTCGAGACGTTGGGAGTTATGAAGAAGTTTTTCAGTGTTCACTCAAAGTGGAGATGTAGTTTGTGGAATGGTACCATGGATATGGTGATAAGAAACAATATATGGAGTTTCATGTTGGAGGATATCATTATAAATATGGAAAGAAAACTCAACCACCCACATGAAAAAAATGTGGTAAGATACATCATTGGAACTTAACTAAAAGGATGAAGAAGTGCTTATTCTATGGGAAATAAGGCCACCAATCTCATGAATGTCACAAATACATGACAAGGCCAGATAATGTGGTGGATAAAAAGAGATCATCACCCATGGTCTGATGCTACAATGATAGGAGGAAAGGGAACTGTGCGAGACAATGCACTAAAACTCGAGTCCTTGAGGGTAATCAGGGTCAGCAGCAAAAAAATCCAAAGGATCAAGGGAAGGCTTATGCCATCACAAATGAATAATTGAATCAAGATAATGAAGTCTTACAAGGTACACTTACTATTCAATCAATAATTCCAAAACTCTTATTTTATTCTGGTTCTACGCATTCCTTTATATATTTCAATTTTTCTTGAACTATAGAATCGATGCCCCAAAACCTTGAAGTAGAGATATCTAAAAAAATAAATAGTGGTGAAATAATTGCAACCCAAGCGTTTGAATCTTCTCCTATTGGCGTATGTGGGAGGATTCTTTCAGAGAATATTTTAATACTTACCTTGGTGGAATTTTACACTATAATGGGAATGGATTTTCTATTATTATATAGATAACATATCAGCTATCAGGAAAAGAAAATATCTTTTCATATTCTGAATCATCCCATGATCCCCTAAAAATGCAAGGAAGATCATGAATCTCCTTTGGAAAATCCTTAATCGGTGTTGGTGTTGATTACATGTGAAGAGGAATACATCACTCAAATGGTTGATTCAAAGGAAAGTGTAAACCTAGTGAAAATTCACATCATGAGGGAATATGTTGATGTATTTTCTAAAGAGTCACCCGAACTTCCCCCAGACCGCGAGGTAGTGTTCTCTATAGATCTCATACCCGAATCTACCCCTATCTCAATGTGTCCCTATAGGATGGATCCTATCGAACTGTAGGTGTTACAGAATTAGTTTCAAGAGAATTTATACAAACAGTTTATATTCCCTTGTGCATCACCTTGGGGTGCACTAGTTCACTTTATGAAGAAGAAGGATGGATCAGTGTATATGTGTGTCGATTATTGGGAACTCAACACGATCACCATAAAAAAAAGTAACCTCTTCCAATTATTGAATAATTGTTCGATTAGTTAAGAGGATCTCAACAACTCTCAAAGGCGGATCTTTATTATGGATATCATCAAATTTAGGTGAAGAAGGAAGATATTCAGAAAACCTCCTTCCATAGAAGGTATAGGCACTATGAGTTTCTGGTGATTCCCTTTGTACTTACTAATTCCATTGAAATCTTCAGGTATTTGATGAATAGGGTATTTAGAAATTACCTAGAAAAATTTGAGGTAGTGTTTATTGATGATATTATCATCTACTCCATGATCAAGGAGGAACATGAAGAACATTTAGGACTAGTATTGGAGACATTGAGAATGGAAAATTTGTGTGAAATGCTAAGAAAGTGTGGCTTTTTATGAATCCATTCATCTTCTTGGGACATGTGATCACTAGTGAGGGAATTTCTATGGACCCTTAAAAAATAAAGGGGATTGAGGAATGGACCAAACCCTCTAGTTTCACAGAAATCTGCAGTTTTCTTGGATTAGTTGGGTACTACCGACATTTTCTGAGTAATTTCTCATGACTGTCTAGAATGATAACTTATTTAACAATGAAATGGGTAAAGTATGTCTATGTGGATGAATGTTATTAAAACATCAATGAGTTAAAGAGAAGGATGATCACTACATCTAAAATCAAATTACCAAAAATTGGAGAAAGTTTTTTCATATACAGTGATGCTTCAAAGAATAGCTTGGGTTGTGTACTCTTGAAAAATGATAATGTGATAGCCTATGCCTCGTGGAATTTGATGATCTATGAGCAGAACTACCTGATACATTATCTAGAGCTAGAAACTTTTATTTTTTTACTGGAAAATATGGCAACACTGCCTTTATGGTGATAAGTGTGACATATACACCGACCACAAGATCCTAAATAATATATTCACACAAAAGGAGCTCAATGGGAATCAAATGAGATAGTTATAGCTAATAAAGTACTATGATTTCTCTATTCATTGTCATCTTGGCAATGGAAACAAGGTAGATGATTTTCATAGAAGAAAATAACCTACTACTCTATCCATGTCTCGGATAGAGAAAAAACCTTATATTCATGGACATGTAAAGGATGGGTTTGGAAATCATAAGAGATAGGGATACATCCTATATTGACCAAATGATTGTGCAACCATCTATCTAAGAGATTATTAAGGAGGTACAATGGGATGATCATGAGTTACAAAATAAGATGAATGTAGTAATGGAAAAAAAGATCCAATAGTTCCATATCATTGATGAGGGCATGATTAGGTTTTGAACAAGCCTTTGTGTGTCTTCATAGCTTGGGATAAATAAGTAGTATTGTATAATACACATAACTAAAAATTCTCTATCCATCTTGGTAGAACCAAGGGGTACCAAGATCTCTATGAACACTTATGGTGGGAAAACAAGAATAAGGAGATTTTAGAGTATATCTCAAGGTGCTTGGTATGTCAGAAAGTTAAACCAGAGTGACAAAAGTCCAAAGGGATGATGAAAACATTGCTTATACCCATGTGGAAATGGTAGAATGTGAATACGGACGTTGTCACGCGTCTCCCAAAGACATCTAAGGGAAATAATGCGATATGTGTGGTGGTTGACTAACTCACTAAGACTGCTCATCTTATTGCTATTTGAGATGATCTCTCGCTTGAACAACTAGAAAAGATATCGGTGAAGTAAGTGATGGGACTATGTGGTGTTCCACTATCGAATGTCTCTGATTGTGATCCAAGGATCACATCTAAATTCTGGATAAGTCTTCAATATGATTTAAGTACTAAATTAAAATTTTCCATATCCAATCACCCCTAAACCAATGTCCAGTCCAAAAGAACAATTTAGATGATTGAAGATAGGCTAAGAGAATGCTCTCTAAAATTCAAAGGTGTATGGGATTAGTATCTCCCATTAGTTGAGTTCTCATACAATAATAGATTCCACTTGAGTATTTAGATGGATCCATATGAAGCTCTATATGGAAATAGATGTAGATTTCCAACCTATTAGGATGAAGTTGTAGAAAGAAAGAAACTAGGACGTGATCTTGTGCAAGAGATGACAGAAAAGGTTTAAGTTATCCTAAAACATATCAAAGCTTATCATAGTAAGAAAAAGAGCTATGATGACAATTTTCGAAGGGACATGGATTTCGACATTGGATATAATGTCTTCTTTCGAATATCACCATGGAAGAGATCCATGCAGTTTGGGAAGAAAGGGAGGAAAATACCATGGTACATTGGACCTTTTGAGATCCTTGACCGCATAGGATCTGTGGCCTATAGAATTCACATCCATTGAATATAGATCAATTTCATGATTTTTTTCACATATCGTTCTTGAAGAAGTACATACCAGATCCCTCACATGTACTAAACTCAGAGGTGGTACCACTGGATGATGATATATCCTATAATGAGAAGCCAGTAAAGATTCTAGACTGGAGAGATAAATTTCTATCAAATGGGACAACCCACCTTGTCAAAGTGTTGTGGAGGAACCATAAGTTTGACTAAGAAACTTTGGAACTTTAGGAGGTGATAATGGAGAAGTACTCTCACTTGTGTGTGTAAAACGAAATTTTGAGGTTAAAATTCCATAAGGGGGGAGAATGTAATGACCCAAAGTTTTATCTATGGAAATACCATCTTATAATCATTCCTTAAAATATAATAAAATTAGGAAACACAATTATATATATTGATACTAAATACTATGTGACCATTAAACATAATTTTCTCTACTTCTGTGTTTTGAATTTCAAAAATCTGACATACACGGTTGCATTCCAGATGATTTTTGGGGTCTGATAGAACAAACCTAATTTTTAGTAAATGGTAACCTACCCTTTTGAATAGTGACCTACCCTTATAAATATTAACCTACCCTTATGAATATTAATCTTACATATGATAGTATATATATATGATTTATGTGAAATTATGGTATACCTATATCTTGGAGTAAGAAAATAAATGATTTTAAATTGGTATTTGTTGAAAAAACTTTTATTTTAATTAAAAAATAAATTTAATAGATTTATAAATATTTTTTTTGAAAAATGGAGTTCATTTTTGGAATCTACACATCAAAAAATGGTTACTTTGATGTTTTGGGATTTTTCTGAAATACATGAATTTTTTGTGAATAGTAAAATTAAATAATTTAAAAAATATGCTAAATAAATGATTTTTTTGCATCATTCTTGAGTCATGGATGATGTAAATGGACATTGTTTCAAACTAATATGAACTTATTACTATTATTGGTAATGGAATTATCACTATTACCTTCCTTTTGGAGAAATAATAAATTAATGAAAATAATATTGAGAAAACCTCCCTTCCCTCCACTAGAAATACCACCCATCACACCCTCATTTACTCACACCTCTCAAGTTTCAAGACTTGTCTAAACTCTACCGAAAATTTTTCCTTATCCCCTACCTTATTTACAAGATCTTCTGGTCTCATCAAAAGACCAAATCGAAGGTTCCTTAAGGAGGATTCAAGAGGCAATTCCCCTCTGTCTTTTCCTTCAATTTGCTTTCAATTTCAAGTTTTTTTCTTAATCTCTACCCACATTTCCCCATAAAAATGGTATGGTAAGTCTATTATATCACCTATAATAAAATTTTATGATAATAATGGGATAATATATCATCCAACCCCTTCTCCTCTTCTTCTTATTTTAGTAAGGAAAATGTTGTTCGTGAGGTGTTAATTTATCACCTTCAATAATAAAATCATTTAATTTTTCATTAACACCTTCAGATATGGTAATGAAACCATTTTTATGGTTGAACCAGATTATTTTATATGAATTATATCATATTTAATGTTCTATAAATAAGTTATGTACGTATTACTTAATGATTAGACAAAACAAGTTCGTTGTGCTCAAAAATCACCCAAATTAACTCAAACGATCATCATTAAATTAATATCTAATGATTCATTATCATGGTATATTAAAAATTATTTATAAGATCATTTAATGTTATATAACATCATAAATATTATATAATAACCATTATTTATGTTTATAAGTGTTTTAAATGAACTTCTATTCATGAATACAAGTGAACCCTTCAAGAAAACTATAAAAATGAATGTTCCCAAATAATGAATTTAAACTCAATAACCCATAAAAAAATCCCATAAATGAAAACAATAAAACCATAATGAATCTTATTAATGTATAAAATTTTCTTGAATTGTTAATTAATTTACCTAATGTGGTTATACAGGACATTAAAATGAATAAATCATTCTGATACAAGGTAAGGGGAAATCCTCGAACCCAACTCTCATACTTTGGGTGTTCCCTCATTAAACACATTTTCACTATGGATATTCCATAAGAATAATTTATTCATCCTCATATTACCAATTCAGTGATATAAATTTTCTATAATTGAATTTATAACAAACCTAATGTTCTTCCAAAAGAACTCTTCTTTCAAATAAACACCCTCATTTTACTTCTCAAAGATTGTTTCTACTTCACTCATTGTTGATTGATTTATGTCAAGAATTTTGTCCACTATCTATTTTGGGATCCAACTGTTTATGAATGTATTATTTATGATGTTAAACCCATTCCTTTCCATGGGTTATTTTATGTTTATGTTTGACATATGTTCTATGTGGCATGCATGATAATGAGAATGTTATGATGTGTTGGGTGCACCCAGAATTAAATAGCACAAAAAGAATGTTATAATGTGACGGGTGTGCCTGGTATTATAAAACTCTCTAATGAATTTTGTAAAGTGATTAATCTCGTGAGTAAATGGAATTGATTCGTGAACATGATTCTATAATTGGGCACAATTATTTGTGGTATTTAACCACTAAGACATGATGTTTCTGTTTTATGCACAGCCACATTTCAAGTATTTTATTAATGCTTCCTATAATGTTCATGATACTTTACCTTGGTTATTATTGTGCTCACCCATTTTCATATTTTTCATATATATCCTCTTACTTGTATTTTATCTTTTCCCTTTTGATGTATATCTTCTAGTGATTATGTGTTCTAAGGAGTTTTCAAGGGATAATAAAAAGATAAAGAAGAATGGATTAAATAAATGTTTTGGTTTTAGGTTTTAAATGTTATGTGTGGTCCTAGTTATACCAGGACACTAAACCTATGAATCCTCATTGTGTAACACTATTATTTTGTTTATATTTTAAATTATTTAATAGTAGTTTATGAAATGGCTGAGATTCTATACCATCTTTGATGTAAAAAATATCTTCAGCTGTGACATAAAATTAACTCTATTGTTTCACCCCCAAGCCTCCTCTTGGAACTTAAGACATGTAATAGTCATAAAAAAATTATTTAAAAGGATCTGATCCCTTACATCATATACATATCAAAATATTCTTTCCCTCAAGAATTTAAATCAAATGTATGAGATAAAGAAAAAAGGGTTCGTTCGAATATCCACCCCATGATATACCTCTCAATAATATCAAAAACATGGGAGTTCAAGCACATAGCCCAAAGGAATATGTAGATAATGAAACAAAAACAATTTACTACTAAACACTCACCCTTAAAGAATACCTATCAAATTGGAGAAAAGTCCCAAACAAAATATCAAGTAAGAAAAAACCATCTCATAAATAAATAATGGTCAACATCTATAAATTAGAGTCACTACAACATAATAAATAATCATAAATTAGCTCTAGATATTGATAGGACATAATTGAATCATTCTCTAAGGTACACTTATTCACACCACCGGGTCACCACTAGATACAAACAAAGGGATTAACATGCCAACACAACAATTTCTTTTGTTGGTCCTGGATCTCCATATGCTACTATTCTAATGTTGCATCATCAAAAATGTTGATATCATCCCAATAAATAATTAGGGAGTTATCATGAAGATTATAAGGAATATTTGATAAATGGAAGACATTATGCATCTTAATCATCTATGGGGGGAAGTGATATTTGATATTTTTTTGGCTCTAACATGAGACAATGAACCAAAATCCCTAAAAACTAGGTAGAAATATTACTACCACATCCAATGAATCACTATCAATGTTTAGTATCAACCTACAAGAACACATGATCTCAAATTTCAAACATTATAGTTCTCCTCCTACGACCAATATAGGGCTTCTAATGATCCTACATAACCTTCATCATCGGGAAAATAACCTAAACTATCCATATTCTATTCTGAACTAGTTACTTTCCATGAATTACTATTTCCATAAACCCATTCCATAAAAATGGATAACAACACGGTCATCCATACAAGGATTAAAATGGTTCCATTCCAACGATGGAGTGAACACTTTTTTTGTACGAAAAATAGATGAAAGCATGACCCTTATCCACAAACCTCTATGATTCAAGACATGAGAATGCTAAATGTCTTCAAGAGTATGGATAGTCCACATTCATTGACCACATATATATAGATGAGATATAGTTATAAGGAATAATTGAGAGCCAATATAATTTTGGAAACCTCTCCACATCATTGATGTATAATGAGTATCATGATCAAATATGATTATCCTCGTGACTCAATAGATTCTAGAAACGTCATCCAGGTACTCCCTTAACAAAACCGCCACATATATTGACTCATTTTTCATTATAATGAGAGATAATTTCATAAAATGTTACTCTATCATCCATATAGAATCATATCCTCCAAAATCATGAGGAAACATAGGGGTGAAGTTCATTGAAATGTCCTCCCACATCCACTAAAGAACATCCAAAAGCTGTAGAATCCAATGGAAACAAAACTCCCATCCTTCACCTTTGGGAAAAAACCATTGAGATATAATATTTACAACTAGTGTCTTCAATGAAATCCAAAAAAACTACCCTCTAAGAGTGTTGTGCATCCCGATCATGCTAGTATGTACCACTAAGGTTGATCAATGGAATTCATGGAGAACCATAATAGACATCGCTTAAGGTAGGAAAATACTCCCCTAAAAAAACTCATGATGTTTTTCATACTTATCCCAACCTTCAGTAGTATCAACAAAGACAACTTGATATCTCTAAACCTAATCCATTGTGTCCCCCCACTAGGACTCCTCCAATAGCTACACCAAAGATGACTGCACTGCCATCTAGGAAAGACAACCTCTACCACCATCCTCTACCGTATCAAGATATATCATTGAGAAATCCTCTCTTACTATGAAGAAATCTATAGATTCAGGAATGAAAACATTCCATTAATTCCAACTCTATACATCCGCTATAAAATTTCCTTTTCATGGTTTATATGAAATATCAGAGTTATAATCATACAATAATTCCATTCAGCTTCTCTATCACATGATTATGTTATTCTTAGAGAAGTCAAACCTCATTCTATTACGATAAGTAAAATCATAAAATTCTCATTGATGATGTAATGTTACCAGAACAATAAGGAAAAATAAACTAATTACATCTTGAGAGAGTATGATACATAGGTACTCTCATTGAGATGTTACTTCCGAGATCGATTAGAAACAAATGATATCTTTTGAATTAGAATATAGCTCAAACCAATACATGAGGTATCATAGAAAAACATGAACTAAACACATTATTCTAGAAAATAATGAAATAGGGAAATATCAAACATTTCGTTGAAGTACTTGAAATCCACCTCAAACTGAACAGTATATATAAATGTCAGATCCTTTCTTTTCAAGTCTATCATAGGATTAAAAATTGGATAGAAATAAATTAAAAACCATATATTATATCCTAAAGGATAAATAAACTCCACACCTCAGAAACAGTCTTGGAATCATCCCAAGAAATGAATTCTATGATCATTTAAGGATACAACACTACTGATCATTGGTATATGTCATTCCCCATTAAACATATTTATGAGGCTAGAACACATACTTTAAGAGCTTCTCAAATAGCTTCATATAATGAAATTATCAAATAAAAACACACAGATTCTCTATGTGTTCCTTCTTATATACAGAGTATAGTATGATTTCATTGATTAAAACTACCATGAGCCAATCTAGTATCTCTTTGAAAACTACATTTATGAAACCCATGGACATGGATGGATAATTTTTCACATCTAGTGGATTCACAAAAAATCATAATACCTATATTTATATAAGAAAACAATATTTGAAATATCCTCATCCTTCAATCATATATGATGATATCCCAATCATATATTGACCATTGAGAATCATCTATCTCTTTTCAGGTGATCAAACATCTCATCAATCCACATAAGAGGATATCAGTTCTTCACTATAACTAGATTCAAGAAATGATAATTGATATAGATACATAGACATCCATTATCCTTTGTTGTGAATAAAATAGGAACACCCCAAGGTGAAAGACTCTATTATGTAAATTGTCACTACAATAGATGATAGGGGTATAATCATATCTCTCACAACTGAGAATACAACATTCTATATGGAGACATAAAAATCATATAATATCCCATTTGTATTTCAATCCCAAAATTGATATCTCATTGTGGAGTTAATATTACATCCTCCGAAGGGAAAATCATGGTATTCTTCTACAAAACATGGATACACTACTAGATGAACCTGTGATGAGCTCTGCATCAGCTTGGCCATTAAGGAAGATTAATATGGATGATTATTCCAACCCAAATGAGGGTCCCTCATATAAAAGAACATGGATAAATTTCAATCAGCACCAAAACCTTTAGTCTTTCTCCTAAATAAATTTATAATATCCTACAAAAAATACATATTTTCCATACTGAGGATGATATCATATTTTTGTATTTGTAAACTTAGAAAATATAAACAAGTGAAGTGCATCCCTATCAGAATATTATAGTCTCTAAATAATTAATGCAAGATAGATTGACCTCAACCTGATGTTGTTAATCCCAAGGGAACCAGGAGTCTCTCCACCTCATTTCCCAAAATATAGAATAGTTCAGATGATATAAATTAGCATGTATTTTATAAATCAAACAACGTATGCACCAAATTAAATAAATAAAAAAATCTACCATGAACGAAGTCTATTGCACCCGAAGTTGGAAAATATGAGGTATGAAGTCAGCCATGACCTTCTCCATGACCTATTTGACCCAAACGAAGGCCACCTACATTAATATTCTCTTATCTATAGGACAAGGTTTATCTTATATATTTACTCTAGCTACACTATCTTCTCACTATTTATCCCAAGATGGAGAATCCTAGTACTACTACCTTGGATGAAAATGCCTCAATGGATTAACATAAAGTGGAACACCTGATTCATGTTTCCTGATCAAATAGATGAATAACTCTCACCATGGAATTTCTCATCCTCTATATGAAGAACATTAATCTAACACCTTATAAAAAGAATGATAATGGCCACACCAGAAAAATGAGGCTATGAGGGATGAGTCCTACCCCGAGATGGCCAAATGAT
The DNA here is from genome assembly GCA_963277665.1 of Viscum album. NCBI lineage: Eukaryota > Viridiplantae > Streptophyta > Magnoliopsida > Santalales > Viscaceae > Viscum > Viscum album. The sequence continues at coordinate 25,236,331 of OY728145.1, read as the reverse complement.
CTTATATCAAGGAAACTAAGAACCCTATACCATATATTTACTAAATGAGGATACCAAATGGCTCCCCTATCATTATAATCGAGTCTTATCCAATTTCCTACTAATGACCTATGCTATTTATAGCACCTTGAGATACATTGAAAACACAATATAGGGGAATTGTAACTAGATCTATGGATGCAAGGACTCCTCATAATACCTCTCGCTAGCCTTGTCAACTAGAAACATGTCTAAAACATATTAGGGAAGAGTCCAGAAATTGATCCTAAACTATATCATGTTTTAAATTATTTATAAAAGGTTAATTATCTATTTGACCATGACCATTGTTGTGTTCAAAGAAATAAAATATGCTCGGAACTGGTCTTGGAATTTCTCTCATGACACCTATAACTCCTCATGATATGAAATGAATATGATCAAACACTTCCTCACTTCTCCATATACTATCATCATTGTCAATGAAACATAATTCTCCTTTTACGAACATGTCAAACTGTTGTATATCTTTATCTTCTATAACAAGTATTATGTCATTGAGTCTGAAAAAGATTCCTCAAATTTCTATAGACTCTGGTGTTTCAACTCTCAAATTTTCATCCTTTAAGTGTCATAGATATCGACCTATACACTAAAATGATCTAATGGAATGTCCTACTAAACATTATTATAGATAAACTATTGTAGACATCGACGTAGTTCCATACTTGAAAAGGAACTAATTTTTAGATCCTCCTTAACCTAAATATACAATATTTATGATTATTTAATAATTTATTTAAGGTCAATCCTAATCCCAAAGTTAGAAAATTTAAAACATGGGTTCAAATAAGAATGACTTAGGATCCATTCCTAGGTTGTTACCAAGAAACCGTAATCCTATTTTTTACTTGGCTTAATAAAAGTGATCATTTCCCTTTTTTTCATTTCCTACTAAACTTAGATAACATTGTTTCCCTACCAAAACATGCTATCCTCAACAATTCCTAACCCCAAAGTCTATCATAACCCTTGACCAAAACCTCTGATACTATAGAAGACGATATGACCATGAGAGGAGAGGTGTGAATTTGGGTGTCAACTTTTTTATTTCAAAGCAATAGATATTATTCCCACATTGGTATAAAATTGTTAAAAATTTTAATTGAATCTTGTAGTGATTAAAAATTCACATGTAGAGATAAAATAGAACGGTTTTACATGTTTCACCATTAAGGGGTAGTACATGGAGATTACACTGAAAGTGTTTCAATCATACCTAAATCTACTAAACCTTACTAGTTATTGTGGAATACATATATTCATAAGAAATAATAATATTCATAGAAAATTTCCTACACAATAATTTTAGGGAAATCTCACTACCTCCCTCAGAACACTTCCGTCATCTCCCCTAGATAAATTCCTTAATAGAAGTCTTACTTAGTTTAACAACATGATGGTCTATTTAGTAGACTAGGATTTATGTCTTTGTCCCTAAGTAGAACGAGACTGTACTTGCAATTATAGTCTAGAATTGATGCAAATGAAAGAACAATTCTGTTAAACCAGATGTTCAAGAATATTGTTTGTGAAGCTCCCTCCCTTCATGAAACCCCCTTTGTGATTCAATGAAATAGGAACATTCCAAAACACATAATATTTTTTTCAAAATACCCAACCTTCACAAATCAATCAATTTTTTGGAAGCCCCCAGGGTTTGAAAAGATCACATCCTTCATGTAACATCCCTAGTATTGGAAAAACTACCTTTTTGATGTTCCTTAGCATCAATAAGTTTATATCCATTCCATTCACAGAGCATAAGCTTGTGAAGGATTTCTGATTTATGAAGATTTCCTAATTAGGTAAGCCTTCATGAAATCTGTGGAAATCATTATTTTATACAAATAAAATCATGTCAAATTATGTTTTGTTAGTAACCTATATTTAGACATACCCCTTCATGATGACCCCACACCTCAAACTTCCATTTCAAAAACATTCAAAAACATGTTCATAAGTCTCCTCTATTCGTAAAGTTCCAGTGAAATTTAACCGATTAATAAACCTTCTCATAGTTGTGCATATTCACCATCAAGACATCATGCACTCCAGATTTTTGTTGTAGTCAATAATTAACTCATGATTCTTTTAGTAGTTGTGAATAACACCTTCATTCCATCATAAATTCATGAATCTTAATACCCCCTGGATCTCATCCTTTTGTGAAACCTGGTGTTCATGAAACCCAATCATCATGAAATTCATGCCTTTACCACATTTGAGAATATTAAATCCAAGAAAACCATATTTCCTAAATCTTTATTCTGCCTCCATATTTGGACCCCCAAAAATTATAAATCACTAGGAAAGAACATCACCTTCTACAGTGTATCCATCTTGTATTGTAGGATGACTTGCCGAGAAAACTTCCTAATCAAACAAGTATGGATTGACAATAAACCCAAACTAGACTCTATTTCAACATGAAAACTATGACATGCCTTGTTTAAAATAGATACCAATCTTTCATGTCCCCGTACTTGTAATGGTTCCCCTCTCAAGATTGAAAAAAAGTGAAGGTATATAATATTACTTGAATTATACCAGAATTAGGCTACAGGTTGGTGATATAAATTTCATGTATAACATACAAAAAATGGGAGGAATTACCCACTAAGAGAACATGATGAATGTTAGATAATATAAGGTAAAAATATCATTCTCATGATAAAAGTAATATGAATCCCAAGTATATTCTTCTAATTTCATTAAAAATAAGAAAATCTAGAAAAGTACCAGTACTAAAAGATTACATGGAAATGACCACATATCTCAAATAAATCTTAACCAACCATGATCTAGTAAAATATATACCAATCATTAACCCTATCCCAATGACCTAAAAATCAATTTATATATTTGTAGGGTGAGCATAACATGTATACTCCGGTGCATCCTACCCGTATTTTCTCATACAAAAGATAATGAATTCATGATAAACCCTAGTGAACAAAAACTAGAGCTAACCCAAAAACTAAAGGGGTATACTAAGTTTCCATCCTCAATATATATATCTCTCACCATGTAATGAATAATAAACATCATATCATGTTTTTATATAAAGGGTAACCCACTAGAACTTCCCTACTAGATTTCCACTATGCTTCAATTTTAAATTTCATGATCCATCTCTTCCCATAAAGGAATCCATTAAAAAGACACCCTGGATAAAGCATATGAAGATGCATCATGTGCATCACATCATCTCATCACCCCATGACAAACCTCCAGATATTTACCATGAAGTTTTTGGGGGCCACCACAGCTCATATACCATGTATTATACCTCAAGTATTGTAACTGAATCCATCATAACCCATACATTGAGTATTTTATCTCAACCCATCAGAACCCATACATGTCATACATATAATAATCATCATAGTAATATATCCTAAGATACCTATATGTGAAATAACCACAATTCATCACAATATTCTTCACACACATATATATGAAAGGATAACCACTTTTCAAACAATCAAATAATACTATTTTGATAGGAGAAAAGATATTTAGAGGGTAGTGAGTCATCTGTTCATCACCAACTTAGAAGTTGGATAATTATACCTCCCATAGTTCTATAAGAGTCAGTCTCACTACCGATATGGGTGGGATAACATATGTAACCACAATAAAATATAAGATATAATATATATTACTACTGAACTATGGGTATTAACCTATTATTAGGCTCAAATATAGCTAATATATATGATTATAGACTTCCACTACTAAGAAATAAATATATTATAAGCACACAAGTATTCCATGTTACATTAATTTATTAATTTATTTACATTAAATAAATAACATTACATTAATTAATTAATTACCATTTAATTAAAATTATTAAACATCACATTCTTTATCCTCAATGAAAATCCGATGCCCTCCAAGAGTAATCCAACAGAGTCCCTATTTTATCAAGAGTACCATCTTTTCTTCATTATAACAAACACAAATCCCTGTTAGGATTATAAAATTATTATCATTCAATAATTATTGTTACTCTAGGAAACTTCTTATATACTATAAAATACATGAACAAACAAGCACATACACCTTCCTTATTTAGTATTGATGGAATATATGAAGAATAAACCTAACCACTGAAACATTTAAAAGAACATTAACAACCAAGAATCCAATCTTTCAACATAAAAATGGGTAGAGCATCTTCAAGCCCTTACGATAATCATTGTTCCATCCCTAAAAACATCATCCATATTACTATATATCTCACCATCATAGGCATCAACAACTACCATACACCTGGGCCTCATTGTCCATGTCTCAAGGAACAAAAACTATCTCTGGATCACATTACAACACATAGAAAGGTTCACATATAGAGAAATTAATTAAGGTAGAAAAAACCAAAAGAGTCAATAGGTGGTCTAGGACCTAAAAACAAGGCATCGAGAAATTATATACAAACTTATTATCTTATCACCAAAAGTTATTCATTATCATAAAATAGGTTTTATTCCCATATTCAATAGTCTAGTTCATTTATTAGTTCTTACAACAATGGATAAGCTAAATCACCATCTCTCATGAGTTATTTTTTTAACATGGTTCTAAACATAACTCCCAGATGTTTAAAAATTTAAGGAAGGAATAATCCATTAACATTCCATTTTATTTTTTTATAATGAAAAATAATTCCCAATCTGAGGCCCTTTAGAAAATTACATTTAAAAATGGATGTACAATTTAAATTAAACCTGAATAAATTATTTATTTTGAATTCCCATCAAACATAAGTAAAAAACTTTATAATAAAATCAAATTTTATTCTTTAACAAATCAATAATTTTTATATTTATGTTATTAATCCATTTTCATCAAATTGAACATGAAATAACTTATCTTAACTAACATTATAATATACATAGTCATTTATAGAACAAAATTTTGAAAATAGAGAGGTAAATTGTCATCATAGTGAAACATATACAAACTCTATAATCATAAATAATTTCTTTCATTAATATGGTTGAATCATTATTATGGTTAATTATTTCATGATCTGTGGATATAAAACATGATTAATTTATGATAGAGCCTATAAATAAGGAGATGAAAAGAAGCTAATAACTAAAATATATCATAAATATTCAATAAATATTTGAAAAAAATAGAGTTGTATGATCACATCTCTCATAAGAAAACTTATCCCCTCTAATAATGACATTACACAACCATAAAAAAAATTAACTTCATAAGAACAAGGGATATCAACCACTCTAGCATTGAATAATAGTATGGGAGGAGAAAAGTTAAAATAGAGAATAAACCATAATCTAAAGAGGAAGAACTCAGCAAAGAATAACACATATCAATATTTAGAAGGTCGGGATTGAATAAAATCAAAATGGGATTTAAAGGCCTTAAAAATACCTCTTTTTAAGATAGAGTTTGATACGTAATGTTTAGGGGAAGGAAGGTTTGATGGGGTTTTATTTATAGGAAACTTAGTAGTTAGAATAGCCTAAAATAGTTCTCTATACTATAGAACAAATGTTATATAAAAAGACTAACTACAATGTAAGGGAAGGGGCCTCATCCTAGATTTCTTGGTCAAGGCCACAACCATGAAACATGTGAAACTCTACACCTCTAATCCTATAATTTATGAAGAGGGCCATGGCATAGGGTAAAACAAAACACCAAAAAAATCCTTTTCCAAAAATTAAACTAAATAACATCATGAATCCATGGAATAATGACTTAAAAATTGGTAGAACCACCCAAATTCCCCTCTCGAGACTCTGCACCATAGATTTTAATACTACATCACAACCTCATCCACTAAGGTAAGGGCCTATGTCATATCCCTTCTCCAGGGTTTAGCAATTTTTAAATGGAAAGAGGCATTGTAACTCTTCCCCTCGGGACCCTATTCCTCAACTAGACTCTCTAAAACATAGTGACACTCCTTAAAAAAATAGTATATCCATATTTGTCTTTGAAAATATTTACAAATAAAACTTCTATCTAAATCTTCTATTTCCTATAATAATCATCCTCTTTGAACCTCTAACACCCAAAACAAAAAAATAAAAGCACTATATGGATCTAAGACCTTTAAAGATAGAGAAATCTTAGTAAGGGCATGTGAAATTCCTCATCCTCAAGGAAACAATGATAATTTCATTCAAAGAGGTGACCATCATTAGGGTTATTGAGGTAGAGGATCAAGGGATGGTTAATTGGATTTTTTGGAGCATGTAATTCCAGGTGGGAGGGAGATTTTTCATGGTGGAAATTTTTTATTTTTTACCTTGGATTATACATTATTTTATTTGTGACTTTTTCACTCCTTTACTTCATATTCTATGGTCAGAGATTTGGGGATTCAGGTGGAGAGACTTTTAGTTCCCCTTATGTTGACTATGAATGTTCGAGACCAGCTTATTTTTCTTTCTGTGTATTATGATTTCAATCTAACTATAGATTAAAACTAATCATTGAGATATTTATTTCTATTTTGAATACCTCCATAAAATATCATACTTATCAGGGATTACTTATATTAGGTATAGGATAGTATTTATATCTTTAGTAATATTATTTAGATATATAGTTATATAATACTTATTATTTATTAAATCTACTGTAAAATTATCATTCTCAATGTATAAAGATAGAATATTGTGTTCGTTGGAGAGTGAGATAATTATATGGATCCTTAACAATTATAGCCTCATTCTTCCCAGATAGCATATTTGGTATGGGGTATGGTAGAGGTGATGCCAGTGTGTTTTTTACATTTTTTTGATGAGTTCCATAATTTATTTACCATATAGGTTTTGATGATACCCCCTCAATGTCATATTATTTTTTGGTTTGAGTTATAACTCAGTGTCTCTTTAATTTCAAGGGATAAGTATCATATGGTTACCTATAATGTGAATGGGTAATGAAATTAAATTCAAAATCTATTACAGAGGGGTTTTATCTAGTTTGGTGTTTCTCCTTAAAGAGATACAACCTTAATTTAATATAAGTAATAAAATAGTCTAAGGTTGTGTATAGACTACCAGTGGTTGATCCAAGTGATAGTAAACAACCATGATACTATTTTTATGATTGATCATTTATCCATATAGTTGAAATAAACTAGTTTTTATATGAATATTGATTTGTGGAATGGGTATATTTAGATGAGGATGAAGAAGGATGATAACTAAAGGATTTATTTCAGTTTTTAATATGGACTTTTCGAGTATGTGGTAATTTTATTCAATGTGAAAAATGCCCCATTTTTTATAGGATTGATGAACTTAATGTTTTGTGAGTTATTTTATTAGTATCTGGTTTGGTTGATCATTGATATTATTATGTATTAAAAGTCATATGAAAACCAAATTAAGAATTTCATGACTATTTGGGATGTACCTAAATGAAATAAGTTCTACAGAAACCTATCAATGTGTATGTTCAAGACTAATGAGAATAATTTTCTCAGTTTTTTAGGTCTCATTAGGGTGTAACTAATGATAAATTAAATATTAAGTCAATTTTTTCTTGGTTGGTTTAAGGGAGTGTCATAGTTGTCCATATTTTCCTTAGTCTATTAAGAAATTACTATAAGTTCCTACACAATTCCTCTAGAATTATATCCCCAATTATTGATTTTACTAAGAATGGTAAAGAATTCATTTAGATTAATTAATGTTATTTAGAAATTCGGAACCAAAAGGAGAAATTGAACATCTCTCATACTCTTCACTTATTTAAGGAAAGATTCAGGGTCTAAGTATTATATGATGCTTCTCATATTAGATTGAGTTATGTTTTAATGAATTAGTGGGCAGTAATATAATATGGTTACCCATAGTTTATACCTCATGAGAATAACTATGTCACCCATGATCATAAGTTGTTAGTAGAATCTTTTACATTGAATTGGTGGTTAAATTATCTCATTATTGAGTAGTTTGTGATCTTCTGGATTGTAAGAGATAAAAGTTTATTTTCATTTAGTGTCATTTGAATCTATATTAGCAGATGTGGATGGAGTTCTTACAGAACTATTACATCGATCACCATGAGGAATTGTAATTCTATAGCTAATTCATTGAGTATGAATTCATTTTGATATTGTGTAAATGAGTTAAGAAATTAATAGAGGAAAATAGACATGTATATATATTTTCATCCTAATGTGGAGGGTTCCATGCTAGAGTATTATTATTTCAGATGATAGTGAAATAATCCGTGTAGAGTAGTTGGGGGTGTTATAGTTGGGAGATATTGTGGCATAGGTTAGGTCAATGTTTTTTGATATTGGTCATGATCATGAGTGGTGGCAGAGGATGATTGACATCCGGTGTTGTCCCATAAGAAGATTATTTTTCTATCCATGTTGTGTGAGGTGATACTTCATAAGTTTCAAAGCTCATGATTTGTTTTATATCATATTATATCCAATATATATCATATCTTGATTTGTTAGATTTTTTAAGGGATTAAGAGGCTAGTGTAATAGTTTGTGTATTTTTTCTTGGTGTGACAAAAGGTGAAGGCTAAGCATCGCATTTGGGGTGATTTAGTATAGTCGTTGGAGAACTCTAATTTGAAGTGGAGGGGAATTTTTTTTGACTTAATCACTGATTTTCCTTGAGATCAAGTAGTTTTTGTTGTTATATAGATGAATTTAGATCAGTTAATGATGTAAAATCATTTTTTGGGAATCTTGGAATCGAGTATGGGGAATTCATTATTGATTCTAGAAATGTTGGGGTCCTTGAAACCTATAGTTATGGGAGTAAGTACCTTAGAATCATCAAGAATATAAAATTTTTCAAGAACATATAAGATCTCAATGAACCAACATATATGATGCATCCATAACTAAGAAAAAAATCACCCCCACTATATTCAAATTGAAAACACTTTGATGAAACCATAAAATAACTTATAAAAGACAATAATTAGAAAAAAATAACAACACAAGCATTTCAAATGTTTTGGAAAAAGTAATACTCTATTAGGGGAACATTATAAATCATTTTATTGTGTAATAAAAGATAAGGACAATAAAAAAATATCATTAACAAATGACCATATTCTATAATTTAAATTATTTCCAAGTTGGTGAAATTGTTTTCAACACCATTTCATATTCATGTAGATAATTTCCTTTGGATCCAATAATCATTATAAATCGTTCACATAGTCAAAGGTATCCAGAGGCATGAATCCTACTTCCAGTAAATAGTGCAAAAATTCAAAAAATCCATGATATCCCCTTATGTATCCCTATGAACAACCGTTAGGTAACACTTCGTAATAATGAGAGGCTCTTACAAAACTTTAAAATGATTCTTACACATGTATTATGAATCTTCACAATTCTACATCCCAAACTCATATTCGGATTATTATGATTTTGTTCATTTATACTTTGGTCACAATGCTCCACCATCCCTATCTAGTTTTAGAAATTACGATTCCACAATTATTGTTGTAGTATTTATTAAATACTTAGATGGAAAATGGTTTTCATATGATTATACATAACAATATCCCACTTTAGATTTATTTTTAGGGTTCAACACTAAGTCTCCCATTATTATTAAATCACTTATCCTCTCAATCATCCCTTATAGAATCATAGTTCCCTCAATAAGTTATTGGATATCCTAGCTAGACTGAGTCATAACACCACCATAACATATCTATAACTAAAACCTCCTTTATAATATATTTTAAATTCAAAATTTTACCCATTTTCTATAGATTAACCACATTAGACTCCAAAAAATTGTAAATTAATATATACTTCAATTGAATATGATTTATCCGAGAGTATGAAATTGGATGTTTCACTACGTAGATTGTACATACGGAATCAAAGACCAATTCCCCAACCTCTTTCCTTCTTTCAAGATCCTCCAACACCCACTTCATATAAATCAACTCCTTATCACCTTATTATAATACAAAGTAATCTACTTATATTGCTAATAGTGTAATAATCAATTGAGTATGTGATATAAAACTCTCAGTTTTGTCTCTGTATGTGATACAATATACTATGCCTCTACTCTAACTATCCATATCTCCCACAAGGTCTAAATACAGAAACCCCTTTCGCAATTCATCCATTATGAAATAGAGATAAAACATTTAGAATCCTTTGAGATACCAGAGGACCCAATTAACCGCTTACCAACATTATCTTCTTAGATTCTTTAGGAACCAACTAATAACTCCACTACATATGAAATGTGTTAACAACGTAAAACCATAACATATGTTAGGATTCCATCTACCAAAACATATATAACACCTTCAATGTTCTTAGACATGTATTTAATTCACAATAGATTCTACTTTATCATCATAATTCATATTCCATGGGGAGTGTTAACTGGTTTCAGTATGATCATTTTGAAATCAATCACCATCATTCAGATGTTGTTAGACTGAGTCCATATTTTTTTTCCAAAAATCAAGTCCCTTATAATCAACATCCCCATGATCTGTTTCACTAGATCAAGATCATTAATATCTATTTTTATAAAAATATATTCTTAATCACAAAAAATATTTCCTTTAAAAATCCATAATTTATAATTTCATCGACATAGAGAATAAGGATCAACACTCTCTTATCACCAAACACCTTTTAAAAACTGTAATGGCCCGCATTTCCCCAGATGAACTTTTTTCTTCCAATAATTGAATTGATCATTTGGTTCCACTTCCATGGTTATTGATTCACCAATAAAATATTTATTTTTCATTCAAAAATATCTATTTTAAATTAATCCATGAAACCCTTTAGCTTCTCCATGTAAACTTCATCATCCAAGTGACCAGGATGAAATACCATTTTCACATCTAACTACTCTAGATGTAAATGTTACATAGAAAACATTCAAAAAATCATTTATATGTTCGTGTGTTTTAAAGACCAATAAGTGAACTTGAAATTATATAGACCATCCATTTTTTGAAATTTATTCATGATAATACTATCCTCATAGAATTTTTCACCATCAATTTTATCCTTTAGCTGATAAACCCACTTATTTTAAAGTGATATCCTCATAATAAGCCATTTTATTTGATTCTATTTTATCCCACATAACATCCTTATACTAATTTTATTAACTAAAAATGATTTCCACTTTAAGAAATTATGGTTCCCCATTATTTGTGAGATGAAATTAATGCAGTTCACTTCAGTAATAATGAACTTTATTCCAAATCCTTGTAGACCTCCATTACTGACCCTTTGAGTAGCTCCTTCTGGAACTTCTACTTCCATATATTTTTTAGGGGACTAGTTATGGATGAAATCAAAATTGAGGGGGGGGGACTATGAGGGTGAATTTTAATCCTTTATATATTTTTATACCCTTTCCCATTTACCTATATCACCAATTACTATTTTCCTATTTTCTCTTCTCACCTTTGTTATTACATGAATGATACCCAAAACCCATAAACAAAAAATGGAGTTGTGATTAATAATGTTCACCTGCAAATGTGATAAGGACTTTCTTTGTGTTATATGGATTCCTCAATGATCACATGACGCACTAGATTCCAAATTTTAGGTTTACAATATAGTATCCCGATAGTGTATGACTATGCATCCTACACAACATGGTTTTTCAATCCTGTAGGTGTCATGGAGATTAATGGAATTATATGGAATGAGGATTTAAATTTTTTTCATCAATTAATGATTTAATTATTCCATCTCTAGTTATGTAAAACTTGATACAATTGTTTAGGATCTCATTTTAATGATTTAAACATAAAAAAAATAAAGAAAGACCTCATCAATTTGAAGAAGTGTTAATCAAATATTCATCACCAATGGCCATTTATCAATGAAATAGAATCTAGATCACTCTATCATCCATGTGTTCTTAGAAATACTTTAATAACATCGATTGTTAAACTCTAGGTACTAGTATGGACAATTGATGAAGCCTTAATTGTCTCAAGGATCCCAAATCCGATGATCCTTCAATCTGTGTAGAAGAACATAATTAAGTTGGTTGGATAATTGGTGTCTCTCTCTATTAAGTAGTGAAAGGAGAGATAAAATATCAATAATCACACAATTAATAGTTCCATTAATATTATCCTTGTCCTACTTATATATTGGGTTATTAAATTACTTGGAAGAGGATCCCCAACCTCTTGATATATATTTCCAAATATGTAATCCCTAAAATACATCTTCTTACTATATTACTAAGTCATAAAAATAAATTATATATTTTATCATTTTCTTATAATATAATAAATATATTACATGATAAATGGGTGCCACTAACTCAACTCGTAATTCTCATAAATGTTAAACGGACCCTATATATTAAAATAATAATCATTCATATAATATTTTTTGAAGTATTCACTTAATATTTTTAATATAATTTAAATAAATAAATTTTTTAAAAGTTATTCTAAATACAAATTATATTGAATTATTTATTCTTGGTTATTGTATATTCTTAGACAATACTTGTAACCTTGTTGGTGGGACCACCATCATCATCAACATTATTTATTTTATTGGAAATAATGGAGGAAGCTATAAGGGGGAAAACAAGATAAGAAAAGACCTAAGGGGTCTGATGTAGTGAAGAACAAGGGAGTACCATTTAATTATGTTCACCACCTCCACTTGAAGGAAACTAAAGTCATAAAAACACAAGAAATTGGAACCTTGACCCACAATGGATGAAAGATAATAAGCAGCCATGTTACCTTCACACCACGTGTGAAAAATTCTATCTTGAATATACAATTAATTTTATACCACCAATGAAACATCTAACATAATATACCTTGATACATAATAAATGACATATATTTCATCTTGCACCAATGTAAATGTTCATACAGTATACACTGAAAATAATCTCAAGTAAAGAAATTGTTACATGTTTTCATGGATAAGAACATTTGATGACACTCTAAACATGTATTGTTCCTATTGGAAATTTAGATCTCATGATATCATCTATTCAAGATCACAAAGAGAGAAATTCATGAGAAGAACTCTTTATTTCCCCAATAGAATCATTAATACCATTGGTGTAATGAATTTAAAAATTTATAACATGAAACAAAAAAACCCCTAGACTACAGGGTTGTATTCGAAATGAATTTTGGGGTCGATCTAACAATGATAGGTTTTGAGAAATTATTAATTTAACAAAATAGTGACCTAAAATATTTCACTATGAAAATATAAGATAAATTAATTGTTCAAAATGATGATTGTTTTGAAGTTTAATGAAACAAAAATCATACTTAGAAATTGAAAATTCAGTTTTATGATTAATTATGGGGTAATATAATAAATTAGCAATCATAAGCTGAAAAACCTATGTTTAGAAGAATCCAATGGTCATAATAAACAAGGTCAAAATAACTAAAATCACATTTTACCAATGTTCATGGTAATTTGGTTCATGTCATGATTTGGTGAATAAAAACAATTTTTAAATATATTGGACAATCCTACACATGAGCCTCATCCTGGTTGGTGAGGACTTAGTAAGTGAATCCGAGAGACCTGAGATCAAATATTAGTAGAGACATATTTTTGGGTACTGTAGCAGTACTATAGTAGATACTATTCGGTACTATAGTAGTTGAAACTGTTAATCCATCTAGGACTCTGGGCCACTGGTTGATCCTTGGGTCCTGCAAAGCTTTCAAGAAACCCCAAGCCTTCGGGCCAGTTGTCTCTTAAGGCCTTTGGGCCACCTTAAGGCCTTTGGGCGACCCCAAGACCTTCAAGACATAATATTAGGCTGATATACTAATTATACTATAAGGAAAAAGGCTTTATATGAGGATTCATGGCATGCACACTCACTAGAGTAGAGCTATCCAGAATTAAGAGAAATGAGAGGGTATGGTATTGCCATCGGTACTAGGCATGTGCAACTTTTTGTATGATAGTTATCCAAACAATACTATGAAGGTGGAGTGCTGATATCATGACATATATGGGGGAGGATCAGTTCCATGTTTTCATGTCTGGGTGATTCAATTTAAATCATATGGTTCATGTAATTGTCTTTAAGCCTTCAAGACTTGTATGGGTTCCACCTCACCCCTTGAAAGTTTGATTATTAAAAAATAATAAAAAATGAAGGATTTTGATCCATTCTAACCAAAATAATGGACAATCCAACCAATAGTCATGGTGAGAATAATTGATTAGTCAATGCATTAAAATTATCACTCTCTCGTTGATCAAACAATGGTCAGGCATGACTACTAAAAAGAAGATAATTGATAACTATCAATTTTAGTAAATGAAATAAATGGATTATATTTGAAAATAAAATACCTTAATACATTAAATACCCCTTTTATATAATCACCTTGCACAATATATACCCCCTCATTCTAGTCATAAGGAGGTAGGAAAATAAAAATCATATTCAAATCATCATAAAATTTCATTTTTTAGTGTGCTGAGGTGAAATAAATTCTAAGGAATGTATGAAAAGAAATCCTTACATCATAAATTGATGTTTTATAAGATAAAAAAAACTTTTTCTTGTTCATATTCTAAATTAAGGTTATATATTTTCACAAATAATAAAACCATTTTCAATGTTAAAATATAAAAAATAATATCATTTAGCTCAAAATGATCAGTGTGTCAAAATTTCACAATATATATATGGTATATATATATCAAATACCCCCAAACATGAATTAATACTTGTTTCAAGGTTGGATTCTCAACACACTAAAAATGAAACTTAATTTACCATTATTTAAATTCAATAAAAAAGAAATAGATCAAATGGGAAATGAAATGTTCAAGATTCCCATTGGTAAATTCTTCTATGATAAACTTTTTAAAGAAAACAAATTAATAATGTAGTTTAGTTTTCTTCTTCTAAAACAACCCATCCTTTATCTTTCTTCCATTTTTATTTTTTAATTCATTATTAATGTGCATGAAATTTTTAATTTAAATTGATTAAATATTTCCTCTGATAATCAATATATAAATATGAATAGATTTCAAAATATACCACAAGAACATGTAACTTACCAAATGATTTCAAGGGATCTAGCATCTACACCATATAAAGGTAGAATAAAAAATAATCATGATTGTCTGGACATTAGGTTCAAATGACTAAGATGCTTAGGGAAGGTAGGTAACTGATGTCAAAAAATTAAATTTGAAAATTTTTGTCTAAATCTGAAGTACATTATATGATATCATAATAAATAATATTAATTCAAATATCCTATTAAATATTTCATCTCTCTCTTCCCCTCCAAAATATCAAAGTGGGTTTTTTATTAATATAAGAACAATAAATGATTCACCATCTTTTGAGGTTTTTTCATTTTCTAAAAAATTTATGATTTTGAGAAATCACACATACAAAGCCCAACCACATATGATTAAAATACTACTAGTCTGAAAATGGTGATTATTTATCCTCTTAATAAACAAACCTCTTTTTAATTATTATTTTTTATGATTTTTTATGATGTGAGGTTAATTATAAAATAAAATGAATAAAACATGGCCTCTCCCAAAAATCATAATGAAAACCCCCTAGAAAGAGATCATTAGTGTATTAAATCACAATATACTAGGGGTAGCCTCCCCCTTACACTTACTATTTTCAATTTCATTCATTATAAAGTGAGTAGGGTAGGCATGGTGTTAATCGTCTTGAAAAATTCCTCTTTTCCAAAATATTTCATTCATGGTTTCTATGGGAAAAAAAGTATTTATTTTAAGGTGGATACAATGAAAACATGTTATGAAAATATGCCTCAATAATATTAAAATTTATTTTATTCAGTCATAGGTTTGATAATATGCCACTACGTTCTAGAAGAGAACATACTTGAGTCTCTAAGGAAGTATAATAAAGAAAATAATATGATATATTGGCCCAAAAACATATTGGGAATTAGATGAATGATTGGGACAATTACTCATGAAAAATTATATTATTAATAAAATTGTTAGCCCACATAAGTTAAATAACCTAAGTGGGGGGTGAAATAGGGTATGGAATAATAATACAGTTTCCCTTTTGGATCCTATTTAATCATTAAACAAAACACTATTCTCTGCCATTCCCATATCAATGTATGAATAGAAATGAAATCATACATGAGACAAGGTTAATTTACTTGTTTCACCCTCACTAGGGTATGGCTAAGGAGTATACAAAAACAATGTGCTGAAGTAAGAAATATACTAAGGCTCATTTCCAAAAACAAGGGTCAGGCTATATCACATCTATTTTATGGATCACTACCTTTACAAAGTTAGGGGAGAACTCACTCCCTCTACTGGTTTACAACCCAAAAACAATTTGAAAGATCACTACTCTCTCAAATAAAGTGTTGTCAGAGGTCCTTCAGATGAATCTCTTGTTGTTCTAAATCACCTTATAATTATTTCACACATATATAAGTTTTCCATGTATTTCTTTTTTCACCTAGTACACTAAGTAAAAATTTTATATGTACTATTAGTTTTCATAGAAAAATTCTTGAACTATTTTAGTCCATTTGAGAACTCATTTCACCCTCCACAAGATTTCTCACATCCTCTGTAAACTACCTTGCACCACATGGTATAAGTGCTTCATGGATATCCTTATCTTTTTAGTTCACCTTAACTTCATGGATAGTTAATTATTCATGAACCATTGAATCACCATGGGCTGCCTTCACTTTGTGAATGGACTATGCTTTGTGATTTTCATTCTCTTCATAGATTATTCCTTCACAGAATTCTCCCTCACAAACACTTCCTTCACAAAATTATTCCCTCAGAAATGACATCGGACATCACTAAATTATTCAAGAAATGGTATTATCTAAATAAATGTTCTCTAACTAATGATATGATTATGGTATTTTATATTGGAAAATAAATCCCACAAAACCTATTAATCAAGAATACTGAAAACTATGATGAGGTACAACCTCCACCGTGAACAATATATATGTTACTTATAGGGTCTTTATCATTTACGGTGGATGATGTATTCTGAAAACAAAAACCCTTTGAAGTAACCTTAGATCACCACCCCAATAAAATAAAAATGAGACTCCGGCAAACGATGATCCACTTTCAAAAAATGAGCCTCCCCAAAACTAGTTTTTCTATACAGTTCACATATCACATGTTGGGGATCACATAGCATAGAGCCCATTAAATTAGGCTTAACTCACAACCTTCATTTACAAATTTCATCTCCTTTGTAGTACATGAACATCCTTTGTGGTCTGAAAATACCTTTATGATCCACATTGAATAGATTCTATATATTGATCTTTCCTTTTTTATAAAACAAACTACTAGTTTTGAGGCCCAAAAAAATTGGAAAACACTATGAAACTACATCACCTTAAATGTATATTCTTCAGAAACATAGACCATACTGAATCATAGTGATTTTTTTTTAAACAAACAAAATCACTTAAAAAATCATAGATACGTCACTATGAGGGATTTTTTTCCAACAATCCCCTGTTTTTGTTGATAAATCTTCAAATTTGATACCATATTAATGATTCTTCTATATTATACCAAAATTCACCACATGTGATTCTTATAGCAATCAATGATGCACTTTACACACACTCTAAGACAATATGAGTTAATCTTGGTGTGAGAAACTAGTGTAGAATGAAAATTTGATCAATGATTCACTTCACTCAACACAAGTGAACTTATTTCCTCATGAACCCCATATATCATGAATATATAAGCTATTATCGATCATATTTCGCATCTCCAGATTAAAACCCCCTGTTTCATTTCTCCCCAATCACTACTCCCCTACCATATTCTCCTCGTATCTTGATTTATACATTTTTTCCACCTTGAATAGAAATAACACCTCCTTTTCAACAAACCTAAAGGTCACACTTTTATGGTCTTCTATAGGGAAAATATCACATATAAGTCCATTGTAGAAAGAAATATATTCCTTGGGAAAAGGGGGGTCCCACATACACACTTTTTCAAGTTCAAAGAGTCATCTGAAATCCCAAATCCACTCGATGATGTTCAAATTTTTCTTTGGATACAACCCTTGTTAGAATGTTTACAAACTTGTATTTCAATTGGCACACAATCTAACATCAAAGCAATTTATAGTACTTCTCCTTGATAAAATTACAATTGATTTAAATTTTTCTTTTCCTTGATGGATAGACTATATTTTTACTAAGATTTATAGCACTAGAATTTACCCAATGGGTTTTGATCGGAGACTTCACCCAAAATTCCATATCATCAAGATATTAATTCATCCACAATAACAACTTGTAATACTGAGTGATTATAATATATTAATCTTATAAGATTCTCAATGAATTGAAATCTTACATCTTCACTAGGAAAGAAATAATAAACCATCAATGATAGAATTCTCCACTTAGGATTTATTTATATCATTGGTTGAACCATCCCATTATGCATCTGTATATCTCAATAAGTCTTGTTGAATTTTTTCATTATACAGAAAACCAAAATTCATTGTTCCATTGATATATCAATGTATAATTTTCAATACATATAAGTGGGTTTCCTTGGGATTTGTTTGATATTTTTGTGCTTGGAATGTGGTAAAACACAATCAGGTATTTTCACTATTAAGTATAATAGACTACCAATGATTTGCATATATTCTTTGAAATTAAATAAATTTGTTTCATCATATCAGGAAAGTTTCATTTGGTTATCCACTTGATCCATCATATCCTTGTAATTATCCATTACATGTCATCTCAAAGTCTCCATGAAATGTTTTAATTTATAAATAAATGTTTTATTCTTTCAGTGTGTCACCTGTAAAATAAGGGAAAAATTTCATATCACCAATCATTGAAATTTTAAATTCAATTTTCATGAATTATGTGAATTTTTTGCACTATGATTCATAAGATTGATCAAATATTATGTCATTGAAATACACAAGTACCATCATCCTTTTATTATTATCACTGTTGACATGTATATTTTAATCAAATACACCACACTGAAAACCAAGCATCTTCAAAAACTAATCTTGTCATAAATATCATGATTGTAGTGCTCCCTTCAACCCATATAGCCCCTTATTTGGATGAAAAAACATGTTCTCATCTTCATTTGTGATAAAATATTCTGGATACTTAACACAAACGTTTTCTTCTATAACTACATTCAAAAGAACTTTCTCAATGTCCACATTTAAAACATTGAATCTTCTTTTCACTACTATGACCAAGAACAATATTATTTTTTCTTGGATTGAAATAGGTGAAATGTTTCATCAATGTTAATACCCTCTATCTAGGATTACAATTTTCACAATAGTTGTTCTTTCTTTCAATTCACTACAACATCTTCATCCATCTTATTGTGAAATACCCATTTATTCTTGATTGAAATATAATATATTAAACTAGAAATAATCTCCCATGTCTAATTATTATTAATTTGGTTAGGGTTTTCATTATTATCCTAAACCCAATTTTCAACTACAACTGATTCCTTAAAAAAATTTGGTTCTACTGGTGATATGAAGGATTCTTTCTATAGAGTATTCAACCTCCTTATCTTCACTAGCGCTATCGGTTCACAAATTATGTTTTTTCTATCAATTATTTCTCATCTCTTCAGAATTTTAGTACATATAGGATTATGTTCATACTTTCCATTATCTAATTCTTCTTCTGAATCAGCCATTGGAATCTAAAATTTCTCTTATCTACTTATATCTTCAGCAATATCCTTATGAAACTAATCATATATTTGCTGAATATTCTTATCATTCCCTACTATAGTCACATAATTTCATTTAACTAAATTTCTTATATTTTTATTAAAAGATTAACATTCTTTCCTTTTTCTTGAGTATCCAAGAAATATCCCTTCATATCCAAGTGATTCAATCCTCTTGTTTTTCTTCTCACTAAAAATTAAACACCTATATCCAAAGACTCAAAAGTAAATCATCATTTCATTATTTCCATACCATACCTCGTATATAGTATTATATTCATTTGGACATAATAAAACACTATTTGATGTGTATAATGATTTCATCACTGGTTTTTTCAAACATCTCTGGAAGGTATTTCACAAAGAGCATTATTCTAGCCATGTTGTTGGTAATTCGATTTCTTCTCTCAACAACTCCATTTTTGTGTGGTGTTTTTACTATTAAAACATGGTTCCGTATACCATATTTATCATGATAACCCTCCACATGGATATTTTTGAACTTTGTTCCATTATATGTTTAGATCTTCTATATTTTATGACCCATAGTCATTTCGGCTTTCCTTTGGTAATGTGTTATGAAATTAAACACCTCATTGTCATGGGTGATGATATAAACTGATAAAATTATGCTAAAATCCTCAATAATTAAAAAATAGTATCTCCTAAAATCAATATATCTCAGTTACATAGGTCCTCACACATCAATATTCACCAACTTAATCACCTCTGTTGACCTTTTCTGCTTTTCCTTATATATATTTTGATAGATATTCTCATCTTGATAAGAATCACACGCATTGGTACGATCTTGTGATAACATAGGGAGGTCTAGAGAAGAATAAAATATCACCAGATCCTATAATTATATTTGGATAAAATTACTAATTTGTTTATTCCATAAATTGTTTTCTTCTTCATAGGAAAAAAAGAAAATATATTCTTCTCCACTTACCTAGAAGAGATTCCCCTTTGTAACCATTCCCTGAAACATAGTTACACCATATTTTCCTTACTGATTTATAATTTTATTGAAAATATTTTGGCATGTATTGAGTCACATAGTTTACATACAATTATCCAAGTTGTGACTAAGACATTCCAAAACCAAGACATAAGCACATCTCTTGTCTTTTTCCTGAAACTTGGATTTTCCTAAGAATATAATTTGTAGTCCTTCATTGTTACCAAATATTACAATACCTTTCTTATTGTATCTAATACCTATCACCAGTTCCTAATTTCTTATGATGTGAGTGGTGAATACACTATCAATGATCCATATTACAGTGTTATTTTTTCTTTGAAATTAAACTCTACAACCACTTCTTATTTATCTGTTTCCTTTGTGATACATGTCTTTGAATTATATTCTTGTTTATTATCATAATATGAAAGAAAAATTCATCTTGTAATATAAAAAATAGATTTTTATTTTTCTAAACATTTGATGATAAATTCAGCTACTACATATGATCACATTTAATTTTATTGGGAACATTTCTCTACATTGTTGATGAGAAATATCTTGTTTTGATTTTGAATCCCCAACACCCAAAACAGTGACCATAAAATGTTATCATGGAATATTGAGCTCTCTATGGAATCCTATTTTTCTCGTTTTCTCTTTGATATCTCTTAGTCGTGGAACCAAGTTTCTATGAGTGTCCAATTTTCCTCTAATAACAAGACTTAATACAATTTTTATTCTTACGTGTCACTTCTTGACCACAAGCAATTTCTTTGGTTCTCTAGATTTAAAAGTTTTTATTTATACCCAAATCAATATTTGATCTTGTAGTGAATTCTTGCAGTTTGACTTCAACCATTAATGCTTTTTTCGATCAAGGACCAAACTGGCCTTATAATTTCACTTAGACTATTTCTTATGTTCTTTTGGACCTCTATGCTCCACTTCTGTATTTTTTATTACCTGAATAATCTTATTTCTTGATGTTGTACCTAGAGTTAAGGGTTTTCTCTAATCATTTACAGTTCTCCATAGGTTGATGACTTCCCTTTTTTGGTAATTTCTATCTATTTCCACTCTAGAATATTCATCATGGTCATTGTAGTCCTCCAAATCTACTTTATGAGAATCTTCTTAAAACCTTATTTTGAAATCAGATTATCCTTTTTGAAGACATTTTTTATAGTTCTTTTCTTACCTTTCACATTGGAGGAATACTTCTTCCCAACCATTTCATCATCATCCCCATCATCCCCTTCAAAATTATTATAAAACTTTGCTGGAAGATGTCTAATATTTCAACATAAAAAGAATTAAAGTTTATGTTTCCCTTTGATATTTCATCCTCCTATTTATAGATTTGAGGAGAATAATTACATGACATAATCCACATTTTTTTCTTCCTGGATTCCTTCAATAGTGAGCATATTCATAGCCATGAATGCCACATCTTTACACTTCCCATTTTCCACAGCATCATTATCACCATTTTTCATCTCATATTCTATATTATTATTATGAAATATATTCAATATCAGCTCCTTCAAGTCATTATCTTCCAATAAAGAAACATCTGGTTTGAATCGTGGTGGGGGTTTTCTCAAGATGTTCTTAAAAATCATTTTAACTTCAATAATTTCTCTGAGACCATGAATTTATTCAACAAGATCCTTCACTCAGTCAAATAATGTATCTACAAATACATTATGGTTTATTCATTAATATTAATTCATTTTTTTCAAATAACTTCTAATTTTTCTACTCTGACTTTTGAGCCTCCCTCATCTATTTTTTTAGAAATTTCTCCCACATATCTTGTGACAACTTATACGACATCACCGTAATATATGTTACATTAGATAAGGATCCCCCAAAGAATTTATTAATTTTGAATTAACATCAAATTATTATTTTTCAGCTTCTAAAAAAGTGATACTATCCACACTGGCCTAAATACGATGCATCTATGATTTAAATACATATATTCCAAAGGATCAGATATAGTGATACATTTGATTATTCCATAGTTGGAAATTGTTTCCATCAAAGATTAGAATCCCTTTGTGATTTAAAACTTCCACTAAAACTCTTGAGATTGTAACACTGATAAAAACCTTTCACCCAGATACCAATTGGTAGCCTACGTGGGTAAAATATCCTGAGAGTTGTGGGTGAATCTGGGTTTGATAGATTAATACAGCTACCTCTTTGGATCTTGTCTTGTCATTAAACAAAACAATATTCTATCCCTTTCCCATATAAATGTATAAATAAAAATTAAATCATGCATGATACATGATGGTTTTACTTAGTCCACCCTTACTAGGGCATGTTTATGGAGAATACAATGACAATGTGTTGATGTGCCAAATATAAAAAAGCACACTACTAGAAATAAGGTTCGAGCAAGATCACCTCTATTCCTAACGTCACTATCTTGTCAATGTTTATATTAGAACCACTTTCTATCCTAGTTTAGAACCAATCACAATTTGGATTCTCGCTGCTCTCTCAACTAATGTATTCTCATGGCTCCTTCAGATGAATCTCATGTTGTTTTAAATTAACTCATAATTATTTCACACATATATAAATGTTCCATTAATTATTGTTTTTACATGTCATATGAAATACACCATTCAACGTACAATTATTTTTGATAAATTATGTTCACAAACTATTTTATTCCATTCTAGAAATTCCTTGCACCATCTGAGAAATTGTCTTGGATCCTCTGCGAACTACCTTGCACCATGTGGAGGGAGTGGTTCGTGGGCATCCCATTCTTCTCAGTTCACCTCTTCTTCATAGATAGATGATGCATCGTGAACTTCTATGTATTTACACACTACCTTCACCCCAAATATGGCCTATTATTTATGATCTTCATTCACTTAAAGGATTATTCATTCACATAACTCTCCCTCATGAACCACTATGTTGACATAATTGTTACCTCAAAAACCACTTCAAACTTCATCAAATTCTTCCCAAAAATGATCTTATGTAATGGATTTCTCTATAAATAATGTTCTTATTAAGGGCATTTATATAGTAAAATAAATCCAGAGAAACCTTCTAATAAAAAATACCCAAAACTGTTATGTGGTACAAACTTCACCACAAAATTTCTATAAGGTATGTATAGCGCCTTTATAGAAAATGAAATTTAATAAGATGGAATGGTAATATTCCATGGATGTTTATGTATCCTACTTTAGTAGATTAAACCAAGAATCAAATCATGATGTGTAATTGGTATGTAATTTATATAAATGAAAATATTAAAAAAACTGGGGAATACAACTGAATAATTCTTAATTGAAATTATTACTCCCATTTCACTAATGCACGTAGGTTTTTCTATTAAGGTTTTCCCATTCCTTCTTTATTATTTCAATCCAATTCTTCTGATGGACTTGAATATTTAGTAACACACAAGTGAATGTATAAATCCTCTTCAAATAAAATTTAAAATATTCGGGTAAGATTTCCAATTCCTAAAAATTTAATGATAAAAATTATAAAAACTTATGTTACGTCATAGATGCACTTTTCTTTAGCATTGTAAGCCTAACCTAATATTTTAGCTAAGGTGTAATATGATTGTAAATATTTCACCAGGACATGCTCTATTAAAATTCTCATCTCTAAACATTAAAAGTAGGTCAAAACGTTTCCTTCCTCTAAAAATATCTAGAATCTTCCTTCTTAAAGAACTTGCTTAATGTCTATAAGTAAAATCCAATATTTCATTTTTAGACCACAAAATCCAATAATTAAGTCATTGTTGACACCACTTAAGTAAACAGAAATATTAATAATAGATCCCTAGATATTTAGAAATTCTATGTAAAGGATCTAAGAACTCAAAGGGAATGTCAAAATAATCCAAAAAAGACCTGTGTGATCCATCTGCGTGATGGACCTACACGGTTGACTTGTGTAGAAGAGTTACATGCCAGAATAATTTTTATGCACCTACATGGAGCACCTGCGTGGAGGACCTGCATAAAGAACCTACGCAGATAAAACTTCCTTTGACCAGGCCCATTTGTGCATAAAAATTGAACCATTGGGCTCTGCATTTGATGGACTAAAAAAGTTGAAAGACACTCTGAATCTCCCATTGCGTAACTCTTTCGCTTAGATCCCTCATAGTCTCAGGTAGCTCTCTAAAACATGGGTTAAATGATAATTAAATAGGATAAGCATGTTTTGAAAGTATTACGAAACAAATTTCATAGGTTTGGTTCTCCTATGTGAAACACGTTCTTTAGTCATCATTCAGATTATCATGGCATACTTACGTGACCTACCTGCGCATTATACCAACGCAGTACATCAACGCGGGGTACCTACGTGACATATATGCACGAGGTACCTACATGAAAGAGCTTGGTATAAATCAAACATACCAACTCAAGTACCCACATTAAAAGTCATTCATGTTAGGGTATCTCCTTCTATGTTTCCATTATTTGAAAGAGACTGAGTTGAAGCCTCCACCCAAACCTCCTGACTTATCAAACCTTCAGGAAAGGCACATCAACGTGTCTTTTATTTGGGTTTGTATTTCCATAGTCATCAACTTCCCACATTTGTTTCATAATGGGGGTAGTATTCATGGAGTATATATGGATTTGTATATCCACAATCACATGGACCTTTCTCTCAAAAATAGTGTTGGGAAGTTCCCAGTTTTGAGAATAAGTATTTGGGTTCTTTCCTCCCCATCTTATCTCTAAAAACTAGAACCTTAGGTCACTGGTAGGTAAGGTACAATTCACACATAATTTTTTTTGATAACAAGAAGAAGTCTCCCTCCCCTAATAGGATCAATTTTAGGGCAACCAGTTTGGTGTAATCCCCAAGCTTTTCTTGCAGGAGGTGGAATCATTGCTTCTCCTTCCTTATTTGGTGCCAAAGACCATAGGGGAGATGGGTACATGGACTCTTGTTACCATTTCCCTCTCCCGTTGTGCTTTTTCTCCATGGTAATCCATCCTGGTGTAATCCCCTAATCTTAATCCACTCCTCCTTACATAGGACCCTTGTCCAATGTAAATATAACAGAGGGAAGCCTCGTTGCCTTCCCCTCTTCCATGGTCGCCTAAACCTTGTTCACCTTGGACAACATAGGTGCGTCCTCTTCCACCAGCAGAGGAGGAAAATTTTTAAATTGTGAGTTCCTTTTTTGAATCTTTGACATACTTTTGTTTCTCACACCGAGCATGTGTCATGTGGGATTAGAAATATTTCATGGTCACAACATTTTCAAATTCAAAATGAACTACAAGAACTCTGATTCCTGTTCAAACCATGATACATAGGATGCCTTTTTAGGGCTCGAGCTCATTTGAAATCCTCTTCGAGAATCCGACACTTATTTATTTAATCTAGGCATCCTCTTTAGGAATAATCCCCAAATTAAACCCCAAATCATGAAGGCATTCTTTTCATGAAGTAAGCCTAAACTATTCTCTCTCCAAGGACTGTACTATCTTATATGACCCATCGAACTACATGGGATTTGATTCCCTTCTATATGGGATACGTAAGAAGCTTACTTGAGTTCCAAAACCAACACTTCAAATCAACCCTATTCTCCTTGGTCTATATTCCCAACAAGGTCTTATCTTACTTGGAAACCCATATATTTTCCTATTTCCTTCGGCTGATTCAGCATAAGTCCCACACTATGTTTTTACCAAGAACCTTTTGCTTAAAGGTCCATATCACATGAACTTATAAGGTATGATGTGTCATATTAAGTGGAACTGAACTACGATGGTTTTGATTTGTTTCATAAGGATACGTAGGCAGCCCATTTTATGGGGATGATCCCAAGATCAAAACAAACCTTCATCCCCTGGATGACAATAAATTCCAGAGTGCCCCATTGAGTGGATTAAAAACTAGTATCATCACAATGATTATTGAAAGAATCTATAATCAGTATATTAAAGGATTAAATTTATGGAAAACCTCTTAATATATGGGTATTTTCATCAATGAATAACCTTGAATGCATACTGATGATTCTAAATTTTACACAAGTTAAAAATTGATTGTAAATTCCAAGGGATACATATGATGTACTTGGTGAATTAATAAGGATTCATGAAAATATCTTAAATTTACAAAGTGAGTCCCAGAGTAGATAATAATTCCCCCCAAAAGGGGTTGATGAGTCTGAACTCCCATCCTCTCGACCAAGGAACATTCTTTTGTATCGTAAAGTTCAAACTTAACGAACGCATGCCTTTGGAAAGTGGGTCCCCTTTGGATAAATAATTTTTGGATGTTTTTGGATCCATAAATTAATCCAATGGAAAAAACCTAGAAACAGTGATTATT
The DNA here is from genome assembly GCA_963277665.1 of Viscum album. NCBI lineage: Eukaryota > Viridiplantae > Streptophyta > Magnoliopsida > Santalales > Viscaceae > Viscum > Viscum album. The sequence goes on along the minus strand of OY728145.1, from coordinate 25,209,182 downwards.
AAAACTAGAACACACGTTTCAAGGAACTACGAAACAAAAATGGTAAACCCGACATGAATCCTTAACCAAGTTAATAATGTTACCCACCTATTAGGAACCTATCAATTGATAATGGAAGGCCATACAAAGGAATTAATCACGAATGTATCTATCTAAAAAGATGTTTCTTTAATGTAGTTTTTTGTTTTCTTTCATGTTTTTCTTCTCAGAATTCCCTTCAATTCCAAAAAATGGATTTCATTAAGACAACATCGGTGAACATCCCAACCGCTGCTCAAGTTGGGTCTCCATCCATGGGAAAGATGTCATCACTAACCTAGTGTCTTCAATGATGGGTCTCTAATTTGTTGGTAAAGGAATATCTCTAGCATGGTATAATCCTAACATTGGAGCCTACTCGATAGGCCCTCCAGGAAAATTACAATCCTCGATCATCTGGCCAACGATGACCATTGATCAAGAAGAAAACATTTCCAAGCACTGTTTCCAACCATTTCAGGTCCTTATCTCTGAAACGCAATAATCAATACCTCCTGTACTATAGGGAGGTGGATCAATTGATCACTTAAAGCATCAATTCAAGAATTCAGGAGTCCTTCCTGAGTACTCCCACCATAAATTGGTACCAGAATCATGTGGTAGTATACCCCCAACATGATGGGGTTGTTTCCTCTAGACGTTTGGCTCAGGTCTCTCAGACCCGAGCACGCAAGAAGAACCACCAAAGACAACATCCAGTCAATAGGGAGAATTTTCTCACCTCTACCTCCTCCAGATAAGTACATCAATTTACCTTAATAGAAAACAACGAGGGGGTATATACACCCATCCGTCCTAATTTTATTGCTCAACAGACACGTCTTACAACAACCCACTAATCCCACCAGATAAACCCGGTGGAGTATCATGAACATGCACATACACCTGCTTACAAGTTATCAGTTAGTCAGCGGGCTTGTCGGACTACATTTAAAGAATCCCTTCAATCTAATATGGTGGCAACTGGTAAACAGGAACATACACCTATTTACAATCACCAATTCGGTCAATAGTCTCGTCTACCAATATTGAAGGAAGTCCGTCAACCATACATTATGGGAAAAAACCAGCAGGTATATACACCTACCAATGTTCATCAAGCTTTCCAACAATCTCGTTTGGTAGCACCTGGACAAGTTAGTCAGAAAGATCCGATGGCAAATTTGGGGCAGACCCAACTCTATGCTCCCATACATGAGTACTGTCAATACCCATTGATAGAAAAAGGAGGATAGGAGGAGGCACATAAATCTACTCTAGATACGAAATGGGCATATATTCCTGTTTCAGCTGTTGAAATCACCAAACAAATTTTATCAATGGTGAAAGGGAATATGCAAATCCTTATCCATATTCTAGAAGTATGCCAGGATATTTTAATAACTACTTCATTAGTATCAGGTGAACAAAAACATGTATCTGTGACCACATATGGGATGACACATCAGTGTGCCATTCAGGAGCAGATATATACCTCTATTCCATTCCAGGTGGGTCATGGGGCATACTCCCCATTATCATATAGACAAAAAGATTAGGAACATACACCCTTTCCAATTGAAGGTAATCAGTTCATTCTGGTAACCAATCCAAGGCAAGAACATACACTTTCCCATGATAACCACTTTTCCCAACATGTGGCCCCAATAAGTATAAGAGAACATCCAAAAAGAAGTCTCCCAAGAACTGTTGGGAAATCAAGAGTCAAACTGTGATTTGGATCCTCTTAATGATGGTGTTCTTGAATCCATCAAACATTTATCTATTGTAGCTCAAGATCTTATCCTCTCATTACCAAATTATGTGAGTGGTAGTGGTAATTTTTAAGTTCCTCATTGGACACTTCATTATTAAGGGTTGCTTCTTGAAAATTTGGTCAATCCTGAGTGCTTATCTCCATATGGGAGCCACGAAAACCCTCCGTGTGGCCAAAAGTCCAAGGAGAAAGATGATTTATCCCTTTCTGTAATCCATCATGGTGATCCTTCCCATGATGGAATTCACTGTGAAAGTAATCTAAGTAGTTATATTTTTCATTTTCAAGACAATTCTATAATTGAAAATGTAATGACGAGAAATACCTCATATCTCGAGGGACTTGAAAACACACGGCCAGTCATGTATGATTCCTTTTCATTTACAAGTGAAACACGTTTTCAACCAAAAGACTTCATAAGGGAATAATCATTCTCCAAACCTCCCTTGGGTCATTTATATTCTTATACAGAGCATCCACTTTGGTCAGAACAAGTGGAGAAACCTCTAGTGAAAGATGATGACGATGTGTTAAATATGATGAAACAATTGACTAAAGGAGAAATACTAGTCATGTTCTGTCCTTTGGAAAATTCTCAGTATAACATTCCAGAATTGATGACAGAATATTTTATTCATGACATTCGCCTAAACTTATGGAAAAATCTTTTTCATTTTAAAACCAATTTATTGCCATATGATGAATATCAAATCATGTAAAGGTAATATAAGGGTTGCAACGCCAAATTGACTTGGACTTTCTCTCAGTTTTATAATAATCAATGGTTGAAAAATAGAAGAGAACTCTTTAGTGTGCTTGTATAAATGCTCTAAAGAGACTATGCTAGTTAATTTTTGATTCCCCATCTAATGTTCGTATCATATGATGGGGTGCATATGGAGCATTGAATTTCACTACACTCCAAAATCAGCAAAGTCCGCCAAAAGTGGTCTCATGCAATTTTATTTCCCACGGTTGGCCACAATAAATATATTTTGTATGTAATCGGATGTACGCTCTTTAACAAGCCTCAACTAGTTCTCGTCAAAATCAAGACCAAAGAGAATAATTTGTTGAGTTAATTTTACATTAAGCGTCTAAGAATCTTGAGCAGGAGTCCTGCTTAGAGGATTTCAAACATTAGATAATTAAAATGTCTGAAATAGCACATCGATCTTCTGAAACAGGTGATTTGAGTTGTTTTTGGTTAATGCACTCAGCTAATGTCCGAACCAAAATCTACAAAATCAGAAGAGCAGTTGCACAAATTTTAGCTGTAGTAGTTCAAGAATCACCCTAGATCGCAAGGCTGGGGTCTCATTTAATTCAAACATCAAGTTCATTCAACAATTTTCAAAGATTTGAAGAAGAAGAATGGGAACAACCCCAGCCTGCAGGGTTGGGGGGATTTTTCATAGCTATAATCTACTCCTCAACAGAATTCATTTTTTTCCTATTAGAGATGAATCCACAAGGAAATAATACAACTAAATTATCCAAGGATTCCCTTTGGGTTACTATCTACCAAACAATTCCATGGAATTCATCATATATGAGAACAAAGTCTCGTGAAGGACACAAAGGAAGACGATCTCACAAAAATACTAACGGAATGCCATCGATGCATTATGCGTCATTAAATGTCATTAGCACCATTTTGAAGGTCCTCTAGAAAATAAGTACAGTTCTGGGGAATCATAAGATGAAGATCTTGTCCATAATATGGTACACACTAAAGCAAATGAAGAAGGTGTGCGCACCTAAAATCACAGGCTTACCCAAAATCCAGGTGTACCTTCAAATAACCAACTCCCCCATCTCTAAAAGGCATATAACAAGGGGAAAGGAAAAAGTCAGAACATATCTCACTTTTCCGCTAGAGAAGGTCAATCTATTTTTCTTGAAGAGGAATTTTCACAGCAATAAGAGGAAATGAAGGAGTTGAAAGGACTCAATACAGAGTTACTTCAGAAAACCATTTCTGTTAGACATACTCCCCAGGAAGGTCCTTAACTTGCACATCCTGTAGGAGCTCCTCAGCAAAAATGATTTGTAGTAACTACAGATGTGGATAATGAATTCCCTCCACTGGGTACACAATCAAGGTAGGATCAAAAAAATCCTGATAGGCCTGTTCCCATGGGTTGTCCAAGGCAGATACCAGCACCACCATCAGTGGTTTTGCCAGTCATTGCACCAGCTCAAGATCCAGTTGCTATACCTACACAAGTTATAGCTCAAATAGATGCCCCCCAAATGCATATGAACACAATTTAGGCATTAACAACTAGATTGGAATCTATGGAGGAATGACATGCACCAGTTTAGTAGGAAAAGAGAGCTTACCCTGAATGGGTGGATGAAATTCTCCCCCCAATAAATTTTTTGAATACCGCATTCTCAGTGTTTAATGGTTCTGGAGATCCAAAACAACACTTAACACGTTTTTTTTCTCATTGTGATCCCATGATAGGAACCTCTCAACAACAATAAAAAATTAATCTTAGATTTTTTATACAGTCATTACAATGACCAGTTTTTTTTGGTATACAAGTTTACAATCTCGATCTATTACTAGATGAGAAGATCTCCATCCAAAATTTCTTCTACAATTTATCTCAAATCTACCAAAAATGATAGTTTTTTATCTTACCAATTTTAAACAAAGGGAGAATGGAGGAGTTTTATATTTCATTGCTCGATGGAAAGGATTAACATGTTCCTTAAGTCTAGCACTCCCTAAAAAAGAGTTGCTGCCAATTTGTTTGGAAAATATATGTGATGAGTTATGCACACCATTGATTACTGTTAAATACACATGAGGGTTTTGAGACCATACTTCAATTTCTAAATATATAGAAGACTCTATAATTGAAACTAAGGCTAAAACTCATGTAATTCCATCAGCTCTGGGGAGTTGGATAGGAAAGGCAGAAGCTACTATAGTCACACTCAATTAGGCACTTTACCTACTTCTACTTCAAGACCATCATCATATTGAAGGGCTTCGCCTCTTGAGCATCAGTAGTAACGACCACCTCGTCAAGATGATCAAAGAGATCAAAGGCGGAAACAGTTGGGGGAATTAAAAAATAATGTTTATTCTCTCAGAAATGAACAAGTTCCTAGTTACTTCATCTCATCCTTATAAAACAATTCGGTTCAGTTTACAAGGCTGAAGAAACCAAATAAAGAAGGAAATGAATATCTTCTTAATTATTGTCCCTTTCACTAGATGTTAGGGCATCCCATCTAGGAGAGTTTTGTTTTCAAGGACCTCCTGCAAAAGATGTTAAAATCTGGGAAAATAAAACTGAAAAGTTCATCACCTCATGTATCATGTGTTACTCCTACTGATCGTGAAGAAGAAAACGAATAGAAATAGGACAAAAGTAAAAATGTGCAGAAATATTATGATTGGACGATCATGAAAACGATCAACTATACTCATGAACTTTTATGAACACAGTTGAAAAAACTGATCCTGTCTTCTTCCACTCCTTCCAGAGCTAAACCACCTTCATCAAAAGGACGTTCCTCAAATAAGTGAAGTGATTATAAAGACAAAGCGCATTTAGAAGAAGACGAGCTCATGTAAAGTCCAAAATTGTCCTTGACCCTAGAAGTTTCTATTCCATCTATTTTAGAAGCACAGGAACCACCCCACCAAACGAAACAATAAGAATTAACCTATCAACAAGAATATTCATCAAATAAAGAATTAATATTTGGTTCTATTAATGTTTTCCATTTAACTGATCCTTATACCAATGATGAATCTTATTATAATGATCCAGAATTCCTTGATTCTAATTGAGGAACAAGAGGAAGAGACCAAGGTTGAGGATACAGGGGAAGATGTGGGAATTCTAGAAACCACAATTTTAACTCTACCCCTGCTCGAATCATATATGCGGTTGAAACTCATGGAAGAGACCTTCTGCAGGTTCAATGTGAACAAGGAATTTCCTCCATGAAAGATAGGTTTGGTTATGACAAAATTATTTTGGATGATCGATTAGAAGTAAAACCATCTTCGTCTCAGAAAACGAATATACCTAGTCAGTATAATTTACCAAAGCCTGGAGTATTTCCAAATTCTGCTCTGACAGATAGTACGTTTACATCAAAAGCATCAACTTCCAAAGCACCAAAAAAACCACATCTCCATACTAAGAAACACAGACCATTGGACCAAAATTATAATTTCTTGAAACAATTGGCCTATATAACAGCCAAGTTATCAAATTTGGATGCTTTGAATCTGCAAAAGATATTTCCTAAAGCACTCATTGAGGATTTGTCAAGTGCTCGAGAGTTTGAAACAAAATTTTTTGCTGCTGAGGTATACCTTATAGAGAATGATTCTTCAGAATGTCATGTAGTCATATATTTTACAGATGAAGATGAAAATGATGTGGAGTGTGGGTATATCAGACCCCTGTATTTTTCTGGAAAGTTCAATGATGTAGACATCCAACGAGCCTTTATTGATAATGGATCTAGTGTCAACCTCATTCCTGTTCATAAACTTCTTTGATTGGTCCTGAATAATTCTGAATTATCTCCTTCAACTATTATATTGCGATATTATGATAAGAACGAACAAGATCCTCTGGGCGAGATTACACTCGAAACCTAGTTTGAAGATCTTGTGTTTAATTCAGATTTTATGGTTGTTCATGAGGAAAAATCCTTTAATATTCTTCTTGGAAGGCCATGGTTTCATCAACATGAAGCCATACCATTGTCATACCACCAATGTCTTAAGTACTGTTCCAGTGGTAAAATGGGGACATTTTATGGTGACAAGGATCCATTCAGAACATGTGAATATTAATACATTGAAGCAGAGGTTAATCACACAAAAGGAATGAAGTCCATGATAAAGGAAATAAATAGATTTAATGCTCAAAATGGATTGGAAAAGATCCTAGATAATATATTTATGAATTTGATTAAATATTATGTGTCACCCATCAATCATATTTAAAAGGTAAACCCAAATCTGGGATCTCACCCAGTAACTTTGATAATGTCAGTTATGGCAATTGAGCCTGACAACATGGATGAAACTGTTGATCCACCAAGAAATGAGGAATACCTAAATAGATATGTTTTCATTTCTTACACTGAACTACAAAAAGCCTCTACTTCATCAACAAGAGTAAAAGTGATTGTAGAAATTCAAGATAAATACAATGATTTTTATTCTCAATCCATCAATCCCTCTTTATTACCATAGGAAGAACCTTCATCATCAGTAGGGTTAGATATGGTGGCCTCTTCTTTGGGATGTTCAAATACTAATTTCCCCTCTAAATCTTGGATTTTTTCCCCATAATCTACTATGATAATTTAAATAGAAGAGGTAACGTGTAATGAATAATAATAGGAAGATCTTAGGGATGATCCTCCGACATTTGAGGAAAGTGTCTCTACCAGTGTGGATGAGATCCGAGAAATAAATCTGGGTATAGAAGAAGATCCATGCCCAACTCTAATTAGTGAGTCCTTGATCTCTGAAGAGCATGAGGTGTATACATCATTTCTAAAGAAACATATATATATATATATATATTCAAAGAATTATATAGAAACGCCACGTCTTAATACGGATGTAGCCATCCATCTTCTGGGATTTCTAGAAAAACACCGTGGATTCAAGCAGGCAGCAAGAAGAACTCACCCAACTCATGCCTCTAAAATAGAACCTGATGTTCACAAGATTATAAAGGATAACATTGTCAGGGAAGTTCAGTATCCCAAATGGATGTCCAATATTGTCCTAGTGAAAGAGAAGAATGGGGAAATTAGAGTCTGCATTGATTTTAGAGATCTTAACCGACATTGTCTTAAAGATGATTTTCTAGTTCCGATTATAGAGTTTCGAATTGATGTGATGGTTGTATATGAAGCTCTTTCCTTCATGGATGGATACTCTATGTATAATCAAATCTATATGGCTCTAGAGGATGAAGAATCTACATCCTTCAGATCTCATCAAGGTGTGTTTTGCTATCGGGTAATGCCATTTGGCTTAAAGAATGCAGGTGAAACATATAAACATTCCATGCACCATATATTAAAAACCTTCATAAATAAATTTGTTAAATGTTATGTAGGTCATTTGGTCATAAAATCAAAAAAATGTTATTATCACTTGTCTGATTTAGAAACCATATTCCATAAACTTTGGCAACATGGTTTGAAGATAAACCCCCTAAAATGTGCTTTCAGGGTAACCTCAAGAATGTTACTTGGCTTCGTTGTACTCCATTATTGTATCGAAGTTGATCTTGAGAAAAAAAATCAATCCTTGGTATGCCACCTCCCCGAAATTTGAAGGAACTAAAAGGAACCACGGGACACTTGGCCTATATTTGGAAATTTATCGCCAATTTGGAAGGCAAGTGTTTTCCCTTCACCAGATTAATGAAGAAGGGAGTCACCTACCAATGGGCTTAAGACTACCAAGAAGCATTTGATACCCTCAAGAAATATTTCTTGATTACACCTGTATTAATGCCACCTATTGAAGGAAGACCACTTATTCTCTATGTGGCAGCTTTAGAGCTATCACTAGGTGCCTTCCTCGCCAAAAAGAATTATGTTGGGATTGAAAAGAGTCTTTACTATCTTAGTCGAACTATGCTTGATATAGAAACTCAATATTCAAGTATTGAAAATTGCTTCCTGGAATTAATTTTTGCAGCTCAGAAATTGAGGCACTACTTACAACATCATGAGGTCCAATTGGTATCTCGCAATAACATGTTCAAATTTATCCTTATTCGTCCAATGCTTAAAGGGTGTATAGCACAGTGGGAAGTTATTTTTCAACAATTTGATATCCAGTTTGTGCCTCAAAAGGGAATAAAATTCCATGCTCTCGTTGACTTCCTTGTTGAGCATCCATCTGTGTAAGATACATCATTTAATACTAAACATCCTGATGAAGAGGTCTTATCTATTCATGATAATTCATAAACAAAATAAATGTATTTTGATGGTGCTTCCATAAGTACAATAGGAAAGAGAATGGAAAACCTTAAACCCAACAAAGTTTGGTTAGGAATTGTCCTTATTTCCACAGAAAAGGCAGTATTTACTTATTCCTTCTTGTTATTAGAAGGTGGTACCAACAATGAGGCATAATATCAAGATCTCATCACTGGTTTGGAATTGTCCCTTTAGGTGAAAATGGATCATTTAAAGGTGAAAGATGATCCAGAATTGGTAATAAAACAAATCAATGTAGAATATTCTATCAGAAAAGAATAGTTAATCCCTTTGTGTGATTTCGCCAGAGGGTTAATGTAACATCCCAAGTAAGTAATGAGTAATAGATATTTTTATCTATGTATATTAATGAATTAGATAGTGTTTTAGAGGCTTAAAATGAAAATAAATCTAATCTTAAGCATGGAATACACTAATATTTTTAAAAGATTGTTTTACTGTCTTTTGTTGGAAAACCATTTTTAAATCTATCTTTTGACAATTTTATAAGCTATTTTTGTCAAAATAAACTTATTCTTTATGATTGGGACATCAAAATTTACTTTGTGTGAATTTTTGGTATTTTTCAGACAATGTTCATTTTTTAATGAATAGTGAAAAATACTGCATTTTACATCAAAACTGCTTTTTAATCTAATTTATTTATATGATTAGATTATCTTTTGAATTGGTTTGGAAGTAAAATTAGAATATATTTTTACCATTTAATCCAATGGTGGTCATTGGAATCAATTTCACTTTGAAATTGGACTTAAACTGGTGTCAATCTTTTGATACTTATTATTTCATAAAAACACGCTATTTTTCATGACAGCGGAAATTAATTATTAAATTAATTAATGTGACTTATATGTTTTGAATTTTTTAAAATAGACTTCATTTTTGAATTCTGAATATCAAATATAGATTAGGGTTAATTTTTGGTATTTTTCTGAAAAACTTCAATTTTTGATGAATAGTGAAACCACTAAGTGGTACTTATAAAAACTGATTTTTCAATTTAATGAAATTTTACCACTTCTATATTTTTAATTTCAAAAATCAGACATACATGGTTGTCATTATGAAGTAAAATTTAGTACAATGAGATTAAAATAATTTGTTTGGTGAATAGTAACTCTTAAGTTCTTAATCGTGATTAGAGGTAATTAGTGTAGTTTAAGGTAAAAATAATGCTTTAATAAAATTAGATGAGCTTGACACATGTCCTACCCTCATTGGATGTGTCATGGCCGACCAAGAAAATCCATGGGTATACTTGGGGACCCCATGGAGCCACTTTGGTTGGGAAATGACATAAATAACTTTTTATTTAATGTAAAAGTAAAAATGACACAAACATGAAATGTTTTACTAAAACAATTTTCACACGGGGTTATAAAGATCAGATTTTTTATTATAAATAGTAATTGGAAATATAAAAAAATTTCCTACATCATAGTATTTTTTTATAATTTTTATACTTTAAATAAATTAAATTATTTATGACATCATGATGATGCAGCAATGACCTCATTATTTAACGATTTAAATAAAATGGAATGATAATGTAAAATCTATGACCTAAACATGAAAAAAACCTATTGGATGTGTGTATTTATAACCCTTATCACCTTATCCTCGAAACACATCAATGTGGGACCTCTTAAATCCGAATACCATTTTAAAATAAAGTGACTTTTCTTTACCTTCCAAGAGTGCCCCTCCTCTCTTCTTATAAAAGCCCCCCACCTCTACCTCCTTACCCACACTCCCAAAGCCTTTCCCTCGACCAACCCCTGCCCATTTTGGATCTCCACATCCCTCTCTTACTCCTTGAAGCCTCACTTTGGTAAAAAGTCTTCCCAAGGAAGCCTTTGAGCTCAAATCTAAGAGAGTTACCCGATTTTAAGGTAATGTCTTCTTTTGAGTCCTTTTGTTTGATTTTGCTTCTCCAAACCCCTGAAATATTTTTATTCTTTTCTTTTGTAACAACTCCAGTATCCTCAATATACTAGGATATTGTTATAAGAATGATTCAAGCTACACTTACACACACCTAAATCTAATGGTTAAAGGACATACTTTTTCCGTGGATGGTGAATTTATGCCTCCCGAAACGATGATTGTTCACCATTATTTTAACACCTTCAAAGGTGGCCATTAGGATGTCACTATATATATATATGATATATAATATGTTTATGTTTTCCTTAAGCATATGTATTTTTCATTTTGGGCATACCTTTATGGTTTCCATTATGGGTAAACGCGATATCTTCATTTAAGGAAGTGCGGACTACCACCCCCTCAAAGTGATATGATTCGTTAAATACCATATGTGGGACGTATAAAGGATGGAACTATGATATTATATATGATATTATACTGGAATTATAATATACCTTTATATCATTATGACTCCATTCTATAAAATACGAAATAGAAATGAAAGTAGCATTCATGCGTACGTACAGCTTACCGTCTCCATGAACGGTGCATTTCATTTCTTACCTCTAAATGATTATGTAATATTGTAAATGCATGTATATAATGGATATATATGATATATAAATAATAATTATAATTCTGGATATAATGGATACATGAACAACATATAATTATAAAGGGTTTATTTTTGACTCAAGTACCAATGATCGTTAAAACGACCGTTATTAACTTAAATAATTACACAATGTTCATGACATGGCAATAAGTGATATAAAAGGAATAATGAACTTGAAAAAGGTTCTTAAACAAGTAGAAATTAACTCAAGTTTATTATTCAGGAGATTAAAGAGCGACCAAGTCAAGTCGGACCCGAGGTATGGGACTTCGTCTCAATATCCTTTCATTGAGGCATATTTTGTTTTATACACAACCTTATTTTATATGGTGTATAAACCCCTTTGAATTTTATGTTTATTCAAAAGGAATATTTTTTATACGAAGCATTTACTAAATGACAAAAGGGAATTTTTTTGTCGTACGTATGCGGCGACAATGACTTCTCCGCCGCCGTGACCGTTATTTGAGTTTCGGCTTCCTCTACAAGCCATACCTTTATTTTAAAAGAAAAATAAATAACATGTTTTAATTTTATTTTATTTTGGTATTGAAAATGGTTTTGATAATGTTTTTATATCAATGTGTTGTATTGATATCTTGTGATTGAAAGGTGGAAATGTTATGTTTCCTTTATGAATGTTTTATGTGATACGATTATGTTGTGGTTCTTGGGAATTATTATGAAGACGGGTGGTTCCGTGATAAACTAAGGGCGGGTGAGCCCGATATAGCTCTCCAATGCATTTGGTAACGCGAAGGAGTGTAACCTTAAGGTTTCTCTGAAGAGATTTAGGGAATATACTGTGATGGGTATTCCAAACGTAACCAAGAGGGTTACTCCCTATATAAGAATGTTATGAATGCCTCAAGTTACCTTTATGTTTTACGATTTCTATGATTTATTCATGATTTGATGAGGTATGTTAAAGTGCTTATGTTTTATGGGTAAAGTATGATTTCATTCTTATGTATACATGTACCCATGTTTCCTTTCCATATTTTTATATCCCTTACTGATCTTTTTATGCTCTTCCCAAGTTTTTTTGAAATGTTTTTCACAAGTCAAGGGAAAGGTACATGATATGATGATAGTGTCAAGGAAGTGTCAAGAAAGAATCCATGTTTTATTTTAAATATGTTTCCATTGATGGGAAAGAAGAATACTATCTTTATGTAACCACTTTGTTTATATGTGGAATGTAATTAAAGTTTTATGATCTAATTCTCTAAAACTCTAAACCCGAAAAGATCCTCAATGTGTAATCTTGTAATAACTCAAGATTAAGTAAGGATTAAGGCTGGGGCCTTATAGTTGGTATCAGAGGTCGGTTTCGATAACTTTAGGAGATATAATTCTATTAAATGATTATCCAAAAATATTTTTTTTATGTTCAGATTGAAGTGATATAGTATTTGAAGATTACCATGTTGCTTCATCTATGACATGTTTGTTCAGAATGGTTTTCCACAGAGGAAACAGGGAAGTATTGCTAGGAAGGCATGCAGAAGGAAATAACCTTCTGAATCAGCATCCTGAGATGGTCAGAATTGGAACTGAACAGTTTGTTGTAGTAATGGCGCAGTTGACTCAAACGTTAAATTGCGGTGGTATCCATACACGAGATCAGCCAAATCAACCGTAGAGGAACATGTAAGTGGTTGAACATTTCATGAGGCAACATCCCCCATCATTCAGAGGATCATCTGACCCTGTGCTAGCTGAAGGGTGGATTAAAGCACTGGAGAAGATTTTTGATGTCATGGGGTGTTCAGACAATAAAAAGGTTAGTCTTGCTATTTACCGTTTGGAGGGTGAAGCAGATCAGTGGTGGTCGATGGTTAAAAATATCAGGGACGCTGATGAGATTGATGCTCTCAACTGGGATGAATTCAAAGGTATGTTTCTTGAGAAATATTTTCCTAAGGTTGTTCGACTTAGGATGGAAAATAAATTCATGGAATTGAGGAAAGAGGAAGACTCAGTGGCTGCCTATGAATAAAGGTTCACTCGATTGGCAAGGTATGCTCCAAATTTTATCCGAGACCTTGATAGTAAAATCAATCGTTTTTACTCAGGATTAAAGCCAAAATATCGAAGGGCATTAGATTCTCGTGAGTTTAAAAGTTATGAAAATCTTGTTCGATGTGCTGAGAAGGTGGAAATGGAGTTTGCCAATGATCAAGTGTTCTATAACAACCAACAGAAGAAGAGACCGAGGTGGCAAGAGAAAGGTAAGAATTCTTCAAAAAAGTCTGATGGTAAGAAATCTAAGTTTCCAGTTTGTGATAAATGTGGAAAAAGGCATGATGGGGAATGTCTTCTGAATTCTAGAAAGTTCTACCGATGTGGTAAGATGGGACATAAGGCTCGTGATTGCACTGAAAAAGATCCGGGTGATGGTAAGACCAAATTTGATTTACAGTTAGTGAAATGTTATAAGTGCAATGAGATGGGTCACTATGAAAATGAGTGTCCGACAAAGAGCTTGGGTGATGGGAAGCAGTTAGACTATAAGCAGAAAGGGTTGGTGAAATCCTTTGCAACTACTTCAGCAGATGTCGGGCCATCAAATGAAGTTGTATGAGGTACTTTGTTTGTTTTTGCAGATTATGCCAGTGTGTTGTTTGATTCGGGGTCTATACATTCTTTCATCTCTGAAACCTTTTCTAGTAAAATCGGAATACCATCTCAAGAAGTGACTCCTGAAATTTTGGTAAAAACACCTAGGGGAAATGTTGAGGCAAAAAGAATTTATAAGAATCTTCCTATCCTTATATGTGGAAAGAACCTACTTGAAAACCTTATTGTTCTACCTCTAGTAGAGTTTGATGTTTTCCGGGGTATGAATTGGCTCTCTATTTACCATGCTAAGATTGACTGTAGAGATAAAGAAGTTTTTTTTTCAGAAATACTTTCAGTTTGTTTACAAGAATGAACCCTTACTATTGATAACTTATCAAGAGGCCAAGAAACTTGTAAAAGATGGAAATAAATGTTACCTTGCACACATCGTTGAAAATAAAGGAACTGTTCAGATTAATGATATGCCAGTGGTAAATGAGTATCCTGATGTTTTTCCTGATGAGTTGCCTGGAATAATACCAGATTGGGAAGTTGAGTTTACTGTTGACTTAGTTCCTGATGCTAAGCCAATTTCAAAACCCCCTTATCAAATGGATCAAATTTAGCTTTTAGAGTTGAAGGAGCAATTGCAAGATTTATTAGATAAAGGTTTCATTTGACCTAGCACATCACCCTGGGGTGCTCCTGTTTTATTTGTTAAAAAGAAATATGGTTCAATGAGACTTTCCATCGATTATAGAGCCTTGAATAACATCACTGTTAAGAACAAATATCCTTTGCCTCATATCGATGATTTGTTTGATCAGCTCCAAGGAGCTCAGTATTTTTCAAATATTGACTTGAGATCGGGGTACCATCAGCTGAAGGTGAAGGAAGAAGATGTTCTGAAGACCTCATTCCGTACAAGATATGGCCATTATGAATTTGTAGTAATGCCTTTTGGGCTAACCAATGCACCTGCTGTATTCATGGACTTAATGAATAGAATTTTCCATGAGTTCTTGGATAAGTTTGTGGTGGTTTTCATTGATGATATTTTGGTGTTTTCTAAAAGTAAAGAGGAGCATGAAATACATTTAAGGGTTATCTTGCAAACCTTAAAAGAAAATAAACTGTATGGAAAATTCAGCAAGTGTGAGTTTTGGTTGCAACAAATTTCTTTCCTTGGTCACATTGTTTCTAAAGATGGGATAACTGTTGACCCTTCAAAAACAAAGGTTGTTGAAGAATGGCCAAGAACCACAAATGTAACTGATATTCATAGCTTCCTTGGTTTGGCAGGCTATTACCGAAGGTTTGTTAGAAATTTTTCACGGTTATCTAGTCCAATGATTAAGCTAACTCAGAAGGGTGTTAAGTTTATCTGGACAAAAGAATGTGATGATTGTTTTCAGGAATTGAAAAAAAGATTGGTGAATGATCCAGTTTTAGCACTACCTTCCACGAATGGTGAGTTTGTTATATACAGTGATGCTTCATTGAAAGTACATGGTTGCGTCCTAAAGCAGAATGATCAGGTAATTGCTTATGCTTCACGACAGTTGAAAAGTCATGAGGTAAATTACCCTACACATTATTTGGAATTAGCTGCTGTTGTTTTCGCTTAAAAAATTTGGAGGCATCATTTGTATAGAGTAAAGTGTGAAATATATATTGATCACAAAATTTTAAAGTATATATTCACTTAGAATGAGTTAAACATGAGACAGAGGATATGGCTGGAATTAATCAAGGATTATGATTGTACAATTCATTACCATCCGGGAAAAGCAAATAAAGTGGGTGATGCATTGAGTCGAAAAATTAATGCTTCATTAGAAATGTTGCATTTGAAACGTGATCCTTTGGTTAAGGATTTGATGAACTTTGGCATAGAAGTTGTTGGTGCAGGAAGTTCTTCTGTTTTGTTTCAGGTATCAGTGAGATCATCTCTATCAGATAGAATCAAGCAAGCACAGAAGCAAGACAGTGAGTTGCAGAAAAAGGTAGAGCTGGTTCAGAAAGGTAAGTTGCCTGAATTCAACATTGATAATGATTGTGTTTTGAGATTTGGGAAGAGATTTTGTGTGCCCTGTGATTCACAGTTGAAGAGAGAGTTGTTATGTGAAGTTCATAGTTCTCCGTTTTCAGTTCATCCTGTCAGTACTAAGATGTACAGAGATCTGCGGGAGTATTACTGGTGGGATGGAATGAAAAGAGATATTGTTGATTTTACTGTGAAGTGTTTGACTTGTCAACAGGTTAAAGCAGAGCGGCAGTTACCGAAAGGGATGCTTCAGCCTTTACCAGTGCCATAGTGGAAATGAGAGAATATATCCATGGACTTTGTTGTGGGATGACCAAAGACATCTCGAGGTAATAATGCAATCTGGGTTATTGTTGATCGCTTGACTAAATCTGCTCATTTTTATGCTATATGAGATACTTTTTCCCTAGATCAACTTTACCGTTTGTATCTTAAAGAGATAGTCAGGTTACATGGAGTTCCCCTCTCCATTGTATCTGACCGTGATCCTAGGTTCACTTCTAACTTTTGGAAAGGCCTTCAGAAGTTGTGGGGTACTGAATTGAATTTTAGTACATATTTTCATCCTCAATCAGATGGGCAGTCAGAACGAACAATTCAGACATTGGAGGATATGCTACGTTCTTGCTCTATGGATTATCAGGGAAGTTGGGACCAACATCTTTCTTTGGTTTAATTTTTATATAATAACAGTTTTCATTCTAGTATACATATGGCACCATTTCAGGCATTATATGGGAAGCGGTGTCGAACTATAGCTTTCTGGGATGAAGTGGGTGAATGGAAGTTGATTGGACCAGAATTGGTAGAAGAGATGGCAGAAAAAGTTCAGCTGATTCAGAAGCACATGAGAACAGTTCAGAGCAGGCAGAAGAGTTATGCGGATAACCGGAGGAAGGATCTATCTTTCGAGGAAGGTGATCATGTTTTTCTCAAGGTTTCTCCTTGGAAAAGTGTGATGAGATTTGGTAAGAATGGAAAGATGAGTCCAAGGTTTATTGGACCATATGAAATTCTAGAGAGAGTTGGATCAGTTGCATACCAGGTGGCTTTACCTCCGAGTTTATCTTAGGTACACAATGTTTTTCATGTTTCAATGTTGAGAAAGTATATGCCAGATTTATCTCATGTTTTGTGTCCAGAGGTAGTTCAGCTGGAAGAGAACCTATCTTATGAGGAACAACCGGTCCAGATTCTTGACCACAGGGAGCAAGTGTTACGAAGTAAGGTGATTAATCAGGTAAAGGTTTTGTGGAAAAACCACATGATGGAAGAGGCAACATGGGAATCTGAAAATGCAATGAGGGATAAGTACCCCCATTTATTCAATAATTAAATAAATTGCGGGGACACAATTTTCAAAAGGAGGGAAGGATGTAACATCCCAAGTAAGTAATGAGTAATAGATATTTTTATCTATGTCTATTAATGAATTAGATAGTGTTTTAGAGGCTTAAAATGAAAATAAATCCAATCTTAAGCATGGAATACACTAATATTTTTATAAGATTGTTTTACTCTCTTTTGATGGAAAACCATTTTTAAATCTATCTTTTGACAATTTTATAAGCTATTTTTGTCAAAATAAACTTATTCTTTATTATTGGGACATCAAAATTTACTTTGTGTGGATTTTTGGTATTTTTCAGACAATGTTCATTTTTTAATGAATAGTGAAAAATACTGCATTTTACATCAAAACTGCTTTTTAATCTAATTTATTTATATGAATAGATTATCTTTTGAATTGGTTTTGAAGTGAAATTAGAATATATTTTTACCATTTAATCCAATGGTGGTCATTGGAATCAATTTCACTTTGAAATTGGACTTAAACTGGTGTCAATCTTTTGAAACTTATTGTTTCATAAAAACACGCTATTTGTCATGAAAGCGGGAATTAATTATTAAATCAATTAATGTGACTTATATGTTTTGAATTTTTTAAAATATACTTCATTTTTGAATTCGGAATATCAAATATAGCTTAGGGTGAATTTTTGATATTTTTCTGAAATACTTCAATTTTTTATGAATAGTGAAACCATTAAGTGGTACTTATAAAAACTGATTTTTCGTTTAAATGAAATTTTACCACATCTGTGTTTTGAATTTCAAAATTCCGACATACATGGTTGTCATTAAGAAGTAAAATGTGGTCAATGAGATTAAAATAATTTTTTGGTGAATAGTAACTCTTAAGTTCTTAATCACGATTAGAGGTAATTAGTGTAGTTTAAGGTAAAAATAATGATTTAATAAAATGAGATGAGATTGACACATGTCCTACCCTCATTGTATGTGTCATGGACGACCAATAAAATCCATGGTTCAACTTGGGGACCCCATGGAGCCACTTTGGTTGGGAAATGACATAAATACCGTTTTATTTAATGTAAAAGTAAAAATGACACAAACATGAGATGTTTTACTAAAACAATTTTTACATGGGGTTATAAAGATCATATTTTTTATTATAAATATTCATTGGAAATATAAACATATTTCCTACATCATAGTATTTTTTTTATAATTTTTAGACTTTAAATAAATTAAATTATTTATGACATCATGATGATGCAACGATGACCTCATTATTTAACGATTTAAATAAAATGGAATGATAATGTAAAATCTAAGACCTACACATGGACAAAACCTATTGTATGGGTGTATTTCGAACCCTTATCACCTTGTCCTCGAAACACATCAATGTGGGACCTCTTAAATCTGAATACCATTTTAAAATAAAGTGACTTTTCTTTACCTTCCAAGGGTGCCCCTCCTCTCCTCTTATAAAAGGCCCCCACCTCTACCTCTTTACCCACAATCCAAAAGCCTTTGTCTCGGCCATACCCTGCCCATTTTGGCTCTCCACATCCCTATATTACTCCTTGAAGCCTCACTTTGGGCAGAAGTCTTCCCAAGTAAGCCTTTGATCTCAAATCTAAGAGAGTTACCCGATTTTAAGGTAATGTCTTCTTTTGAGTCCTTTTGTTTGATTCTGCTTCTCCAACCCCCTAAACTCTTTTTATTATTTTCTTTTGTAACATCTACAATATCCTCAATATACTAGGATTTTTTTATAAGAAGGATTCAAGCTACACTTACACAAACCTACATCTAATGGTTAAAGGACATACTGTTTTCGTGGATGGTGAATTTATGCCTCCCGAAACGATGATTGTTCAACATTCTTTTAACACCTTCAAAGGTGGCCATTAGAATGTCACTATATTTATATATGATATATAATATGTTTATGGTTTCCTTAAGCTTTTGTATTTTTCATTTTGGGCATACCTTTATGGTTTCCATTATGGGTAATCTTCATTTAAGGAAGTGCGGACTACCGCCCCCTCAAAGTGATTTGATTTGTTAAATACCATTTGTGGGATGTATATATGATGGAACTATGATATTATATATGATATTATACTGGAATTATAATATACCTTTATATCATTATGATTCCATTCTATAAAATATGAAATAGAAATGAAAGTAGCGTTCATGCGTACGTACGGCTTACCGTCTCCATGAACGGTTCATTTCATTTCTTACCTATAAATGATTATGTAATATTATAAATGCATGTATATACTGGATATATATGATATATACATAATGATTATAATTCTGGATATAATGGATACATGAACAACATGTAATTATAAAGGGTTTATTTTTGACTCAAGTACCAATGATCGTTAAAACGACCG
Organism: Viscum album; assembly: GCA_963277665.1. NCBI lineage: Eukaryota > Viridiplantae > Streptophyta > Magnoliopsida > Santalales > Viscaceae > Viscum > Viscum album. The sequence continues at coordinate 25,189,485 of OY728145.1, read as the reverse complement.
TTATTAACTTAAATAAATACATAGTGTTCATGACATGGAAATAAGTGATATAAAAGGAATAATGAACTTGAAAAAGGTTCTTAAAAAAGTAGAAATTAACCCAAGTTTATTATTTAGGAGATTATAGAGCGACCAAATCAAGTCGGACCCGAGGTATGGAACTTCGTCTCAATCTTCTTTCATTGAGGCATATTTTGTTTTATACACAACCTTCTTTTATATGGTGTATAAACCCCTTTGACTTTTAAGTTTATTCAAAAGGAATATTTTTTATACGAAACGTTTACTAAATGACAAAAGGTAATGTTTTTGTCGTACGTATGCGGCGACAATGACTTCTCCGCTGCCGTGACCGTTATTTGAGTTTCGGCTTCCTCTACAAGCCATACCTTTATTTTAAAAGAAAAATAAATACCATGTTTTAATTTTCATTTATTTTGGTATTGAAAATGGTTTTCATAATGTTTTTATATCAATGTGTTGTATTGGTATCTTGTGATTGAAAGGTGGAAATTTATGTTTCCTTTATGCATGTTTTATGTGATACGATTATGTTGAGGTTCTTGGGCCTTATTATGAAGACGGGTGGTTCCGTGATAAACTAAGGGCGGGTGAGCCCGATATAGCTCTCCAATGCATTGGGTAACGTGAAGGAGTGTAATGTTAAGGTTTCTCCGAAGAGATTTAGGGAATATACTGTGATAGGTATTCCAAACGTAACTAAGAGGGTTACTCCCTACGTAAGAATGTTATGAATGCCTCAAGTTACCTTTATGTCTTATGATTTCTATGATTTATTCATGATTTGATGAGGTATGTTAAAGTGCTTATGTTTTATTGGAAACGTATGATTTCATTCTTATGTATATATGTACCCATGTTTCCTTTCCATATTTTTATATCCCTTACTGAGCTTTTTATGCTCATCCCAAGTTTTTTTGAAATGTTTTTCACAGGTCAAGGGAAAGGTACATGATATGATGATAGTGTCAAGGAAGTGTCATGAAAGAATCCATGTTTTATTTTAAATATGTTTCCATTGATGGGAAAGAAGAATACTATCATTATGTAACCACATTGTTTATATGTGGAATGTAATGCAAGTTTTATGATCTAATTCTCTAAAACTCTAAACCTGAAAAGATCCTCAATGTGTAATCTTGTAATAACTCAAGATTAAGTAAGGTTTAAGGCTGGGGCCTTATAGTTAATGGCTGAATTTCCCTCAAATCTAGAATTTTCTTAAGTCACGTGATCACAAAATTCCCAAGAAGAAGCACTCACTAATGCAGTTACAACATTGGCCGATCCAAATCGATATGAGTCAATCAATTTCAAAGCTCATCATCGTGTGGTCTCACATTTTGTTCAAACCGGAATTGTGGAAGTTAATGAAATTGTCCCTATTTCTGAACCATATGGTCATACCATGAAATGGAGAACATAAAACATGGAATTTCATCAAAATGGGGTACTTCCACCAGATTGGGCTAATAAAGAACAGATCTGGCGATGAGCGGCCAATTTTACTCTTTATGATAGTCCATACTATCAAAAGATCCTCTACAAGCGAGGCTTTGATTGAATCCTCTTCATATGTATTGATGTAGAAGAGACTGCAGCTATCATGAAAGAATTTCATTCAAGAGTTTGTGGTTTACACTAGTCTAGGAATAGACTCTCTTATCAGATCTAAGTCCTGGATACATTTAGCCTTCAATGACACAGGAGTGTACAGATTTCAATAAAAAATGTCTTCCCTAACAAGTGCATGCCAACTTCATTCACCAACCCCCAAATTTGCTACATATAGCTAAATACTCCTAGCCATTATTCACATGGGGAATGGATGTAGTGGGGACTTATCCTCTGGATACGGCTAATCAGTTCAAGTATATTCTTAGTGATACTGACTTATTCTCTAAATGGGATGACGCAAAACCTCTCAAGGAAGTCAGATCCAAAATCATTATTAGTTTTTTCAAAACTAACATCATCACCAGATTTAGTGTCCCTCGTATTATTTCGATGGGCAATGTCCCCAATTTGTTTTTTCGGATGTAATTTTTTTTATCAGGAACATAATATCAAATTCAACCATTCATCTCGCTATAATGCAGTAGCCAATGGATAGATAGAGGCCTTCTACAAGACCCAATCAAACATAATCTAGAAAATGGTGGATAAATATAAGAAATCACGGCCCGATAAACATTCTAATGCTTTATGGGATTATCGGACAACTACTCATACTACTAACCAAGGAACTCCTTATTAATTGGTATATAGAACTGAAGCAATTTTTCCAATTGAAATGAAATTTCCGTCCCTCAGAGCCTCAATTTTTGATCAGTCATCAATAGATTAGAGGTCTTAGAAATGGTTCAATGAGTTGGAATGATTAGACAGGAAAAGATTTCATACTTTTCATCATTTAGAATTCTATCAGAATAGAATAGAACGATCTTTTAACAAGAAACTTCACCTCCATCCATTTCTTCAAGGAGAATTGGTATTGGTCCTTAGGACTCTGATGATACCAGGAAAGAAACCTCCAAAACTTCAGCCAAAGTGGGAAGGACCTTATTCCATACATAATGTGTATTCAAATAGAGCTTATGACTTAATCTTAGTGGATGGAGAGCTTATTAAAACTCCAACCAATGCGAGATTCTTGAAGAAATAATTTTTGTAGTTGTGCACATTCATCCTCACTACAAGACTTAAAATTGCACAATAAAATGTCCACACTAAAAGACTTTAAACTGCACAGTACCATGTCCTTACTGCATGACATAAAACTGCATATCCCCCATGTCCTAGTTGCAAGACATTAAACTGCATAACAACTATAAGAATCCATATTGCATGACGGTAAAATGCATAGCATATTCGTCCTTGCCACATGATGTTAAACTACATGAAATCATTTGTACAACTAATGTTTTATCTATTTTTATGTTAGAAGCTTCCATAAGAAAACATAATTGACATCATCACTACTCCTTACTAGTATACGAGTCCCTCTCTTTCCTATTTCTGGGTCATATCTTCATAGAGACCATGTTTTGAGAACTACGTATGGATTGATTCGCATTTTTCAATTAGATACGTAGAGAAACCTAAATCTCTAATTTTGGTCCCAACCACAATAAAAACAATCTTCTTATTTTCTTTTCTCATCTTGTATATGAATCAGATCTAAATAGAGTGTTTTTTAAGATATATGATTTGGTCCTTATGCCATTTTATGTCATAAGATTTACCATTCTCTCAAAATGTGTCAAAATTTCCCATTCTTCATGTCAAAATCGATTGGAATGAGAAATGATTGTTTCAAGAACTACGTATGGAATGATTATAACCTTTCCATGTGATACATAGAGATGCCTAGATCTCCAATCTTGGTCCCAACCATAATAAAAAACAATTTATTTCATGTAGAAGAATCAAATTTCCATAGAAACTATTTTAAGAACTATGTATGACTTGATTCATTACCCAAAAAATACATATAGTGACACTTTGGTTTTATCCCTTATCCTAGTTACCATATATCTTTTCCTTTCAAATTGATTCATCTTCAACCTTACCGCATAACATTAAATTGCATGGAAATATATCATCCCTATTCTTCACTTATGTCACTTTTTCACTGTAAAAGAAACCCTTACTGCTCATTGTTTCTCACACCGAGCATAGCTCATATAGGATTAGGAATTCGGTAAATGGATTCTTTATATAAGTAAGGTGTGTCAATACCTTATGGGGGTGAAAATTTCCTCACTACATGACTTAAAACTTCACATCACCATATTCATTCAGAGGAAACAATAAAAGTCTCCATTTTACGTATGAGTCAGAACTATGTAAAGGACATCAAACATATGGTCAAAATTGATTCAAACATTTCTCATGTGCATTAAGAAAAAACCACTTCCATATTCCACACTCTTAATCTTGAATATTTCTAGATCCTTATAATCATTCTTATGGTTTCTAGTGACAATGTTTCTAATACCTAAGTGCTCTTTTTCTTGACTATGCAGCATGTTCCCTTAGGTGTTCTTGCATAAGTTGCCTACATAACATGCTTGTCAGTCAAAAGATGCCACTATTTGGCTATACAACATATAACCCAGTTGTCCCTACCTAATATAGACCCTATAAAGGGTTTTTCAAATACTTGTAACTTTATTCTTGGTTAGGGTGTCTTTGTTCCCTTTAATCTTTGATGACAATATAATGGAATCTATATTTTAAAATAGTCATTCAAGTATACCTATCCCATTATCTTTTTAACAATTTGAAATTCCTCAAGACCATGGTTTACACATTTCCCTCCCCATGTGTTCAATGCAATATGAAATAACCTTAAAATCACTCGGCCACATTTTATATATTTTTTCCATTTTTGGTCCTAGTTGTATGACCTTAAACTACATACACCACACCACTTACATTTTGGTTATACCTTTGTAAAATTCATATTCCTCTAATTATTTGGTCATCTTGGGTGGAAACAACCTTTCCACATTCAGGTACCTTTATCTATAAACCAAAGTCTATGATTTGGAAAATATGAATCTCCATAAACTTTCTTCGTATTTTAGCAATATAATGTTAAACTTCTGAGAGATCTTTTGTCTGAAAATGATGCATGTTCCCTTATGTGTCCTTGCATAAGTTTCCTACATAACAGTCTTGTCAGACAAAAGATGACACTATTTGTCTATGCTACATATTCCCCATTTTACCCTGCATAATACAACCCCGATAATGGGTTTTTAGAATATTGGTAACTTTGTTCTTGGAAAGGACATCCTCTAATTCTTTTAACCCTTTTCTCATATCATTCCTTGGTTCCAGAATTTCACAAATCACAGTTTACAATTTTCCCTTCCATACATAAATATGAGAGTATATTTCCAAACAAATTATCAATAAATTGGGAGAGTTTCATACCTTTTGTCAGATCTAAAGACCATAAATTAAATCCACCCAATGTCCTCACTGCATGAATTAAAACTGCATAGTAAAATGTTCTCACTACATTACTTAAAATTGTATAGTACAATGTCCTCACTGCATGACATAAAACTGCACAATATGATATTAGAAATTACCCTTTCTGATAAATGTTTACCATTACACATGCACCAAATTTATATAGAAATGGTTTTCCTATTCATTAATTATGTCTGTCTAAAATATACCTTTTTCATTCTTAAAATTCCTTTCCTTGGAAAAACCAACCACTGTGGACTTGAGTCACCCAGATTTTATTTTCCCCTATCTATCAATAGTAAAATGTTAAACTTCAAAGATCTCTTTTGTTTGACTATGCAGCATGTGCCCTTAGGCATCCTTCCATAAGTTGCCTACATAATAGGCCTATCATTCCAAAGATCCCACCAATTGGATATGTTTCATAGGCCTCATTTGTCCCTACATAACACAGCCCCCCTAACGGGTTTGTCAAATAATGGTAATTTCATTCTTTGAAAAGAAACCCCTTATGTTGACATGGGTTTTGAATTTGGTGACCCTAAAAATCCTGGCTTAAGATTCCCCTTGGAAATATTTAAAGAATATAAAATCAATTATTAGCCACAGAGTTTTGTTTGGGACCTAATTTCAAAATTTATGGTCAAAGATATTCAACCTTAAATACTATCCCTTTATAGTCCAAAATGTATAACTCTAAACTGCCAATAACAAAAGACTTGGTGCTCATTAGATTGAGAACCTGCAAAGGGAACTCTAAAAAAAGTCAACTCCCAACTTATTAAATATAAAATTTTGTATGATTTAGGTAATATTAAGCAATACAAAAATTCAAAGATATGAAATTTGTGGGTTTATCCATATAACCCAAGAAAATGTCAAATTATGCTCATTAGGACCATCAAATTAATAAGAAAATTTTGAGCAATCCATTCTTGTAATTATAATAATGATTTTCCATCATAAAGAAGTCATTATCATCATTTACCTTTAATAATGATATCTTGGAAAACATGAATGAAGACATATATGATTGAAAAAAATATCTTCTCAAGTTTGTTATGAACAATATCCAGTTGTTGTTGAAGATATAACAACTCCTTCATGGCTTATTTAATTTGTTGGAAAATTTTGATCGATTTATTATTATGATTTGCATATGCCTCAACTACTGTTGCTTGAAATCCCTCAACATTGATAAGTAATTTAGCCTCTTCAAAATTTTTTCACAACATATGCTCCTGCTCCCGCCAGAACATGATTTCATTCATAGCATCATGGACTAGTCGATACTTAAATCCACCAAAATCCCAATACACAAAATAATTATGTGTGTTTGAAAAAATGGGACAAGAATTCATCTAAAGGCTTCTCAGCAATTATGCTCCAGATATGACGCCTTGTATTCTTACGTTCCATGCCAAGAGAATGTTTCATCTCTATGCCTGAATCTGATTAACTACCATGAGACAAAATGTACTCTAAAAATAGGTCACTTAAACAACTTCCTCGTTCTACTTCTCTGGGAACAGTAGAAGCTTTACCTTATAATTTGGGAGCTGATAACCCTAAATGATATATCAAGGTCATTTCTAATTTCAAATGGAAGAAACAGATATGATTTAGACATCTGATTATATTATCCTAATAATAATTCAGCTACTTGATTAGATTCATCCCCTATATTCTCAGCTTCACTGATTTGAGAAGATGTTTTTTGGGAAGGTTTATTCCCTTGATTTTTCTTAGTTATTATATTTGAAGGCCCTAGAGCCTCTCTTGATGGAGTATCCCCTATAAGTATTTCTCCAGCTCCAACATAATGATAGAGTGGAAAACCCCATTCCTTAAGGGCCTTTGTGACATTTTATACAGATAAAACTTCATAAGGTGAACATTGATGTAAATAATCATGTAAAGAACAATAATTATGTATGTAAAATGCAAGAATAATAACATACATCCTTGTAATTCCTCATTAAAATCATCAAACTCTTTGATGGATCCTAGAATATAAATATTTGGATTAAGGGATATCACCATTTCAGTATATGTATCTAGCAATGTTATTTAATCATCACCATTTAAGTTGTCCAACAAACGTTGATAGATGCCTAAATTATCTTTGCTGACATTCTGTTTCATCATCTCTTAAATTGATATAAAATCATCAGATCTTTCCAGGATCCTCTGACGAAAGCAACTGAGAAATGTATTTAATCTTATTGTGGATTTCCTCTCTCTTAGTAGAGCCAAAAGCAGGTATAACTGAATCTTTTGACGATTTATCTACAAAAATTGCGGATTCATCAACATGAACCTGGGTTTCCCCTAAGGATTCTTTTTTTGGTCTTGAAAAATCATCTCTTAATCCCTTGAGAGAGGGGAGAGACATAGATATTTAAATAGGATAAAACATGGTTACCAGAATGTATTGAGCAAATTATATGCCCTAAGGATAGTATAAATACTTACTCCTTTGGAGAACACTTAGGATGAATATCATTGCTCTCTTGTGTTTCTGTTCAAAAGCTTAGGGATAAATTGAAACACTCCTCTTAGCTAGAGAAACTTTAGGTAATGGTTGAGGATTATCCGTCGCCATTACCCCAGTCATGATTCTTTCTCCTGGAGAAACTTTTGGAGACCTGGGAGGATCATTCATTGTGTCAATAAGAGAGCTTGTATGACCATACTTAGGTGATTCAAGAATTGGTTCGGATCTTCCTTCTCTATATTCAAGATGCACAAATACATTTTCATCAAGATTAATGATGATAAATGGTAAATCAGAGCTGAGACAAAAGAAAAAGGAAAATACATTCTTAGTATTAACATAAATATCCCACTCCTCCTCAGAGTTGATAATTACCCTTTCGTGCAATCCTATGACCATCATATGAGATACTCGTTTAGTGGATAGTATTTGTTCATCAGTTGCATATATAAAAGCCTCCAACTCTGTAATATACTTTTGTACTTATTCCAGGTTATTATCCATATTGCAATTAGAAGGTTCCTTGATGTGACCAATATCCGCTATTCGAATGCCTTGCTGGAGAAATTCCAATGCATCCCTTAGATCTTGGGTGACACCCTCCTAATGATGAATGGATGATGGTCGCACATAATTCAATCTTGGTATGGTTGATTGTGAAGGAGTTTCAACACCTTCAGATTGGTGAGATTTTTCATGCCTCCATTCTTCTTCATAAAGTTAAAAATATGGGATAGGAACCTCTGTTTGATGGCGATGACTGGATCGCCTTGGCGTTGGAGGTATTGCTTCTCAAGCCCTGGTCTTCCAGGTATACCTCCTGCAAAGATTTTTTGAGGGATCTAAAACCTCTGAAACTTCTATATCATCTCTATCCTGGGATTTCTAACCACAATTTCCATGTGCAACTATTTTTGTTGTTTCCACTCGATATATTCCTTTTTTTAAATCCCCTTGAGGATATAAAGAAGCCCAAGATTTGGCATAACCAGCTTCCAATCCAATCAACGCATCTAGTGGAGGTAACGTAAGTGATAGTTTAAATACCTCTAAATCTATTAGAACCCATAATTGTCATGCTACCCTTGGGGATTTATCATAACTTACATACGTGGGTGGAAAAGTGTTTGATTGTTGAAGACATATGAACTGACGCACAAACCTATAGGGGATGTAATCCTCGAAGTTAATTTCACCATCAATCCTGGTTGATAATATGCCATCTCTAAATGCCATCATAAAATATCTTATCTCATAATTCTATTCCTTACCATCATCAATAAATGTTCCAACTGGTGGGTTACCAAAAGAAAAGAAGTTGAATTCTCTTGAGACATTAAATGCCTTTGGCACTACATCAGGTCTCATGTTTAAAGGCTGAATACAAGAAATGTTTTGAAAAAATGGGGTGAATCAACCATTGGGAACTATAACTATATTCAACACTTAGTATGAAGAAACATCTGCTTAAATCCAACCCCACAACACTTGGAATGGCTCTACAATTCCAAATTGAGCCTTCCCACTGTATAAATGTAGCAGGATATAATTAATTATTTCCAATACAGGGGTTTCTAACCCAAAATACTTCCCTTCTACCAATTTTTCTGTAATGAAAACATTCATTGACCTCACACCACCTCCAGATTCAAGGACTTCAAGCAAGTAAATGATTATCCACATAGAAAGGAAGGAAGCTAAGCATACCTTTCCATCTATCTCAGGTTTTAATTTATATCCCAAGTGATTATAATCTCCTCTCTCTAGTGTGAGCCAATATGTGTCAAAACTGCCTCAGTTATCTGTAGAAGGACAAATAGTAGGACGTCCATAGGTTGTGGGTTTTTTTTTCTGTTGTTGGTTCTTAGAAATATTCCATCCCCACTCTAGCATAAATATCTTTCTTATCCTTGGGAAAATTATTTTCTATTTTAAATAATTCATGGGCCAATAGTTGTGTTCTAGTAGCATCACCCCATATTGTGGTAGGAAGAATGAATTCATCATACATTTCCCCAATAATGGGAATTCCAGCTATTTGGTAAGTATCCCAGAGACTAATACCAACTTCACAATGCATCAAATGGAAGGAATTTGTCTGTGCACTCCATCAGCTCGGTAATTCAAGAATGAAATAACTTTTATAAACATAAGTTTCCCCATCTGGACATATTCATAGACATGAACGTCTGATAACTCTTTCCTAAAATCTACACAAGTTCGACAAACCCAGAATGCCCACATCCATTCGGGCTTGACACCTCATCCAGAACGAGGATCCCAATATTGTTTCCAACAATTAGATTGATCTGTTTGAGAACCCCAAAAAGTGGAATCATAATAATATGGTCTTGGCTCTACAACATGATCCTTCATATCAGGAGTTCAACCACTATAATGAAGGATGAAACTAATAGGGAGCATTCTTTCTTATACTGGAACGCCCTTTCACTAATACTAATGCAGTTAAAGTTAGAGTATTAAGGAAACCAATTCAAGTACTTATAAACATATAGAACATGGGCATCTTGAAAAAGCCCATGACCGTACAGGGGTAAGTAAGGACTTTGTGGATAATCATGTTGGTATGGAATTAAACACTTCCATAACCCAGGAATTGTACTTTCAACAACATCATAGTAGTCTGGTCTGATGATCTTCATCATTTCATTTTGATGAGCTTTTCCTTCTTTAGTATGGGTCATCAAATGAGTCATTTTCTTTTTCTACAAAATAATTACCATAATTTCCCTATTTGGTTGGAATATTAAAGAGGAAAATCAAAATTCGGTAAAGGATGATGCTCGTGTAGGTCCTTCAATGAGGTCCATTGCATATGTCCTTCAACAAGGATCCTAGTGAAAATCCTTAGATGATGTCCTTTGGAATAGCTCCACTTCTTGAATAATTTTACCTTGAAGAAAATTCAAGGAATTACATGAGATCACAATGTGATGGGGCTGGGCGAATTAGGTATGCAACGAGAGCTGTAAAATTCTGAAAAGCACAGGTGAAGAAAATTTCAGAGGATAAGACCTATTTATAGACAACTGAAGACCTATGTGCCCGGACTATGCATAACATCTGCGCGGGATATCTGCAAGGGGTACCTATGCGGCAGACCTACGCTGTTCAATAACCGATCCATTGTCTTTTTCCCTACAAATTCACCTCGGTACTCGACCCTCTTTCTATTTTAGGATCCAATCCTGAGGGGGGGATTTTGTTGACACCACATAAGAAAACAAAAATATTAGAAAGAGAGCCCTAGATATTTCAAAATCCCAAGTTATGTTTTGCAGAACTCAAAGGAAAAGTCAAAATACTCCAAAAAAGACATGTGTGATCTATCTGTGTGATGGACCTGCGTGATCGACTTGCGTGGTAGAGCTACGTGCCAGAATAATTTCTATACCCCTACGTGGAGCACTTGTACATGGGAGATTCCTGGAGAACCTGCGTGGATAAAATGTCCATCGACCTGGCCCATCCATTCCTATAAATAGATCCCTTGAGCTCCCCATTTGGAGGACTGAAAAAGTTGAAAGACTCTCTGAAGCTCCCATTGTGTAGCTCTTTCACTTAGATCCCTCATTGTCTCAGGTATCTTTGTAAAACCCGAGAGAAGAGATAATTAAACATGATAAGCATGTTTTGAAATTCTTTTACAATTCTTTTTCATAGGTTCGGTTCTACTATGTGAAACATATTCTTGAGTCATCATTCACATCTGCATGGAACACATGTGCGACCTACCTGCATGGTATACCTATGTGGTTCATCAATATGGGGTACCTACACAGCAAACTTGTGCGAGGTACCTACGTGACAGAGCATGGTATAATGCCTAAATACCAACTCAAGTACCCTCTTTAACAGCCATACATGGAAAGGTATATCCTTCCTTATTTCCATTATCTGAAAGGGACTAAGTGGTAGCCTCCACCAAAACCACCTGACTTATCGAACATTTGGAAAAGGCACATCATTGTGTCTCTTATTTGGTTTTTTATTTCCATAGTCAGTGGTTTCCCACATTTTTTTCACAATGGGTTAGGATTCTTGGAGTATCTGTGGGTTTTTATATCCATAGTCACATGGATGTTTCTCAAAGAAATAGTGCTGAGAAGTTCCCAGTTTTGAGAATATGGGTTTGGGTTATGTCCTTCCCTTCTCATCTCTAAAACCCGGAACCTCAGGTCACTAGTAGGGAAGGTATAGTTCACACTTACTTTTCGATGCAATCATAGGAGAAGTCTCCCTCCCCCACTAGGATAAATTTTATCATAACAAGTTTGGTGTAATCCCCAAGATTGTTTTGCAGGAGGTGGCAGCATTACTGCTCCTCCCTTCTTCGGTGCCAAAGACCATAGGGGAGATGGGAACATGGACTTTTATTACCCTTTCCCTCTCCTGTTGTGCTTTGTCACCATGGGCAACCATCCTGGTGTAAGCCCCTAACCTTAATCCCTTCCTCCTTACATTGGACCCTTGTCCAATGTAAATAGAAATGAGGGAAGGCTCATCACCTTTCCCTCTTCCACGGTCACGCCAACCTCGGTCACCTTAGAAACTATAGGTGCACCCTCTTCCACCCATGGAGGAGGAAAAATTTTAATGTGTGAATGCATTTATTGAATCTTTGACATCCTCTTGTTTCTCACATCGGGCATTAATCATGTGATATTATAAATTTTTCATGGTAACAACATTTTCAAAATTGAAATGAACTACGAGAACTCTGATTCCTGTTCAACCTAGGATACGTAGGAAGAATTTTTAGCACCCGAGCTCACTGGACATTCTCTTCATGAATCCAACACTAATTTCTTTAATCTGGGTATCCTCCTTAGGAATAAGCCCCAAATTAAACCCCAAATAATCAAGGAATACTTTTCAAGAAGTAAGCCTAAACACATCTCTCTCAATAAACTGTACATTACTATGGGACTCGTCGAACTACATGGGATTTGATTCCCATCCATATGTGATATGTAGGAAGCCTCGTTGAGGTCCAAACTCAACACTTCAAATCAACCCTGTTCTCCTTGGGCTATATTCCCCACAAGTTTTGATTTTACATAGAATCCCAAATCCTTTCCAGGTTCCTTGGGGTACTTTTTCATAAGTCCCATGCTATGTTTTGACCAAGCACCTTTTGCTTAGAGGTCTTTATCACATGACCTTAAAAGTTATGATGGGTCATATTAAGTGGCACTGAACTATGAGGGTTATGATTTATTCCAAAATGATACACAGGTAGCCCATTTTATGGGCATGATACCAAGATCAAAAAAACCATAGTATCCCTAGAAGAAAATTAATCTTAGAGTGCCCACTGAGTGGCTTAAAAACCAGTATCATCGTAATGATGATTAAAATAATCTCTAATTAGTATATTAGAGGATACCATTGATGGAAAACCTCAATTACATATGAGTATTTTCATTAATCAAGAACCATTAATGCATACTGATGATTCTAAATTTTACACATGTTAATAAGTGATTATAAATTCTAATGGATACTTATGATATACTTGGTTAATTAATAAGGATTCATGAAAATATCTTTAATTTAAAAAGAGATTCCTGGAGTAGATAATAATTCCCCCCAAAAGGGTGTGATGAGTCTGACCTCCTATCATCTTGACCAATTCACATTCTTAAGTATCATAAAGTTCAAACTTAATGAACGCTTTCCTTTGAAAAGAAGGTCCCCTTGGGATAAAGAACTGTTGGATGTTTCTTGTTCCATAAATAAATCCAATGGAAACTACTTGGAAACATTCATTCTTAAAACTAGAATATAGGTTTCAAGGAACTAAAAAACAGTCATGAACCAACCAAATATGTATTAATGGTTCAATTTTTCATAAAGTAGTTGTTTCTCCATCATTAATTATGTTTTCTACCATCATTTCTCACTTCCTATTAGCTTTATTATTTCATAAATCTTGATGTTTTTATAAAACCAAAAACAAATCAACTTTATACTTTTCTTATTATATAAATTCATTATCCTCCACATTATAGTTCTCAATCTATTGGTGTATGGTGAAACATACTTATCATTTTCTACTCTCATACACATATCACCTCATTTCATGTTGATATATTTATCTTCTAGTTGCTAAAAATGTACTCTAATAATATGTTGTGTTATCTCCTCTTCTTTATGAGGCAATAAAAAGTCCACTGGGTAAAATTAACTTGTAAACATTGATAAAAAATTATTCAATAAATCCTTATGGTAATTTCATTGTATAATATGATAATTGATTTGAAACTATTAGGGGCTTTAGTCCCTCCAATCCCAATCTCTTTGAGGTTTTGAATTAAATGATGTTAACAATCATACCTATGTCACATAAATCATTTCCAACATTATTAAAACACATAAATATAGGGATAACAAAACTACATAGATCTGGTTTCTTCTTGGGAAGGTCCATTTACACCACAACATAGTATTATCTCATGAATGTTATTGTTTTTTATCTCTTCCAGCTTGGTTTTTTAAATTACCACCTCTTTTATAAACATTAATATGATATAATATGGAAAATGCCTTATCTAAAATGGATATTAATTTTAAAATTATTAAATCATTGAATAAATTTTCATTTTTGTGCTTCTAACTTGTCCTTATTCATTTTCTCTAGAAATGGAAGTCACAAAATTTTTTATGGTGGTTGTTCTATTTCTCATTTTTCATTACCTTTATCCATTTTCTTCTTTTCTAGACCATTAATTTCATTCTCTTCCCACTATTCTTCATACCTTTTTTTAGTTCATGGTTGTCCATGGTGTCTCTTTCACTTCAAAGAGTTAATATTTTCAAATATTCCCATTGTTCACATCTATATTTTCACATAATATTCCTCTCACTATCTCTCTAAAATTCTATATGATTTTATCAACTTAAATCTTATGATTTCACAATAAAAACTTTTAGTTCATGTTTTCTTCATTTATATCATTGATTATTTCTTTGGTTGAGGTCTTGAATGTGTCCAACTTATCCTCCAAAAAGTGTACCTAGCTTATAAAAGGGAGAAACTAAGGTGCTTGCTGTTGAAATTCTTATAGCCTTTTTGGTACCCTTGAAAATGTTGTTGTTTCGGGTTGTACACATAAAATTCATTCAATCTATTATAATCTATATAATTTGCTTCATTTTTATACTTACCTTGGGAATAATGACGAGCCATAATCACATCCATATTCTAGATGTAGAATCTATTATGGATACCATCTAGATATATTCCACTATTTTCACCTCTCTCATTTGGGTGTTTTATAACTACCACTAGAATCTATTTATGGCCACGTCATCCTGATGATTGTATATTTCCTTAGGTGACTCCCTCATCTGAGATATTTTGGATGTTTCTTCAATGATCAACTTGTTAACCTTTAAGATACCTTTATAAAAATATTATATCAGTAACAAAATTTCAATCCCATGATGAGGGAGTTTTCTAGTTAAATGTTTAAATCATTCCCTATAACAATAACGGGAATCATCATCAATATAATTAAAAATTGAAATTTCAACCCTGATATTCAGTGATTTTGATGGTGGGAAGAATAGGGTTAGAATATTTCTCACTAATTCATCCCTTGTAATGATGGAATGAGAAGGGAGGCTTTTGATCCATGTAACATCCTGTGTTTTGAACTGAATGAAATTTCCAAGGGAATTTGCACTAACGTGTTTATTGGCTGAACCTTTTTTAAAACAATCCTTCAGAAATTAATTCCAAGACATGGAACACTTCAATGTGTTGATTGTTTGCCCTATTTAAAGACCCTAGAAGTTTCTATGATGTTATGAGGAGTTGTGGGTGTTTCAGACTTAAAAAATTCGTTTTAAAGAGGTCTGAACATGAAACATATTTTATCTAAAATTGTGCGGCCCTTAGAAGCAACCCATGTGACCTACAATAGGCAGGTAGAGATAGTGAACATGGACTACTCATGGTTTTTAAAACTTTGTGCCTAGTAGACATGGTTAGTGGAACATAGGCAGTAACTCAACACTATTCATAGCACAGTTAGCGCAATGTTTTCTAAACTGTTCATCCAACCCATGCGGGTTACCTTATATACCAAGTATATGGAACATGGTTGGCACATGGTTTGTTAAACCATATATCCAAAACCATGAATCATGTCCCTATTTTAAAAATGAAATTTAATTTATTAAAATAAAAAATTAAATCACCTAAGCTACACATCTCTCCCTCCTTACCTGCACCTGACAGTCCCCAGTCCCATATCCCTCTTGACATGAGACACACCACTCTCCTCATCCTCTTATTATTTCATCAATATTTCCATATTTCTTTATGTTTTCCATCTGAATATTCAAGTAATAGACTCTGGTTACCTCCTCCTTCTCATTCTGGTAGTTTTTCTTCTCACAATCAAAGAGTTCTTATACGGTCAGACCCTAGGGTAATGACTAATCCTATTTTGGTTCTTCTTCTCATTTTAGGGTGTGATAAGGCTCTCTTAGGACTCCCTTTTTCATATTCTGGGAACCTCCATAGAAGGTGAATTAGTTCAAATAATCTTGGTCCACCATTATCAATTTTTGGGTAGAGTTTTCCTCTATTCATGTTGTTTCTCAATTTATATTTGGGTCTCTTGTAGTTTCTGATTGTCAGGTGTTTTTACATAAGTGTGTTGGCCTTTCTCTGATGGTTTTGACTCATCATATTCAAAGGTAAATTACTATGTATCAATTAATAATCAAATATATATATATATATATATATATATATATAATGTCCCTTATTATATTTATATTCACCAATAGTAGTGAATATATATATATATCGGTCTATGCCTGCTTATGTATAATATTAAAAATGAATAAGTGTGTGGGTGTGTTGAATCTCCTTTCCATCACAATGAATAATGAATGAAAAATGGTAATACCTTAATCACAAAGAGATTCATCCTTTGAAGAAACATAAAAAATTGAAAAAGGCATGAACAAGAAACTCTTTAAGCATGGGTCGCGCAAGTTTTATTCTGGTCACGCAAGTATACTTGTGCGCCACATATGGGTTATGAAAGTCACCTGCGCGCCCTATTATATTTTCTCCCAAGTTCCTCAATGGCCTATAAATACCCCCTGTGGGCCCCCCATTTTGAAAATGAAAAATCCAAAAGTCGGATTTAAGCTCTCGGTGCCCTGGTCTTTGCTTGAAGTCTTTCGAACACTTCTAATGTAATTTCTTACCTATAATGGAAGATCTAAAGAGGAGGAATAAGGCCTAACTATTAGAATTCATCAACACTTGTGCGCCTAAATGTCCAGCCTTTAAGGGAAATGTCCACACTTGCGTGCCGCCTTATCCTTTCAACAAAACTTGTGTTCCACCCTTTTGGAAGCCTCTAGGGATCATACTAAGGGCTTGAGAAAAGTCTCGCCCAAGTATTACCTTATCAGTTAACCATCACCCAAGTACACCTGTGTCGTGCAAGTATACTTGTGCGACCAGGACTTGTGCGCCTACCCTTTTTTAGGTGCCCCTCCTTCCTATTCAATTCTTTTCTTCAAATCCAAATCTCTTCTTCAAGATTTAGCCTTCATAACCTTCTTTAAAGCCATTTATGGCATGGTTTCATTGTTGGATTCCTTATCAGAGAGGAACTCTGTGGAACATCTCTCAAAACCTCATGATTTACATAACTTTATGTCACTAAGGTTAGAGATTTTATTCATTCAACATCATCCTTTAAGATGAGAAGATCTTTAATCTAGGAATCCTCTTTAGGAGTAATCCCTAAGTTCCCTAACCTGGGCCTCCTTTTCAGGAGTAAGCCCCAGTCAAAAGATCTTTAATCTGGGAATCCTCCTTTGGAGTAAGACCCAAGTTCCCTAACTTGGGCCACCTTTTCAGGAGTAAGCCCAAATCTCAAATACCCTTAACTTGGGTCTCCTTCTCAAGAGTAAGCCCCACGTATCAAGTCCCTTTAACCTGGGCCTCCTTCTTAGGAATAATCCCCAGTCATAATTTCTATTAACCAGTCATAATTTCTTTTAATATGGGAATCCTCCTTAGGAGTAAGCCCCAAGTACCCCAATATGGGCATCCTCCTTAGGAGTAATCCCCAATCATAATTCCCCTTAACTTGGGCCTCCTTCTTAAGAGTAAGCCCTAGTTCTCAAGTCCCCTCTAATTTGGGCATCCTTCTCAGGATTAATTCCTATGTTAAGTATCCAAATCTCCATAAAGAAGATATAACTTTATGGACCTTATTCCCGAGTTTCTTCTCTGATGTAAATATCGATCCTCATCTATCGTGGGCAGTCATACATACGTAAGCCCCACATCATTTCTTATGATTGCATCTTTCATGGCACAATCATCAAGTTTTACTGATACCTCTTTTTTCTCACACCGAGCATGACTCACGTGAGCTTAGAGTGTAAAAGTAATTGTGACATCTTTCTTTGGTCCATCAATTATGAATAAACTCCATACTTATTCACTCGAACTACATGGGTTTTGATTCCTTTTCTAAACAAGGATAAACTGGTAGCCCATTTGCGGGTATAATGACAACTCTGAAATAATCCTTATCCTTCTGAGCGACAATAAATTTCTAGTACCCCACTGAGTGGCTTTAAAAACATAATGGTTATCATAATGACTAAGAGATTTCTATATAATGTGTTGAAGGATAACATTGACTAAGAATATCTAATAAATACAGATGATTCTCTATCGATGAAGAACCTCAAATAAATATAAATGATTCTCTAAATCTCATACATATCAATCATTGATTGTTAGATCTAAAGGAAAGCTCATTTTCATACTTGGTAAATTAATAAGGATTCACGAACATAACTCAAATCTATAAGAGAGTCTCGGAGTAGACAATAATTCCCCCCAAAAAGGTGTGATGAGTCCGACCTCCCATCCTCTCAACAAATGAAAATTCTTAAGCCTCATTGGTCCACAACTAATGGGAACCTACCTTTGGAATGAAGGTCCAAATAGATATAGAATCATTAGATGTTTCCGGTTCTACGAATAAACCCATTGGAAACCAATTGGAATGTTTGAACCTTAAACAAACAAGGTTATCCCCATTTCTAGAGAAAACAAAATAGTGAACTCGATGTGAATCCTTAACCAAGTTAAATGATGTTTTACTTATTTGTGAGGCCCCTATTTAATTCAATGTGAGGGCGAAAAAAGCAGTCAATAACATATGTGCTCATCCAAAATATGTAGTGGCCGAACATATCTTGATTGTGTATATTATATCAAACAACCACTTGTTTCCAATATCTCTCTGCATTGTAGAAATGGATTCTCTAGAGTTAACACCTGTGAATGAAACTGCCGCTACTGCTAGATCCTCGTCCACTCTGAGGACAACATCATTGAATCAGCGTCTTCAACGCTGGGTCTCAAATGAACTGGTTAAGAAATACCAGCAACACAGTACCATTCCGACTCTGGAGGCTGCTCGAAAATTCTTCCAAGTCAATAATTCACCCTGGTTGTCTGGACAGCGACGACCAGTGATCAAGAAGCAGGTGGTGCCAACAACCGTATCCAACCATTTCGGGTTGTTATCCCCAGAACACAATCACCAGTACCTCCCATATTATGGGGAGGTGAATGAGAAGGTCACTCAAGGCCTTAATTTAAGGAGACGTGATTCCTTCCTGAGGGCTCCCATCAACAATCACCGCCAGACTCGTGCGGCAGTGCACCCTCAACATGATGAGGCTATCACCTTTAGGGGTTTAGATCAGGTTCCTCAGACCCGAGCATGGAAGATGAACCACCAGAGGAGAAATACGGTCAACAGGGAGCAGGTTCTTACTTATTCCCCTTCTGTAGAAGTCCATCAGGCCAACTTGATGACAAACAATGAGTGGGCATATACACCCGTCCGTCCTGATGTTACTGCCCAGCATACACGACTAGAAGTAACACGCCAATCCCACTAGGCAATTCTTGCGGAGTATTATAGGCAGGCATATACACTTGTTTATAATTCATCACCTAGTTGGCAGGCTCATCTAACTACACCCAAATAAGCTCTCCAATATAATATTGTGACAACTGATAAGCAGGGACATACACCTGTTTACAATCAAAAATTTTGTTAGCTGTCTCATCTGCCCGTATTGATTTAAATTCGTCAACCATACTTGACGAAGAATACACAGAAGGCATATACACCAGCCAATGTTCATCAAGCCATCCAACAGTCTCATTTGGTAGAACCCGGAGAGGTCAGTCAGAAATCTCCGACGACAAATTAGGAGCAGACTCAACTCTCTTCCCCCACACATGAGTACTGTCAAAATTCACTGATATGAAAAGGAGGACTAGAGCATGAATACATACCTAATACAAGCATGGAATGGAAGTATATTCCCATTCTGGCAGCTGAAGTCACCAATCACATTCTGACAATGGTGAAAGAGCATAAGCAAATCCCTGCTCATATTCTGGATGCCTGTCAGAATATTATTACAGCCTCAGCAGCATCACAGGGAAAGAAATACAAATCTGTCCCTACCAGTGGAGTGACTCATCAACATATCACTCAGGAACAGATACACACCTCTATCCTAGTCCAAGAGGGTTGTGGGGCATACTCCACCATGTCATACAAACAATCAAGTCAGGCACATACACCTGATTTTAATGGAGACAATCAACCTAACATAACTATTTCTTCTGAGTAGGCACATACACCTGCCCAAAATAACCACTTTTGTCAACAAGTGGTTCCCAAAGTGAGTAAGAAGGTGTCTAATAAAAATACCAGTCCAGCACAATCAAGAAATCAATATCCAATCTGTAATAAGGCCTTGCTCGATGCTGGAGATCTTGATGCACTCAAACAATTATCTGTTGAAACTCAAGATTTTACGCTCTCATTTCCCAATAGTGGGAACAATAATTCCGAAGGTCTTCATTAGACACTTCCTCATGAAGTATTGCTTCATGAAAGTTCGGTCGATCTCAAAGTATCATCTTCAGATGAGATCCATGATAACCCTCTGCATGGCCAGAAGATCAAGGAGAAAAAGGTTTCATCTTTTTCTATAACCCACCATGGTGTTCCTCCCCATGATGATGAATTTAGTTGTGAAATTCCTCTCCATAGTAGTAATTCGCATTGCCTAGAAAATTCTTCAAAGGAAAATTAAGTAACGAGAAAGTCCTCTTATCTTGAGGCACCTGAAAATGTGAAGCTAGTCATGTTTGATGTTTTATCACTAGCAGGTGAAATACTTTCTCAATTAGAAGATAGCCCGGGGTGTAGGTCATTATCCGAATAACCCCTGGGTCATTCATCTTCTAGTTTAATAAATTAATTCTCTACCAATTTTGTTGAATCTAATGAAGCAACAAAGAAGCACCATCTCTGGTCTAATAAGGTAGAATAATCTTCATCGAATGATAAGGAGGAAGTGCTGAATATGAGAAAACAACTGGTTAAGGTGAAGTACCAGTCATGTTTTGTCCTTTCGCTGACTCTCAGTATGATATTCCATAAATGTTGACGGAAGATTGTATTCACTATATTCGTATCGACATATGGAAAACTCTTTGTCACTTGAAAAAGAAAATATTATCTTATGATGAATATAAAAATCATGTCAAGATAATAGAAGGGTTACAATGCCAAATTTATTTGGAATATCTCTCAGTTTCCTGATATCCAAATGTTGAAAAGAATTAGAGAGCCCTTCAACGTTCATGCCTTAGTGCACTAAAAATATTTCACTAGTTTATTGATAATGACCCCTCTGGTATTCATATCGGGGGATGGGGTGTTCATGGAGCACTGCATTTCACTGTACTCTCCAATCAACAAATCCCACCAAAAATGGTCACATGCAATGTTATTGCCCATGGCCGGCCACATCCAATTTGTTTTGTTTGTAATAAATGGATGGCTCAGGAACATGCCTCAACAAGTTCTTCCCAAAGTAAGGCATACAAAGAACAAGTTGTCAAATTACTCTTGCATCGGGAAAATGAGAATATTGAACAGGCTTCTTATTTAGAGCGTGTACATAATCTGGTGATAAAAGTGTTAGAAATCATTCAATGGTCATTTGAGCCAGGTGATTTGAGTAGATGTAGGTTGATGCTTCCAGCCAATTTCTAGACTAATGTCTACAAAATCTGGAGAGATTTTTAGAAATTCTCAGATGTAGCATCTCAAGAGACACCTCGTCTTGCCAGACTGGGGAATCTTTTAACCCAACGCTCAGAATCAACAAATAGGATTTGGGGAGTTGAGTAGGAACAGTAGGAATAACCCCAGTCCACCGGACTGGGGACTTTTTTAAATCCTCAATCTCTTTCTCAGTGAAAGTAAGTCTTCTCTTGATTAGGGAAGAAACCAAAAGAGGAACTCGGAGCCAAATTTTCAGGATATTACCTCCAAATTACCATTCATCAAGAAGTTCATGAGGGGTCAACTCAACAAAAGGCAATGTCTCATCAAGGACATGGGAGAAGATAGTTTCTCAAAAATGTCAATAGAAGGGATGCAATACATTATGCATTGATAAATGTCATCAATGTCATTGTCACTGAACCCCCAAAACATGAGGTTCACTTAGAGGAATCAGATGAAGAAGTTCCTGCTCAATAGGTTGTACACACAGACATAAATGAAGAGGGTGTGCATACACAAAATCAAAGGCTTACCTAGAATCTAGGTATTCATTGAAATAACCAACTTCCCCCTCTCCAAAAGGCATCCAACAAGGGGAA
This sequence comes from Viscum album, assembly GCA_963277665.1. Classification (NCBI taxonomy): domain Eukaryota; kingdom Viridiplantae; phylum Streptophyta; class Magnoliopsida; order Santalales; family Viscaceae; genus Viscum; species Viscum album. Next base: position 25,167,193 of record OY728145.1, on the reverse strand, counting down.
AGGAAATAATTCAGGTTACATTCCACCATACCTCTAGATAAGGCCAATCACTCTCAATAGAGAAAAGATTCGCACATCAGGAAGAAGAAATGTAGGAGTTAAGAAAGTTGAATGCAGAACTAATTCAAGGTAGTCTTCCTCCTAAGCGTGCTGAAGTCAGTCAGTCAAGGGAATTTTTTCCAGCTACTGAGATTGATCAAGAATATCCTCCTTTACCAGTACACCCTCACAGGTCTAATCCTATGGGTCATGAGCAACAACAATCTGTAGTGCTACCATCAGTTGTAGTACTGACACCACACCTGTCCAAGCTCCATTTGTTGCACCTGCTCAGGTCCAAGCTCAACCAGATGTTTCTAAAAAGTTAATAACTACCACTGAGTCATTAAAATCTTGGATAAAATCTATGGAAGGAAGACGTGCACAAATTCCACCAGAAAAGATAGCTTACCCTGAATGGGTTGATGTAATTCCTCCCCCATCAAAATTTTCAAGTACCACATTCCAAATTTTTAATGGTTTGGGAGATCCAGAACAACACATAACACATTTTTTTTCTTGTTGTGATCCTATGAGGGGAACTTCTCAACAACAAGAAGCAGTTAATCTCAGGTGTTTGGTACAGTCATTAAAAGGGATTGCTTTTTTCTGGTATACAAGCTTTCAATCCCAGTCAATTACCGTGTGGGAAGATATCTGTCAACGATTCTTTCTTCAATTCAGTTCAACGTTGCCAAAGACAATAGTTTTTTATCTTACAAATTGTATAAAAATGGAGAATGAAAGAGTTTCAGATTTCATTTCTTGTTGGAAGGGATTAACATATTCCTTAAGTTAGAACTCCCTCAAGAAGAATTGTTGCCAATATGTGTGGAAAATTTGCATGATGAATTATGCACACCGATGATCCCTGTGAAAGACACAAGAGGGTTTCGAGACATTACTTCAATCTCTCAACAAATTGAAGACTCTTTTACAAATAATAAGGATAAAACTCATGTAATTCCATCAGTTCCAGGAAGGATAATGTGTAGGGCATAGATAGATATAGTTACACTTAAACAAGCACATGTACCTACTTCTAATTCAAAACCTTCAACTTATCGAAGGGCTCCACCTCCTAGGCATCAACAACAGAGGTCATCTCATCAAGATGATCAAAGCGATCAAAGATGGAAAAAATTTGAGGAGTTGAAGAACAAATTTTATTCTTTCCAAAATGAAAAAGTTCCTGTTTACTTCATTTTGGCTCTATAAAATAATTTGGTTCAGTTGCCAAGGCCCAAAAGGCCAAACAAATAGGAGATTAAGACCTTCCCAACTATTTATCATTTCCTCATATGTTGGGGTATCCCATTCAAGAGTGTTTTTTCTTCAAAGACCTCATACAAAAGAGGGTGGACTCAGGACAAGTCAAACTGAAAGGTTCTTCAGCCCAGGTAGCATGTTTTACTGCTACAAATCCAGAGGAATAAGGCGAGTGGAATGAAGTCAAAAGAAAAAATGCACAGAAATATAATTATTGGATGGTCAGGAAAATGATCAACCGAACTCATGCCATTTTATAAACTCAATTGAAGAAACCAATTGTGTCTTCTGTTATGAATTCCATAGTCAAACCCCCTTCATCAGAAGGAAAATACTCAAAGAAATGACATAATTCAAATAAAGAAGAGCAGTCAGAAGAAGATGAGCTCGTGTCAAAGCCCAAGTTGTATTTGAATCTGGTATATTTTATGCCATATAATTCAAATCCATGGGCACCAACCCACCAAATGGAACAGCCTAAACTAGCTAATCAGGTAGAATCTTCATCAGATAAAGAGTAGATATTTGGTTCTGTTAATATGATTCACTAAATGGATCCATATGCCAGTCACAGTTTCGATCATGACGAGCCTGAGTTCCCTATATCAAACAGAGGAATTAGAGGGAGTTACAGAGGTCTAGGATACAGAGGAAGACATGGATATTCCAGAAGCCATTATTTTAATCCTACCCCTGCTAGAACTATCTATGCAGCAGAAACTCATTGCAGAGCCCTTCAGCGGGATCCAAAAGAACAAGAATGTTCTTCCACGCATGGAAGACTCAGTGTTGGAATAATTATTCTAGAGGATCGGATATAGGTTACACTTTCTTCCTCTCAGAAAATAAATAGACCTAATCAGTCTAATCTGCAAAATCCAGGAGTATTTCCAACTTTTACCCCGATACAAGATGTATCTACTTCAAAAGCATCAACTTCTAAGGCACCTGCGAAACAACATGTTACTATTGGGAAACAGAGACCTTTGGACCAAAATTATGATGTCTTGAAACATTTCTCCCAAGTACCATCCATGTTATCAATTTTGGATGCCTTGAATCTATCAAAGGATCTTTGGGAGGAACTCATTTAGTCTTTTTCAAGTCCTCGGGAATTTGAAATTGAAATTGTTGCGGATGAAGTCTACCATGAAGAGAATGATCCTGCAGAATTCCATGCAGGGATATATTTTACAGATGACGATGAAGATGTTGTGCATGGACATATTAGACTTTTATATTTATATATAATGTTCAATAATGTAGACATCTGATGAGATTTCATTGATAATGGTTCAGGAGTCAACCTCTGGGCCTTACCAAATCTGATTTATCTCCTTCTACTTTGATGTTGCAAGGATATGATAAAAATGAACAAGAACCTCTGGGCAAGATCACACTTAGAACTCGGTTTGGAGATCTTGTATCCAATTGAGATTTCATGGTTGTTTGTCATGACACAGCCTTCAACATTTTTCTTGGAAGACCTTGGCTACATCAACATGCGACTATACCTTCATCATACCATCAATGCCTAAAATATTGTTTCAATGGTCAAATTGGGACATTGTATGGTGATAAATAACCATTCAAAACATGTGAATCTCAATACATTGTGGCAGAATTCAATCACATGGAGGGAAAGGGGGTATCCACGACAAAGGAGGTTACCAAAATTAATGCTCCATATGGTTTGTAAAAGATTCCAGTAAACCCATTCATACATGTGAGTACATATTATGTGTTGCCTATCAATCAAATTGACAAGATTGACCCAAATCCAAATACTCTTATAGAAACTTCCATAATGTAAATTATGGAAACTAAGCCAAGCAGCATGGGAGAAATTGGTGAGTCACCAAGAAATGATGACATCTCAAATAGAGATGTCTTTATTTCATCCTTTGAAATCTAGCAATTTTATACTTCATCAACCAGACTAGAAGAAGTTATAGCAATTCCAGAGATGAATGATGATGTCGATTCTCAATCCATCATATCCTCTTTATTACCCAAGGAAGACCCTTCATTATCAATAGGGTTAGAAATGGTAGCCTCTTCTTCAAGATGTTCAAATTTTAACATCTCTCTTGATCATTGAAATTATGTTTCATCATCTACTATGCAATTAGAAACAGAAAAAATAACACGTGTTGAAGAAGAAGATGAATATCTCTGGGATGCTCCTCCAACATTTGAAGAGGGTATCTCTACTACTGTGGATGAACTCAGAGAAATAAATCTGGGTACAAAAGAAGATCCACACCCCACTTTAATTAGTGTGTCCATGACTATTGAAGATCAAGAAATTTATATTTCATTTTTAAAGAAAAATCGAGATATATTTTCTTAGAACTATACAGAAATTCCATGGCTTGATCCTGATGTTGCTAATCATCATTAGGGTTTTCCAGAAGAATATCGAGGATTCAAGCAAGCTGCAAGAAGAAAACACCCAGCTTATGCCTCCAAAATTAAAGTTGAGGTGGATAAGCTTATCAAAGATAAATTCATCAGAGAAGTTCAATATGCCAAATGGATGGCTAATATTGTCCCTATGAAAAAGAAGAATGGACAAATTAGAGTTTTCATTTATTTTAGAGATCTTAATCGGTATTGTCCCAAGGTTGATTTTACAGTTCCGATCACAGAACTCTTAATTGAAGCAACATCTATCTATGAAGCACTTTGCTTCATGGATTGTTATTATGGGTATAATCAAATCTGAATGGCTCCAGAAGATGAAGAATTCATAGCCTTCAGAGCCCTTCAGCGTGTGTTTTTCTATCGGGTAATTCCCTTTGGCCTGAAAAAATGCAGGAGCAACATATCAACGTGCCACGCACCGTATCTTCAAACCCTTTTTAGGGAAACTTGTTGAATGTTATGTGGAAGATTTGGTGGCTAAATACAGATAGCGTTCTAATCACTTGGCTGATTTTCAAATCATATTATATAAACATCGACAACACAATTTGAAGATAAACCCCTTGAAATGTGCTTCTGGGGTAACCTTAAGAAAATTTCTTGGCTTTGTTGTAAGCCATCGTGGTATCGAAGTTGATCCTGAGAAGAAAAATTCAATCCTTGGTATGCCACCACCTCAAAATTTGAAGAAATTTAGAGGTCTTCAAGGACACTTGGCCAATATTCGGTGTTTCATTGCCAATCTGGTAGGAAAATGTTTACCCTTCACCAAATTGATGAAGAAGGGAGTCACTTACCAGTGGACTGAAAAATGTCAAGAAGCATTCAATATTTTCAAGAAATATTTCTTGAGTACACCGGTATTAATGCCACCTGTTGAAGGAAGACCACTTATTCTTTATGTGATAGTTTTAGAGCGGTCATTGGGTTCTTTCCTTGCCCAACAGAATGATGTTGGGAATGAAAACAGGCTTTACTGTCTTAGTCAGACTATGCATGAAGCAGAAACCCAATATTCAAGTATTGAAAAGTACTGCCTAGCATTAATCTTTGATGTTTATAAATTAAGACACTACCTTAAACATCATGAGGTCCAATTGGTATCTCGCAATAACCCGCACAAATTCATCCTTAGTTGTCCAATTCTTATAGGACATCTAGTAAGGTGGGAAGTTATTTTGCAGCAATTTGATATCCAATATGTGTCTCAAAAGGCAATAAGGGGCCAAGATCTGGCTGATTTCCTTGCTGAACATCCTTCAGTAGAAGATACATCTTTAGATATTGAACATCCTAATGAGGAATTCTTTTCTTTTCAAGATATTCTTCAAACATGGGAAATGTACATTCATGGTACTTCTAGAAGTCCAACAGGGAAGAAAATGGAAGATCCTAAATTCAACAAAGTTGGGTTAAAAATTCTTCTTATTTCCCTAGAAAAGGAAGTGCTACCCTATTCCTTCTAATTGTTGGAAGGTGGTACAAATAATGAAGCAGAATATCAAGCTCTCATCATAGGATTGGAGTTGGTGCTTTAGGCACAAGCGAATCACTTAAAGGTTAAAGGTGATTCGGAATTTGTAATCAAAAAAGTAAATGGGGATTATGCCATTAGAAAAGAATAATTAATCCCTTTTTATGATTATGTTAGAGTGTTAATGGTGGAATTTCCTTCAGAACTGACATTTTCATATGTCTCGCGATCACAAAATTCTCAAGCTCATGCACTGGCTAATATAGCCACCGCTCTGGCAGATCCAAATCGGGATGAGACAATCATCAGTATTGCCCACTGTCGTACAGTTTCACCTTATGTTCAAATCAGAAAAGAGTAAATCAATGAAATTAGTCCCATTTCTGAAACATATGGTCATACTATAGGATGGATGACACCTATCAGGGAATACCTTCAAAATGGAACACTCTTACCTGATAGAGCCAGGAAAGAACAAGTTCGGTGACATGTGGTCAATTTTACTCTTTATGATAGCCCAGATGACCTAGAGAAAATTCTATATAAGAAAGGTTTTGATGGAATTCTATTTAGATGTATTGATGGTGAAGAGACAATGGATGTCATGAAAGAAGTGCATGAAAGAGTATGTGGTTCCCACCAGTCAGGACATTGACTATCTGATCAAATTTGAAGGCTTAGATACTTTTGGCCTTCAATGATACAAGATTGTGTTGATTTCACTAAGAAGTGTCATTCTTTCCAACTATATGCCAACTTCATTCATCACACCCCAGAGTTGCTTCATACAGCTAAATACTCATGACCATTTTCCACATGGGGAATGTATGTAGTAAGACATTACCCTTCAGCTACATCCAAGAAGTTTAAGTATATTCCTATAGCTACTAACTTCGTTTCCAAATAGGAAGAGGCAATACCTCTCATAGAATTTAGTTCTAAAAGCATTGTTAGTTTCATCAAGTCTAACATTATTACAATATTTGGTGTCCCTAATACCATATTGACGAAAAATGGCACCAACTTCTATTCATCTGAGGTAAGGAAGTCATATCAAGAATACAACATCAAATCCAACCATTCATCTTGGTATCATGCAGTAACCAATGACCAAATAGACACCTTTAATAAGACTATTTCAAACATACAACAAAAGATGGTGGATAAATATAAGAAATCATGGCCTGATAAACTTTTTCATTCTTTATGGGCTTATCAGACCACCACCCTCACTACTATGAAGTCAAGTCCATATTCATTAGTATATGGAACAGAAGTAGTGTTTCCCATTGAGGTTCAATTAACCTTTCTCATAGTAGCCATTTTTGATCAGTCATCTATAGATGAACAATATCAAAATCTATTTGATGAATTGGAATGATTAGATGAAAAAATATTATGCACCCTACAACACTTGGAAGTCTATCAAAATCGAATAGCACAGGCGTTCAACAAAAAAGTTCATCTCCGTTCATTCATTCAAGGAGAATTGGTATTGTTTCTTAGAACTCCAATGATACTAGGAAAGAAACCTCCCTAACTTGAACCAAAGCGAGAAGGACCTTACTCAATACATAATGTCTACTCCAATGGAGATTATTCTTTAATCTCAATGGATGGAAAAATCATCGCGACTCCAACCAATGCCAGATTTCTGAGGAAGTATTTTTTGTAACACAAATACTCTTTCGTCCAACATGACATTAAATTTTGTTGTCCTAGATACATGACACTAAACTATGCAACATTGGTCCATGCATATAGACTTAAACTATTTTCATCCTTATTATATGACGTTAAACTATACAGTCCCTTATTTAGTCCTTACCGCAAGACTTTAAACTGCATGGTCACTTTATCGTCCAACATGATGTTAAACTATGTTGTCCTAGCTATATGATGCTAAACTATGCAGAATTGGTCCATGAATATGACCTTAAACTATTTTCGTGCTTACTATATGATGTTAAGAAATAAAGTCCCTCTTTTGTCCTTACTACATGACATTAAACTACATAGTCCCCTCTTTAGTCCTTATTGCAAGACATTAAACTGCACAACCCCTTATTGTCCAACATGATGTTAAACTATGCATCGTTAGGGTTGTTGCTACCTTTTGTTTATCACACCGAGTATGACTCACGTGATCTTAGAGTAAACTTCAATCATAACACCCTCTCTGGGCCGCTAAACATGTGTTAGTCCCAACACCATTTTTTCAGGTTGTTGTCTTCAAGAACAACTTGATCACCAATTCACTATTTAATTGAACTACACAGACTTTGATCAATGGCTTCTGGGTAGGGTTTGTAGGCAACCTCCTGAGGTTCATGCCCAAAAACCAATCTCTTCACGTCGGTTCACCTCAGTCTCATACGATGTTGATCCGTGAAACATCTCAAAACCAATATCTTCACATCGGTTCACCTCCATCTCATATGATGTTGATTCATGAAGCCACCCCTAGAACCAATATTTTTACATTGGTTCACCATCTCTCTTGTTATATGACATTAAACCATTCACACTTTTTTCCTGTGCAACAATAAACTACAACATTCTTTGACACCCTCACCTGATAAAAATCATTATTTACATTGATCACCAATCATGTTATATTCCCAAGACTATGTGTATACATGGAAATTCCCAAACCTTTAATATTTTGTCAAACCATCATTGCACTAAAGTCCCATTTCACCCTTCAATTGTACAAACCAAATCTGTACAGAGGGTATTTCAAGAACTATGTATGGTTTGATTCCCATCCTTATGGGATACATAGGAACATTCGGGCATCCCTCGAATACAGCCCCATGTCTTTGGGCCTAACCCTAAATTCCACTTTCAGTCCCTTAGCTAAAAATCCCCCCTGTAAAAACATGAATGTGGTATGAAACCCCTGGTCTTCATTCACATCAGGTTTATAAAACACACAATGTGTATTCCCCATTATGGTCTGAGCTCAATGACCCTAAACTAAGATCTCATACACTCTCATCCCACATGACGTTAAACTGTATTTCAAGAACTACGTATGGCTTGATTCCCATCCTTATGGGATACGTAGTGAAGTCCAGTACCTCAATTCAGGACCCAGTAACAATATGATTATGGTAAGCATTGGTCTATGTATCTCCTTCATGCATTGGAAAATACTCATTTTCATGTGTCATACTCGTAACCTTAAATACTTCCATATCCACATAACCCTTTTCTTGATTTCTGGTTACAAAATGTCTGATGCCCGAGAGTTCTTTTTCCTGACTATGCAGCACGTGCCCTTAGGTGTCCTTGCATAAGTAGTCTACATAACGAACCTGACAGCCAAAATATTCTATTATTTGATTATGCAGCCAATGACCTTAAGTTTCCCTGCATAATTCAACCCCCTAACGGGTTTGTCAAATAGTGGTAAATTCATTCTTGGGAGTAAAACCTATTTTGTATTTATTGGTCTTAATGAAAATATTTTGGGATCCACAATAAAAAATATCCATCCTTAACATATTTTTCCCATACTATTTTTCATGATATATAATTATTTAAGTCTATGGTTTATATTTCCCTTCCCTATGTTTGGGTCAGACCTTCTCAGGAGTATCATTCATCCAATTCTTTGACAATCTTGATTGGGAATATCCTCTCCATATGTAAGTACCTCTCTCACTATAGAAAACTCTATTCTTGGGAAAATTTGAATCTCCATAAACTTTCACTGGATTTTTAGAAATAGAAAATTAAAATTTCTGAGTGTTCTTTTTCCTAACTAAGAATCACGTGCCCTTAGGCAGCCTGATATAGGTAGTCTATATAACAGAGCTGTCAGCAAAAAGATGCTATTATTTGACTATACAGCCAATTCCCTTAAGTGGACCTGCATAATTCAACCCCCTAATGGGTTTGTTAAATAGTGGTAACTTCACTCTTAGGAAATACTTCTTATAATGCCTTTTTGCCCTTTTTTCATATCATTCGTCAGATTCAATATTTCTTAAGTTATGGTTTACATGTTTTCTCCCATACCTAAATATGTTAATATGTTTTCAGATAAATTATCAAGGAATTAAGTCACTTTTAATCCATTTGGTCAAAGATATTCGACCTTAAACATTAGCCTTTTTATGCCCGACATTCATGACATTAAATTTCCCACAAAAGACAAGGGAACTCTGAACAAAAGTCAAGACCCAACTCACTAAACATACATTTTGTATGATTTAGGTAATATTGAGAAATAAAAAGATTAAAAGTTTGTAGGGTTATTTTTATAATCCTATCAAAAAATTAAACTATGCTTACTAGGACCATTGGATTAGGTAAAATTTAAAGCAGGTAGAAAGAGAATTCAAGCACAAATGATTGAAGATGAAAGTGTTTTTCATTGATGCACAAGAGTTAGAAGGACATCCACAGACTGGAGTCTCTTCTCTTTTCCAATAATTACAAGAGGCTTTCAACATAACTCTTCATTTCATTTACGACATCCCAAGATTCATCAGCATCCACCTAGAATTCATTCATTAAACGGGATATAATAAGAGATGCAATGATACCAGCTCTTCTTGGAACAATTGTAAAAGAATGTTCTTGAGTGCGGTTTGAGAAAATTTTCTGCTGATCAAATAGTGACTATGTTTCTGTCCAAGAGACTTGGAAGATGGATACATGGATTCGACAATGGAGCATTGGAATTAAAGATCCATTTGAAGAGATTACTCTTTTCAGATATTGTTCTAACGTCATGATGGTATTCTCTCCACCAACCACTAGTGAAAAACATATCAGCCCATGGGTTTTCCATTTTCATTTCTACAAGGAAATGGCATGGAGGAAAAATTTGAAAGTTCACACCATTATTGCTGATTTTAATGCACAACATAACCGAAATAGAGGGATATAAGTTCAGCTACATCTCGAGTGTATAGTTCTTTGCATCTGAAACATTGACTCCTTGCAGATGATCATGGCTATATAAAGACAGGTAGATGCTCTGTGGGTAATTAAGATGATACTTCTTTATGTACTTGTTAAAATATGGGAGAGTGCTATTGCAGATATTATAATAGTCATGGCCAAAGATGTTCATCATATCATCAATCCTCTTGCCAGCCAATTCATCAGTCGTTCCAATTATTCTAGGAGCCATTGAATCTGCACAAGGATCAAATAATTAACTTTTATGTAAGTAGATTTTTAATAAAATTTGTGAAGAAATTCTAAAAAAATGGCTATGGAATTAAGGCGCGCAAGTCCCTTGTTGTCGTGCAAGTCTAATTTGTCCGCGAAAGTATGGGCACACAGGTATCACCGCACAAGTCCAAATACCTCTGCAGAAGAACGACACAATTTAAAAGCAGCAATGAACCGCAGACAACAGTACCTGCACGACAAGAGCTACTTGCGCGCCTAGAGCTCAGGAGCATTTTAAACCGATTGCTTTGCATGAAGTGGTGCCGTATATTTATAGGCAAGGCCATACCCCTATGCGTCTTACCCATTGCAGCTCTCACCTGCGCAACACTACTTGCACGCTCAAAACCTGTGCATCCTAAATTCTTTGGTTTTTCTCCTTTACCTCAGAGTCAAATCCTCTTTCCTTTTTCGGATCCAACTCTGAGGGGGGATTTTTTTGACGCTCCTTTCCATCAAAAAGACTAACGAATGAAAAGGTGGAATACCTTCATCACAAAGAGATTCATCCTTTGAAGAAACATCAAAAATTGACAAAGGCATGAACAAGAAACCCTTTAAGCATGGGTCGTGCAAGTTTTATTCTGGTCACGCAAGTATACTTGCGTGCCACATATGGGTCACGCAAGTCACTTGCACACCCTATTCTATTTTCTCCCAAGGTCCTCAATGGCCTATAAATATCCCATGTGGTCCCCCCATTTCAAAGATGAAAAATCCAAAAGTCAGATTTAAGCTCTCAGCACCCTAGTCTTTGCTTGAAGTCTTCCTAACACTTATATGGTAATTTCTTACCTAGAATGGAATATCTAAAGAGGAAAAAAGGCCTAAGTGTTGGAATTCATCAACAATTTCATGCCTAAATGTCCATCCCTTAATGGAAATGGCCACACTTGCGTGCCGCCTTATCCCTTCAACAAAACTTGCACGCCACCCTTTTGGAAGCCTCTAGGGATAATAATAAGGGATTGAGCCAAGTCTCACCCATGTATTACCTTATGGGTTAACCGTATCCCAAGTACACCCATGTCACACAAGTATACTTGCACGACCAGGACTTGTGTTCCCAAACAAGACTTGCGCGCCTGTCTCTTTATGGGTGCCCCTCCTGCCTATTCAACTATTTTCTTCAAATCCACCTCTCCTATTCAATATTTAGCCTTCATAACCTTATTCAAAGCCATTTATGTCATGGTTACTTTATTGGAATCCTTATTTGAAAGTAATTGTATGGAACATCTCTCAAAACCTCGTGATTTACATAAATTTATGTCACTATGGTTAGATATTTCATTCATTCAACCTCATCCTTTAAGATGAGAAGATATTTAATCTGGGCATCCTCCTTAAGAGTAAGCCCCAAGTTCCCTAACCTGGGCCTCCTTTCCAGGAGTAAACCCCAGTCACAAGATTTTTAATCTGGGCATCCTCCTTAGGAGTAAGCCCCAAGTTCCCTAACCCGGGCCTCCTTTTCAGGAGTAATCCCAAATCATAAATCCCCTTAACTTGGGCCTCCTTCTTAGGAGTAAGCCCCAAGTCACAAGTCCCTTTAACCTGGGCCTCCTTCTTAGGAATAAGCCCCAGTCATAATTTATCTTAACCATTCATAATTTCTTTTAATCTGGGCATCCTCCTTAGGAGTAAGACCGAAGTTCCCTAATCTGGACATCGTACATAGGAGTAAGACCAAATCATAATTCCCCTTAACTTGGGCCTCCTTCTTAGGTGTAAGCCCTGGTTCTAAATTCCCCTCTAATTTGGGAATCCTTCTCAGGATTAAGTCCTAAGTTAAGTATCCAAATCTCCATAAAGCTCATATACATTTATGGACCTTATTCCCAGGTTTCTTCTATGAAGTAAATCCTAATCCTTATCTATCTTGGGCAGTCATACATACGTAATCCCCACATCATTTCTTATTATTTCATCTTTGGTTGTAGAATCGTCAAGTTTTACTGATACCTTTTTTTTCTCACACTGAGCATGACTCACGTGAGCTTAGAGCATAAAATAATTATGACATCTTTCTTTGGGCCATCAATTATGCATAAACTTCATACTTCTTCACTCAAACTACATGGGTTCTTATTCCTTTTCTAAACAAGGATACGTAGGTAGCCCATATGCGAGTGCGATCCCAACTCTGAAATAATCCATGTCCTTCTAAACGAATATAAACTTCAAGTGCCCACTGAGTGGATTTAAAACCAGTATGGTTATCATAATGAGAAAGATATTTCTATATAATGTGTTGAAGGATACCATTGACTAAGAATCTATAATAAATACAGATGATTCTCTATTGATGAAGCACCTCAAATACATATAAAATATTCTCTAAATCTCATACAAATCAATCATTTATTGTTAGATTTAAAGGAAAGATCATTTTCATACTTGGTAACTTAATAAGGATTCATGAATATAACTCAAATCTATAAGAGTGTCTCGGAGTATATAATAATTCCCCCCAAAAATGTGTAATGAGTCTGACCTCCCATCCTCTCGACCAATGCAAATTCTTAAGCCTCATTGGTCGACAACTAATGAGAACCTACCTTTGGAAAGTAGGCCAAAATTGATATAGAATCATTGGATGCTTCTAGTTCTACGAATAAACCCGTTAGAAACCGATTGGAATGTCTGAACCTTAAACAAACAAGGTCATCCCCATTTCTAGAGGAAACATGGTGTTAATGGGTATGTGCATATTTGATCATGCTTGTAAGGATCCCCTTTTATATATTCAATTCCATGAGAATATATTCATAGGTACTAGGTTTCCTTATATATATGTGAATGTACATATTCTCTAAGGTGGGAGGAAGTAGCTTTGAGTGGTTTCTAGTAGAAAATTAAAGTGCCAAGTTTTTAGCTTCGTTCTTCCTTTGAGGTAGGATTCCTTTCTTCTTCCATTTTGTTTATTCCTTTTCCAAATATTCCTTATATCATGTTCCATCCATCCTTTTCAAGTTGTAAAATAATAAATTTATGCCACATTGATTTTTGGCATGCCTTACAACCTTACAATGTTTTATGTGCTGTATAGCTCATGCATTTAGAATAATTGAACTCTTTAAATTTAATGATATGAATTGTTGAAATAAAATATCTTTTTTTCTAATAAAACTCTTCGAGGAGGTGCACTGTCTTTCATTGAAAAAAAATTTTCCCACTACCTTGTAGTTTTTTACTTAATGCCTTTTTCCATTTTATGGTAGATTTGTGATACATGAATAGATTGATAGATTTTGTCATGAGATGATTAATTAATGGAAAAAAATTTATAAATTTCTTAACTTATGATGTTCCTTTCATGATATTCCTCACTTGATATAGGTCAGAAGAGAACTTGGATTCAGTATTAAGAACTCATGGATGAACTTTCCATGATCATTTGTGTTACGACCAGAGACACTAGGGGTGATGCTTTGTCTTGCAAGGAGAGGGATTACCATCCTATTTATTATACTCATGAGTGATACTAGTTCCTTATGGGTGAAACTATAGACAAACTCATTAGAAAGATGACTACACCATGCCCTCAGTGATACTATTACCCTACATGAGATACCTGGGATAGACTCGGAGTTTTCCATGCCCCGAGTGATACAAGGGACACCATGTGGGTAACATTGGACCTACTCGATGGTATGGGGTTATGGGATGTTCTTATTGATAAACATGGGATTTATTTTAGATTGACTTTTGTGGGTATGGGAACACACCAATGGATTTGATATATTCCATGTTTAGCTTGTGCAATGAAAGGTTTTTTTGAATGATTAAGATTAATTATATATATGTCTTGCCTTGTGATGTTCTTTTATACTTGGTTTGGTTGGTATGGTCTAGGAGAGAACATGGGTTCTGTATTAAGGACTCATGGATGGACTCTTTGTACTCAATGGGTTACAACCTAACATGCTAGGGGTGATGCTCTATCTTTCCATTAGAGGGATTCCTGGTATGTTTATCATACTCATGAGTGATATTGGTTCCCTAGGGGAGAAACTCATTGAAAATAAGGATATTCAATGCATTGGGTGATTCTCAGTCACCTACATGAGATACTAGGGACATTCTTAGAGTTTATCATGCCTCAAGTGATACATAGGATTCTTTATTGATGACCTTGGATAGACTCTGTGGTATTGGATAATCAAATGTTCCCATTGTGATACTTGAAATCTTTTCAGACCACCTTGGTTGATCACAATAATCCACAATAGATTTTACAGATTGATTGAATTTCATGTTTTGATTACATTAGTAAAATTTCTTATATTATACTTGTTACATCCATTAATATTAGAGCATTCACTTGTGACATTCCTCTCTTACTTACTAGAAAACATGAATGATGACATGTGAATGAGACCCCATGATGAAACACAAGATTCGGGTGTACCAATTTTGTGTGTGTCTTGTTTACTTTGGCCCTTTTATACACTTTATGGATGAAACAGAAATCCTTTTAAGACTTATGGATTTTGTTGAAGAAGGTAAAATGGGATGGGTGTCCATTCGGGAACAAGTTCCATGTTGTTATTATTTATTTTGTTTACTTCCCAACATTTATCCATATTGGAACAATTATTATTTGTTTATTACATGAGATAGATTATCCTAGACATTTTGAGTTCCAACCTATTGAGATATTTATATTACACCTTTCTTGAGTACCATTTGGAACTTCAATATATCTTCTTGTTCATAGGTATTTGGCTTTGTTTCTTATGTTGTGATGTGTACATGGGAGCTAGTTAACACAATAACGGGATCGTACTCAAGATGATCATGGAGTTTGATGATGTGTTTTTATTTTATTATTTCATGTTGTATTTCTTAAAAATTTTATTAACACCTACATTACATGAATCATTATATGGAATTTGTGTTGGCCATTTTACATTATTTTGATTGTTATATTTTTTTCCATTGCTATCTGCCTTTCATTTATTATATTTCTTCTGATATTGTATATTATTTATTCTAATTGTACCATTATGGTACTATGATATGAGGGTGTATTCTTCACATTATCACCTCCTAAGACCCTTGCTGCTAGTATGAAGCCTCTGCCGTAAGAGAGATGTTCCTGAGGCCATGTGACTGACCAGTCCGGCTATAGTCTTAGCGGTCCGTTAGGCTGGGATATTACAAATTGGTATCATAGCATAAATATTTTCCACTATCTTTAGGTTCTGTTCTAGTAGATAGGATACTGGGAATGTATATATGATTGTTAAATAGATATTCTTGGGATTTATTACCCCATGCATGGGAAATGACCAAGTGGTCAGGGATGGGATTTTTGTTTATGTTGTTTGTTTTTATAATTGATATGATTTCACCTAGAGTGAATGTTGGATTTTCCAATGATTATTTATTTATAGAGTTTATGGATTTTTTACCTTGGCCATGTACAATAAGTATGAATCATTTCATTCATCATAATAGGAACTTATAAATTAACATACCATGTATTTTCCATTCCATTTTGTTGCATTTATAGGATATCTATTTTTTTTATTTTATTCCTTGATTGTTATGTCATGCTTTGTATTCATTACGATGCCTCTTATATGATATTCCATGTTTAGGTATTTCCTTAGTAGGAATTTTTAATTTATATTCCATGATACATATTTATATAGCATGACATTCCTGTTTATGTGCCATTATTCTATGTTTATAGAATGTTCTCTCTATGTTAGATTCTAGTTATAATATTCTAGGTGAAGTTTTAATATGTTAATGGTTTCATGGGTTAAATTTATGGGTTAAGGTTAAATAGGAACCATTTCTGAGTTAAAAGGTGTATGGGTGCCTTATAATTGGGAAATGGTAAATTTATTCTCAATCAACTTTGAGATTTTTACTTGATTAGAACTATTGTTAAAATGTAAATGTGGAAAATGAATAATATTTGAAATGGTTTGATATCAAATTAAATGGGATACAAATTTTAATCTATAAACTGTATGGGAACTTTATAGGTTGGTTGATGTCTAGCCATGTAGCTGGACCATTACACATGACAATGGTATATTTTGTAAATTTTTATAAATGAAAATAAGGGGTGAATGAGTTCAAATGTTAAGGTGCATTGGGTTTCGTTAAATTGGAGATAAACTTTAGTATACAAAGTGTATGGGCACTTTATGGGTTGGTAAGGGTGAAGAGTATAATAAAATCCTATATATATTCTGGTTTTAACAATTATTATTGTGAAATATGTTTAATTTTGAATTCATGTGTGTTTCTTAACAATATAAATGTGAAAGAATACCCATGAAGCTCTGTTGGGGAATGTTTCTAATGAGATGATAAATTTGGGTGTTTGAAATTTCTAAAAAAGAAGAAAATACTATTGGTCTTCTTTCTAAATAAACAAGGTTTACTTAGTGGGACCCTCATCGGTCACCAATCTATTAAAAATGAATTTAAATGATCAATTTCCATTTTTTATATGATTTAAATTAATGTAAAAAATGTTATAATGTAATTTTAATGACACTTTCCTTTTTTTCATTGAGCTGATTATTTAAATCAAGTGCCTAATGTTTTATTTTAAAATGGTACTTGATTTTTTGAATTAAAATCATTTAGATGTTTAATTATTTAAATTGGGATAAATGTGACGGCCATAAAATGGTATTCCGAGGAGGGTTTCATTGGTTAAACCTTCATGTAAGGCAGTCTGAGTATCTCATTGAGTTAACTTACAACACAAATATAACAAAACTACTCTTTATTACAAACATAAACATGGTTTATTTCCATATATTTCACTTAAGTCAACTCTGAGGATTGATATGTCTACTGTATTGGGAAATTAGGATCATTACATAACAATTTAGAACATAAAACACAATAACTTTATTGAAAACTTCTTTTACATGACCATAACATTCCTTCATTCTTAGTGTTACATGGGATAACATGAGGACATGAATAAGAAAAGGGTGAGCTATAAATCCACAATAGAGGAGTAAAAAAGAATAACATGAAGAATATGGTACATGTTAGACAATAGTCATGTCGATAGAGAATAAGAGAAACATGAACATAAAGGCATGATATATCATGATTATCATAACATGGAAATGGGGCATCAAATTTAACATGATATTAGCATGATCCAAGGATCATTTCACATGAAGCATTATTATACCATCATTTCACTTGAATTATAATGATTAAACCCTCATTGAACTTGGTGTATCGTGATAATAATCTTTACCCAATGCATTAGAGCTCTATCAGGGTGCTCCTTTCTTAATCATTTCATACCATGCATAAGAGTGCCACAAGGATCATATAACATGGTTCATAAAACATCATCATTTATTCCACGATAAAGGAATGTAGAATTAATACATGAAACTATATTATCAATAAGTAATTGTGAATAATGGTGAATACCCTTGATAGGGAAATGGACATGGGATTCACTACACAATGACTTTTTCTTGGAAAATCACGGTGCAATTTCGGCAGCATAAAAGAGAAACATAAGAATTCATAAAATTGGTTAATGATAGATAAAGGGATGTATCATAATATTTACATGAAATGGACGGTAAGGGGGTCATATAGATACATGTACCAACATATATAATGAAATTTAGATTCATAATACAAAAGAATTTAATGAATGTAAATGAGAAGAGAGAAATTCCTTATTGAATTTCGACATGGTAACATGTTTACATGGGAGTAATTAATGAGAGATAAAAGGGTCTCCCATCATTCAAACATCAGGAGGTAATTATGGGAGATGTGAGAAATCATACCCCAATATTTTCAATTGAAAATAAGAAGGGCATAAAAACATAATGAAATTTGTACAAAAATGAGATTGGAAGAATTCCCTTACTTGGAAGTGTGATCCAATGGCTAGGGAGAGGCTTGAGAGAATATTCGTGGGATCTTGGGGTACCTTGGGAGGATAATAGAGAGAGGAGGGTAGAGTAGGGATGTTCTCAAAGTGTTTTTAGTAAAGAGAAGTGGGAGTTTGGGTGGGTTTATATAGGAAAAGATAGGTAATTATTTATTATTTAGGTTTTGGAAACCACACATTAAACTAATCAAAACCACAAACCAACCCATGGTTTTTTCTAATAGTTTTTTACATAGGGGAGTGTAAAACATTATTTTGTAATTCCAATGTCCAGGATTCTAAAAATATTAGTCTTGAGTATGTGGAGGTCAGTGACACTCTCAAGGAAATCATTTTAAAAGTTAAAATGTTTTATAATTCATATAGGGTCCACTAAGGCACCATAAAATTAATAAAACAAATATGAAATCACATTATTTTAAAGGTAAAACATATATTGTCTGAAATAAATTTTTATATTATTTTATTACATCACTATTGTGTCATTATATGTCATGAAACACATTATATATTTAAATAGTATTTAATTTTAACCTAGAAGTTCAACTGTCTCAAAATTTTTTAAACAATTAAACATCGGATAATTTTCACATCCTTATTCCAAAAATAATATTATTTTAATCTAACTAGTTTTCAAAATATGTGAAATTTTACTTTTAAAATAAAAATCAACATTTATAAAAAAATTCATGGGTTTTGACAAACAGCTTTAAAACCTTAATAAAAATTAAAATTTTATTCAAAAAAATATTTGATCATTAATATATAAAAAAAATTAATTTAGTAAAATAATTTCATTAAAATTTTATTTAATTTGAAAATCCATTCATTCATCAAAATAGATTTCTTAATTTAATATTACAAACAAATACTACTTGTGCTTTAAAAACTATTTACAAAGTAACAATAATAAAATGAATTTATATTCTTTATTCTATACCAAAATAATACATAAAATCACAGTGCCATGGTCTTGTTACATTACCACTTAAACACCCACATAAGACCTAAGGGTAAGGTGTATGATGCTGACAGACTCTTGAGAGGGTTTAGATAACATCGCTCTGGTGGTAATCTCTATCAACTTCCACTTCTCCCATAGGCTATTCCATTCAAGCTTAACGTGTTAAAGCTAGGATTGGGATTTCTCAATAGTGATTCCCAGGGATTCCACCTTCTTTTCAAGATCCGAAAAATGGTCTTTTATGGAGAAATTCTACAAGATGTGTCCATCACTTTCTTTGTTTGAGTAATTAGATTTGTTAAAGTCTTATATTTATACTAATCAATTTATCACTGTTCAATGTCTATATTACCAATGGTAACAATTCATAACAGTATTTTTAAATCCATAAAACCAAAGAAGTGCATATTTTGTATAACCACATTAAATAATAAGACATTTAATTAGATCAAGAGGAATTTCTATTAATAAAAATTTGGGTCGTTACAATCTTCCCCCTTAAGAAATTTCTCCTTGGAAATTTACTTTTCCCACACTAAAATAGATGGGGGTTACTCTGCTTCATCACATCCTTTGATTACCATGTTACTTTCAAACTTGTGGTTTTTCCACAACACCTTGACAAGTGGAATTTTATTATTTCTTAAAAATATTTCCTTACGATCTTGGATCTTCACCGGCTTCTCTTCATAGGAGTGGTCAATATCCAATGGTACCACCATTGGATTGAGTACATGTGATGTTTCAGTTATGCACTTCCTCATGATTTATACATAGAATACATCATGTAATTGAGATTGGTTTGGTGGTAGTGATGGTCGATAGGCCACTAATCCCAAGCGATCAAGGATCTCAAAGGGTCCTATGTACCTTAGAATAAGAATTCTCTTCTTCCCAAAATCTCATAACTCTTTTCCATGGTGGTATATGGAATAATACCATGTCTCTGACATAAAACTCATGGTCTCATCGATGATTATCATCATATCACTTTTTTCAACTCTGAGCAGCTCTATTGTTATACTGGATGGTCTTAACATTCTCCACCATTTCATCGCCCATTTATGGACCTAGGAGTTTTTTCTCCCCATCTTCATCCAAACATGTTGGTGTTTTTCACCTCTTCCTATAAATTTCATCACAAGGATCCTTTTGGATTTTGGAGTGGAAACTGTTATTTTAAGAGAACTCAACTTGAGGAAGATATTGATACCATCCACATTGGAAGTCCTTAGAGCAAGCTCTCAATATATCCTCAAGTGTTTGGATAGTTTGCTCAGATTGGAATTCAGTTTGAGGATGATAAGATGTAATGAAGTTCAACTCTGTATTCAGAGCATGTTAAAGACACTTATAGAACATAGAGGTGAATCTTGGATCTCTATTGGATACAATAGATAGTGGTACTACATGCAGCCTTACCACTTCTCTGAAATATATCAGTTCCAGTTGATCCAATGAGAAATCCTCTTGAATTTCAATGAAGTGTGCAGTCTTTATAAGAAAATCCAGAACAACCCATATAGAAATGTTTCCTTTGGATGTCTTTGGATGTCTGGTGAAAAAGTTCATGGTGATGTTCTTCTATTTACATGCTGGTATGGGTAATGGTCGCATCATCCCCTTAGACTTCTGCCTCTCATCCTTCACTTTCTTCCATACCAAGCACTTTGATGTATACTCAGTGATCTCCTTCTTCATGTTATCCCACCAGTAATTATCTCAGAGATATTGATACATCATTGTGTTTCCTGGGTGAATGGATAAATTTTAAATATGTGCATCATCCAAAAGTTCATTCTTTAACTCCTGATTTGATGGAACACATAGTCTTGTCCCAAATCTTGAAATTACTTCTTCATTAACATTTATCTTCAAGGATTTCCCTTTTTTTTGATATTTTCTACATTCTTCTAAATTCCCGCATCATCCTTCTGAGCATCTGTTGACCTTTCCAAAAGAGACAGTTGAGAAATCATTTGTGAAAGTATTTATTATTTTCCATTCTTTTTTATTCCCATTTACATCTTCATCAAATCTAAGAATATTGGATCATTTTCAATTCTCATCAATCATAGAATCTTCAGGTCCTTTCTACTTAGAGCATCAACCACCTTGTTCGCTTTCCCGGGGTGGTAACGTATTACACATTCATATTATTTGATTTTATATAATCATATTCATTGGCGCATGATCAACTATTTCTGTGCGAATATATACTTGATGTTATTGTGATCCATATATATTTCACACTTCTCCCTAAGTGGTAATGTCACCACATTTTCAAAGAGAAGATTACTGCAGCCAACTCCAGATCATGTGTTGGATAGTTTTACTCATGAACATTAAATTTTCTTTAAGCACATGCAATGAATTTTTCGTTTTGAGTCAACACACAACAAGACCCTTATTCAAAGCATCACTGAATACCATGAAAAGTTATCCACTTGTGGGTAGTGTGAGAGAGAGCATAGAGGTAATCCTCATTTTCAACTACTTGAAGCTCTCTTCACATTCATCATTACAAGAAAAATTTACTCCATTCCATGTTATCTTGGTAAGAGGGTTGGAAAATTGTGATAAATTTCTCAAAAATTGGTGATAATATCCAGCTAACCCCATGAAGCTACATATATCTGTCACTGATGATGGCCTTTTCCATCCCTCAATCACATCTGTCTTGGAGGGATCCATAGATATCCCTCTTCATGTGATTATATGACCTAAGAATAAGACATCCTTCAACTATAACTCACAGTTGTTTTACTTTTCATAGAGATTCTTCTTTCTCAATGTTTCTAGAACAATGCTTAGATGCTCCTCATGCTCCTTCATGGTTTTGTACTGTATTAGAATATCATTTGTAAAGACTGCCAATTTTTTTTTGATGTAACCTCTAAATAATCTATGCATAATGTCCATGAATATTACTAGAGAATTAGTGAGTCTTAAAGTCATTATTATTAATTCATAGTTCCTATATCTTCTACCAAAAGTAGTCTTGGGGATATCCCCCTTCTTCTCCCCTACTTGATAATAACCCAACTATAGATCAACCTTGGAGAAGTATTGTGTTCTACATAGTTGATCAAACAATTCATCAATTTGGTTAATAGGATACTTCTTCTTTATCTTGATTTTGTTGAGATCACAATAATAAATACAAAGGTGTATTGACTTATCCTTCTTCTTGATGAACAAGATTTGTTCAGCCCATGGTGAAGAACATGGGCATATAAACACCTTATCCATATTCTCTTATATTTGTTTCTTCAGATCCTAAAGCTCCAAAACAACAATTCCTTATGGATTCTTGGATATTGGCATCACCCTAGGTATAAGATCAATTGATAATTCTACATCACTTCTAAGAGGAAGACCATGAAATTTTTTAGGAAACACTTCGGCGAATTCCCCCACAATAGGCATGACTTCAAGGATGGTTTCTTCCATAGATTCAATCATTTGAGAAAGATACACATGCTCATAGGGTAGTAATATCCACACTTGAGATGATGGTTCTGTGGAAGATTCATCCTTCTCCTTGCACTTGTACACAATTGGGGGTCGATTTTCCATATGGAGACTGATTTCCCTCTCACAGAAATTTATGATGGCTCTATATAGGTAAAGCCATTATGTACCAATAATTTCATCGAATTCTACTAGAGTATGTATAACAAGGTTCATTGGAAAGTTCAGTCCACAAATTATGATAAGGGAGGAGTTATATTCATGGGATGAAAGGATTTCCCCATTTTTCATTCTCACCGACATCTTTACTTCCATGATTTGTGGTGGTGTAGGTATTGTTCTACTAAACATTTGGGATATAAAAGAATTCATATAACTAGAATAAAACATTATTTGCACTATTCTTGAATGAATAACTAGACTACATGTCACCACTTTGTTTTCAGGGCTCACTTTGGTGGTAGTGATGGAAAAAGCTCTCCCTTACTGCCTTGGAGGTTGTTAGTTTCCGCTGAAAACCCATAGCTAGGGAACTGGTTTGAAAAGATCCCTGGTTCTTTGCAGTTGAAGTAATGAACAACATGTTGAGGGTTGAATGAATAGTTCCTCTCCGTTGTGGCTTCTGTGTATTTTTCATGTTGGAAGTTAATGGTATAGTTCCCTTCTCTCCCACACCTAAATCATTTCACCATCTCCATCATGAAATTTCTATGGTGCTTCTTTCTACACCTTTAGCAAGTGGGGTGATGAATTTTCATAGTAGCATTGTATTTATCCATCGGATGTCCATAGTTAATGTCCACATTATTCTTATTATCCCCATGATACCCTTGAGATTCTCAGATCTCCATTTTGACCTTGAGGGAACATCAGACAATTTACTCATAGCTCTTGAAGTCACAGATTGAAAGGACTTTCCATATTCTAGGTTTTAGCCCCCCAAATAAGTTTTTACCTAGAATTCGGGGGTTAAAAACCAAGCTGGATGCATATCATGCAATCCTAGTGACATTTTCCTCATACGCTCCGATGGATTGGTCTTCTTTTTTCTTGAGGGAAAGAAAATACCTTTCCATATTAAGTGGGATTGTGCGAGGAGAATATTTATCGAAAAATATTTTTCATAAATCCTTCCATTCCAATGCCTCAATCTTCTCCTCAGGATTTGTATTTTTGATCAATATCCTCCATTTATTAGTTTCACCCTCCATATGATAATCTGCTAGAATAACCTTATCTTTTTCGGAACATTGAAGGATGAAGAATATCTTTTCAATGGAGTTTATCCATTGTTCGGCAATTGAGGAATCAGATGATCCACTAATAGTAGGAGGCCTTTTTATCATTAATATATTGATTGAAATGTGTTATTTATTCAGGGGGTTTAACATTCCTCTTGACCCATGTTTCTATTCAACACTTGAGTTATCTAAGAGAGTATCGTGAAAAAAATTCACAATTCATACTATCATCGGATTGGGAATCTCATAAGAACAGTCATCACATTGATCTTCACATTAGTTGTTAGCCGAGGTACTCCTATTATCGGCCATTGGCTGGAATAAAATGAATTTTTGTTGTAACACATAAAAGTTATTACAAAGACAAAACACATGTCCTATAAATTACTTTTATTTCAGTAACATATGAATTCCATCTATGTTATCAATGATCTAATTACCATCATATATTATTAGGGTCATTTTTTATTCCCTTAATTATGGTTCATACTAAGATTGTGAATTTACCAAAGCATATCCCCTAGGAGTGTCATAACCAAGAATGAAATAAGGCCCATTTTCATGCACTGGTTCTCATTTGAGTGTAGGTCAAAGTGTTTTTTTTGGTTTTACATCTGGATACATTTGTGCCAGAGCCACCTCCACTTGCACGTATCCAGAAAGGGATGTATTTTCTTAATAAACCACTAAATCAATACTCACAAATATTTAGGGATGTTTTTATTATTATTAGTCTTAACCCTATGGATTTTACTAGGGGTTTCAAATCCTAATCACAAAAATAACTAAACCTATCCTTTGATACCAACTATAACAACCCTTCTTTTTTATTTCACACATAAAAACGATTTATCACCCAATATTTCACTTAATAAAACTATAAGGATTGAGAGTTATATTTTCTTGGGAAATTAGGAACATTACATAACATCTTATATCATAAAACAAAACAAATTTATTGAAAACTTCTTTTACATGACCACAACATTCCTTCGTTCTTAGCATTGCATGTGACAACCTGAGGTCATGCATAAAAAAAGATTATCTATAAAGCCCAATAAAGAAGTAAATAATGCCTAAAATGAATAATAAAATACATGTTATGAAATAATCATATCATTGGATCATAATAGAAATATGAACATAAAGGCATGATATATCATGATTATCATAACATATAAATGTGGCATCAACATTTAACATGATATTAGCATGAGCCAAGGCTCATTGCACATGGATCCTGAGTAAAACCCCATTTCCCTTGAATTATCATGAGTAATCCCTCATTTTACTTGAATTATCATGATACTATTCTTTACCCAATGCATTGGAGTGCTATCAGGGTGCACCCTTCTTAATCATTTCATTTCATTCATAAGTGTTCCACATAGATCATATAACATGGATTCATTAAACATCATCATTTATTCCATGATAAAGTAATGTGGAATTCATAAATGAAACTCTAAAATCAATAAATAAATTTTAATAAATTTGAATACCCTTGACCAGGAAATTAGCATGGTATTCACAACACAGTGACATTGGTGTGGAAAATCGCGGTGCAATTTTGGCCGCATAACGACGTCACATAAGAATTCATAAAAATGGTTGATGAGAGATAAAGGGGTGTCTCATCATATTTACATGAAATGGAAAGTAATTGGTTGATATATATACATGTCCCAACATATGTAATGGAATTTAGATTTATAATACAAAAATGAATTTCTTGAATGTAAATGAGAAGAGAGAAATTCCATACTGAATTTAGGCATGGTAAAATGTGTACATGGGAGGAATTAATGAAAGGGAAAGGAGTATCTCATCATTAAAACATAATTATGGAGGTATGAGGGAGTTTTTAAATCATATCCCAACATTTTTAATTGATAATAAAAGGTCATAACAACGTAATGAAATTTGGAAAAAATGAGAAAGGAAGAAATCATTTACTTGGAAGTGTGATCCAATGGCTTGGGAGAGGATTGAGAGAATCTTCTTGGGAGATTTGGGGAACTTTGGAGGATAATATATAGTTGAGGGTAGATTAGGGATGTTATACAAGGGTTTTGAGGGAAGATAAGTGGGATCTACAGTGGGATTATATAGGAAAAGATAGGTAATTCTTTATTATTTAGGTTTTGGACACCACACAGTAAACTAATTAAAACCACAAAACAAACCATGGTTTTTGAAAAATGGGATTGTAAAATATTATTTTATAATTCCAATGTCCTAGATTCTTAAAATATTATTCTTTCTTATGTGGAGGTGAGTCACACACTCAAGGAAATCATTTTAAAAGTCAAAATGTTTTATAAGTCTTGGAGGGTCCACTAAGGCACCATAAAATTAATCAAATTAATATATATTCACATTATTTTATAAGGAATACATATATTAGACTAAAAAAGTTTTTATAGTATTTTATTACAACACTATTGTGTCATTATGATGTCATAAAAAACAATATATATTAAAATGGTCTTTGATTTTTACCCAAAAATTCGACTGTCTCAGAAAATTATGAAAAAATCACCATTGGATAATTTTGAAATCCTGATTCCAAATATAATGTTCATTTTATCTAAATAATTTTCAAAATATGTGAATTTTTACTATTAAAATAAAAATAGACATTTATCAAAAATTCATGGGTTTTGACAAAAATAGTTTTCAAACCATTATAAATATTACAATTGTATTCATAAAAATTATATTATCATTGGTATTTAATAAAAAGTAATATAATAATAATATTTTATTAAAATATTATTTAATTCATAAATCCATTAATTCATCAAAAAATATTTCTTAATTGGATATTAACTAAAAAATACTTTTTGTGCTTTAAAAACTATTTAAAAAGTAATAATAATAAAATGAATATATATTCTATAATATTAAAAAAAAAATTCACAAAATCATAGTGCTAGGGTATCATTACGTCACCACTTAAAACACCCACATAATATATATGGATAAGGTGTATGATGTTGATAGACTCTTGGTGAAGCTCAAATAACATCGATTGGGTGGTAATCTCTATTAACTTAAACTTCTCCCGTAGGTGGTTCCATTAAACCTTAACGTGTTGAAGCTCATCTTGAGCTTGGTAAATAGAGAAGCCTAGTGACACCACGTCCTTTTAAATTTCTGTCAAATGGGCTTCGTATGGAGCAATTCTATAGGATGTGGTCTTCGCTTCCTTTGAATTGGTAAATTGGGTATGTTAAAGCCCTATATTTATACTAATCAATTGATCACTATTCAACGACTATATTAGCAATGGTAACAATTATTAAAGGTATTTTGAAATCCATATAACAAAGGAAGTTCATATATTATATAACCTTTTTACATAATAAGACATTTAATTAAATCAATAAGAATTTTCATTAATAAAATTTTGTGTCGTTACAAAAACCATATGAATTTTCTATAGGATTAATACTTTAAGTAATGTTTTAGATGATAGGCTCTTGAGCTGGTTACTTCTGTTGACATGACCTAGTGATAATATCAGAGCTCATGATTTTGAAAGTAGCTATACCTTGTTAGGTTGCTTCCTTAGAGTTTAATTCATTGCTAAATGCCACTATTTTCTGATATTTGGTGTTGTTTGGGTGCCATTTTCCCCAATAGAACCCTTATTTTTTATATTAGTCCCTTGTTATGATGAGTGGTGATGCATTCCATGAACCTTCTTATGGGAATGAGCATTGGGTAATCCTTGATTTCATCTAGTTATAGATGCCTCATACATGGTCAACCACTTTGTTGGTCCCTTAACCCTCTCTTCCTCTATAGTAATGGATGAAAGGGTATGTCATCATCTCGTGCACTCTACCAGGATGCTCCTTCCCAAGGACTTTACCAACCGGGTCATCCTGGGAGACTGAGTAGGATTTATCAGGATTTACATCCCATATTTCTTTAATTTTTACCTATAAATCAAATATTAATATATATTAACATAGTAAAAACTGATAATAAGTTATTATAATAAATAATTGACTTCATACCCCAACTTCTCTGGCAGGTTCATTAACAAAACTTTCATCTGTTTTTTTATGAACATCCAGCCACAGTTCTGTTCGGGATGCTTCATGCCCTAAACTCTGTGACTGCATTAAACAAAGTTAAATCAACAATTAAATATGTTAAATAGATAATATTATCTTATAAATATTTAAACTAATTAAAAGATTTCCAATGACATTCGGCTTCTAGAAAAGCTTTTTGAGCGCGCAGTGTGCGGGATGACTTGTTTTCCCCGGTTTGATGCATTCTGTCTTGAGAGATCCTGAAATAAATAAAATTAAATTTAACAGTAATGTATTCAATGTATATCTCCTATTTATGTACATGTATAAATGTAAAATGAGGATAATATAATAATATATATTTCAATACCATCCGCTTCTCATCACGATAGATATCGAAAAAAACTTTCCACTTTTCTTTCAGTACCCCACTGGGTAGCTTCTCATACATCTGTTGCACGGTCAACTAAGTATCATTTGCATCACACCAAAACCTCCATTTGAAATCTTTCCATTTTTTTCCAGGATTCTTCAATGTCCACTTCCGTGCTATCACATCATCAACGGTAAAGTAGAAGAACATCTGTATACAGAAATTCATTTTGAATATATTAGTAACATGACATTCAATTAAACCATAAAGTAATAAAATTACCTTTATCTGAGAATCAAAAACTTCATTTTTCCAGTTTGGAGGCATATGCCTCCAATCATCATATGAAATAGGCAGGGAAATGGGCTCCGCTGCCAGCTGACCTATAATCTGACCAAGTAAACCTGCGGCGTCATCCGTCGGGACCCCATAAGAATCAAATGGCACCACTATCTTCTCGCCATTCATGTTCCAAACATCAGAACTTTTTAAGTGTTTTTCCACGGTTTCATTTTTTTCATCTTCAATTAGAAAACAATTACTATAAACAAAATTCAATAAATTAATTTAATTAAAATTTGTACCTATGACTGTGACCCTCCAGAATTTCCGTGATGAACTGGAAGGGGCGTGTCGCTGCCCCGCCGCTGAGCCTCCTGTAGGGGGGGGCGATGGCTCATCCTCTAATGAGACATCCACTGACGGTGTCAGAGATGGTGCAGGGGGAGATGATGTAGGGATGTAGGCAGCTGCTGCCTCAGATGCCGTGGGGACAGACGGATTTTCATCTATCGCAGAAGTAGATGAAATGGTGTACCGCTTCTTCCTTGTCATTCCTATCATTTAATCAAATAAAATTAAGTTCAGAATATATATTTCAAAAAATTTATGCAGAAAAAAAATTAAAAATGATAATAGATGCCCAGTACTAACAAACAAAATATATATAACAATGATAATGAATGACTACAGAAATGAAACAAGTGGTTGCTGAATGAATACATAATTGTACATACAATCATTTTCCCCTTCAATCATGTCAGTTTCCTGCTCCATTGCTTCATCCACTTCATTCATCCTTGGTAGACTAATATTTTCAATATCATGATGGACAAATAATTATGCTTCCTGTTGTTGATGAAATTCAATTGTAGAGGTCAAATCTTCCACTTCATCACCCATATCATACAAATCTCTTTTTATTACGTGAGTAACTACACTCCACCCTTCATCCACAACATCATTCACATAATATACCATTTTTTCCTGTGATGCTAAGATATATGGATCATGCAGTTCACGATCACCAACATCCATCAAGCGAGAGAAGTTTACAGAAGTAAATTGCAAGGAATATCTTTTAACACCTCTGATAATATCGACCCATTTGCATTTGAATAAAACAACAGAAAAATGCATGTGGTAGTTTAATTCAATAATATCATGCAACTTTCCATAGTATTCCACTTCAGAAAATGTAAATATACCACTATTCAATTTTTTCAAACCCATTTCTCGATCGACTGTACGAAATCTAAAACCATTCACATTATAAGCGTCGAACTTTCTAACTTGTTTTATAGGACCTCTATCAAGAAACTTCAAATCTTCTGACAAGTCTGCTCGAGTATCAGTATTCATGATCTGAAGAATAAAAATATAATTTAATAGATTTGCAAATTGTATGTGTCAAACTAATATTCGTATTTATTGCAATATTTATAAACTTACACGTCGTGCAAACCATTCTACCATCTCTTTATTCACAACTTTAGTTATATATTTTTCATTTCATGTTCGGCCTCTCATTTGTCCCTTTGTTTGTATCCTCAACTCTTCAATAAATGGATCTGCAATTTCACTATTCAGTATCACATATCTATGTGCCTGTAATAACTCCAATTCTGTCAGTGTCGCGTATGAGGTCCTCCCAACTGATCGTCCAATAAGTGAAAATATTTTTGATTTCTGATGCATTTGAGATTGAGTTGATGTGTCGTCAACACGTCCAACTCGATTAAATCTTGTCTCAATATCATCCAAATATCTGGAACAAAAGGTGAGACACTCCTCGGCCAAATAGCCTTCAGCAATAGAGCCTTCTGGTTGAGCTTTATTTCTCACGTATGCTTTCAAATGCCCAAGATATCTGTGAAAAATAATAATAATATTATGCATTTATTTAAATTCCAAATATTGTTTACTTAACTAGAAACATATAAATAAAATACCTCTCAATTGGATACATCCATCGATAATGAACGGGGCCTCCTAATTTATCTTCGTCAACCAAATGCACAGTTAAATGCATCATGACAGTAAAAAATGATGGAGGAAAGATCATATCCATTTCACAAAGGGTCAATACAAACCTCTCCTGTAGGTTGTCAAGCTATAAAGGATGTAGAGTTTTCTCACATAATTTCCTAAAAAATGTGCAGAATTGCAGTACAACAACAGTAACTTTTTTAGGTAATAATGTACGCAATGCCAATGGTAGTAACTGTTGTAACAAAACATGTGAATCGTGACTTTTCAATCCATATAACTTACGATTCTTCAAATCAACACACCTCAAGATGTTACTCGAATACCCATTAGATACCTTCACATTCTTTAAAATTCAAAGGAATGCATCTTTATCCCTATTTTTCATTGAAAAAATGGAAGGAGCATACTTTTCATTCTCATCTGGCCAGAGATCACGTTTTATGTTCATTACTTGTAATTATTTGCGAGCATTGAGATGATCCTTCGACTTTCCATGCTTATTAAGTAATGTGAAAATAAAATTATCATATACATTCTTCTCAATATGCATCACATCAATATTGTGGCGCAAATAATTAAATTCCCAATACAAAAGTTTGAAGAATATACTTTTTTTATTCCATTGTTGCATTCTGATTTCACTTGACAATGCACTTCGCACTCGTTTTCCGCTATCAGTCAAATGATGAACCTTCCCAAATTCTGTTTTAACATTTTCAAGCTGTGTCAATATTTCAGAACTGGTTAACAACTTTAGAGGTGGTCTACGATCAATGGAACCATTAAATTTTGATTTGTTCAGCTGAAATCTATGAGATGCATCAAGAAATCTTCGATGGCACAAGAAGCACCATTTTCTACTGTGAGGTAGCCGTTTGGGCTCGAAATCAAAGTTACAAACAGGACAAGCCAAACCCGTATAAGTGTTCCAACCAGATAAATTCCCAAGCCCAGGGAAGTCACTAATGGTCCACATTAAAGCAGCATGCATTTTGAACATTGTTTTAGAAGAAACATCAAATGTCTCAACACCGTTGCTCCATAACTCCTGCAATTCTTCAATCAAAGGCTGCAGGTATACATCAATATCATTTCCAGGCATTTTGTTTCTAGCAATAATCATCGAAATGATAAAATATGTTTGTTTCATACACATCCACGGAGGCAGATTATAAGGGATCAAAACAATTGGCCAAATGATATAACTCGTACTCAAAGTCCCAAATGGGTTGAATCCATCGGCAGCCAATCCCAATCGAACATTCCTAGGATCAGCTGAGAAATTTGGATGTAATGAATCAAATGTCTTCCACGATTGGGAATCTTGTGGATGTCTCATTAACCCATCATTGTTATTATCTACAGAATGCCACTTCATGTGTTCGGCGGTTTTTGATGACCTGAATAATCTTTGCAATCGAGGCTTCAAAGGAAAGTAACGCAAAACTTTTGTAGGTGTGTTCCTTTTCTTCTTCTCCATGAAATTATGTTCAGTCATACTTCCAACATCACCTTTTGACTGCCATCTAGAAGAAGAACATTTCTTATAATTCTGTCTACTTGAATCCTCTCCCCAGTAAAGCATACAATCATTGGGACACGCATGTATTTTTGTATAATTCAGACCAATCTTGTTTACAACTTTTTTCATCTCATAAAACGATTCTGGGATTTTTTCTTCAGGAAATTCTTCACGAATCACTTCCAATAACATGGACATTGCCTTATTTGTAATTCCACATAGACATTTGATATGGTACAACTTCAGCAGAAATGAAAGCTTTGAATATTTCAAACACCCACTATACAACTCTTGATTTCAATCATCAAATAAATCATGAAACGCATTTTCCTCACTGAAGTTTTCCCTTACATTTGGCTCCACAGAATCAAGAGGAGGATCCAATGATATGTTACAATCTTGATCTGCTTGTGTTACAGTCTCAAAAACATCACTTGTCACGTTGCAATTTGTAGCACCCTCTTCTGGTTGTTCTGATATGTTTTGATGCTCATAGTGGTGTCTTGCAGTGCCGAATGCATCATTTATGAGGTTTTGCATTTCATTTTCCATTGGCGACAAACTTGGGACCTCATTCTATGGATTAACATCAGTCCTCAATCTTTCTGTATTGTTTGATTCTCCATGCCAAATCCAACACAAATATTGATCAGGGAATTGCTTCAGTATTAAATGTTCATAAACTTCATCTCTCTTCAACCATGTTCTAAATTTACATTTAGGACATGGACATCTTATTCTCCCTTCAACGGATCGATTAGAAATTGCAAAATCTAAAAACTCATTCAAACCCTTAACATATTGAGGTGTGTTCCTCAGTAATGTGATCCAGCTTTTATCCATGTATATCACAATGTGCCTACACAAAATATACGATAGAGTAAGATTACAGAAACATAATATAATAAAGATGAACCATTGATCATAAAGTATGCATAATATAATAAAGATGGTTCATTGATCACATTTACCACTTCAGACCAACTGAAACAAGTCTGGTCCATAAGAGACAACGTCAACACCTCATTGAGGAGAAATAAGAATATCGGGTTACACACTTATCATAACACTATCTACCCAACTATTTTTTATGGTTTCCAATGGGATATGTTTACAGAACATGAAGCACCTAATTAATTCATTATCCATGATAAGACATGTCATTATGGACCAAATTTCCAAGGGAGATAAGTCACATGGATTTTTGTAAAATAAACCATTGGAATTGAAATTGGTCTATAGGATGGGATTTAATCTATTGAACATATCTATATTCTTGGAAAGAGTTGAGGTGTAAATAATATTAAGTGATATCCCAAAGGAACTAACTTCTCAATATAAATTCCAAGAAATTACTCAAATTGTGGATGGATATTCTCACTTTTAGTAATGAATACATGAATAAATGTAGGAGAAATATATAAACCACAAAAATAAATAATCCACAATTACTATGCATGACTTATCCATCGTTTATGAGAAGCAATCAAAGAATCAAGGAAGAACTAAAAATTACCAAAGTCGAAAGGGGTCGCGGGGGGCATCGGGGGGTGCAGGGGTCGCTGGAGGCCACAGGGGGCGTGGGGGGTGTCGGGGTCAATATAAAAATTACACCCATGAAAATAAAATAGAGAATTCTCACTAAGCATATACCTAGGTATGAAATCCATACTATAAAACCATTCATGGAAAACCCAATACACATAATATGAAATCATACCTTCTTTAAATAAAAAAATAAAGATAAAGTGATGGTCAAGGTTTCTATAATGACATGACCTTTATAATTAAATACATAATGATGAATCTCTAAGAAAAGTAATATAAATTTACATTCATCTCTCGACGTACAAATTACATGCACTTGATAATTTATACTTAGAGCATAAATAATGAAATTTCACTTTCTTGGAGTATAATTAAAATCCAAATAAAATGACTAAATATATTCATCCCATGTCCTCTATCATAAATTTTTATCCCTATGATAAAATATTTACTACATGTTTTTTTATTTGTAAATGCCACAAAATTCTCATTGAATAACTAATTTCATAAATATTGGAGGGCATGCATAACCATGACTAACTCAATATCATGATTTGGATAATTTTTATCATTTATTATAAGTTTCAAGACCCATTTACTAAAACTCATTCCTCCATATCAACATAAATCTTAACATCACATTGGAGGCCTCATTATTGACCTTATAATGCATCCTTGTCTTTGGTCAAATAAGAATAGGTGTAGATGTCAATATATTTTTTAGCTCATAAAATGAATCTTTTTATTTATCATCCCACTAAAAATTCACTCCATTCCAACTCAATACTATATTTTTAATGAATATGTGAGAAAACTCTAAGATAATGAAAGAATAAGAAACCACATGACCAATGAAAATATGAATCTCAACAATATTAGTATGAATATATTAAGAAATTATAGATTCTACTTTCTCAATATCCCCTAATATCCTAGATTTAGAGAACTCACGACCAAAAAATGTCACCTATTGATTATAGAAGTAACATTTCAATATATTGGCATAAAAATGATGTTATCTCAATGTGTCTAAGAACATAACCAACTATTCTTCATGCTCCTCATAGGATCATGATCATACCAATATATCATTGATAAATATATTCTCGAATGAAAAAAAAGGATAAAAAATGGTTTATCAAAGTTATAAATACATATGGTTTCTCCATTACCCTAAATAGAATTACCAAAAACACAAAATTACTATATAGTGTTTGAAATTCTATCTTGGACACACCTTTAGCTCAAACCTTTAACCGCTGATAACCTAATCGATGAACAATCTTCAAAATCCATAAAGAACCTCTAAACTGATTGAATAAATCATAAATTCATAGAAAAGGATACCAATTATTAAGAGTAACATGATTTAATTTATAATAGATAATATAAAATCAATAACTCACTCTTGCAATATTGGTAAAAATAAATGGTTAACCCTATGTAGACACACTCAGATTAATAAATCCATTGGATTAAATATATCCCAACTAAATATTTATCTATCTAAGAATCAAGGAATAAATAAAAATTACCAAAGTCGAAAGGGGTTGCGGGGGGCGCCGGGGGGTGCGGGGGTCGCCGGAGGCCACGGGGGGCGTGGGGGTGTCAGGGTCACCGGATGGCACAGGGGGCGCGGGGGGCGCGAGGGTCACTGATGGTCTAGGAGGTTGCCAGGGGGTACGGGTTTCGCAGGAGGGCATGGGGAGTGCGGGGGGTGCGAGGGTCACCGGAGGGTGCGGGGGGCGTAGTGGTCGCCGAGGCCGGGGGGGGATTAGGGAGGGTTTTGGGAACGCGGTCAGGGAGGGGGAAAGGGTCGTGGTGTTTCTAAAAAAATTGGGTTTCGCGGCGGTTTATTAAAAACTACCGCGAAACCTTCACCGAAAATGTTTAGGGGCGGTTTTGTGAACCGCCGCCACAAAACTACTGCTAAACCCAGTTTTTTTTGTAGTGAAAGGGTACATGGGATGTTTTCAATAGACCAAAAAATATGTTACATTTGAGGTTATGCTAATCCCAAAGAAGGTACATGAGTGGCTAGTCTAGGCCTAACATGTTATGAATTCAATGGTGGGTATAATTGATATAAGTTTTTCTATGCCAATATTTATTCCACAAGTCTATATTCCAATATTATTATCTCATGTATCATGTTCATTGATTTTTCTATGATTCATGCAATACTAACTATCATGATTTATTCCATGACCCATATTTAGGATCTATAATAAGAAGGGTGTGGGTTTTAAATGTTATTCTCATGTTATCATACCCTTATGCTCATATTATGTTTATATATCTCATGTTTACACTTACTCAACATTTTAGATATCTCTTTCTAATGTTACCATTCCCTAGGTTATGATAGAAGGTATTATTCATGATATGTATAAGAAGGGTTCTATAAATGAGAAAGATAGTTGGAGATAACATAGCTAACATATGGACTAGTTGTTTATATTTCTTTGTTTCATATGTCACTAGACTGAAATGACTTTTGAATTTACCATTATGTTATGTAATGAATATTCTTTAATTAATATGTAATATTTATATATGAGAAGTGTGGAAATTTTCAATTGGTTTCAAACAAAGGTGTAATAAAACAATAAAAATAGGGGTCAGAAAAATTTAGTGAGATCCCTAAGGATGTTTCTATAGATACATCTAAAGATAAATCAGTATATGGTAAAAAAATTTGAAATTTTTGGGCTTAATAGAGTGAGTGTTTTCCACGAATTTTCATCCCTATATAGATATTAAAACTATATGTGGCTCCTATAAAATTGTACATTAGGGAATAAAATTTTAATTTTGGAGTATTAAGATAGAATCTATCGTCACTTAGTGCATGCCAATGAGCCCTACTATAATCCCGGTATGAAACTCATGGGTGATATGATTTGAAAATTCAAAAACTGTTTATGAACCATCATGAAGGATTTGAATAATGATCATGATTATCCTAGGATAATCCTAAGGTTTCATAGAGGGTGTCTTGATTTTTAAGTCCTATGAGTGATTTTTCACGAATATGTGGTTTCCTATAATGATTATTATTCCATACACTATGATTTTTTATTCAATTTATAGAGCCAGAAGTAACCATGTTAATGTTGAATCAAATGGATAATAAAATGATTGACCTACTAAGCAACAAAATGTTGTGGGATTTGGAATGAAATATCATTTTGTTATACTCACAAAACATTATAAGGATATGAAACATTCCGAACATCCAAATTATAAAAGGTGGGTATAACATTATTTTGAGTCCCTCGTGATGAAATATCCACCTTCTTTTAATGGTTTTTATAATCCACTAGTTACTAAGAAATGTATCAATACCACTAAAAGTATTTTTTGTTTTCTCCAGTGTATGGAGAATGAAAATTTGTTATTTATCTATACTTTGTAAGGAAAAGTGGATGAATGGTTTCCTCTTATTAAGATTACAAGGAAACAAGAATAAATTGACACCAACAAGTGGAATGAGTTAAAAATATTATTTTTCAATAATTAAATTTCCCATATTATTTGTAAAAAATTGGAAGTAATTCCATTAAATAAAACATAAGGATGATAAATATATTAGTCTATAAGAGATAACTTTTACAAGACTATTGTGGTATGATTATAGTATTATCATCCATCTTGAAACTAAGATTGATCAATTATTTAGTGTCTTCAAATCAAGTTTATAAAGGGTGTTGGGAAAAAAGTAATTTTGTATCTATGAAGAAATAATTAAATTTTATATCATAGTGGAAATAGGGATTGGAGTTTCCCATCAATCTTATGGATTTTTTATTAAGAAAAAAAATAGAATTTAAAGCAAGCTCTAAAATCTATAGAGATAATAAGTTGAAATTTCCCTTATGCTTGATGTATGGAAGGAAATGTATTGGTAATTTTCTTATAGGGACTATTAAATATTTTATTTTTAGAATGGAATTTTATAAAGTGGATTAATTGCATTATGATTAGAAGAAGTTATATAGTAATATGCATTAATAAAATATTCACATTAACCTCCCACACATAGGTGTTTCAAATACAAGGACTTAGGTAATTATGCTTACAAGTTCTCAAATCCCAAGTATAATGATGATGATTGAAATCAGAAACCTTTTAAGATGAGTAATTTTTTGAAATATCATCTGATCACTATTTATGATGAAGGTTACAATAACGACATGGTGAAAGGTACTCATACTATCCACTTTTGTACTAATAATGTTTTATTTGAATGTCAATCCATCCACTCATTTATATCTAAAAAAAATTAATGGGTATAATGATTCCACCCAAATGATTATATATTGAATTACCAGCAAAACCACTAATGGTATAATGATCACATAGCACAAGAGCCTTAGCCCAGTTGGTGAGGACTCGGCATGTGCATCCAAGAGACCCGAGTTCAAAAATTTGGTGGAGAAATATTTCTAGTACTATAGAAGTACTGTAGTAGGTACTATTCAATACTATAGTAGTTGGAACTATTCATATGTATGGACCTTAGGGCCACCGGTTTGGTCCTCAGGTCCTTCAAAGACTTTGGGCCACCCAAGGCCTTCAGGCCACCTCAAGGATTTTGGGCCACTTATAATTCTACTTAAATGGACCAGGTAGACTCTACAAAGAGTAGACACCAGATGAGGATTCAGAGCGGCCGTATTCACTAAAGCATAAGCTAACAGATGTTGAAGAAAGAGAGGGTATGGTGTTGCCATCGGGACCAGCCTGTGCATTCATGGGAAGCCCAACCAAACATACTTGTGAAGGTGGAGAGATGATATCATGATGCAGATGCTGGTGAGGAGTAGTTCCATGTAGTTATAGTCTAGATATTTCCTCTAAGACCAATGGGTCATGTAATATCTAAGCCTATGGGTCTTGTAAGGGTTCCCCCTCATCCCTTAAAAGGGGGGTTATCAAAAATCAATAAAAAAGAAGGCCTTTGGTCCATTCAGGTATAATGATCACATCTCATGTCTATGATTCTATTCTAATTGAATATTGTGGGAATGTGATACTTATAAATTTTTTCTTTAATTCTATAGTTGAATTTGATGTTATATTCAGCAGGGATTGGATTTATCTATATAAATCCCACATTAATTTCCAAGGAATAGAAGTCATGTTTGATATTCCAAACCAACCTCTGATCATTTACCATAGAGATGATAAATATGAACATTTAATTGAAATTCCACACATTGTTTGGGTCTTGATTTATATTCAAAAGGGGTGTTTATCTCATATGGTTGGGGAGAACCTCAACATTGATGATATTTATATTTTTTGGGATCTTTTTAATGTATTTCTAGATGAATTTCCTAGTCTTCTATCAAATCATGGAGATGATTTCATAGTATAACTTATACCTAGTGCCAAAAATAATTCAAAGAACCCTGATACAATGAACCTGATTAAGTTGCAATAATTTAAGAATAAAATCTATGAGAATAATGATAAGGGATTTATTGTTCCATGTTTTTCACAATGGGTTGAATCTATCTATTTTTAAGAAAATATATAGATTGTTGAGACTTTTCATTGATTATAAAGAACCAAAAAAGATAAAAATCAATAATAAGTAACATATAACCTGTATTGATGATTTCATTTACTATTTGTACAGAGATCAATACTTTTCAATGATTTAACTCGGTTCTAGATATAATCATTTATGGGTCAATAATGAGGATATTGGAAACACAGCATTCCATACAAGGTATGGACACTTAATATAGATTGATTCCATTTATTCTTACTAATTTCCATGATATATTCAACGATTTAATGAATATTGTCTTTTGATATAACTGTGATTAGTTTATGGTATAATTTAAAGAAGATATTCTTAACTATTAAAAGATAAATAATGAACATAAGATCCTTTGAGGACTATTTTGAAGAACCTGAGGATGGATAAGTTGTATGAAAAAATTTACTAATGTGAATTTAGGTTAAAACATGTATCATTTTTTTGTTATATACTATTAAGTGAGGGTATGTTAGGGATCTATTAATGATTGATACTATTAAACGTTGTCCCTTACCAACCACATTGAATAATAAAAAAATTATTTTTTTGGATGGATATTATTGATGGTTTGTGTAAAATTATCATGGAATTCTTATCTAATCAACATGTTAACTCATATATAAGATAAGATTCTTATATCAGTTGAAGGTAAAGAAAAGTTCAGCGAAATTAAGGGAATATTAGTCAGCACACATGTTCTTACATTACCCTATAATGGAGAATTGTATACAGTCTATAATGATGCATATAAGAAGGTATTAAGAAGTATTCCAATTAAGAAAAATATAGTGATGTCTTATACTTAGTGAAAATTAAAGGTTGATGAGAAAAATTACCAAAATCATGTTTTTGTTTCAGATGAAGTAATTTTTAATTATAAATATGAAGGCATTATATTTTTAAAACAAGTGTTATATATTACTGATCACAAATCATCAAATAATATATTCATATCAAATGATTTGAACATGTTTCAAATAAGTTGGTTACATATAATTAAATATTATGAATTCTCAATACATTACCACCCTAAGAAAGTGGATAAAGTGGATAATGATATGAGTCAAAAGGATCATTCTATCATATCAATGAAATTGATAATAAAATATCCAATATTAAGGTATTTTTAAAGTATATATTTATAAATCATAATGGAATGGGAGAAATATTATCTCTCTCAAATTAATGTTCAACCATCAGTCCTTGTAAAGACTAAATATGAATATAAATAATATGTATAGATACAAAAGAAGGTGAGAAATTTTACTAAGTTTAAACTTGGTCATTATGTGATGATATGTTTTAAGATTCATTTATGTGTTCTATCCATACCAAATTTGAACAAGGTGCTCTTTGAGGAAGCTCATAATTCATTATTCTCTATTCATCTTGTAAGTAAAAATATGTATAGAGATATGAAACACTATTTTTATTGGATGGAATAAAGAGATATATAGTACAATTTGTTTCTTGGTGCTCGGTATGTTAGAAAGTTATGACTAAGAAACAATTTTATAAGGATACTTTACATACATTTCCTATATAATAATTAAATGGGAAAACATCACTATGGATTTAATTTTTGGCCTCCAAAAAACATCTATAGGCCATAATGCTATAAGGGTTATAGTAAATCTACCTATAAAATAATCATACATCATTGCTATTAGAGATGATTTCTCTCCTGATCAGCTTTCTACGATATATATTGAGGAAGTGGAATGTTCTAAAGGTTTACCAAATTCAATTTTTTCTAATCATGATTTGGGGTTTACCTCAAAGTTTGTGAAAATTATTCAAAAACTCCTAGATACATAGCTATGTTCGAGCACTACATGTATTCCTTAGACATATGGTCAGTCTTAGAGAAAAATTAAAACCATAAAAGATATTCTTAGATCTTCTTCTATGGATTTCAAAGGTTGTTGGGATCAACTCCATCCTCTGTTTGAGTTTTCACTCAATAATATATTTCACTTGAATATTTATATGGTTACTTATAAATTCATATATGAAAATAAGTATAGAAAAAAAGGAACTTTGATGAAGTTGGAGAAATAAATTTATTTGGAATTGTGCTGGCTGAAGAAATGTAGGAGAAGGTTAGATCCATTCAGCAACACATCAATCCCACTCATAGGAAAAAAAATTAGGCTAACAATCATCAATGAGATCTATAATTTGAAGTTCATGAGAATTTATTCCTGTGTATTTATCCATAAAATAAGGTAATGATACTTGTAGAGAATGGAAACCAAGTCCCTAGTTATATCAATATCCTTGAAATTATTGGTTCTATCATTATGCTAGATAATTGATTGGATATTTCACCAAACCTAACTCAGATCCATTATGTGTTCTATGTATATCTTCTAAGGAAGACCATACTTGAACATCCACATGTACTAGATGAAATTTTCATTCTACTAGAACAATAAATTTCTTATGATGAACAACCTCTAGAGATTTTAGATCATATAGAGAAAGTTATACAAAATAATACCACTCACCTTGATATGATTTTATAGTGAATCCACCAAGTTGAAGAATCTATATAGGACCATGAAGATATTATGAGTGAGAATTATCTTCAATATTTTTTACTAAAATGAAAAATTTCAATGGTGATATTCATTTTAATGAGGTTAGAATTTAATACATTGAGGTTTTTTGAAATATTTTTTCGTTTAAAATAAATTTACTCAAAATAGATGTGTTACATGAATCACCAAGTTTTAATGAACCACAATATAATATTAATATTAATATTTAAATATGATCATTATAACTTAGGCAATAAACATGGAACTACGAATAGTAAAAATTAAATTTTAAAAAATATAATGGTTTTATATAAATAAATTATTTTGATATAAAGAACTTAATTTTTAGTAAAGTATCTTTTTGTTTCAAATATTATATTTTCTCAAAAAATGGTTTTATTTCTCTTTAAGAATAAAAAATAAATTTATTTTTTTAGACATTTAGATTTTTTTCTAAAAATGTTTTCTACATTTTTAATATCTAAATGTAAAAATTATATTTGACTATTTTTTTTGACAATTTTCCACAATGATAAATGTTGGATGAACAGTAAAAAAATATTTATTCTTATTAATAACATGTTTTTTATGAATTTACATGCTCCATTTTATTTTTTTACTATTTTAAAAGTGATATTAGTTCAATTATATATTTATTAATTCAATTTATGTCATTTGAATCAATTTTAGACAGAATTTTGATATAAAAAGTTTATATAATTATGAAACTTTATCTTTGGAAAACCTTTTTTTCATCACATGTAAGGATTTAATTTTAAATTAAAAATACCAATTTATTTGAATGAGATTTTGTGAAAATGGATTCCTTATTTTTAATTATAATAATTAATATTATATAATAACTTCAACGTAATTTTTTGGTCAAAATGAATTTTGAAAACAATAAAAATTAATTTATGTGGTTAAGGTTTAAATGGGTTTATTGAGGGTTAAACTAAAAATAAAATGGGAAACATTACCTATAAATTTTTCCAAATTTCCTTATCTATCCATATTTATTACTTATATCATATATTGTTTCATATTGATCCATTTTGGAGCCTCAAGGAACATTTAAAACATTGGTACATCTTTTTATTTTCAAAAATTCCAAGTGTGTCCTCTCCCCCAATTGTAAAAGGTTACCCCCTATCATCTCCTATACACACTTCCAAAATACTTTTATTAAGACACGGACTACTCAAATACATTATGATATTCCATCCCCACATTTTATAGGACTTATTTTTATTAGTAAACCCTTATATTAAGGTTTCATGTGTATATTTAATGGAGTTCTCTGAAGTACTTAACCATGCATTTTATTTTTATTTATTTCTATAACTCCATAAAAATTTCTTCACGCATGATTATATAATATCATTTGTATCCATAACATACTAAAATGTTATTCTTTCATTGGAATTAACTATATATATTTTATAATCCATCATCTGGGAAACTAAATCATCAATCATGTGTGTGACGGACTACCACCTCAAGAATAAATGTAATTTATTTTCCATGACCGCCTCTCACGACTGGAGATATTGTTGGATATAATTTTTATATATGAAATTAATTAAATTATTATACATATTATTGTACAATATAACATCTACCTTCTTACATTACAATATTTTTGGAGACGGTGATGTCTCTCATTTGTAAGTATGGACTACCAACTCCATGAAGCGATGTGATACATAATTCATTTTATTTTGACTTGGATGCTAATGAAGATTTATTAAATGAATATATAGGATATTTATGACATATATATTATTATATAAATTTTAATTAATATTTTCCTTTATTTAATTCCATCTGTAGATAAAAGGTAAACAACATGCATACACATTATGGCCTACCATCTCCATGAATGGTGTAACAAATTTTCTATCTATAAAATTAATGGATTACTCTAAATAAAAATATAATGAATATATATTATATTTATATAATGGTAAAAATTTTGGTTATTATGGATCTATGTTAAATTTAAAATTACTGAAAATACCAAACCAAAGCATACATGAAAAATGAAGCAGTTATTACACGAAACGTGACTTTAATAAGGAATGGTTAATAAATAGGTAATGAAAACATCCTAAGTAAATCATATATGGTATGATATATATATATATATATTAATTGATTTACAATAGACCTATATTCATTATACATGTTTTTTTAATGTGAATGAAGTCAATACTTATGGAAAGGGATTTTTCATCTTACTTTTACTTTATAAGACACACACTATATTCACCATTGTTTTATTATATGTGGTGTATATTCTATCCATGATTGTATTTTTTTATTCTCATAATAATAAATATGGTATATAAATATCCATATAAGGTTCTTTATTTTCATGTGTATTATGATTAAAAATATTCCAAAGTGGTAATAGTTTCATGTTTGGATTTCATTATTTATATAGATTGTTAATGATTATACTTCAAATGATGATATATTTTTATCTACCTCTCAAGAAAATCAATAATTTTATTCCCCTTTGGTTATTTTTTTAAATTACATATTTTAATTTTAATTTACTATTTTTATGTAAAAAATATTCTAAATGAATATTTTTACTAAGCAACCAAATTTATTTCAATCTTCAATCAAAACCCATTTTTATTCCATTTACAAGTTTCATAAATTTATTTCAAAGAATTATTTTACTACTCTCTAATGATTATTTTTTTAAAAACATTTATGTTATAATTTTAATAAAGTTGTATTAATGGAATATTCTTTCCATTATCAAAACAAATACATCTTGATTGTTTACT
Organism: Viscum album; assembly: GCA_963277665.1. Lineage (NCBI taxonomy): Eukaryota > Viridiplantae > Streptophyta > Magnoliopsida > Santalales > Viscaceae > Viscum > Viscum album. The sequence continues at coordinate 25,122,542 of OY728145.1, read as the reverse complement.
GAAAATGAGTAATAAATATTCATGTTAACATGTATGACATTAATTACATTTTCCACCATTATGGCCGCGCAATAATTTAATGATTTTTGTAAAATATTTTTAAGTAATTTTTAATGAATCTTTTTTAAAAAAATTGATAAATTTTTATATTTTAAATAAGTGTTTTCATAATGGAACAAATATTTTCCTTTATAATGTTTTAATGATATTTTTATTTATTTTATATTCATCAATGATAATAACCATTGGTGTTGTTTGGGAGTTTTTATGGATATAATCCAATTGTACCATGCTTATTCATTCTTTAAATAGTTTATAATTATGACTAGGATAGGATTATGATACTAATTTTTCTTTTTATGGGTAATCATATGATGAAATGTTTTTGAAACCTATTTCATTTATGTGGATTATATTATGATGTAATATTTCTGAAACCCATTTCTATTATATGGGTTATGATGTGATGAATGATTTATGATCAAATAACAATGTTTAGATTATGTGATTTGTGGAAAATATATCACCCTTCTATGAATTGGGTAATGATTAATGATCTATAGGATCATAGGGTACATGGGATGTTATCCCATGAATGAAAAATAAGGTACATGAGAGGTTATCCCAAGCCTAAAAAGTAGGGTACACAGTTATCCCAAGTTAGAAGAAAGTACAAGGGTGTTTACCCCGAACCTAACATGTTATGAATGTCTTGGAAGGTATATTTGATAGAAGGTAGTCTATGATTATATATATACCATAAATATATGACTTATACTAATGTTATGATCTCCTGGATCATATTCCTTGATTCATTTTTGATTCATTTCTTATGAACTATGAAAATTTATTTTGTGGATCATTATATGATCTATGATATGTAGGTTATAGTTTTCAAATGTAATTATCCTGTTCTCATAGCTGTATGCTCATGTTATGTTGATATTTCCATTTTTCACCCATACTGGGAATCTGATATCACCCTTCTTTACTATTCATTTCCATGGGTTATGAATAAAGTTATTATGTATGATATGTATAAGAAGGGTTCTAGTTGTGAATAACCAATTAATAGATGATGTAGCTTACTTATAGACCAGTTGTTTATGGGTCCATGTTTCCAAAGGCACTAGACATAAAGAATCATAGAATGGATCATTATGTTATGTAATGTATATTCATCTTTTAATATATAATATTTATTTATAAGAAATTTGTGTCTTAAAAATTTGATTCAAATCAATTAATTTTATGTCAGAAATAAAGATCAGGCCTAAGGCATTACTTTTATCAAATCATTTTTTAAAATCTCTTCAAAAATAAATCAAAAAATCTAGGAATTTCATCGATTCATAAAATAGTGAGAGAGATAATCACAATCAATTCTATACATTCCATGTTCAATTTATAGAGAATTTGTTCAAAGAAAATTTTATGAGGAAATTCAAGATTATTTTCATTGAACATGTATTACAATTATATTCACCAATATATAAATTTTCATGGAACAATGAATTATAAGATTAGTTAAAATCATAGAAACACATAAAAAGAATATCTAGACTCAAATCACAATGAATAAAAGTTGTTTTTCCTTTGATGACCATCGCTGGGTCAAAGAAGATGGATCTCGGGATATGTGATAAGAGTTCCTAGATCCACAATTCCCCATAAATTGTAACAACGTTGGTTCTTGTAGTTAGATCCTTTGAATATTTCTATGTATATCTATAGATTTTTTCTCGAAGTTTGTGGTGTGTTTGGTTGTTGTAAGACCAAAAAAATTAAAATATTCGAAATATTAATATTTAATAAAGCATGAAGACATGTCATTTTATAATTAATGACTTTCCCATTTATTGGTACCTAGTATGAGAAATATGAGACCATAGTTGTTTCAGGAATGTGAGTTTTACCCTAGGTGTGACATAGATTTGGATGGAGTTAGGAATTTCAATGAGGTTATCTATAAGGGGGTGTGTTAAGTAATTTATTTATTTATTTATTTATTTATTTATTTATTTATTTATTTAATTTAATAAACTAAACATAATTTTTCACTCTATAAGTTTTTAATTATATAAAATATTCGTGGTTAGCCGCATAAAACTAGGATATTAGAGAATAGGTGGAGGGGAGATTTTATGGCACCAACATATCATGAAACAAATATTGAAGGTGAATGACTGAGTAGAATTGTGAGATAGATGATAAACACAGCGAGACCATCCTCTTATTCACTAACGGATGCATTCATCTCTACTGATCAATCTATTCATGAGGTAAGGGACATCATTTCATGGAAATATAACCTATTTGATAAAATTAGTGAGTATGGATTATAGATTTACTTATTATTTTTTTATATTCTTTACATGAGATTGATTTCAAATAGAATCCATGAACCATTTTGTTTATATCATTTGTGCCCTTGTTTCACCATTGGTTACAGTTCGCGTAATTATAGGATGGGATCACACTAGCCAATGATCATATCACCTTGTTCTTTTGATTTTCTCCCCACTATTATTTTTGTTTTTCTCCATTTACCCATAGGGTCATGGTTCTACATTTTTGGGTTGGATTTGAGTTCAATAGAATTACTATATTTGTGGTGGATGCATGAATGAGATGAATATTAGAATTTTGTGGGTGGATCAACGTGTTTTGTGGGATTAAATTGATTGATTCATGGATCAGGTCCCCAAAAAGTATTGTTATTTGTGGTGTATTACCTAACAGATGATTGGATTTTCTATTTCTAGATATTATAGGGAGGGAATCGACAATCATAGGTTCCCTCTTCAATTTTGGGTGTTTTAGGCATATCAATCAGTATTGAAAGTGGTTGAAGAGGCAGACCTTATTTCATCATGAAGTAACTTCATTTTCAATAAAATACCAACATCCACAAAATGTCCTTCAAAAGAAAAAAATGAAGGGTAGTCTCCTTACTACTATGACTATGGTTTCAGGTGTGACAAATATCACTCACCATGTGTCCTGGCCCACATGCAATTTGGCCCTACTTTGGAAGAAAAAATATATGCTGAAGGAACACTCCAGGTACATGGTTTAAGCATACATTATTTTTACCCTAATCAACATATGATGTATAGGCCCATGGTAGAAAACTTTTTTACCTTTTTTTCATGCCTATATCACTCAACCAAAGCAATGATACATAGGCACAACCAGACTACATGGGCATGGGCCGGAGTACACAAGAAGCAACCAGAGGACACTATCATATTCTAGGCTTCAATGAAACATTGTCTACTCCATGTACACACCTTGTAAATACTAACGGTTGTCCAATCCATGTTAATAAAAGGAAACACCTTTGTCTCCTATAGATTTCAAACACCATGAGACTTAGAGTACATTTCATGTACTTTCAATATAAAATTATACCATTATGATATTATTCATTGGAGGTCGTATTTGGTATCATGAGTATCTTATACTGAGTTTTTTCTTCTATAATGAAATGTTGTATTTTTATAGTAGAATAGATAAAATAAAAAGTGCTTATAGTAGGACACTTCTCTTAGGGATGTGTAGTCTATGGAAGTAATAGGGTTTGATCATCAAAGTGTTACTAGGGTCAATAATCCCTTATCTATATCAAGGTGTCATGTCCCCCATTTCCTTCATATATGTATAGAAATAACTCCTCCAACATTAAATAGGTTTTAGGTCCTCTATCTATGGATTGGAATCCCCATCTTGATCTCTAATTGTGAGTGGGTACTTGTTTAGAGTGGTGATCCATTGGCTATGCTATGCGGTGGAATAGTTTGGGGCCTCTATATTCTTGAGATATTATGTGAGATTCATAGGTAAGATATAGTTCTCTATCATTTACGGAACACATCATTATGGAGCAAGTCCTCCACTCCATTTCATATGTGGTTACACAGGTTGTTTGGCATTATTGATGGGAACTTTGGGGTTGCAAGAAGACTTTACATTCATAGGTGGTTGTGGAGATACATATTCTCTTTATCTCATTCCTTGGGTTTATTTTGATAATATATGATTTTGGTTTTACTTTAACCTATTACTTATGGGTGAGTTGACTATTTTTTATTTCTATTTCTTCCCCTTCTTGGTTTTCAAGGAATCTTACTAGGTATGTATATACTAAATCATGTATCAGTTTCAACCAGACATGTTTTTTCTAATGTATATGATATATAGATAGATGGTGACATTTTTGGAGAATATTTTAATGGATAAAATTGGTTTGTGGTGCATACCATGTTCATTGTTTGACCTTGGATATTTTTTTATCATCCCTCTTTAGTTTTTCCTTTTTTGAGTTGTTTCCATTGTGAGACCTCATTGCTGGTTGGGTGTGTATTTACACCTTTTTAACATTTTTATTACACTTCTACAATTTTTTGAATTTTCCAAGAGAACGTTTCATTTCTGGTTTACACTCAATATGTTTCAGTATTTTACCATATCTATTCACTATTTTAAAGATCTGGTTGTGTGCATGTGTACTTGTAAATTCAACTTTTTCCTCCTATTTTTGGGTTATACCTACTGGGTTATTTTCCCCAACCCAAATACTATTATAGGTGATCTTGGGGTTTCATACTTGAGTTAACACCATCCAATCAGGCCCCGTTGGGTTGGGTAATGAAAGAGTGGTATCAAAGGTGGTCTTTCCCCAATATAGTGTTTGGAGTTGGAATTTTTATGAGGTTTGGTTTGGAAACAAAGGGAAATAATTTTAGAGTGTCTCCAATTAGGATATTAGACTAGGGAACCAAATTATGGTGATGAAGCCATCATATCCATGAACCAAGACTCTGGATACCAACTTATCTACTCAGCATTCCATGACATCAGTTTTTTGTGAAACCCATTGTACTTACATCATAGAGGATTGGGTCTTTTGACAATTAAATTCATCCATGAGTTAGCTACACAAACATGATCATCTGAAAATGTTACATATTTTTAAATTTCATGATGTGTTCTTACTATCATATATATATATATATAGTTTCATGATGATGACTATTTTAGTGAGGATTCTCTGGTTCAAGTTCATTGTGACAACCAAAAAAGTATTTAGGAAACATTTTATGAGCCAATGTATGAGGTGGTTTCAACATTTGAGTAATGAGAATCATATCTACCCATAGAGTATCTAGTATACCCATCCAAAGTGGGTTAGTTTGATGTTTCAAATTATGAGAAGTATCCAATCATCCTAGTTACTAATAATGACTATGCACATAGAATAAGAAATTTTCTAGAGTTTTTAGATTATGGGACCCCTAGATACTTGGGTGATACATATCATAAGGAGGTGGAGTTTGGTAAGGTTATGTAATTTGAGTTTTCCATCTTATTAAAACACCTTATGAGATGATATTCATGTTTATTACCATCATATTCTACAAGATAATTAGATTTTGGTTCGGTTGGGTTACCAAGGTGTATGTTGAGGTGAATATCTAGTTGATAGAGTATGAGTGCATGTTCCCTAGTGAGTTTTATCCCTATAAAGGACCTCCATTTTGGGGATTTGATCCACTAAGTGTTCTTGGTCTATGTAGAAATTCAGGGAAATGTAGAATTGGGTAAGTAGTGTTAGTAGTGGATATCATGAGGTTGAGATGTCTACAACAACTAGAGAGAATCATTCATCTGGATCATGGTGTAAGAGGCACACTAATGGTCAGACTTAGATAAGGGTATCTACAGTACATATATCATGTAGTGGACTTAGTCATATTGAAAGTTATTTAGCTCAGAGTACTATTAGAATATTCTAATTCCATTTTTGGAATGGATGATGCCATTATTGTGATGAGTATTGTCATTATGCTCGGTACTGCCCAAAAAACCTTGATGAATGATAGATAACTAAATGTTCAAATATAGGGACTCTAGATATAGTATTAGGTATAGTAAATATTAATTTTTATTTTTTATTTATCTTTTTTTGGATCCACTTTGTAGATCTCTAGTTTACCCTCGTGTTAGTGTGGTAAGTATTTTCTTAAATTATGCACATTGGAGGAACTCTACCCCCATCAAAAAATATATGTTCTCTTGTGATTCGATTTAAAGTCATACAAGTGAGTTAGTTTCAGCTAAATAGGATAGTTTCATGTTTTGGTGGAAGATTTAATTTGATTTGTATGTTTTAGGTTACCTTGTTTGTGATAGTGTGTTAGTGTGAACTCTGGTTGTGGGGAACCAACAAGAAAATGGAAGGATTACTTTAGTTAGGTTTCAGAGTGATCCATGGTATGACCTATGAAATCCCTATAACATCTATATAAATGATAGGGTCACTCCTATCTTTCTGCATCCCATGTTTATAACCAAGATATTACAGTGGAGACTATATATACTCTTTCATCTAGAGACTCCTACTAAGTAAATTTCAATTATTTCACTTCTATTCTAGCAGTGCTGATTAATTCATTGAGGAGAGAGATTATTGTGTGATATTGTTTTTATTTAAAGTGATATCTTATGTAATTTTAGATCATTTTCTAGATTTGAAAATGAAATTTTCATTTATAGAAAAAATGTAATCTCAAGTTGGGAAGGATGGGCTTGTATTCTATAGAATATATCTGATATCTCTAAAGTGTGGTAGTAAGAAACATGAAGTTTTAGAAGTTATGATAAGGATTATTTCATACTCAGTGTGTCCCCTAGGGAGACTCCGATATTATTTTTGAAAAAAGGATGAGTCAATTTTTATACTTATTATTGTTCACTATAAACTGAATCATGTAATGATTAATGAAAAGTACCCCTTTTGAGTATTAAAAACATTTTTGACCATTTGAATGTAGTGACTTGGTTTTCAATGATTGATCTTATGTCCAACTTCAGTTATTTGAGGGTTCATGAGGATGATATTATGATGATGGATTTATGATGTTGCTACATACACTCTAAGTTTCTATTGATTTCTCTTTGTGCGACTAAATCCCCCATTATGTTTATAGCACTTAAAAACCAAATATTCCACCCATACATGGATAAATTCATAGTTTCCTATTTTAATAAAATACTCATATAATCTATTCCAGATGAATATAATTTAATGCATAAAAATTATTTTCTTAGACTTACTTCGATAGCACAATCTTTATGGTATGCTCTTGAACTATCAGTTTTGGATCTGTGGGGTTCACTTTCTAGGCCATGTCATTACTGGGAAAGGTTTAGCTGTATACATGGGGTATATGGATACAATAATTTATTGGGAAACATTCAATAAGTAATATATTTTGTGGAGGTTTCAAAGTTTGGTGGGGTACTATCAGCAGTTCATGATAGATTCCATAAACAGAAAATCCCAATATCGATTGTCAGAAGAGGCATCTAAGAGAATGGATTAATTGAAACTGAAAATGGTGATGAGAAGGGGTTAAACCTATCATTAGTTGATTGAAGTGTATTCTCTACTTCTTTAGAATTTGAGATTAGATATGTTGGGATACATTGGCTATGAAGTTTTATGTGACCATATATCATAAAGAGATAAAACTGGTTGATTTTATAATGTATGGGTGTACATGTTTCTATTCTAGACATGAATGGTGGTTTTGGTCATTTTTCAAAAAGATTTATTTAGGGATTTACATACCACCACTTCGGTTATACATCTTGGTGTGATGAATATGTACAAGGACCTTTAGTGGAAGTTTTTCTAGGATGTATTGAGGTAGAATGTTCGAGTTTGTTTTCTTCATGCCTCACTTATGAACATGTAAATGATAAAAATTCAATTTCCAATAATTATGAATGAACCTCTTGGGATTTATAAAAGGAAGTAGCATGAAATATAGAAATATTTTTTCATGGGGATTCCATGGATAGCAAGACTCCATGACGCTATCTGGGTGATTAATAAAATACTTAATAAGTAGGAACACATTATTTCTATAAGGGGGCAGTGTTTAGTTGAGATGTAGGGGTAGTTTTACATTAGTGAGATTATCCGACATCATGGGGTACCCACAATGATCATATATGAATGTGATTCTCAATTCACATTATGGTTTAAGATGGACTTATAAGAGGCCATTTGGACCTAGTTATATATGATCCAAATATTTTAACCACAGAAGGACAAACATATCAATAAGAAAATATTGTTTTTGTAGAATATTCTAATAGACTGTGTGTTGGACTTCGACCAAATCTGGTTGGGTCACAATCCATTTGGGGGAGTTATCTTACAATAACATATATCATTGTACTATTTTCATAGAACCTATTGAGGAACTCTATGGGAGACAATTTATTTCACCTCTATCCTAGATTGAAATTAGTTAGATGCCTCTTGTGGAGACAAATATTGTGTAGGAAAAGGTATATAATGTTTAGATGATCTAAAAGTGTATTATTATAGCACAGAGTTGATATAAATATTGCACAAATCAACATCGCATGCCTTTTGAGTTTGAGTTAGAAGACCATGATTTCATTAAATTCTCCCTATGAATAGTATTGAAGTTATTTTTTCATGGGAAGGATTCTTTCCTCAAGGTTCATTAATCTATTTGAGATCATATAGAGGATTAGTGAGGTTTCATACCACATTACCTTTCCCCCATAGTTTGAATGAATAGATTATTTTTCTATTTGACATAATTGAGGAGATACACACAAGACATGATTCATGTTATTGACAAGAAAAATAAATACATTGGGAACCTGTCCACCTTCTTGGATTATAATGTGTCAATAAAGGATTTTCATGAATTAATCATGAGGGGATTGACTATTTATTTTGTTCAAGTTCTTTGGCATCATCGTAGCATATTGGTAACACACCGGTTCCAGAAGCCACCTAGAGGCTCCCCGTACCCGGTTGGTCACATGGCCTCAAGCGCATTTCCCCAAATGCCAGAGGCTGCCTGTAACACCCGAGACTTTTATGAGAAATATTTTGTTTTCATGTTATATAAATAATAAAAGGAATCTTTCACTACACACATCACTTTCTTGTCTTTCTTTACACACAATCGCGACATTCCTCGATAGCTTGCATCGTACGCAATACCGAGTTTCACTAAACAACGATATGCTATTAAAATATTATTAAAACTAGCCGTTATGAATAGTAATAACCACTTTTTGAAATTTTATAAATTTTATTTTTCCAAATGGACATCATTTTTGGATTCGTAATATCGAAATTAGCCTAGGGTAAAATTTTGGTATTTTTCTGAAAACTTCCAATTTTTGATGAATAGTGAAACCACTAAGTGGTAGTTAAAAATCTGAATTTTTCAAAAAACTTAATTTTACCACTTTTGTGAGTGGAATTTCAAAAATTCGAGAGACACGGTTGATGTCAGTAAGTAAAATTTGGTTCAATGAGATGAAAATAATTTTTGGTGAATAGTAACTTTTTACTTTTTTTTTACCACGGTTAAAAGGAAATAGGGTAATTAAGGGTAAAAATGATATTATTATTACCCTAACACATGTCCTAATTCTATTGGATAAGTGTAATTCGACCAAAAACAAATTTAGGAATAAAATATGACCATTTAGGTCCAATTTGATTAGATTAGGACATTTATTAATAATTTATTTAAAGAAGGGTTAAAATAGTTAAAATCAATGTTTAATAAGAAAATAATTTTTAATATAGGGTTATACATAAGATAAATTCGACTATAAATATTCATTAGAAATCTAAAAAGATTTCCTACATAATTATATTTTATTTGTAATTTTTAGACTTTAAATACGTTAATTTATTTATGACACAAAGATGATGCAGTAATTATCTTATTAAGGAAATATTGAAGTAATTGATGTTATAAATTCCCAAATAAATATAATTTGAGACTTTTTATGAATTAAACTAATTTGATAGGTTAATATGACATGTTAGTATTGACTTAATTAACGTTTTTCGAACTAATAATTCTGTTATGATTTTCACAAAAATCAATTACTAAATAGTGCCAAAATTGACATAAAATAGTTTTTAAAACAAATATTATATTATTAATTATTATTTTATTCCTAAAAATACAAGGTTTGGACAAATGACTTAGATAAGGTTATATATATTAATAATAAACAACTTGGGGGTCGTTTGGCTGCTTATAGTATGTTTATTAACCTTATAGTATAAGAACACAAGAAGACACGGTAAAAGTAAAATTACTTAACTTAATGTCAAATCTAAATGATAAGGTTACAATAGGAACCTAAATATGTCTAAATTCTATTTGATGAGAGGATTTCGACCCATCCCCACCTTATCTTAGAAATATATCAATTTAGAGCTATCTAAAACCGAACTTGATTTATAATAAAATAATATTTTTAGTTTTTCCAAAGGAGCCCCTCTCCTCCCTTATAAAAGGGCACCTCCTCCCCCTCTTCCTCACACCACATTGAGCCTTCAAGCTTGGCCAACCCCTGCCAATTTCTCCACTCCACTTCGCTAGAAACATCCTAGAGGTCCTGGTCTTCTTCAATGACCAATTTTAGTGCCCTAAAATGAGGTCTCAAATAAGCACTTCAAAGAAGAGGTAATGTCCATTACTGATTCTTTCATCTTTATTTATTCTTCCACTTCTTCTTCTTTAGTTGTTTCATTATGAGGTAATAACATCAGTATCACCCATATACTGATATTTTATTATAAGTATGAAACAACCCTATTTCACCATCTATCCATCCTACGGAAAATGAAATCACCGCGCGTGCGTACGTACGAAATACCGTCTCAACGCCGTGGTGTAATCTATTTTCCACCACCACCTTACTTGGATGGGTATAATGGTGTAAATAATGACTATATATGACTATTATAAAGTGATATTGATTCTGAAATAGTATACATACACTCCAATAAAATTCCATGATCATGGGAACGATATCATCGCTCGTGTGTACGTACGGAATACCGTCTCCACAATGTGATGCGACTCGTTCTACATGATCTTCATTGCATAATGATTATATAAATGAATTGAGTGAATAGATATGATATATATTACACTAATACCATTCTGGAAATTAGTTATCTATAACCTAAAAAGAAGTATAAGAATTTATTCGACAAAACACGCATAAGAACAAAAAGTAATAAACACCCGAATAAACAAGTACTAATGAAATATTACTAATAATAAGCTAAGAATATGACCATATATGATATCATAAAAATAAGTATGATTCTGGAATAATTCATCAACATTATTTAAATCATTATATAGGAGGTTGGACACTTACGAAGCAAATCGGACCTAAGGTAAGGGAAAATATCACAATCTCATTTTTATCCGAGATTGTTTATACTTTGGTATTTACTGGGGTGTATTTTATCATCCAAATTCATGTTTCATCAATATGTAATATTTATATCCTTATACAGTAGTTTATATCCAATTTTACCCTTCGGTGAGTTTTTAGTAAAATATATGAAAGGAATCTTTTGTCATTTTTCGTACGAGGTACTTTTTGACTTTTCCGACAATAGTACGAGAAGAATGTTTTTTTAACTTATACGACATTAATGGATTTTTAAAATATTATTTCCAAGAATATTTCTTTACAAGTTTTCAAGTTTATTTTTAATCAAATTATTTTAGTTTATAATTGTACGACATGTTAAGAAAGGAAAAGTGTTTTTGAAGCAGAAAGGATATTTTCCTCAAGAATGGAGTTCAAGTGTTTTATCAAAATTATTTTCCATCTAAGATAATAAAGGGTTTTTTATCCCTATTATTACATTGATTTGATTATGTTGTGATGTAATTATATTTTTATGAATTCCTTTATCTTATATGAATTGTTTTATGATGTCACGATGTTTAAGATTCCCATTTTTATTACATGGGTTATGCTATGATGTATGGTTTTCTGATTTTGTGGCACACATAAGAATGGTATCATTATGAGATGGATGGGACCTATATCTCCCTCTAATGAATTGGGTAAAGATTTTATATCTCATGAGATAGACATGGCTGGAACGGAAGGTTAAACCGGTTCAGTGAAACAGGACTGAAACGAGGAGTGAACTCGGTTCAGAAATGGACTTTGTCCACTAAGATAGTCTTGGAAATGAGTCTTGACTAATAAGAAATGATTCTCTTGGATTATGTGTGTATGCCACAAAGTTTCATGTTTTATGTTATTATTATTGGGATTACATTTCCCTACTATGATTTATCCCATGTTATGAGATTATGATTTCTTTTGCAGGTTAAGATTTCCAAAAGTTATGTTTTGATGTATATGATGTGATTGATATTTCTTTTGTTTACCCATACTGAGCATTTGAGCTCACCCTTTTTGTATGTTTTCTTTCCCCAGGTTAGGAAGAAGGTTATTAAGTAAGATATGCCAAAAGGGACTATAGATATGATGAAATAAATGGGAGATAGTGTAGACGCTTTATGAACCAGTTTTTTATGTTTCCCAGTTTCTAAAGACACTATACCTATACGATCCTTTCCTGGTTTTCTTAAATGTTGTAATAAGTGTGCTTCAATTTTGAATTAATAACAATGTATGTAATGTATGGGTCTCTACAGTTGGTATCAGAGGAAAGGTATAGTCAACCTTAGGAAACTAGGATGGGAAAGCCTTAGTAAGAACCCTAAGGATAATTCTAAGCATAGAACACAATCTTAGTGTTTTAGAAATGACCATGAATAACCTAGGATAAGACCTTAAGTGTGAAATTTTATTCTTGATTATGTGGTTTTCCTATTATAATTTGTGTTGTTCACACAATTCTTCTTGGTTTTAGTCAATGACTGGAACCCAAAGGAACTGTGTTAATGCGGAATGCGATGGGCAATGCAATGATTGTCCCCCGGAGCAACCAAACGTTATGGGAGCTAGAATGAAAAATCTTGTAGCCATGCTCACACAACTTTCTCAAGCTATGAATCATGCAGGACTTCCAAACGAGCAATGTAAGGAGAAACATTCTGTTGAATCCTTCATGAGGCAGCGTCCACCTTCTTTCAGCGGGTCTACTGATACATTAGTTGCTGAACAATGGATTAGTACTACTGAAAAGATATTTTTAGTTCTTCAATGTTCTGAACATGACAAAGTCATCCTAGCAGTGTATCATTTGGAAGGAGATGCTAATCAATGGTGGAATCTTATTAAGAATACGAGGCAAAGGGATGAAATTGAGTCCATGGAATGGGAAGAGTTCAAGAACTTATTTTTCAATAAGTACTTCCCTCGTATTCTCCGAACAATGATGGAGAAAGAGTTTCTTGAACTGAAGCAAAAGGATGATGAATCTATTGGTACTTATGAAGAAAATTTTACAAGACTTGCAAGGTACGATTCTGGTATTATTATCCAACCTGAGAGTAAAATCGATCGATTCTTTAGTGGCTTAAAACCAAGTCTTCAAAGGGCGTTAGCCATAAGGGACTTCAATAGCTACGAGGAAATCGTTCGATGTGCTCTCAAAGTTGAGATGGAAATTGGAGTAAACTATCAGTCATATGGGTTTGATAAGAAGAGGAAAATGGAATTCAAAGTAAAATGTAAAGAGAACACTGAAAAGAAGACGAGCTTTCCCTTATGCTCAAAGTGTGGAAAGAAACATGGAGGGAGTTGTCTTAAAGGGACAAGTAAATGTTTCAAATGTGGAAAGGAAGGTCATAGGGCATTTTAATGCCGCAATGATGGGAAGAAGATGTCTAATGATGCAAACAAACAAAGGGATACACAGAATGAACCTACTACACTTCAATGTTTCAAGTGCAAGGAGATGGGGCATTATGCCAATCAATGCCCAAATCCAAGGGTTGATGATGATGGTCGACGTCAACAAACTCTTAAGGCTAAAGACAAAGGAAAGTCACATGCAATTTCTATCAGCGATGTGGAGTATGATAACGATGTGGTGAAAGGTACACTTACCATCCACTCTAAAGTAGCAAATGTTTTATTTGATTCTGGATCCACCCACTCCGTTATTTCTGAAGAATTTTCTAAGGATATCACCGTATTACCTCAACAGTTAGATGTTGAGTTAGCTGTGACAACCCCTAATGGCACAACAGTCGCATCAAAAGTTTATAATTCTTATCCAATTGAAGTTTGTGGGAAAGTGCTTCCTGAAAATCTTGTGATCCTTCCTATAGTGGAATTTGATGTGATTCTTGGCATGGATTGGATTTCTCTACATGGATCTCATATCAATTGCCAAAGAAGGGAAGTCACATTTTATATTCCAGATCAATCTATGATCGTCTATCGATGCAAGGATGAACATAACCTTCGAGTGGAAATTTCTTCCATCTTATGGATCTTGATTCCACTAAATGAAGGTTATTTATCTCAAATGGTTGGTGAGAAACTCACGATTAAGAATATGCCCATTGTGCGGGATTTTGATGATGTCTTTCCAGAGGAATTACCGGGTCTTCCACCAAATCGTGAAGTTGAGTTTTCAATAGAACTCATACCTGGTGCTTTGCCTATTTCAAAGACACCTTATAGAATGGCCCCAATTGAGTTGCAGGAATTGAAGAAGCAACTCCAAGAGAATCTTCATAAGGGATTCATATTCCCTAGTGCATCACCTTGGGGAGCACTTGTTCTGTTTGTTAAGAAGAAAGATGGATCAATGAGACTCTGCATTGATTATCGAGAACTTAACAAGATCACTATCAAGAACAAATATCCTCTCCCACGCATTGATGACTTATTTGACCAACTACACGGAGCTCAATACTTTTCCAAGATTGATCTTCATTCAGGGTATCATCAATTAAGGGTCAAAAAGGAGGATATACCAAAGACGGCTTTCCGTACAAGTTATGGACACTATGAATTTATAGTGATTCCATTTGGTCTTACTAATGCCCCTTTTATCTTCATAGATCTAATGAATAATGTCTTTAGAGACTATCTTGATCAGTTTGTGGTAGTCTTTATAGATGATATTCTTGTCTATTTAAAGAGCAAGGAAGAACATGAAGATCACTTGAGAATTATATTGAAGACCCTGAGAAAGGAGAAGCTTTATGCCAAATTTACCAAGTGTGAATTTTGGCTTCAAAAAGTTTCATTTTTGGGTCACATAATCCCAAAAGAGGGGATATCTGTGGATCCAGCAAAAACAGAGGTTATCGAAAGATGGTCGAGACCAACAACAGTAACTGAGATCCGAAGTTCTCTTGGTTTGGCTGGATATTATCGACGTTTTGTGAAAGATTTTTCACGATTATCTAATCCACTCACCAAGTTGACTCGGAAAGGAGTTAAGTTTGTTTGGACAGATGAATGTGAAGAAAATTTCAAGGAGTTGAAAAGAAGGTTATCTAGTGCACCTATGCTCACACTGCCTTGTAGTGGAGAAAGGTTTGTGATCTACAGTGATGCATCCAAGAAGGGATTGGGGTGTGTTCTTATGCAAAATGATATGGTGATAGCTTATGCCTCACGACAGTTGAAAATACATGAGCAAAATTACCCAACTCATGATTTGGAGTTAGCTGCGGTAATCTTTGCATTAAAGATTTCGAGGCATTATCTTTATGGAGAAAGGTTTGATATTTATACTGATCATAAAAGTTTAAAGTATACTTTCACACAAAATGAGATGAATATGCGCCGAAGAAGATAGTTGGAGCTGATTAAGGATTATGACTGCTCAATTCATTACCACCCTGGGAAAGAAAACAAGGTGGAAGATGCATTAAGTCGACAAGACCATGCCAGTTTATCCATGATGAGGATCACAAAAGATCCAATATTTATGGATTTACAAAGGATGGATCTTGGAATTATAATGGAAGGGGAAAAATCTTATCTTTCTCAAATGAATTTTCAACCATCTATACATGTGAAGATTAAAGAGGCACAGAAATAAGATGTCGAGTTACAAAAAAAGGTGAGAAATGTTCCTGAATTCAACCTTGATTGTGAAGGGATAATAAAGTTCAGGAATCAGGTTTGTGTTCCTCCCATCCCGGAATTAAAGAAGGAGCTATTGGATGAGGCACATAGTTCTTCATTCTCTATTCATACTGGAAGAACGAAGATTTATAGGGACCTGAAATAGTACTTCTGGTGGGATGGCATGAAAAGAGATGTTGCTGAATATGTCTCTCGATGCTTGGTTTGTCAGCAAGTTAAAGATGAGAGACAGAAGTCTAAGGGGATGTTACAACCATTACCCATGCCCGAATAGAAATGGGAAAACATCACTATGGACTTTGTCACCGGATTTCCTAAAACATCCAAAGGCAATAATGATATCTGGGTCATAGTTGATCGTCTTACAAAGTCTGCACACTTCATTGCTATTAGAGAGGATTTATCTCTGGATCAACTTGCCAAGATATATGTAAAGAAAGTGGTAAGATTGCATGGAGTACCACTTTCTATTATATCTGATCGGGATCCGAGGTTTACCTCAAAGTTTTGGCGAAGTCTTCAACATACTCTGGATACGGAGTTGAGTTTCAGCACTGCTTATCATCCTCAGACAGACGGTCAGTCTGAGAGAACAATTCAAACTCTAGAAGATATGTTGAGAGCTTGCTCTATGGATTTCAAAGGTGGTTGGGATCAACACCTACCTTTGGTGGAATTTTTTTATAATAATAGCTTTCACTCCAGTATTCAGATGGCTCCTTATGAATCTCTCTATGGAAAGAAATGCAGGACTCCAACTTGCTGGGATGAAGTTGGGGAAAGAAATCTATTAGGACCTGATCTTGTTGATGAGATGGCAGAAAAAGTCAAATCTATTCAATAACATATAAGAGCAGCTCAGAGTCGACAGAAAATTTATTCCGACGAACGAAGAAAAGACTTAGAGTTTGAAGTGGGTGATAAAGTGTTCTTACGAATATCTCCTTGGAAGAGAGTAATGAGATTTGGAAAGAAGGGAAAGTTGAGCCCTGGGTATATCAGTCCTTTCAAAATACTGGATCATGTTGGGAAGGTAGCTTACCGATTGGAGCTTCCACTGAATCTCTCTCAAGTTCACGATGTGTTCCATGTATCTCTACTGAGAAAGTACATACCTGATCCTTCACATGTACTCAGCTCAGAAGTTGTACCGCTGGAGCAAGATATTTCTTATGAAGAACAGCGGATAGAGATTCTGGATCGTAGCGAAAAAGTCCTATGAAACAAGACCACTAGTTTGGGGAAAGTTTTATGGAGGAACCACCAATTAGAAGAAATACATAGGAGCTTGAGGATATGATGAGGGAGAGGTATCCTCATCTGTTTGTTACAAAGTGACGAATTTCGAGGGCGAAATTCATTTTAAGAGGGGTAGAATGTAACACCTGAGACTTTTATGAGAAATATTTTGTTTTTATGTTGTATAAATCATCAAAGGAATATTTCACTACACACATCACTTTCTTGGCTTGCTTTACACACAATCGTGACATTCCTCGATAGCTTGCATCATACGCAATACCGAGTTTCACTAAACAACGATATGCTATTAAAATATTATTAAAACTAACTGTTATGAATAGTCATAACCACTTTTTGAAATTTTATAAATTTTATTTTTAAAAATGGACTTCATTTTTGGATTCGGAATATCGAAATTAGCCTAGGGTAAATTTTTGGTATTTTTCTGAAAACTTTCAATTTTTGATGAATAGTGAAACCACTAAGTGGTAGTTAAAAAACTGAATTTTTCAAAAAAACATAATTTTACCGCTTCTGTGAGTGGAATTTAAAAAATCCGAGAGACACGGTTGATGTCAGTAAGTAAAATGTGGTTCAATGAGATGAAAATAATTTTTGGTGAATAGTAACTTTTTACTTTTTTTTACCACGGTTAAAAGTAAATAGGTTAATTAAGGGTAAAAATGATATTATTATTACCCTAACACATGTCCTAATTCTATTGGATAAGTGTAATTCGACCGAAAACAAGTTTAGGAATAAAATATGGCCATTTATGCCCACTTGGAGTAGATTAGGACATTTATTATTAATTTATTTAAAGAAGGGTTAAAATAGTTAAAATCGATATTTAATAAGAAAATAATTTTTAATATAGGGTTATACATAAGATAAATTCGACTATAAATATTCATCAGAAAGCTAAAAATATTTCCTACATAATGATATTTTATTTGTAATTTTTAGACTTTAAATAAGTTAATTTATTTATGACACAAAGATGATGTAGTAATTATCTTATTAATTAAATATTGACATAATTGATGTTATAAGTTCCCAAATAAATATAATTTGAGACTTTTTGTGAATTAAACTAATTTTATAGGTTAATATGACATGTTATTATTGATTTAATTAACTTTTTTCGAACTAATAATTCTGTTATGATTTTCACAAAAATCAATTACTAAATAGTGTCAAAATTGACATAAAATAGTTTTTAAAACAAATATTATGTTATTAATTATTATTTTCTTCCTAAAATTCGGCCAAATGACTTAGATAAGGTTATATATATTAATAATAAACAACTTGGGGTTCGTTTGGCTACTTATAGTAAGTTTATTAACCTTATAGTATAATAACACAAGAAGACACAGTAAAAGTAAAATTATTTAACTTAATGTTAAATCTAAATGATAAGGTTACAATAGGAACCTAAACATGTCTAAATTATATTGGATGAGAGTATTTCGACCCATCCCCAACTTAGCTTAGAAATATATCAATTTGTAGCTATCTAAAACCGAAATTTACTTTATAATAAAATAATATTTTTAGTTTTTCCAAAGGAGCCCCTCTCCTCCCTTATAAAAGGGCACCTCCTCCCCCTCTTCCTCACACCACTTTGAGCCTTCAAGCTCGGCCAACCCCTACCAATTTCTCCACTCCACTTCCCTAGAAACATCCTAGAGGTCCTGGTATTCTTCAAAGACCAATTTTAGTGCCCTAAAATGAGGTCTCAAAGAAGCACTTCAAAGAAGAGGTAATGTCCATTACCGATTCTTTCAACTTTATTTCTTCTTCCACTTCTTCTTCTTTAGTTGTTTCATTATGAAGTAATAACATCAGTATCACTCATATAGTTATATGTTATTATAAGTATTAAACAACCCTATTTCACCATCTATCCATCCTACGGAAAACAAAATCACCGCGCGTGCGTACGTATGGAATACCGTCTCCACGCCGTGGTGTAATCAATTTTCCACCACCACCTTACTTGGATGGGTATAATGGTGTAAATAATGACTATATATTACTATTATAAAGTGATATTGATTCTTAAATAGTATACATACACTCCAATACAATTCCACGATCATGGTAACGATATCATCGCTTGTGCGTACGTACGAAATACCGTCTCCATGATGTGATGTGACTCGTTGTACATGATCTTCATTGCATAATGATTATATAAATGAATTGAGTGAATAAATATGATATATATTACACTAATCCCATTCTGGAAATGAGGTATCTATAACCTAAAAATAAGTATAAAAATTTATTCGACAAAACACGCATAAGAACAAAAAGTAATAAACACCCGAATAAACACCCGAATAAACAAGTGGTAATGAAATATTACTAATAAGAAGCTAATAATATGACCATATATGATATCATAAAAATAATTATGATTCTGGAATAAGTCAATAACATTATTTAAATCATTATACAGGAGTTTGGACACTTACGAAGCAAATCGGACCTAAGGTAAGGGAAAATATCACAATCTCATTTTTATCCGAGATTGTTTAAACTTTGGTATTTACTGGGGTGTATTTTATCATCCAAATTCATGGTTCCTCAATATGTAATATTTATATCCTTATACAGTAGTTTATATCCAATTTTACCCTTTAGTGAGCTTTTAGTAAAATATATGAAAGGAATCTTTTGTCATTTTTCGTACGAGGTACTTTTTCACTTTTCCAACAATAGTACGAGAAGAATGTTTTTTTAACTTATATGGAATGAATGGATTTTTAAAACATTATTTACAAGAAGCTTCCTTTACAAGTTTTCAAGTTTATTTTTAAACAACTTCTTTTAGTTTATAATTTTAGGACATTTTAAGAAAGGAAAAGTGTTTTTGAAGTAGAAAGGATATTTTCCTCAAGAATGGAGTTCAAGTGTTTTATCAAAATTATTTTCCATCTAAGATAATAAAGGGTTATGTTTTTATCCCTATTATTACATTGAGTTGATTATTTTGTGATGGAATTATATTTTTATGAATTCATTTATCTTATATGAATTGTTTTATGATGTCACGATGTTTAAGATTCCCATTTTTATTACATGGGTTATGCTATGATGTATGGTTTTCTGATTTTGTGGCACACATAAGAATGGGATCATTATGAGATGGATGTGACCTATATATCCCTCCAATTCATTGGGTAAAGATTTTATATCTCATGAGATAGACATGGATGGAACGACAGGTTAAACCGGTTCAGTGAAACAGGACTGAAACGAGGAGTGAACTCGGTTCAGAAATGGACTTTGTCCACTAAGATAGTATTGGCAATGAGTCATGACTAATAAGAAATGATTCTCTATGATTATGTGTGTATGCCACAAAGTTTCATGTTTTAAGTTATGATTATTGGGATTACATTTCACTACTATGATTTATCCCATATTATGAGATTATGATTTCTTTTGCAGGTTAAGATTTCCAAAAGTTATGTTCTTATGTATATGATGTGACTGATATTTCTTTTTTTTTTACCCTTACTGAGCATTTGAGCTCACCCTTTTTGTATGTTTTCTTTCCCCAGGTCAGGAAGAATGTTATTAAGTAAGATATGCCAAAAGGTACTATAGATATGATGAAATAAATGGGAGACAGTGTAGACGCTTTATGAACCAGTTGTTTATGTTTCCCAGTTTCTAAATACACTATACCTATACGGTCCTTTCCTGGTTTTCTTATATGTTGTAATAAGTGTGCTTCAATTTTGAAGTAATAACAATGTATGTAATGTATGGGTCATTATACTGTCGACTAGTAGCGATGGCCTTGGGTGTGATAGTGGGGAAACTATGACCTCAATAGGAGAGTACACAGCGGAAGTAAACAACACATAAAATAGCAGAAGAAATAAATATCCAACCATAGGAAAGAGTGGAAAACTAAACAATAAACAACTGCAGCACACATATATATATGAAATGATGCATGATACATATATCTATGAAATCAGTCAAACAAGTCACAATGATGAATACAATACTAATCCAAATTACAAAATAAAACATATAAGAAACTCCTCAACATCACAAGTCTCGACTTGGTCACATGATCTCCTGCTCCAATGCAAGTCAAGTACCTGAAGTCGAAGGGTGCTTTCCCTTGTCTATACCTATAGAAATATAATCTGTTCGAGCCCAAAAGAAAGACCCAAAAAGGGTGTGAGACTAAATCCTAGTAGGCAACCACCCAAATATTTTTGCCTAACAGTCAGTGAGCATATGGCAGGTAATAGTACAGTAATTAGTAAACAGTAAATAGGATGATACACAATAGTAAACAATCCATAGGTCATTAAGCAGTAGTGAAGAAAATAGCTAACTAAAAATAGGAATCCCTATGGGATGTACTCACATTCATCCCCTCTGGTTCTATCCAAGAATTATCAACAACTCTCTGGACAGTACACCCTGCCTAACCCCTCTGGTTTGGTCATGTGAAATTATAAGACTCTCCGAGGAAGCACGCTCAGTCAATTCCCCTTATAGTCTAATGTATCCAGGGACTCTTTGAGGAATATCACGTGGTCAATTATCCTTATATCCCCACATTCTAGAGACTCTATGAGAAATATCAATTGGTCAATCCCTCTTATAGCCTCAGGTCAATCTCAGACTCTCTGAAGAAGCTCACTTGGTCAATTCCTCCTATAGTCTGGAATGGTTTAAGGAAATTCAAACAAGACATATACTCTCTAAGGAAGCTCACTTGGTCTACCCCGTATAGTCTATAAAGATCAATAATCTCTAAGGAATATCACTCGGTATATCCTCCTGTAGTATAAAATATCCAAGACTCTTTGGGAATCTCACTCGATCTATACCCTATAGTCTATAATGTCCAAGACTCTCTGACGAAGCTCACTCGGTCTATCCCCTTATAGTCTATAGCACCAGGTTCTCACGGCCTCATTCTAGTTAGTTAATAATAATGCTATAATGCCAAAGTAAACCTACAGAGAAACTTGGTTAACCAGTCTACAACATAACAAGTATGTTAGAGAACAACACTCCATCCTACGGTCACAAGGCATGGAAAACAGGTATAACAGCCAAAGGCTTAACAAGACCAAAAGGTCGTAAATAGAACAAGGCATGGGAAAACATCCAAGCATAGAAATTATCCACATACATAACCAAATTAACTCTACACAAGCATACAAGCAGAGCAAGAAAACAACAGGGGAAAAACAGTAATCACGCAATACCCTGTTCAATGGTATTGGTGGAAATTGCACATAAAACTCAAAGACTTTAAATAGAAAGGTACAAACCACCTACCTTTATGCTAGAAGATTTATATACTTGAACCATGAGGATTTAATCTCCTTCAAACATCTTAGATCTATGAAAACATCCAAAATTCTCAACCCACGATATCTTGAGAAAGAGGATGAATTGGAAAACAAAGCTCTAAAAGAAGGAAGAGCTTACGGTCGTGATTCCAACGCAATCAACGGCGGTTGATTCGGAGAAAGGACAGAGGCTCGGGGGCTCAGAGGAGATTCGCAGTCGTATGGGATGCTCTTGGTCGAAGAAGCTAGAGAAAAAGCATGTTCTGGACATTAGACACGACCCCGGTCTGTTTAATGAAAAAAAAGTACATGGCGTGTACTTTTGGAGTACATGGCGTGTACTAAGTTTTTTCGTACTCCTCTTTAAGCGGCCTCCATGTCAACCCACATGACCGTGTGTGTGGGATGGACATGGCTAGCACACAGCCGTGCGCAACATCAAAGTACATGGTGTGTACTTATAAAGTACACGGTGTGTACTTCAAAAATTTCCAGAAACTCCTCTTTTCTCAAGAAATCCAGAAAAAGGAAAAACCGACCTAAAACAAAGGTCCAGGTTCTTAAAAACTTCTCATCTTAAAGAAATTTGTCCCTGAATTTACCTAGTGAGGCATGAAAGAAGAAACCTCGAACAACTCCGGCCACTGCGATCATACATCAGCCTCCCCCTCCCAAGTCTCTTCCTATACTCGCCTATGTTTCCATAGCACCCGTACCAGAGGAACAGACCAGCCACAGATAACCTTCGTACTATGATCGAAAATACGGATAATATGCTCCTCAAAAGATGCATACGCTTCAATCTCAACCTCCTTAGGTTTAAAGACATGATACGGGTCTGAAACGTAATGTCGGAGCTGAGAAACGTGGAAGACGTCGTGCATAGAACGGTACCTCTGAGGTAACTCCAGCCGATAGGCAACCAGCCCAACTCTCTCCAACACCTCAAACGGCCCTACGTACCATGGTGAAAGCTTACCCTATCTTCAAATCCTCTTGTTTTCCAACCTCAGTGTGACATGTAGGAAAACATGATCCCCGACCTCGAACTCCAGAGGTCGTCTCTGCTGATTAGCATAAGACTTCTATCGAGATTGTGTCGTAGTCATCCTATTTCGAATCAACTCTATCATCCCTGAGGTCTCCTAAACAAGACGAGGTCCCAGCAAAGCTACCTCTCCTGCCTCCATCCAACATAAAGGTGATCGGCATGGCCTACCGTACAAAGCCTTGTAAGGTGCTATCTGAATAGTCGCCTAAAAACTGTTGTTGTAGGCGAACTCCACAAGGGGTATATACTTCTCCCAATAACCTCCAAAGTCTAGAATGCAAGATCAGAGCATATCCTCAAGCACCAGAATCGTATGCTCGGACTGGCCATCTATCTGGGGATGGTATGTTGTACTCAAAAGTACGTGTGTACCCAAAGCCTTATAAATCCCCTGCCAGAACCGAGAAGTAAAACACGCATCCATGTATGAAACAATGGATGTTGGAGCCTAGAATCACTTGGATGTACAACCATCTCAGCTCATCAATGCTGAAGGTCTCCTTGATCGGCAAGAAGTAAGAAAACTTTTTAAGCCTTTCGAAGACAACCCAAACAGCAGCACTCCCTCAAGGTGACCTCAGCAGCCCGGTCACAAAGTCCATCGTGACATCGTTCCACTTCCACTTCAGAATGGGTTACTAGTGCAAAAGACTTACTGGTCGTTGATGCTCTTCTTTCACCTGCTGACAAGTGGAACACATCTTAACAAAACCATCAACATCTCTCTTCATACCTGGACACCCATACTGGCGGTGTAGATCACGATACATCTTGGTGACGCCAGGATGAACTACCCAAAATGAGGAATGAAAATCCTGCATCAGCTCCGCGCGTATGTCTACTGGCACCCATGCGCGTCCCTGGAAATGCAAGATTTAATCCTCAACCACTGTCCATCCAGGAAGAGGTTCCTCTCCTGACACTCTCTCCTGAAGGACTAGGCCTTCTGAGTCTGATAGCTGCCTCATCCGTACCTGATCAAGAAGTGTAGAGGTAATAGCTATAGAAGATAGAAAGGTCTGACCATGTCTATAGCGCACCTCCAAATGCATCTCAGAGAATAGATCCATAAGCTTCCACTAACTCATGGAATCCTGAAAAACCTATATTTGAGTTCTCATGCTCAACACGTCATCCACTGCATTACCATTACCAGGTGTATAGGAAAGCTCTAAGTCAAAGGACAGAAGATACTCGACCCACCTGCAGTGTCTCAAATTCAAATCATGAGGAGTGAATATATACTTGAGACTTTTTTGTTCAGTGAAAACCACAAAATACTCTCCCAGAAGATAATGTATCCAACAGCATAAGGTATGAACAACAGCTTCCAACTCCAGATCGTGCGTCGGGTAATTCCTCTCATGTGTCCTCAATTGATGTGACTCGTACGCAACGACTCTATCTCCCTGCATAAGCACAACTCCCAGACTAATACCCGAATCATCGCAGTAGACCGTAAATATCTTTCCTGGATTTAGTAAGACTAGTATCGGTGATGAATTCAACCTCCCTTTCATATCCTGAAAGTCTTACTCACAAGAATATGATCATAAGAACATTGCACCTTTCTTGGTCAGACCTGTCAGTGGTGATGCTAGTCTTGAAACATTCTGTATGAAAGGAATGTAGTATCCATCCATCCCTAGAAAGCTCCACACCTCAAAGACATTCTTCGGCTACTCCCAAGAAACTACAGCTCTCACTTTCTCTAGGTCTACTGATAATCTTGTCTCTGAGATAACATGACCCATGAAGTGAATCTGATCCATCCAAAAATGGAATTTTGAGAAATTAGAATATAACTGATGCTTTCTCAGTGTACTAAAAATGATCTCAATATGGGTATCATGGTTGTGTCGAGTGTGAGAGTACACCAATATGTCATCCATGAAAACCACCACGAAGGAATCCAAGTATGGATGGAACACTCAGTTCATCAGTACCATGAAAACTTCAGGTGTGTTCATGAGACCGAATGGAATAACCATATACTCATATAGATCATACCTTATTTGGAAAGTTGTAATAGGTATATCAGATGGTCTAACGTGAAACTAATGATTACCGGATTTCAAGTCAATCTTCGAGAACACTCGGGCTCCTCAAAGCTGGTTAAAGAGATCATCGATCCTCAGCAATGGATATCGGTTCTTGACCGTGAACTGGTTTAGCTTCTGATAATCCACACAAATCCTGAGGGTTCTGTCAGCCTTATTCACAAACAGGACAGGCGAACCCCAAGGAGAAGTACTGGGTCGGATGAAACCCTTTGCCTGCAACTCCTCAAAGTGCTTCTTGAGCTCCTGAAACTCAGGTGTAGCCATTCTATAAGGAGGAATGGACATCGGTACCGCTCCTGGAACAAGATCAATAGAAAATTATACCTCACGCTCTGGAGGCAACCCTTAAAAGTCCTCTGTAAAGATATCTCTGAAACGATCCACCACTAGAGGAAAGTCTAACTGTGAAGTCCCCTGGTCATCCAGATATAGACTAGCAATCTGGGATGTAACTCCTCCTAGCCCATGATGCTCGGGTCTTGCTCGACTCACCTGGAAATCCCACTCGCCTCTATGAAGAAAGGATCCACCCTCTTGTGATATGAAAATCACCCTACGACGATAACAATCGATGACTTCTTGGAAGGGTACTAACCAGTCCATTCTGAGAATGACATCATAGCACGTCATCTCTAGGACATAGAGGTTTCATAAGAAGTGATACCATGCAACCTCAAGAGGGCACTCTCTGCCCTGACGTACGCTAACCACTCTATTCCCCAACGGTGTGTCTAGATTCAAAGTATCGTCAGAGTAAAATATGCAGAGCCCAAGGCTCTCCATAATAGAAACAGAGATAAATCTATGCGTAGCACCAATGTCAAAAATAACTGAAGATAAAACTGAGGCTACTAAGATCGTACCTCAAACTGTAGAAGGTCCGGGATCCTTCTCCTGATGGGTCCACTCCACTGCAAAAGTCTGGCCTGTACCAGAACCCTGCTACCTGGACTGACCACTTTGAGCTGATCCACTTTGTTGTCACTGGTAACCTAGTGACTGACCACCATGGTCGCGACCTCCACCTCAGCCCGAACGGCTAGAAGAACTCTAGTTCCCAAACAGGTGAGAAAATGGTGATGCAACTTCTGTACGTGGGGTCATAGAAGAACCCCTACCACCAGATGTAGGTGAGAAGATCTGAAAAAAACGTGGAAGATGGCCCATCTTGTCAAAAGATCAACACTCCATTGGGTCTCTCTGGCACTGAGGCCTAGTATGACCGCTCCTCCTGCACTGGTAGCATACTACCTGGCTTCCCAAATATATATTCTGCCTACTTTGATCTCCTTGAGCAGACTCCCTGGGGCACTTCCTACTATTAGTAGGAGGAACCCTAACTCTGGATGTCAAACCGCCCTGGGTCACTACTCCAGAATCCCTCAGATTGCGCTCTATGATCAGTGTCTAGTTGATGATAGTGGATATCGAAGTCAAGATGAAGATGTTCACCTACGAGTGGATGTCGTGCCTCAGACCATCCTCTAACTTCTGCATACGGAACATCTCATTGCCTCATTGAATAGGCATTAAATGCTGCAGCTCAGTAAAGTGAGACAATTACTCCATAACTGAAAGAGTACCCTGCTCTAGACTCAAAAACTCCCAATCTCGATCGGCCCTCAAGGTCTCCGGGTAGAAGTAATCGTAGAAGATGTGCCGAAACTCATCCCAAGTCATACTTTGCTGGAATCCTGACTGCGAGATCACCTCCCCCCACCTCTTGGCGGAGTCTCGGAGCATATAGGTAGTGAGATTTACCCTCTTCTCTGGAGGTATCTCTTAATGCTTGAAAATTGTAAGCATGGCCTCTAGCCACGACTCTACAGCCTGAGGTCCTCCATCCCCTAAGAAAGTCAGAGGATGCTGCTACTGGAAAACCTGCGTCAACTCTTCCATCGACGAGGAAGGATTCAGTGCTCCCTGGAAGGTCTGCATCATCCTCAGAAATTCTTCCCTAAACTGCACATCGGTGCCTGCAACTGGTATAACTGCTAGTTCCAAGGCTGGAACAACAAGAGGATCTACAGGAGGTCCCTAATTGGCCATATCTGGGGTTTGATCACCATCTGGAAGCTGATGTAAAACCGGAGGACGTATCAGTGGAATAGCTCTGAAGGGTCAAAAGTACACCTTAGATTAGGATTATCAAAAACCGAGAACACAAGAGTACAAGGTGGGAACCGGAGAAATAAACATTCAAGTTTTACAAAACACAACTACACGGTGTGTATAAAAACTACACGGTGTGTTCTTCTAATCCATTCACATGGGCATGTACTTCTTCCACAACTGGTCGTGTAGCGCACCAACCACATGGCATGTTGTCCCTACACACAGTGTATACTTGAACTCCATTCCCCTGTCTGAGTATCCTTACACGGCTAAACCACACGGTCCTCTTTATCCTAGACTACATGACGTGTTCACGAAGGACAAGACGTGTAATATACAAGGTTTCAACGACTCGTGTTGTTAGTTACACGTCCGGCTACATGGTTCACTCTTACACGGTGTGCTCCCTGATAACATGGCGTGTACTTGATGGTTTTTCCTGACCCGTGTTGTTCTTGACACGGCCGGGTACTTAGGTTACACGGCACAGTGTGTGATAACAAGACACGGTGTGTAAAGTCAAAGTTTCATCCATCCATGTCATTAGACACATAGGTATACACATTTTCACTACAACATGGCGTGTACATATCATACACAGCATGTTCCTGAAGATTTTTCACAACCCCGTGTTTCTCCCCACACAGTCAGTGACATGGTTTAAAAACTACACTGCGTGTATTAATAAAGTAAACACTGTGTATTCTAGGTTTTTCTGGGTAGTAGCTCAGAAACTGCTCTAAAGCCCAAAAAACACAGAAAACAAGAGTTAAGGTTCCAAATCCCTATCCATGAGGGCCCATACTCCCCATGAATCATAGCTTGGAATCATATACAAGTTATAACAAGGAGACCAGGCAATGATTCACCAAATTCCGGTCTATGAGGTCCCATAACACCTCAAGACCAAAGTGTGGCGTCCATCTATGAAAAGTACTATACAAAAAAATTCTCTATCAAATATTAGTGATTCTATCAAAGCATCTATCACAACAGCATTCATATTCTACACAACTTCTATCACCACAACATACAATTGCTAATGCATCCTAGATAGCATGGAAAGAATTCATGGCATGTGATTTATAACAAGTACCTATATGATGCATGAGATTGCATACCCTCATCTCATAAGGTTACGACAGAAATAGAATCGCAATAACAACAATGATAACAAAACAAAGCATGTGAATCACCCAATATTGAGATCAAATCAACCATAAAAGTGAAAACTAGTAAAACTGCAATAAACGAGGTTGTATGGATTTTCCCTGTACACGGGTTAGATACTCCCGGGAATATCTTTTTACCAAGTACCTATTCCATCATATCCCTGACTATAGGATCCAAACAGTAAGTCAAGAGAAAAGAATCCCTCTGATACCACTTTGTAATGCCCCGGTTCTGGAAGCCACCCAGAGGTGCCCCGTACCCGGTTGGTCACATGGCCTCAAGTAGATTTCCCCAAACACCAGAGGTTTCTGACTAGCAGTGAGGGCCTTTGGTGTGATAGTGGGGAAACTATTCTCTGATTGGCAGAGTACACAGTAGAAGTAAACAACACATACAATAGAGGAAGCAATAAATATCTAACAATAGGAAACAGTGGAAAACTAAACAACAAACAACTGTAGCACACACATATATATATATAAAATGATGCATGATAAATATGTCTAGGAAAGCAACCAAACAAGTCACAATTCTGAATATAGTACTAATCCAAAGTACAAAAGAAAATAGATAAGAAACTTATTAGCATCGCAAGCCTCGGATTGGTCCCATGCTCTCCTACTCCAATGCAAGTCAAGTACCTGATGTCGAAGGGCGTTTTCCATTGTCTATACCTACAACAATATAATTTGTTTGGGGCCAAAATCATGACGCAAATAGGGTTTGAGAATAAATCCTAGTAGGAAACCACCCAAATATTTGTGCCTAACAGTCAGTGAGCATATGGCAGTTAATATTACAGTAAGCAGTAAACAGTAAACAGGATGATACACAATAGTAAAAAATCCATAGGTCAACAAGCAGCAGTGAAACAAATTGCTAACCACAAATAGTAATCCCTTTGGGAATTACTCACAGCCATCCCCTCTGGGCATTACACCCAGCCTAACCCCTCTTGTTTTGTTATACGATATTATAAGACTCTCTGAGGAAGCACGCTCAGTCAATTCTCCTTATAGTCTAAGGTAGTCAGGGACTCTCTGAGGAAGATCACGCATTCAATTACCATTATAACCCCAAGTTCTAGAGACTCTCTGAGGAATCTCACTCATTCAATCCCTCTTATAGCCTCATGTTGATCTCAGACTCTCTAAGGAAGCTCACTCAGTCAATTACTCCTATAGCCTGGAATGGTTTAAGGAAATTCAAACAAAACACAGACTCCCTAAGGAAGCTCACTCGGTCTACCCCAGTATAGTATATAAAGCTCAGGAATCTCTAAGGAATCTCACTCGGTCTATCCTCCTTTAGTCTAAAATATCCAAGACTCTCTGGGAAGCTCACTCGGTCTATCCCCTGTAGTCTATAATGTCCAATAATCTCTAAGGAAACTCACTCGGTTTATCCCCTTATAGTCTATAGCACCAGGTTCTCATGTCCTCATGCCATTTAGTGCATAAGAATTCAATAAGGCCAAAGTAAACCTACAGATCTACTTGCCTAACTATTCTACAGCATAACAATAATATCAGAGAAGATCACTCCATTCTACGGTCACAAGGCATGGAAAACAGGTTTAACGACCAAAGGTTGAACAAGACCAAAAGGTCGTAAATAGAACATGGCATGGGAAAAACATCCAAGCATAACAATTATCCTCATACATAACCAAATTACCACTACACAAGCATACAAGAAGGGCAGGAAAACAACAGGGGAAAATGGTAATCACGTAATACCCAGTTCAAGGGTATTGTTGGAAATTGAACATAAAACTCAAAGACTTTAAACAGAAAGTCAGAAACCACCTACCTTGATTCTAGGAGATCGATATAATTGAACCACGAGGCTTGAATCTCCTTAGAACTTTGTAGATCTAAAAAAATGTCCAAAACGATCAACCCCTGATATTTTGAGAAAGAGGAGGAATTGGAAAATAAAGCTCTAGGAGAAGTAAGAGCTTACCGTTGCAGTTCCAACACAATTGACGGTGGTCGATTTGGAGAACGAACAGAGGATCATGGTCTCGGAGTAGATTTGTTGTCGTATGGGATGCTCTTGGTCGAAGAATCTGGAGAAGAAGCGTGTCCTAACAGTTAGACGTGACCCCAGTCCATTTAATGAAAAAAAAGTACACAACATGTACTTTTGGAGTACACAGCGTGTACTAGGCTTTTCTGTACTCCACTTTAAGTGGCCTCCACATCACCTCACAAGACCGTGTGTGTGGCCCGAACACGGCCAGAACATGGCCTCGTGTGGTATCGAAGTACATGGAGTGTACTTATAAAGTACATGACGTGTACTTCAAAAATTTCCAGAAACTCCTCTTTTCTCAAAAACTTCAGAAAAAAGGAAAAACATACTTGAAACAAAGGTCCTAGTTCTTACAATATTGTAGACATGTTGGGTGTATGAGGGGTAGATACAGGACAAGTACCCCACCACTGTGAGTAAATTGTAATTTTTGGGGTGAAAATTCTTAAAGGAGGGGATAATGAAATGAATCTAGTTTTTTATAGTTTGGTACTTTCAATATTTCTATATATATCACATATATTTTCTCTTTGATTCAAGGATGTATTAGCTATTGCAGCACCCTAAAATTAATATATATTAAATCACATACACAAATATTTTTTGAAAAAATGTTTTCCCATTGGTTAATACCTTAGACGGTAAATATGAGGCCATGATTATTTATAGAATGTGGGTTTTACCCAAGGCATGACATAAAGTTCATATTTGATGAGCATTTGGTTGAAGGATACCATTAGTAATGGAATTAATTAATTTAATTTAAAAAAATTAACTAAAACTAATTTCTCCATCTATATGTATGTTATTATAGAAAATCTTTTTTGTTAGCTACATAACTTTGTAAGATTACAGAATAGTTCGAGGAAAGAATTTTTGGTGACAAATATCCTAACGATGAAGATTTATCACAATAGATCAAGGAGAATAATGAGAAATATTATGAACACAGTGCAATCATATTCTTTATTACTGGATGAAATATTCTTTATCAGTGATCAATTCGTTCTTGAAGTAGGGAACATTATTTAATAGATTTGTTACCTATTTAATTGAATTGAAAATCAATGATTGATGATCTTCTTATTTGTTGTGTTTTATTTTATTTACATGACCTTGATCTCAAATAGCAAACTTGAACAATTTTGTTGATATCATATATACCCTTTCTTCACCCTTGATTCCAATATTAATAATCATTAGACCAGATCACACCATCTAACGATGGTATCACCTTGTTCTTCTGATTTTCTCCCCACCATTCATCATGTTCTTCATCATTGTCCCACAGGGTCATAGTTTGACATTATCTAGTAAAATTTAGGTTTAATAAAAACCCTATATTATTGGAGAATATGTGAATGATTAGAATAATAGTGTTTTGTTAGTGGATAAAGGTGTTTTTTGGGATGGGTGTCATAGTTTTGTGGATGATGGCCCTAAAATATGATAGGATGCTTCATGGATTATCGAACTAGTGTTCATGGCTTCAATTTAGCTCCATTGGATGATAATAATTATCGGTTGAATGACCTACATTTGATTTTGGGAATTTTAGACAAGTTATTTAGCTGTGGAATCAGTGAACAATATGGATATGGAATCCATGTGAATTATATCCATTTTCTAAAAAATACTGATACACTTGGGAGGAACATCAGAAGAACACATGACATGTAGTCCCCATACTATAATTAATAGGGTTTCAGGTGAGATAAATATAACATGCCATGTTGTTGGTCCTATATTCCATGTGACCCTACTCAAGTACCCAATCCATGTGATGAAGGCACACCCCTAGGAAAGAGTGTCAATATAAACATTGTGTACCCTGAGGGACACTTAGTGTAGAGACGCATGGATAGATGATCTATGTTCCTTGTTCTCAAACCCAAAGCACTAAAGTATGTCCATGATACATAGTAATGACCATAGTAAACAAGCACCATCCATAGTACATGGGTATGGGATGGAGGTCATGGTCATACCCGGGGAAACCAAGAAATTACATGAAATCATTTTCATGCAATGGATAGTTATAGGATAGACATGATGTGTCTAGGGGGGACTTTCCTAGGTATCCTAGAGAGTTCACATACCATGTGACCCTATATACATGCCATAAAATTTATACATAAACATCTACCTTGTGTATATCCTTCCCTTTAACTCATATTTGGGTCCACGAGTAGCCTATCATGAGTAGCATTTCACATAGAATTCAAGGGTGTACATCATTTGGGTAATAGAGATATGTCATGAGGTGATGCCAAAAAAATAATTCTCTCAGCAATGCTTAGTCGGTGGGTGTGATTAGGTGTAATCATCAGATTGCTACCAAGGTTAGTACTTGCTTTTTCTCACTCTAGCTAGTGGGTCACCCATATTATTCATATATGTAGAGACAGAACTCCCCCCACATTACCATAGGTGTGGGTCTTCTATTTGTGGAGTGGAATCCCCATATTTATCTCAAGTGGTGAGTTGGTCCTCTATTGGAGTGTTTCTCTCCCATTTGTGCTACATAGTGGTGAGGTGTGGGTCCTCCATATTCTTGAGAGGTTAAGCATGATTCATGTAAATGGGATAGTTCTCCCTTAGATATGAAATACAGTAGTGAGAAGTGTTCCCTACACTTGGTATGTTATGCAGTTACATGATTTTTTTATCATTAATGATGGGATCTTTTGATTTGTGGATATACTCTTCATTATTATTGGGTTTTGGTGATAAAGATCTCATTTTTCTCTTTTCATGGGTTTATTATGATCATATCTAATTTTGGGTTTCCTTTACCCTCTTTATTATGGGTTGAGATGAATGTTGTTTGCTTCCATTTCTTCCCCTTTATGGTTTTTTGGGAGTCCTACTAGAACTTTATATACTCACACATGTATATGTTATTCCCGCACATGTTTTGTCTTGTGCAGATGAAAGATAGATAAAAAGTGACCTTGGTGGACCTATTTTGGTGGATCATAGTGGTCCACTATGTTGACCATGTACATACATTATGGTTGGAGATTTCAAGTCAGGATCTCTTCAGTTTTTCATTTTTCATTTGTTGTCTATTTGGGACCTCATTTCATTTTGGGCTTGATTTTCCTCTTTTATATCATTTTTTACACAACTGTACTTTGATTTATTTTCCTAGAGGTTTTTTCATGCATATTTTACACTATAGATTCATAATTATTATAATATATCTCCACACTATTTCATGGATATGGTTTTTTGTGTTCATATAGTTACATTAGGATAAGTCCTTACATTTCCATATAATTCCTACTCATGGATTTTTGTCTGCCCCTGGACTATTGGAATCATGTTTAGGGTGTCACACTACACTTACGGTTGGCTAGGAAGGACACAATTGGTTAGGTCATGACATCAATCATCCAAGATCCAATGAAACTCAAGGAAACAATAGTCTCAAGGAATAATTAATCCAGATAATATGAGAGTTGTAAGTATATTAGGATAAGAACATATCAGAACTGGAACACCAATTATATCGACACTTCGATCCATTCAGAGAACAGGTCGAGAGAGCCTAAATTCCTCTAGAGAGATCCCAAAATCCAAACAGTCAAAATAATTTTGAATGAAAGGATTATAGAGTTCAAGAGGGGGGATCTTGGGACCTTAGTTAAGAAATTCATAACATTATATTCTCATATCATGGTTTCCTATTGTATTATTCTTGGTAAATAATAGCCACACAACTAATTTTGGGCCCTTAATAAGACCATATAAGATCTTCAAAGTTTGGATACATGTTTTGACAAAAAAATTAAACAACTTTTCACCCTCACCTAGGTTACTATAATAGGTTTCATGGTTCAGCCCCAGAGTTTGAAAAAGTACACACCAACCATGTTACCCCCTCTATAACTCAAAATAATGGTGAATGAGTTATTTGGAAAGGATACATTTTTTCATCTAACCTTGTGACAACCATGGTCCAATACATAAACCTTAAAAATCACCATAGGTATCATATAACAACTTGAAACAATATCCATAGAAATTGGAAACAATAAATTGTTAAAAGCCTATGAAAATTGGTAATTGGTTGTCACATATAGAGGCCCTTACCCTATACCTATAAAAACTTTCATATAATCTTCATCTACATGGTTTGTGTACATATTGGGTGTCGGAAATAATTCCTAGTAGATATAACCACAACTCCAAACATACCTCATGGTTTAATGTTCATATATTTTTTTTGGTCAAATACCGAGACACGTTTTATTAGAAGCAAGAAAGGAAATTACATGAGTCTGTAAGAGGAAATTTTATTACAATCTTTTTCCTAGAGAGGGAGAAGGTCAACCAAAAAATTGTTAATCCATGTAATGGCCTGGATGATTCCCTTGTTAGAAAGACCATCTGCCACCATATTTTCTTCACGGTAGGCATGGGTGGAAATGTATCTGAGCTCTAGAAGTGATTCAAGTTAGATCTTCCAACTCGCAGTAAGAGGTCAATCAAGATGAACCACACCATTCAAAATTGCTTGAACAATGGTGGTGGATTCACATTCAATCCAGATGTTTTTTCATCCTTTTTGTTTAACAAATTTAATGGCATGAATCAACGCCAACATCTCAACTTCAAGGGAAGAGGTGACACTGCAGCTACCATAGAAAAAACCATGTAAATGACCTTGAAAGTCTCTGAAAATGGATTCGCAACCCACAGGCCCCGAGTTTCCTTTAGAGGCACCATCCACATTGATCTTGATCCATCCCGGAAAAGAATCTTACCAGAACACCTCAAAAAAGCATTTCAGATGAGTGAAGATTCCATCAATCCTAAGACATTGTAGGATCACAAATTCACCAATCAAGTTGTCATAATGAGCTTTCTGGATCGTGGAGGCATCCCTAATGGAAATCAGAATTCTCATTTTACCTACAATAAGGTTTAAATAGTAATTATTATCAATAACGGAATTTCTATCATACCAGATAACGTATAGGAGCTCCGAAACAACAGATAGGAATAGGTTCTTGATTTTTTTGTGAAGAAACAATCTCCACACACCGTTTTAGTGGAGAGAAAATAGTTTCATAAAATAACCACATGCAATCAAACGCGTTAGTGATAAAATTCCAAAGAACAGAGGCAGTAGCACATGACAAAAATAGATGATTGATATCCTCTCTATGCCTATGATAGAAATGAAATTTAGAATAGAGTTGGATACCACAATATTGGAGACAAGTCTTAGTAGGGATACGGTTATGCACAATATGAAAAATGAGATTAAGTCTTGATGGTTTAATCCAGGATTTTTCAAACGACTTCAAACAAGAAAAATTAGACTTCGAGTTTGAGAAACAACGATTGTAAAAAAATTTGGAATCCAAAATACCATTTTGAGAAGGTTCCCAAATAAAAAATTCATATTAATTAGAGAAAGGGTAACCATCAACAACCTGCATGATAGAGTCAAGGAGGTCCAAATTACTAGATTGCATAACCTCCTTTATAGAGCAATTGATGCTATTCGGAGAGGTATTAGGAGGTAACATGGAAGTGAGGTGAGTTCCAGTCCAATTGTCAAGCCAAAATAGAATGGTGGAGTCCAAGCTAACCATCCATATAGAGTTATGTATTATGTGGACAAACGAGTTTCTAATGGAAGGCTAAAGATATGAGTTGACACAGTTCAAATTCCCTTTTTTGAGTCTCTCTAGGAATTTACTTTAAAGGAAGGATATAGATTCAGATTTATTATTGATCTGTCTCCAAGTGAGTCTGGCTTGGAGAGCCTCATTGAAAAGTTTGAGATTTTTAATACCTAGGACACCCTCCTCAAGAGGTTTGCAGCTAGTCGACCAGGGAATGGTAACAAGTTTTTGTTCCATAATACTTCTAGTCTAAACAAAGTTTTTAATATAGGTATTTACTCTTTTGAGAAGACCAAAGGGCCATTTATTGATCATAAGGGAGTAAACGATTATGGATACAATAGATGATTTAACAAGGAATATCCTGCCATCCATAGAAAGGGATTTCCCTTTCCAGGAAGAAAGTTGATTAATCACCTGATCAAAAACATCTTTGAAGTATATGGATTTATGCCTAACCCAAAAAATGGGTACTCCCAAATAGGTAAAAGGAAGGAAACATTCTTTGATGCCCAGATTTTCTATGATGTGGCATTTCCTTGACGTGGGGAAGAGTTTCCTAAAGAAGATAAAGATTTGTTCCAACTAATGGATTGACTCGAGACCTCTTCATAGACGGATAAGGAATTTTTAAGGTTAAGATTATTTCTTTTCCCCCATTGAGGAATTGGATTATGTCATCCGCATAAATAAGGTGGGTCGGAATGTTTAGATTTCTGGCCTCTTGTATAGGATGGAGTTTTTTTTATGAACAAGAGAGGTGAGAAGTCTTCTAAGATAGTCTTTTGCGATGTAAAAGAGGATAGTAGAGAGAGGATCACCTTGGATAACCCCTTTTTATCACTTAAAATATCCCTTGGGGGAGCCATAGACAAGAATGGATATTGGGGCTGATTTGAATAGAGAGTGAATCCTACTTATGAAGATAACATTAAAACCAAAACTCTGAAGGACTTTGAAAATGAAGAACCAATCGATGGTATGAAAATATTTCCTAACATTGAGCTTAATGGAAATATTGCCACCTCTAGAAACTTTGTTCAAAGAGTTGTGGCATTTCGAAGCAAGGAAAATACAATCTTGTATGGATCTACCTTTTATGAACCTGAATTGGTTCCAATATATGATTTTGTTGCATAGATAAGAAATTCTATTGATGAGGAGTTTGGTAATTATTTTATAGAGAGTTTATGATAGAAATAGGTCTAAATTAGTGGATTCTATAGGCATTGGCCACCTTGGGAATTAAGGTCAGGAATTGGGCATTGAGATAATAAGGAAGGATACCAGTATTAAAAAAAATATCTAACAAGCTTTAAAACGACTACATGAACAACCTCCCAGTGGTGCTGAAAAAACCATTATTGAAACCATCAAGACCTGGAGCACTATCAGGGTTAATATTAAAGACAATGGATTTGATTTCATGTTCAAGGGCAGTACTTAATAGAAAGAGGTTTTCTTCCTCATTGACCAAAGTTGGGATGATCCCAGGAAGAATATTATTATTAATATTTGGACCATTAAAAATATTATCAAAATAAGTGACCACATGATTAGTTATGGGTGCCTTTAAGGTATAGACATTGTCATTTTCATTAAGAAATGATAGCGGGCGACTGACTTTCTTTATCCTCTGAAGGGAATTGTAGAACTTGGTGTTTCTATCACCATTTGTGAGCCACTTAGTTTTGAATACATGTTTTTGAATATTGTCTTTGATCACCTAAAAGGGAGTTGAGCATAATAGATATGTTTATTTCATTTTGGAGATCAGAGGAAAAATAAGAGTTAGTAGAGTTATTTTGAATTTGATTAAGATCATTCTCAAGTTTGGAAATGTCCCGGTCAATTTGTTTAGATTTATCACTACACCAACACTTGAGGAAATGTTTAAGTTGCTTCATCTTGGTAATATAGGAAAAGGCATCAGAGTGATGATTCATAGATTCCAAACAACTTTGAATGAGGTAAGAGTAGTCTAAATCATCAGACCAAGCATTGTTAAATTTGAATGGAATACTAGGTTTAGTTATTTTAGAGTGAAGACTAATAAGAATAGGATGGTGATCAGAGTTTAGCTAGGGTAAGGTGATGCAAGAGATGGTGTCCCACTCATCGAGATCTGGGACATTCACTAGATCCCTATCAAGTTTACTAGAAACGACCCAATTATAATGCCTACGATACCAGGTGAATTTAGCACCTGTAAGATTGATTTTTACCAGATTGCACTCTTCTGTCGAGGCTCTAAACTCTCTAGAAGACATGGGAGAGTGAGAAAGGACTAGTTTCTCACTGGGGGAAAGAATGGCATTAACATCTCCAATCACCAACCAAGGATCATGGATGGAGTTAGCTAAAGAACAGAGATCATTCCAAAGAGGCCTACGATTTTAGTATCTGTTCTTAGCATAAACTAAGGTGAAAAAGAAATGCATGTTATCATAGTTAAAAACACAAGTGAGAAGTTGATCAGAGAAGTTGAAAATATTAACATCCTGCAAAGATGTGTGATAAAATATCCAAAGAGATTCAACACTACTACCATTATTGAAAGCACCAAGAAAATTATAACCAGCAGTAGAGAGATGCAAAAATTTCAAAGTAAAGTTAATTTTTGGCTCGGCTAGAGCTAATATTTTTGGTTTATGAGTCAAGGTAATTCTTTTAAGAACCTATAGTGTGTCAGAGTTAGCTATACCCTGACAGTTCCAAAAAATCACATCTATTTAAAACATGTTTTTGGAGCCAGAGATCCACTTTTTCTTCTTAGAACCATTTGATCCCTTGTTCCTCTTGGATCTTCTAGGCTTTGGGGAGGAGGCTAAAGGTGTCTACATAGCCTGTTTGATCATAGAAGAAGTAGACAAGATGTTAGTAGCATCTGAAACATTAAAATGCTTTATACTTCCATTTGATTTAATAGAACTAGGGTCGACTATATGACCATCATGTGTTGATTTATTAAAACTCATGTTCTGAGGAACAATAGGTAGTACAGGGTTATCCTGTTTGTCTATAGTCCCAGCAGTCATAAGAGGTGAAAAAAAAATTGGGCATCTGAGTAAACATTCAGTGTAGAAAAATTATTAGCAGTGCATGCAGGGGAAGTATGTGTGCTCACTTCTATGTTTTTTTAAACAAGAGCAGTAGGAAAATTGGAAGAAATCATACCATAACATCCAATCTTAGCAACATTTTCTTGTAGAATTTTTGTTTGGAAATAAGATATTTCTACCTCAACCTGAGCCGCATCCAGTTTTGAACCATCTACGAGTAAGGGAGCTTCTGTCCGTAAGAACTCCTAGTCAGGAACTACCATCATGTGACGGATTTTATTAATCACCATCGGAGGAGGAATATCAGGTAAGGTAAAGTCCAGAGCCAGATCAAAAAACATCTAAGACCATTTTCTTGATGTCATCCATAAT
Source organism: Viscum album (assembly GCA_963277665.1). Lineage (NCBI taxonomy): Eukaryota > Viridiplantae > Streptophyta > Magnoliopsida > Santalales > Viscaceae > Viscum > Viscum album. The sequence goes on along the minus strand of OY728145.1, from coordinate 25,082,516 downwards.
TCCATGTTCAATCTCAGTGTCTTAAACTTCTTCATCCTAATCATCCCAGGTGATTCCTGAGCTCTCCCCAGGGAAATTGGTTCTTTTAATCCAGACTTCCATGGTTTTTTTGGGAGGAAGAGAGATGACAACAGCCATAGGTTTCCTCTTCTTTCTATGATTTCCATCAGTCCATCCAACTTCGCTCAGATGTTCAACCTGACTCTTCACAACTCGAAATTTCAGGAGGGAATGACCCACAATCTTCCAAAACTCACAGTATAAAGGAATTCATTCACATTCAACCCAGATATTCATTTTGAACTCATTTTCATTTAAGGCGATCACCTCCGGAAGCTTAGAAGCGATGTCTACTTCAACCATCACCCTCACGTAAAGCACAATCTCTACATTCAAGGTTCTTTGATCAATTTTCAGAGGCGTACCTTTGCAAGAGGTGATATCATTGAGGATTTTCAGATTCCAGAAATACCAGTTAAGGCCATGGATTCGCGCCCAAATCCGCACCATAGTATTCCATGAAATGTTCGGGTTGAAAGCGTCGTCCCATTCTGAGATCTGAAGAACTCCAGGCTTCACCTGCAGGTTTCCTAACCGCCAAACTCGATCAAGCTCGTCTTTTTATTTGAGGAGCATATGAAAATATCCCTTCCCGATTGGAACAAGTTTCCAGTTTGGGAACCCCCAAATGTGTGTTATCCTCAATTTTAGTTATGGATTAGACTAAGTTGTATCGCCTTTGAGATAAGAGATTCTACCCATGATAAAAAACTGTCAAAGTCACGACTAATGTTGCAAAGCTTCAAGATCTGCTTCAACAACAAATTTTTCATCATCAAGCTTCTTTAATAGAGGAACTCACATCGCAGAGACATTGTTGGGTTCAGAACCCTTGAGCGCTTCGACAAAAGAGACTCATTTCTATCTTTCAACCATGAGAGCTTTTAATTTTTGAGCTTTCGATGCACAGACCACAGGCCACGTCTCCTATTCAGGTTCGAAATCAACCATCGAGGAATCAAACTAAAGGCAGGAAACATAATTGGAAGAGGAGAAAATCCCTAGCTTTTGCGGCGGAACTGAGAGCTATTAGGGCCTCGTCCATCTAGTAACTCTTTATCAATTACATGATCTCTGTTCTTAAGTACGTAATTCTCTAATGTTCATATATATATATATGGTTTAAATATATTAAATAATTTAATAAGATAATTTATAATAACAAATTTAAAAAGTTAGGTAAAAACCAAAATACTAAAGAAAATATTATTCCATATTTGGAGAATATTGGTCAAAACTGTGAACAGAAACCAAGTAGTATAATAGTCAAATTCATGAATTATGTAAAATTATTCCAAACATAAGGAATAAAATATGAACATTATAAAATCATTTAATATAAAATAATATCAATATAAATAAAATTACAAGTCAAATACATTGATCAAATATCATTATCTCAGGTTATACCCTAACCCAAGGGTTCCTTGTTGTTAGAAAAACTCATGGTATTTACAAAAAGGAAGAACCCAAGGGATTCCAAAAAAAACTACTGTATAGAAATTAACCACCTAATTATTGGTCTAGTCTATAACATCCCAAGAAATTAAATCAACACTATGCTTGATAGCGTACACAACACACACTGAAGAGTTTACACGAACCATAATATACTACTAAAATATATCTATTTAGAAATCAATGTTATAACCTAGAAATTGAATTTTTTAGTATGAATTATAATAATCACATTCTTAAATTTTTTTATCCAGGATAAAGAAAATATTTTGATAAATATGTACTTAATTTTTGGTATTGTCTTTATAGGCGTCGAAAATATTTTTTCCAAGATAATAATTTTTATTGATTTCTTAACAAATAAAAAAATAATTTTTCTTATGTTTATAAATTTTAATTGAAAAAATGAACTAATTTTTTTTAACATGTAAAATTAAACTTAGAATGAATTTTAGGAATTTTTATAAAGAGTTTTTTTTAATATATAAAATTCATGTTTTTATTAAAAACAACCTTTTAATTTGAATCATTTAAAAAGTTTTTTTTGTTCTAAAATGGTTTAAATGTAAAATTAGGTCAATTATTTTATTATTAATCCAATTATGTTTATTTTATTTTATTTTATATTTAATTTTTTTATAAAAAACATTTAATATGTATGAAAATAGATTCATTGTTAAAAAAAATTAATAACTTTTGTATGATTAATTTTAAACTAAATTAGTCTAATTCTTTGATTTTAATTTAGAAAAAATGATTTGATATTTAGAATAAAAATTATTAATATTATATAATATGGAAAATTTAATTTTTTTCCATAATTAATAGTAAAGATAATAAATATTAATTACCTCGGTTAAGGTTAAAGTTGGTTTATCAGGGGTTAAACTAAAATGATAAGAGATAAAATTACATAAAAACATTTAGACATCCTATTTCATAGTGATATTAACACCATATATCATATAATGTGTGATGATGATCAATTTCTAAGACTTTTGGAATCTGTAAAATGCGGGTATAGCATTTTAATTTAAAAATGTGAAGTGTTTCTTTTCTTCCACTTATAAAAGGGACCCCCCCCCCCCTCCAATCCATTTTGAACTTCAATAGACTTGTGTTTTTGAAATTCCCTAACCAAATACATTCTGTAAGTCCATCACCTAATTCTAGGAGTCCTTATTTTGACTAGAAATCCGATCTATTGAGGCTTTTGTTGTAATCATAAAAGAGGTGGTATGAAGAAGAGGTATCATTCTTAACGGAGCATCTTTATATTATTTCTTCTTCCACCTTATTCCACTATTACTGAATAATTATGGTATAATAAATTAAATATACCTCATAAAATAATATTTTGTTATTTTTATTAAATAAATAAAATTAGAATCCTCTTCCATTAAATGGAAATCAAAATAATCATTCATGTGTATGGAGGACTACCGCCTCATGAAATTATATAATTTATTTTCCATCATCACCTCTCATAGATATTTATGATGTTGGATTTAATATTTATATATGAAATTCATGGAATATTAATAAATCTATAATATAAGTTGATATCATATAATTTATTACCTTATCATCCATGAAAAATGATAACTTCGTTCATGTCTAAGGTGAATTACCGCCTCGCGAAGTAATGTATTTTGTTTTTTAACCACATCCCAATAATGGAATTGTTTGTTTATTTGAAAAAAATAACATGATATTTATGATATTATGATAATTCAATAAATATATAATAATACATATCTTATTTACATCATTATTGTTGAAAAATGTAAACATTTGACATGTGTAAGAATTAACTTCTGTGTCTATGATTATAACATAATTCATTATTTATAAACAAAATTTGTGGTTATTTTTTTAAGCAAATTAGGTATAAAAATAATAATCGTTTCACGATTATTGTTTTTGATATTATTGAACAATGACCCATCTTATCATAGTTAACATAGTGATGTTGTTTAGAAATTTTGTACTGGGAATCCTCAAAATGCACAATGTAGACATAACTGATTATTTAATTAAACAAATAATTAAAGTAAATGAATTAAATTGTTTACGTAAAAGTGAATAAAACATAAAAATGGTTATTAAGAAATAAATAATTGATATATGTTTATTATACATGAGATAAAATATATACATGAAAAAGTATAGAGTCGAGGTAAGGGGTTCATCTGAAAACACAATTCTTTGAGACACATGTTCTTTTTTTCTCCTAATTTTTTTAAATCATGTATGCACTACCTTATTACATTTTATTTCATTATTCCTTCAAATTTACTGATATTTTTTTTCACAACTCACTTACTTCATTCATGGGAGTTATGATTCCAAAGTTATAAAGCATTAATGATTATGTTTCAATGTAATTTTAGTATGGATTGTTTATGCTTGAATTTAAATTGTAAGAACGTATTTGATAATTTTATAATAAATTTTTTATTTAATTATATTGTGGTTGTTCATGAGAGTTTAATGAAATACTACAATTTCTCTGTCTTTCGTTCCTAAAATTAATGATAATTTTTTTGAAAATTTGACTTCATTTATCTCATCGGTCGATAATCTTTTTTCTTTTATATAAATATTTTATAAAAAATATTATCAATACTATTTTTAACATTATAAAATTATTTATTAAAGACATTACTAATTTTTTTTTTATAAAATTTTTTCAACCATATATTCTTTTCATTTTCTAAACTATGTCCTTTTTAACCATTTTACAACATTCTAAATGGAATATTTTTTAACTTATGTAGAATATACCAAATTACCATCTATCATGACCACTAAGTTAATTGAAACTTCATTTATATGTTTCCATGGTAATTTTTAATTAAATTGTTTTCTATAATTTTTGAGAAATATTTTTATTTTGAATAATTAATTTCAAAGTAAAAAGGGTATTTTCATCATGAAAAATCCCATGCGATATTATAAATTAATTTTCATCAATGATGAAAACCATTGGTGTTATGGATTGCTTCTAAATTATATATATATTTCTCCCACATATATAAATATCATATTATCCCTTATATTATTGTTATAATACATTACATTTTTTCATTTCCCAAATTCCATTATTCTGAAATTTCCATTGATCATGATATGAGGAATGATTATAAAACACATTTTTATTTCCATGGGTATTTATTATGTAATTCCTTATTATTGATTTCCATTATGGATAACACTTAAATCTAGAAAATGATATGATGGGATAACCTATAGCACTCCAATTATTTGGATAAAGCTTTGGACTCATGAGACATCGTGTAAGGGATTAAGGAGTAAACCTAATCCATTATCGGAATTTTCTACAATGTGATTTTTCCTTCGAAGTTAGCCTTGACTTGTGTTTATCGAATGTTATAAATATTTTTAAAAATTCCTATATTTCAAAGATATTATGATAGCATGTTCTTTATATTGTTCTCATATGTGATTACTTATGTGCATTCTCTTTTGTGATAAAATGTTATATATTTGACCCACGCGTTATGGTTCATTGTCATGTTCATTCCCTTACTGGGATTTTTATCTTAAACCTTTTTTCTTTTTATTCCTTAGTTTATCCCATGTAGTTTTGGGAGAATAAATGATGTTATGGTATCATTACAGATAATAATAATAATGAACCCAATCTTCTAAAGAAACTAGATATCACTATCTTTGGTTTGTTATAAATATAATTTTATTTTAAAAATAAAGCTATTTTATGTGAAAAATGATTCTATCACTATAATTTTTTCAGAGAAAGGCCTAGTTTTTTTATCATGCAGAGAGTAATTTATTAAGAACCCTAGGGATAATTATAAAGACAAGACTGAGTATAGAAACAATTATTTATAATTTTTATAAAGTACACATAGAGTGGGTTACAATAAATTACATATCTATATAGACACTACAAGTGGATGTGGATTTGATACATTTGTACTTAGGTGTAATAACCCCAAAAAAGAGCATTGGGATTGACTCTATTTTTACATGGGGCCCGGAAATGAGCCTTGATTCATAGCTAGCTTAACACTCCAAAGTTTTATGTTTTCTAAATTCACACACTCTTTATGAGCCATTATCGAGGACGTAAGAAAATTGATAGGGTAGAAAACCTAATAGGAAGTGTTATAAAGGATGTCCTAGTTTTTGAGAGGTCCAGTTTGGGATATGAATAACACTGAGAGGGGGAGTGAATTAGTGTTGAGGACTTTTTAAACCAATTCCAGCTTTTTATTCCCCTTCTTCTTGACCCGTTAGGATCTCGATTATATTATTCTCTTTTTATCTATCGTATGAAATTTTATGAAAGTAGTAAATATAGGACATGTTATTTTTACTAAGTCTTATACACAATAAGAGTAGCTAATCCTTGTCATGGTATATAAATAATCCTGACCACACTGCCATAGGAAAAAAATCCTTTGAATGTGGTTACAATGAGTAGGATATACCCTTACACTCATGGGGAACTTTGAAAAAAATTCAATAGTGCAAGTTTTACAGCTCTTGGTTGGGTCTTAATACTACATCCCTAGACAGTGTTCTCATTGCTGATAAGGGTTTTGTAACACCAATAATATCTTACACCTATTGAGAAATGTTGATTCCATAGTATTTCTCTATTCTTCCACAACCTTATTCTTTACTTTGTTACTTTATTAGCAGTATAAAATTAACCCTTAATTCTTTTTCACAACATAAAACTTGATAACTCCACAATCATGTTCTCCTTCTTCTTTAGTGCAAACCTAACTACACTAAAACCTCCTCTTTTGATTTATAGAAGCATAGACATCCTTTTTTATTAGAAAATAAATAAATATAAGATTAACTTAGCATTATCATAATTAATTATTCTACTTTGATACACAATATTAACAATGAGTGTAGTATTAGTTCTATTTCCTTATTCTTGGTGTAGTTTATTGTCACAACCCTTCCTCGGGGCTCATGCGGTGACTACCCCAAGCCCACATTCCAAAGGCCAGGGGCTGGCAACTAGCACCAAAGGCATAAATCCTGATAAAAGGGAAGGCATTGCCTTTATAAAGTAAACAAACACCACAGAGTACGCAAGCTAAAGTAAACACTAAGTAAACTGAGTACAAAAGTAAGTGTTGGAGAGTAAATGGGCCAGAATACAAACACAACTGAAAGCAAAGTACAACTGAAAATAAAGTACAGTGGCAGAAAAGTAAAGCAGCAACACCAATCCGTCCACTGGAATTCCCACCTGAAGGTTGGGTACAGATAGTCTCCTCAGCTCCTCGGGTCCGGCCATCCACTCCGTGTACGTCCCGTCCAGTGATCCTTCTCCAGGTACCGTCTAGCTCCACATGCCTCCACCTCGATCAGCGTTGTCCATCGTCTGCATCCAACACAACGTAGTGCGGGCATAGCCTGTGTAGGGGTTGAGTATACGATACTCATTTGGGACCTCGAGACTCTCGAAGATCTCCCAGAATCCACAAAGGATAAACCACAAAGGAAATATACAATCACGAAGTATCAACCAACTCTACTTAGGTATATGCCCATACATATACCTATGTTATCAATTCCAGCTTGGCTCAAACACACGAGCCTAAGTACTAAAAGTCCACACAGGAAAGAATAACCCAAACCACATAGGAAAACACAACCCAATCCACACAGGAAAGCACAACCCAATCCACACAGGAAATCATGAAATTCATATCGATGACAATGATTGAAATTCAAGACTCATCTCACATAGGTATACTATTCATGAAGAGGGGTGGTGATGATTGATGTATCCTCTGAATCATCTCCTCTACTGAACCCACGTAGGATCCAAGTACAGATGTCATCACTGCCGAACCCACGTAGGATCCAAGCACAGTAACCATCGCTGCCGAACCCACATAGGATCCAAGTATAACAGTCATCACTTCCGATCTCATGGAGGATCCAAGTACAGTCGTCCTCACTGCCGAACCCATGTAGGATCCAAGTACATTCGTCATCGTCGTCGCAGTCACAGCCAGCTCTAGGGTTCCCGCACATAGCATGCTCGATTCCGGGAGGGTCCGCTCCACGAGCCAAGGGGGGTCGATACATCAACTGACACGAAGTCTGGAGTTGATGTATCCCAAAGTTCCGTCTCATCGAAAGGAACTCAACACAACAGACGGCGTGTCAATCGGACGCCCGGTCTGAGAGTTATTGGTTTTTTTGCCCCAGGGGCCCGGTTGGTTTTTAAGATAAAACCAACCGTATTGTACTCCTACTGCATCAAAACCTTGAGATAAGTATGCCAAAAGAACCATCTCACTAAGAGGAATCTAATGATGTTGATGGCACATCAATCAGGCGTCCGGAGATCAAGTTATAAGTATTTCTGCTCTGCAGGCCCGATTTCTTTTGTGTTCGAACCAACTCGGTCATACCCAAATTTCTCTGAAACATTGAGTGTAATATACCAAAATGACCGTATCAATCCAAAGATCCCAACTCAACTGACGGTGCATCGATCGGAGGTTCATATCCCAACTTATGGGTGTTTGAATGGATCTGTCTGAAAATAGGGGGTTTGGGCTCGGTCCGACCCGACCCAATACCCCCTGGGTCGGACCAAACCGGGTTGACCCACCCCGGGTCCGGGTTTGGCCCAATTGGGGGCGGCCCAGCCCAGAGCTGGCGGTTCAGCCCGGCGCGGGCGGTCCGGCCCGTGGCTGGGTGCTCGGCTCATGGCCGAGTGGGGCGCAAAGGGGGGAGCCGCCCCTAACGTTGGCCGGAGGTTTCAACCCCCAGCTTTTCTGGAACAGTTGGCCATTAATTCTGGACTTGTGTAACCGTGGGACCCGAGGGGGTCCTGCCTCCAGGTGGCGCCGGCGGCCGGCCGAGCCCGGCCGCCTCCTACTAAACTGTTGCGGCTCTTCCTTGGCCGGTGCGGCGTGACGGCGCCGTGCCCCTCCGCCGTGACCCGCCCCGGCCACGGCCCCTAGATGCTCTGGCACGGCGCAACGGCACCGCGCCCCTTCTCCACAGCCTGCTCCTAGCCACGGCCTCTTTCGGTCTCACCAGCGCGACGCGACTGCGCTGCACACCTCCACTGTGGCCTGCTCCGGCCGCGGTCCTCTTCGTCCCTGCGCGGTGCAACAGCACCGCGTCGCCTCCGTTTCAAGCCACAATGAAGATCAGCAATAAAAGGGGGGAGGGTCGGTCATGTTTGTGCGGTCCGATCTCCTCCCGTGATATCGATAACAAGCGGCCAATCATTAGATAATGAATATCATTAAATAATACTTGAACGAAGAATTAACCCCTGCCTCAACACAAGTTATCGAACAATGAGCGTTGCGGAAAACGGCATCACGAGGTGAGGTTCCGTAAATGTTGACGGAGAGCGTCTGCGGAGGAAGCAGCGTCTCTCTTACTTTTTCGCGGAGAGAATATTTTATGGTGTGACGTTGTTGGAGAGTTTCCGCGTCGGTGCCTCCTCCTTTGTCATGGAGGAAGAAGAGGACATAAGAAACTGGTTCACCGAATCGATGATCCTTGACGAAGTGTTTTCGTTCTTCGTTGAGGATGGAGTTCTTCAAAAATAACTCAAGAGCTCTCTCCCCTTTTCTTAGCACAACAAAATCAAACCAAAATAAAATAAGGCTTTGCCTTATTTTATTTACTCATGCCAATCATTTAAAAACTTCAAAATTCAAAAACAACAATTACTTAATTAATTAAACTTGAGTTGTCTAATTAATTAGATGTTATGTTGACAAGATTAATGGGGGGGAGAGAGAAGAGTTACTCACGTAAAGGGGGAGTTAGGGAAAGTGAGGAGTTTGGGACTCGTGTGGGACCCACCTCACCTTTAACACCTCAAGGGTAGTTAGAACTAGTGGTTCCCATCCCAGCTCCCACACATAGGATTAAACCACTTAGAATAAGAAAATAAAATTGTAACACAATTTTATTTTCCTCTCTATTTAATCCACATTCTTTTTACAACTCCTACCAAGCAAACGCAACTCCAGTAAAGGTCTTCTTAAGCAATTACTGACGCTGTGGTTTCATCAGTGCCCTCGGATTTCAATTCCAAGCACCAGTTTAAAAGATAGAAAAACCCGCTCGTTCGTTCACTAAATGTACCTGAGCTAAACTTTGGAAATTGATTTTGGGAACTTCGGGCCTCGAAATCAGGTGTCGTCATAAACTGCGTACTCGTAAAATCCCAAAGAATTTAAGAAAAAAAATTCCTTGAAGTTTACGGGTCTTTACATTACTCCCACCTCAGGGATTTACGTCCTCGTAAAGATACATCACAAACTAGGGAAACAAATGAGGGTACTGAGCATGCATCTGAGCCTCCCGCTCTCATGTGCTCTCCTGGAGGTTCTCGTGCTGCCACCTAATGTGCACTGGAGGAATTGACCATCCACGTAGGACCCACTTTTGTGATCCTCGATCTCCACTGGAACCTCCGTAAAAGTCATCCTGTCATCGATGTCCAGCTCGCCGTGATCAATGATATGCGTCGGGTCGTGCACGTATCTCCTGAACTGAGATACGTGGAAGACATCGTGCACCCGTTGCATCTGAGGTGGAAGAGTATGGAGATAATCCACCTCACCTATTCTGCTAAGAACCTGAAATGGTCCGATGAAGCGCGGAGATAACTTTTTGACACGACCAAATCTCCATAATCCATGTCGAGGTGAGACCTCTAAGAAAACGTGGTCACCATCCTCGAACTATAGTGGTCTCCACCTCCTATCAGCATAGGACTTCTGTCATCTCTGAGTAGTCCTCATCCACTCCTGGATGATCTGTACCTTCTCCGTCGTGGCGTGGACCATCTCTAGTCCTACGAGTGCTGACTCCCCAGGGTTAGTCCAGCACAGAGGTGATCTGCATGGTCGGTCGTACAATGCCTCGTATGGTGCCATCACGATGGTGGAGTGGTATCTATTGTTGTATGCAAACTCCACTAAGGGTAGGTGATCCTCCCAGCTGCGACCAAAGTCGAGGACACATGCACGGAGCATGTCCTCGAGAGTCTGAATGGTCCTCTCAGTTTGACCATCCATCTAAGGGTGAAAGGTGGTGCTCAGGTGTAGCTGCGTCCCAAATGCCTCCTGCAACCCCTTCCCAAGGTGGGAAGTAAAGTAATCATCTCGATCGGAGATGATAGACGATGGCACACCAGGAAGCCATACGATCTCCTAAACGTAGAGGCATCCCAATCTCCCCATTGAGCCCTGCTCTCTAATAGGTAGAAAGTGGGCCGACTTAGTGAGTCAGTCTACAATCACCCAAATGGAATCGTGTCCTCTAGAAGTACGTGGAAGCCCAGTCATGAAATCCATATATATCCCATCCCACATCCACTACGGGACCTCCAAGGGTTGTACCAAGCCTGGTGGTACCTAGTGATCCTCCTTCACCTACTGACAGGTGAGGCATTGAGAAACGAACTATGCCACAGCCTTCTTCATACCCGGCCACCAGTGCTGTCGTCTGAGATCCTGGTACATCTTCTCTACCTCTGGATGTACCACCAAAGGGGAAGTATGAAACTCCCTCATCACCTCCTCCTGCAAAGCAGCTGGTACCATGGTACGTCCTCTGAAAAGAACGACGTGCTCTCCTCCTACAGAGAATCCATCAGGTTCCTGTCCTGAGGATATCTGTGCATGTTGCATATCACAGTCAACGTCCTCATGATGTGCCTCTCTGACCCGCTGAAGAAGTGGTGGAGTGACTGTGAGTGACTAAAGAAAGGCTGCCCCATCTCTATCCACGAAGGATATCTAAAAATTGGCTAACTGCTCTATCGCCTCTCCAAGTAGCTGAATGTCCGTCCTCTTACTGAGAGCATCAGCTACTACGCTCCCCATCCTATGAGTATAGACTATCTCAAATTCATAGTCTTGGTGGAACTCGAGCCATCTCCTTTGTCTCAGGTTCAGGTCCTTCTGCGAGAAAATGTACCTGAGACTCTAGTGGTCAGAATAGACTATAAAGTGCTCGCCCATCAGATAGTGTCACCATATCTTCAAGGCGAAGACCACTACTGCTAACTCTAGGTCATGGGTAGCGTAGTTCTGCTCGTGCTGCCTCAACTGTCGTGATCCGTAAGTGATCACTGCCCTCTCCTGTATCAGTACACACCCGAGTCTGGTCCCTGATGCGTCGTAGTAAAATATGTACCCTACTCCCTCCTCTGGTAACCTCAATATGGGTGCACTGGTCAATCTCTGTCTCAACTCCTGGAAGCTCCACTGACATCTATCTGACCACACAAAGGGTTTCCCCTTCTTCGTCAAAGGTAAAAGCGGTTCTGCAACTCTGGAGAAGTCTGGAACAAACCTCCGATAGTACCCAAACATACCTAGGAAACTCCGCACCTCTGTCACGCTCCTGGGTGGCTCCCAAGCTAGCACTGCCTCAATCTTCGTATGATCTACTGCAACTCCCACCTCAGAGATGAAGTTCCCCAATAAGTGGACCTCTCGAATCCAAAACTGGCACTTTGAGAGGTTACCATAAAGCCGGTGATCTTGGAGTGTATCAAGCATAGCCCGCAACTGGTAGGCGTGCTCCTCCTCAGTAGTCGAGTAAATCAAAATATCATCGATGAAGACTACGACAAATCGATCGAGGTAAGGCTAGAAGATCTTGTTCATGAGACTCATGAAAACTACTGGAGCATTGGTTATGCCGAAAGGCATAACCAAGAACTCATAGTGGCCATATCGATACCTAAAGTTCGTCTTCTATACATCCTCGTCTCCAAATCAGAGCTGATGATAGCCTGACCTAAGGTCTATCTTCGAAAACCAGCGTGCTCTCTTGAGATGATCGAAGAGGTCATCGATCCTTGGAAGTGGATACTTGTTCTTCATGGTCACCTGGTTCAGGTGACAGTAATCGACACACCATCTCAAGCTCCTGTCCGCCTTCTTTGCGAACAATATCAGGGAAGCCCAGGGTGAAACACTGGGTCGGATGAATCCCTTTCCCTACAAGTCTTCTAGCTGTACCTGTAGCTCTCGAAGCTCAACGGGAGCCATCTGATATGTTGGAGTAGATATCGGGGCTGCCCCGGGGTACATGTCAATATAGAAGTCTACCTCTCTACAAGGGGGTAGTCCTGGAACTTCATCAAGAAAAAATGAATGTATACTAATCCACCACAACAGGAAAAATCGGACACCACATGTCAACTACTCCTAGGATGAGGCAAGCCAACTGATGTGTGATCAGTTGTCCTCTCCTCTGCATGAGTCCATCCTATGCTGAAAAGGCTCCCTTCTTGCCAGTGAAGGTGAACCTACTCCCATCAGTGCGGACACATCGCACCTTGCACCTAATACAGTCGATCTGAGCAAGGACTGTAGATAACCAATTCATGCCCAAGATGATGTTGTAAGGCCTCGACACTACTAAATGAAGATCTCAGCCAAAGTTCTCACCTCCTATAGTAAGATCACTCTACCGGCACCAGTGCGTAATCGTCGAGTCTGCTCCCGTAGGAGTCTCTAGCCGTAAGGATCAAGCCAATGGCTTCGTCGGAATCTCTGAGCTCCGAACAAGGGCAGCGGAAATAAAAGAATGACTCTCTCCTGTGTCTATAAGAACTACAGAAAGGGTGGAGTAGACACAGATAGTACCTTGAATCATATATGGTGCATCTTGGTCGTAAGGCTCCACTACTTAGAGCTGGGCCTATCTCTGTCCGCCATATCCCTGTGGTCGGGGTGGACCTCCTGGTGGTGGTGGAGGTAGAGCCTCAAAGCGTCTCCCACCACCCGCTGCTCGGCCAGCTCCTCTGCCTCATCCACCTTCTCCCTGCAGACCGCCATGGTCGAACCTCTGCCTCTTCCTGGGTGGTCCCTCAACTATCGGATGCTCCTCTGCATGGTGGGTCGGACAGTCCCGAGCCATGTGGCCCTGTCCGCCGCATGCATAGCACTGTGTGCCTCTCGTATGATTGGCTCTACTGCGTGTGTCACACACATCTGAACCAGTGTCCTGAGGTTGTCCGCCTGATGGTCTGGTCCGCTTGGACCCCTGTGACATCCGTCGACTGCCAGCTGTAGAAGACTTCTCTACGTGCTGCCCTGCAGTAGGTCTCGCTGCTGGTGTAGGCTCAGCAAGGAAGCTCTCCACGAGAAGGGCTTGCTCCAGTACTCCTGCCTGCGTCGGAATGCTGAGGGAGCTCATCGATGCCCTGATCTCATGCCTTAGTCTCTGCTCGAAGTTCTGGGCCTGTAAGAATGGGTCCCGTACCATTTCTATGGAATAGCGAGAGAGATCAGTAAATTTCACCGAGTACTGGGCTACCGTCATGCTGCCCTGCTGCAGCTACAGTAACTCCTGAATGTGCACCGTACGGAGGGTGGCTGGAACAAACTCCCAGCGGAAGAGGCTCTCGAAGTCCTAACAAAGGAGAGATGACTCGTCATGCACCTAGAGCATCAGGATCTACCATCTATTAGCTGTCGCGTGTAGGAGACTCGCCGCAAGGATCACCATGAGTTCAGCTGGTGTCCCTACTAATCTGAAGATGCAAACAACAACCTCCATCCAATCATCAACTGCCAGAGGGTCCGTCTTCCCGTAGAACTTGGGCGGTCTATGACGCTGAAACTTGTGCAGTGCACTAAGGCGACGTGCACTCTCAACTGTTGGGGCTGGTGGCATTGGTGGCTCGACGAGTAGAGGTACCTCCGGTTCCTCTTCTATAATGGGGACCTGCACCGAGGCCTCGTCACTTGGTGGGCTACTATCTCGCACAAATCTCGGAACCCTAGATGACTGTCATCGTGGGGCCATCCTGAAAGGAAACAGATGTTCCACGGTCAATACAGTAAACCTGGTGAGATGACACAAGTAATCACAAAGAAAACTTTGAAACACACATGCAATCAATGTTTTTGTGCATTGAGTCAGAAATCATAAGTCAAGGTCCTAGTGTATGGATACGTCGGCTGCCGCACCAACACTGGACTCCCTGGACTGATAACCACACTCAATACTCTTAACACTATTGCTTCACATTGAAGAAAGATCAGAGTCTTGAGTTCTGCGGTAGAACCGAACTCCTCTGATACCAATTTGTCACTACCCATCCTCAGGGCCCTTGTTGTGACTACCCCAAGCCCGTCTTCCATAGGCCAGGGGCTGGGGACTAGTACCAAAGGCGTAAATCCTGATAAAAGGGAAGGAATTTCCTTTATAAAGTAAACAAACACCACAGAGTACGCAAGATGAAGTAAACACTAAGTAAACTGAGTACAAAAGTAAGTGCTGGAAAGTAAATGGGCCAGAATACAAACCCAACTGAAAGTAAAGTACAACTGAAAGGAAAGTACAACAGCAGAAAAGTAAAGTAGCAACACCAAGCCGTCCACTAGAATTCCCACCTGAAGGGTGGGTACAGATAGTCTCCTCAGCTCCTCGGGTCCGGTCGTCCACTCCATGTATGTCTCATCCAGTGCTCCTTCTCCAGGTACCATCCAACTCCACAATCCTCCACCTTGATCAATGTTTTCCATCGTCTGCATCCAACACAACGTAGTGCGGTCATAGCCCATGCAGGGGTGAGTATATGATACTCAGTAGGGACCCCAAGACACCCGAACGTCTCCTAGAATCCACAAAGTATAAACCACAAAGTAAAGACACAATCACGAAGTATCAACCAACTCTAATTAGGTATATGCCCATACATATCCCTAAGTCATCAATTCCAGCTTGGCTCCAACACACGAGCCTAAGTACTACCAGTTCACACAGGAAAGCATAACCCAAACCACATAGGAAAACACAACCCAATCCACACAGGAAAGCACAGCCCAATCTACATAGGAAAGTATGACATTCATATCGATGAAAATGATTTAAATTCAAGACTTAGCTCACACAGGTATACTATTCATGAAGAGGGGTGGTGATGATTGATGTAGCCTCTGAATCATCTCCTCTGCTGAACCCATGTAGGATCCAAGTATAGATGTCTTCGTTGTTGAACCCACGTAAGATCCAAGTACAGTAACCATCACTACCGAACCCACGTAGGATCCAAGTACAGTCATCGTCACTATCGAAGCCACGGAGGATCCAAGTATAGTCGTCCTCACTACCGAACCCACATAGGATCCAAGTACAGTCATCATCGTCGTCGCAGTCACAGCCAGCTCTAGGGTTCCCGCACACAGCATGCTCGATTCCGGGAGGGTCTGCTCCACGAGCCAAGGGGGTTCGATACATCAACTGATACGAAGTCCGTAGTTGATGTATCCCAAAGTTTCATCTCGTCTAAAAAAACTCGATGCGATAGACGGCGCGTCAATCAGACGCCTGTTCTGACAGTTATTGGTTTTTTTATCCCAGGGGCCTAGTTGGATTTTAAGATAAAACCAACCCGAACGTACTCCTGCTGCATCCGAACCTCGAGTGAAGTAACTAATAGGAATCCAATGAAGTCGATGTCACATCAATCGGACGTCCGAAGCTCAAGTTATAAGCATTTCCACTCCGCGGGCCCGGTTGGTTTCATGTTCGAACCAACTCGGCCATACACAAATTTCTCTGAAAACCTGAGTGTAATATTGTAAAATGACTGTCTCGATCCAAGTATACCAACTCAACTGACGGTGCGTCGATCGGAGGTTCATAGCCCAAGTTATGGGCATTTGAATGGATCTGTCCGAAAATAGGGGGTTCAGGCCCGGTCCGACCCGGCCTAATAGCCCTGGGTCGGCCCGAACCGGGTCGACCCGACCCGGGTCCAGGTGCAGCCCAATTGGGCATCGTGACCCTTCGTCGCGGCCCGCTTATGTCCACGGCCTCTTTTGGTATCACCAGCATGGAATGACGGCGCCACACACCTCCGCCGCAGCCCGCTCCGGCCGCGGTCCTCTTTGTCCCCATGCGGTGCAACGACACCGCATCGCCTCCGTTTCAAGACACAATGAAGATTAACAATAAAAGGGGAGGAGGAACTATCGTGTTTGTGTGGTCCGATCTCCTCCCGTGATATTGATAACAAGCGGCTAATCATTAAATAACGAAGATCATTAAATAATACTTGAACGAAGAATTAACCCCTACCTCAACACAAGTTGTCGAACGATGAGCGTTACGGAAAACGGTGTCGTAGTGTGAGGTTTCGTAAACGTCGACGGAGATCGTTCGAGGAGGAAGCGGCGTCTCCCTTCCATTTTCATGGAGAGAAGATTGTATGGAATGACATTGTTGGTGAGTTTCTGTGTCGCTGCCTCCTCCTTTATCATGGAGGAAGAAGAGGACGGAAGAAACTGGGTCACCGAATCGATGATCCTTGACGAAGTGTTGTCGTTCTTCGTTGAGGATAAAGTTCTTCAAAAATAACTCAAGAGCGCTCTCCCCTTTTCTTAGCACAAAAAAATCCAACCAGAATAAAATAAGGCTTTTCCTTATTTTATTTACTCATGCCAAGCATTTCAAAACATCAAAATTCAAAAACAACAATTACTTAATTAATTAAACTTGAGTTGTCTAATTAATTAGATTTTATGTTGACAAGATTAATGGGGGAGAGAGAGATAGAAGAGTTACTCACATAGAGGGGGAGTTAGGGAAAGTGAAGAGTTTGGGGCTCATGTGGGCCCCACCTCACCTTTAACCTCTCAAGGGTAGTTAGAACCAGTGGGTCCCATCCCAACTCCCACACATAGGATTAAACCACTTAGAATAAGAAAATAAAATTGTAACACAATTTTATTTTACTCTCTATTTAATCCACATTTTTTGACAACTCCTCTCATGAAAACGCAACTCCAGTAAAGGTCTTCTTAATCAATTATCGGCATTGCGGTTTCATCAGTGCCCTCAAATTTGGATTCTGAGCACCGATTCAAAAGATAGGAAAACCCGCTCATTCGTTCACTAAACGTACCCGAGCTAAACTTCGGAAATTGATTCTGGGCACTCCGGGCCTCAGAATCAGGTTCCATCATAAACTGCATACTCATAAAATCCCAAAGAATTTAAGAAAAAAAATTCCTTGAAATTTATAGGTGTTTACATTTATGTTTGTTTAACTGAATAACATTTAACCCTCAATGTTATGAAAGAATGATCTTTCACATTAACCAATTAATATTTTCATGATATAAAATCTAGTTAGATCATATACATTAATTTTATATTAATATCTTATATTCAATCTTCAAGAGTGTTTTAGGTATCTCAAATGGTTCATATTGTCTCGTATTCATGCAAGCATGAATGTAGTGTTTTTCTCCATGTTCGATTGTAAAATGATTCTATAAGTGTAGATGGAATCATTAACTTATTTCTTGGTCCAAACCACTATCCACGTTGTGTTTCTTAACACACACACAATACTACTTTATTTTCTTCACTTACTTCTCTTTTCATGCACAGAAATCACTTTGGTGTTACCATCCATAAGGAATCACCACATCTTCTTTTCTTTATGAAGACTAGAATGGGTGTTGTACACTATTCACCTTCTTTATAGACACTCGGGTATCTTAAATCAAGAAAATGAGTTCATGTGTATCATGCAAGTGCACACTACCCCTATCTTCAAAAGTTCTTATTCTTATAAAAGAGAAACTCTTTAAAACAGTGTAGTTCCTTTACATGCAAACAAGAGATCCCAACCTGTGAGCATTGTACTTATTCTTTATAAAGCACCATGAGGATTTGTTTAAACCAGTCATGTGTTCATTTTATTCTTCTTCACATAAAGAATGTGAGGTTCTTCTATGCACAGGGTGTGGGGATCTTCTTCACACAACTAGGATGGTTCATGGGTCTCTCCTCTTCACGAAGCCTTGAAGGCTTGGAGAACTCCTCACTTCATGATGCATTCAAGGATCATAGGACCTACTTTCCCTTCATGAAACAGAATCTTAGAGATTCCAGATCTCTCGGGTATAATGAATGGAATCCAACTTCAACATTCTTGATGACTCTCTTTTATAAGCATGAATCAAATATTTTCACCATGTTAAAATCCCATAAGATATGTTATTTAAATGTTTTCATTGAATCTCTTGAGATCTTCATCTTCAATATCATTAACTATAGGTAATATATATGATGTAAATCCCAACATAGTTCCTTTTATTGCAATGAAAAATATTCACATGAATGTGTTCAAAATCACATGAAATATTTATTCAAAACCAATCTAGGATCATCCATGAAAATCATATAAAGGACGTGGCCTCATAAACTTTGTTTTCCATTGTCCAATCCAAGTTCTCTTCACTCCTCACATGCATTAAAGATGTTAGTTGCATGCATGATCTCTGTTCAACACCTAGACACTATTTAGATGGCCAAAGATCAGCCATGGTGGTTTCCCTTCTTCTTCAATAAGATTGTGGTGTCGTTGAGCAATAGAGGGAGGAGGATGATAGTGCTGGGTGATACAGAGGCCACAGAATATTAGACATCTTTATTTTAATCAAGTGGTCCAAGGGATGATATGAGTGACTTAGATTGCTCTTATTGTTAAAAACCCCATCCCACATCAAATCGCCTCCCACATTCTCTATTATTTATAAATAAAGAACTAAAGTGGAGGTTTATAATTCTCCTCTCCTCCTAAAAATATTTCCATGTGCCTGTTCTGTGGGTGCACTATGCGCCCACCCCTCTATGGTCCCTTGGCCTAAACTATGCTCGAGCTCACCCCATGTGCTCATGTGGGAATTCACATAGCCCTACATGTAGTTGGATAACTGTCTTCCCTAGGGTGTGGTCGGGCTAGTGTCCCACATATTCCCTCGGTCGAGGCTAGCTGGTTGACTAAGTTAGCTGCAAAATATTTTTAGGTAAACAACATATAAACACTTAGTTAAAAAACAAGTGTGTAGTGGAATTCAATATGAGATTCATAGAGACCTTAGAAATCCAATATCTTCCATAATGTAACCTTCCATAATGTATCTTCAAATATAAAACAAACTAACCACCTATTCAACCATCATTCATGGTTGTAAACAATGTATCACATTTGATACATGTATTTTGAACTTATATCTATTACAAAAATCCTCTAATTTAACAACATAGAACATTTCTCAATCCATGAATCCAATGATATGAATCCATAACAATTATCCAATATTCATCACTTCAACTAACCTCTATAAAAATTGGATCTACTTCTTCATTTTGATCATCATTTAAAAAATATAAAACTAAATACCCCTCATACAGAAAAGTAGTCTCAACAATATCCCCCTTTGAATTTTTTGGAAATACTCAATGTTCTCTCTCAAAGGAATGTGTGAATGTCAAAATGTGAATCTTCTATTTCACATTTATTGTTCCACTTTTCATTCCACTCTATCTCCCCCTTATTGATAAGAAATACATGTTCCTTGTGAAAAGGATATCAATGCATATATATGCAATATGCCATCCATCATTTCACTCTAAGTATACATGAGTTATATTCAGTGTAGAAAAAAAAGAGAATTTGATTTAGAAAAAAATGTTATCCCTTACCATTGATCATGATACCTTATGAGATAAGAACTCACGTACTTGTATTCAAGGATAGTTCACTTTAATTCAAGGATGAAATTACTAAAAGTGAAATGAATCTTTGTGAAAACAATCAACCTTAATCTACTGTACTCACTTCCACAAATGGATCAAAAACACTAAAGTGCAATATATAGGGTAAGTGGCCTTGGGGAACATCCATTTTTCATATGTCACTGAGTAATTCAAATTTACCCCCTTTGTAAAAAGTTTCTTATTTTTAATAACCAAGGATGATATATTAAGTGAGAAATACCCTTTTCAATGAAATTATCTTCAGACAATTTCCATAATAATTAGATTTAAAACTAATTGAAATAATAATTCTTAAATCTTATTCATTTGTATCCTCCTAAAGGGAAACACTTCTAATAATATTCATAATGGTTGATCTCATTAATAATGGAATTCAAAAAATTACAGTATGTATTATGCGCTAGAATGGATCTTCACCTTTGCTATCATGAATTGACAACACCCACTACTTCTTTAGGTTCTCCCCCTAAGAACTTGTTTCCCCTTAAATTTCATGTATTATATACATAAATACAATACAAAAATATTTAATGGAATAGGTTTGGTCCTCCTTATTTCATTGATATGAATAGTATGTTTGATATGGTTTCCTCAACCAAGTTTCTCTATCACCTCCAGTATTCATGCTTTCACATCTGAAATTCTGTTCTAAATTATGTTGAGGCATCATGGATCTCTTCATATCCACATATTATTTTTGTGGAAAAAAATTCTTATAAAAAGTATTCATGGATGATACATTATTACTCCTCTTGAGGATTTCTTCTTTCTCTGGTGGAAAGTTTAATCACCCTTTTTCAATGTCACCAGATTTCTTGCATCGCTCACCCATAACTTATTCAATCAAAGAGTTTCATTTTTTTGGAACATCTCATTTACTTTTCCTTCATAATGTGGAATATTTTAATTTCCTTTTTACTAGCATTATATTTTTCATATTCATGTTTCCTTATTATTTCCAAATATTTAGGCCAGATAACAAACATGTCATTTGGAAGTGTGGTAGCAAATTTGGATCTTCCACATAGGTTCCTCTAAGTGTCGTTTTTTTAGTAATTTTTTTGGATTCACCACCCTTAAAGTTCTTGGATTTAGATTCCATGGTATTCTTACCTTTCATTTTGGGAATCATCATGAGATTTTTTTTACAACATTTTTCTCATCTCTTCCAAACATAGATTCTTCATTCTTTGCTAGTTTCTGTGGTCTTATATTCTTATCAGTTTTGGATACATATTGAGATGATCATGTGAAGAACATGGGACCACTCCCATTTCATACATCATATATGTTCTCATGAATTACAAATATTTTTTAGTATACATATGATTTTGGACTAGTTGGTGTTTCTTATTCTTCTCTATCTTTCTCCCACTTGAGGTGGGATTCCATTGTGATTTTATATTTTTAGGATTTTCCCAAAACTTTATTACACAATTATAAAATATATTATAGCACCAACATTGACCCACAAGTATTTATTTATTTAGTTCTTATATGTAGTTGTTTAGGTCATATTCAAGATGTGTTGTTCTCTTTATGGGGAACCATATTCCACATTCTTCTTTCTATACACCCTAGTCATGGTGGTAAGTATATCCTCACCTTTCTTCATCTATACGTGAATTGAATCTGTATTCCAACCCGCACTGCTTGTGAAAACATATTTAGAAACATGCGTACAAGATGGTATGTATGGTACCTTGTTCTTCTCAGTTTCTTTTTATAGATAATTTAGTGAAGTAATGATCTTCTTATCACATGTTCTAGTAAATTCAACAATAGAATTCTCCCATGAACAATTAGTATTAGTAGCAACTGTTTAATTCTTTTTTGAAGTGTCAATATGTATCTTCTCAAGATTGGTCAACTGAGCTTCCAATTCTAAACATTTCATATGGAGTATGACTTTATGATCATCAATTAGAATCATCTTATTTCAAAAACATTTTTTATTCCTTAAACTTCATCTTTATGCATCTTAACTTTGTTTATAACAAAGAGTCAAGTTCCTTGATCTTCTTGAATTTTTATTCTGAATATAACTCCTTGACATCAGTGTTATTAATAATATGATCTTCAAGTGCATAGAGATTTTCTTTTAGAGTATCATTTACTCTATATTTTTCTTCAACTCCTTTAATCCATTTTGAGGAACTCGTTTAAATCTCCCCCATTATTATTTTAAAGGTTCCAACCTCTCTAGAGATATTTAAACATTCAACAATTTTTTCTTGTATTCCCTTCTACAAAACACATGTTTCTTATTCAAGCTAGGTGATATCTTCTTACATACATTTAAATACTCCATAAAAAAGGGATGCAGTTTCTTCAAGAATAATTTTCAGAATAATTCTTAATCTTTCTATTGATAATTATAGAGAATTTGTAGGTCGATCATCACCACTAGAGCTGGAATTTTCATCATGAGAATAATTTTCAAATCTACTAACATATTACTCATTATCACTTGAGGTAGGAATATTATAAAACTTTTTGTTGGAAACTTTAGCAACCTTTTCATTACTTTCCATGAATGATATGTACTCATTGAAATAAAGGTTTGGAGAACCTGATACTTCCTCTTCTTCAGATACGTGGGACATCTTCTTCAATATTCTCTTCTCTTTCTTTTTTCCTGATCATCATGGTCTTGGTAGATATGTACTTCTGCTCAGATATAGCAGAATCTTCACAAAAACTACACTCATTGTTGTCTCAAGAATGGATGTCAAATATTCAAATGAGAAAATATTCATTGTAGATAACCAATCAGAGGTGAACCATTCCCTTTGATACCAATTGAGAGGACCAGTTTGGGATATGCCTAATGCTGAGAGGGGGGTAAATCAGTGTTGAGGAATTTTTAATCTTATTCCAACTTTTTATCCTCATACCTCTTGACCCATTATTATATTTATTCTCTTATTCTCTTTTTATCTATCACATGCAAGTATATTAAAGTAGTAAAGATAGAACATGATATTTTTACATAGTTCACTACTCAATAAGAGTAGCTAGTCCTTGGAATGGTCTATAAATAATCCTAACCACACAACCACTAGAAAAAAAAATCATTTGAATGTGGTTACAATGAGTAGTATATACACTTACACTCGTGGGGAAATTTGAAAAAAATGCAATTGTATAGGCTTTACAGATCTTGGTCGGATCTTTATACTACCTCCCAAGGAAATTTTCTCCTTATTGATAATGTTCGGTAACACCAATAATGTATTACACTATTTGAGACTTGTTGATGACACAATATTACTTTTTTCTTCCACTACCTTCTTCTTCACTTTTTTAATAGCTTAGTAGCATGAAATTAACCCTTATTACTTCTTCACATCAACAAACTTAATAACTTCACAATATTCTTCTCCTTCATCGTTAGTAAAAAACCAACTTCACTGAAACCTCTACTTCTGCTTGTGAGAATAAAAAACTTCCTTTTTTAATATAAAATAAATAAATACTAGCTCATCTTAGCATCATCATAATTAATTTTTCTTCTTTAATACACAATATCAATAGTGGTTATAGTATCATTTCTCTTCTATTCTTCTCGGTGGATTTGATGTTTGTTTAATTGAATTTCACAAAAACCTCAATGTTATATAGGAATTAACTTTCACATTAACCAATTAAAAATGTCATGAATTATATCCTAGTTAGATCATTTTCATCAATTTTTTGTTGATATTTTATGTTAAATCTTCTAGAGTGTTTTAGGTATCTCATATGGTTCACTTTTTCATGTATGTATGCAACCATGCATGAAATTTATACCTCTATGCTAGGTGTCAAATGGTTTTATAAGTGTGCATAGAAGCATGCACTTTTTTCTTAATCCAAACCATAGTCTAAATTGTGCTTCTTAACACACACACAATATTCCTTTATTTTTTCACTTTCTTATCTTTTCATGAAAACAAATCACTTTGGTTAAACCATTCACAAGGATTCACTACATATAAATTTATTCATGGAAACATGAATGGGTGTAGTCCACTGTTCACATTATTCATGCACACATGGGTATCTCAAATCATTCACATGAGTTCATGTGGATCATGAATGCGCACATTACCCTAGTCTTCAAATGTTCATATTATTCTCAAAGAGACACTCCAACAAATAGTGTATTTCCTTTATTTTCAAACAAGATCAGCCAACCTGTGATTTTTGTGGGTCTTCTTCATGAAACACACTAAGGTTTTGGTTAAACTGATCATGTGTTTGTGTTATTATTCTTTGTGCAAAGGATGCATGGTTCTTCTACGCACAGGGTGTGTAGATCTTCTTCATCCGACTAGGATGTTTCATGGGTCTCTCAACTTTGCGAAGCCTATATGGCTCCCAGAAATCCTCTCTTCATGATTCCTTGAAGGCTCGTAGGACCTTCTTTCCTTTCATGAAATAGAATCTCACAGATGAAAGAATACTTAGGTGTAATAAATTGTAGAAAATTCAATAGGCTTGGTTCCTCTCCTATTATGGGTGTGAATCAAATCTTTTCACTACATTAAAATCCCATAATATATGCTGTTTAAATATTTTCTTTGAATCAACTGAGATATTCAGATTGGAAATATTCAACTATGGGTGAAGGATATGCCAAAAATCCTAGCATATTTACTTTTATTGTACAGGAAAAACATAATGTGGATGTCTTAACTATCACATGAAATATTAATACAAAATCATACTCATATCATCCATGAAAATCAAATGAATTGATTGGCCTCAACAACTTCGTTTTCCTTTGGCCAATCCAAGTTCTCTACACTCCTCGCATGCAGGAAATAAGTTAGTTTCATGAATGATCTCATTTTGACCCCTATATGATCTGCCGATATACATAGATCATCCATGGTGGTTCGGCCTTCTTCTCCAATGATACAACGGTAGCGTTGAGCATCATAGAGAGAAGCAAGATAGTGTCGGGTAATACAGAGGCCATAGAAGATTGAACAACTCTATTTTAAATGAGTGGGGCATGAGATGAGATGATCAACTTAGATCACTATGATCATTAAAAAATCCATCCCACATTGAATCACCTCTTGGTTTCTCAATGCTTTATAAATCAAGTACTACAGGGGGTTTGAAATTCTCCTCTCCCTATCCCAGTACCATCATATACAGATTTAGTGGGTGCTCTTTTTTCCCACCACTCTACAGGACCTTGGACCAAACTATACATAGTCTCACCCTGTGCACTCTTTCGGTCTTACACAAGTCCCTCCATGCGGTCAGAGGGCTAGGTTGGCTGGCTTCCCTTGGGTACGGTCAACCAAGATTCTCACAAATTCCCTTGGTTGAGGCTAGCTGGTTGTATAGGTTGGCTACCTAATTGTTTTAGGTAAACCACATATAAACACTTAGTTAATAAACCAAGTGTGTATTGGAATTAAATATGAGATTCATGGCCACCTTAGAACTCTAAGCCCTTCCATAATGTATCTTCAAATATAAAACCAACTAAACACCTATTTATCCATCATTAACTATTGTGATCTGTGTATCATATTTGATATATATATTTTGAACTTAGATCCAATTATAAAATCATCTGATTTCATAACATGGAGAATTTCTCAAGAATGGAATCCAATACTAAGAATCCATATCAATTCTCTAGGAATCATCACTTCAAAAAACCTCCATAAAATTTGGAGCTACTGTTTTATTTTAATCATCATTGACAACTTCTGAAATCAAATACAACTCATACAAAAAAGTGTACCCAACTATTTATAAACTAGAGACTCTTAATTTAGGATATACATACAATTTATAAGTAATTCATTCTTATTTTATAAGTTTCCCCATTTATATGTTAATGCATTATCATATTGTTTATTTTAATATTTGTGGTTTGGGATGGGAAATATGAAAAATGATTCCAACAACCAATGAGATGGGAAATATAATGGTTTCCCTCACAAGATACCAAACTTGATGGGAATGGAAGTTAGAAATCTGGTGATAATTTCAACTGAGATATTTCCAATTCAAATTAACATCTCGAACAAGTTGAATTTCTTAACACATCAATGAAGTTAAGGATGAAAACACATGGTAGTTCATGTGTAAATGATGATACAGAAAAGAAGATTAATTTTCATAGATGCCAAAAACATAGGAAAAGGTAACCTAGAAAATATGTTAAAGGAACTAGAAGATGATTTATGTTTGGAACATTATGGGAAAAAAGAAAATAATTTTAAAAAAAATAAAGATTCTGGTTAAAAAAATACATGGAAATAAATGACAACAAAAGGTACCATTAAAATTTCAACATCATATATATAAGGAACATAGTCATTATTTGAGTCAATGATGTATTCCAGTGATTAATTCATAATGTCCTATGTTATAAAAATAATTAGCATGTAATGATTGAAGCATATAGTTATGGGAAATCAAGAATCATGTTTTAGAATTATTTTTTATCAATGGTATTCTGGTTATAAGAATTATGAAACATCAATGGATTATTCTACAGTAGGTTTTCTTTAATGATTTACTTAAATATGTTGAAAAAACTAATTAAGTAGATATAAGATTTAATGGTAAAGTTATATTCTATATAAAAACGCATGACTGGGGAAAATACAATCTTTGTGATGAAATTGATGTTGACATAATTATAGTCAATTTAACTAACATGATATTGTGGAAAAGTATAAGCTAGATAGAAACCCTAAAACATTAAAAATGGTCATATGATGAATAATTTTATTTGTAAATAATTTCATCATATTCTTGATAACATTATTAGATTAAGGTGAATTATTAATATTATGGTCACATTTTTTCATAGTATCTGAAAATGGACAATCAAAAGATGTGTGAAAACCCATCGCATCCAGTAAGGCATTGGGATTGATCCCATAACTGAAGGGAGACATGGGTGTAGTTTCTACCACTAGCCTATGTGATGTACTACTTAATATAAAATTATTTTTAATTAAAATATTTTATAGATAAATAATATGTTTATTTTGGGAAACATATTTTAGGATAAAATATATTACGGTTTTCTAGGATTTTGAGTTGATTAATGTTATTTTGGGAAATGTTTAATTTGGTTAAGGTTTATGTAACCATGGGAAAAACATGTTATTTAACATGAGTTAATATAAGGGAATAAAAAATTTAAATAATTGAGTGTTAAGGTTTCTTAGGATGTTGGTTTATTTACTTATACAGTGATTTATGTTTATCTTTAGATTCGAATATTAATATAAATATGCATTCATTTAGGCTATTATCTTACCATGTGTTATCCATTTCTAGTTTTAGATAATTGATAAAGAAAATAGTGATATCTTGATATCATTTTGAGGAATCATGTGATCAGTTAAAATTTAATTTTAGTTCATGAGGCCCAAAAATTCATCTTGATTACTCATTGTTTTAGGAATAATAAAGTTGTAGTGGAAAATGAATAATATATGAATATATAAATTTCATGTATATATATTTCCTTATGTTCCTAGTCTAAATAGTGAAAGGATACCTCAAATTTTGGGAAATGAAATTGAAAAAAAACTATTCAGTCTCAATAAATTGATGACTATTCCTTTCTATAAAAGTATAACTCTATATCTTAAATGGATCATCTTTCCAAATCCATATTTTCACTACCCACAAATATTCTCCAATTTTAATCCTTGTTCTGTGATTACATTTTTATTTCCCTTTACCTCCTTTTAAGAGGTATTTTTATTTACCCTTTTTAAAATGTGGGTTTACCACAAAGAAATTTTTGAATTTTAAACCCTTGATGAATTAGAATATTTTCAAGTATTTGTATCATTTTCTTCTATCTATTTCTTAAAATTATTGGGTGTTTTTAAGAAAATCCAAATTTATTTATCACTTTGGTTGAAAATACTTTTTTTCCATATCCATGATTTCTAAAAAATATTTTCTTAAATATTTATAACATTATTAAAATAATTTATTAATGAAATTTTTACCCACATTTTAAATTTTATAAAATAATTTGATAGGAATCATCTTTTCATTTTATGGACTATATACTTGTTAATGTTTTAAAATAGTGTGAATGAAATTTATTTTTACCTTATACTAAATATATATAATTAACCACCATAATGACCACTCAATTAATTGAATATTCATTTAATAGTTTCCAGAGTTATTTATTTAAAGAAACTATTTTCTATAATATTTTTCACAATTCAAAATTTTTATGAAATTATTTCAAAGTGAACAGGGTATTTTCATTATGAAATATTACATGTATTCCTTTAATATAATTTTCATATAAGACACAGAATTTTAATGTTTTGGATTTTTTCTATATTATGTATAGATTACTATCTCATATATACCAAGATTATTCTCCCATACATTGGTAGGGTAATTCCTTTATTTTTTTATTTCCCAACTGACTTCGTTGTGAAATTTCTTTTGATTGTGATATGAGGAAGGATTATACAACCAATTTTTCTTTATATGGGAAATTCTTATTTTATGAATTATGATTGATTTCATTTACATGTCAGATATAAATCATGAACATGTTATGATGGGTACACATAGATATAGATCTAATGAATTGGGTAGTATCATTTGACATCTTGTATGGGATGTTGGAGTAATGTTAATCTATTATTGTACTTTTTCCACAATGTGATATTATTTAGGAAGATATCATTAAATCATGTTTTAATATTTTTATATGTTGCTACCATAATTATTATGTTTCAATGATATTACGATACCATATTCTTTATGTTAATATTCTAATTTATTAATAACATTCCTTCTCTTTTATAATATCTCGTTATACCATTGACTTACACATTATTAATACTTTCCATGTTTATTATTATATTAGGATATTTAGAAAACCCCTTTTTTTGATTTATTCGCTATGTTATTTCATGTAGTTATTGGAGAATGATAGGATTTATGAGATCATTACAGATAATAAAATTAAAAAAATTTAATCGACCCTTTATCTGATATATTATAAACCTAGTCTTCCAAAACACCAAGACTCGCAATTATTGGGTATTAATTAGTTAAAGTTTATGTTAAAAATAATGTAATAATATGTATAAAATGATGGGTCTATATGACATCACTTTATACCCTCTGCATCCTCTACAACATATTCATTACAAAACCATTGGGTTCCTAAGAATAATTTTGGAAATATTTTAGTAATGTACACTTAATCTTTCCCCTGATTCATTAATTCATTAAAACTTTGTAAATTTCCATCAAAATCAATTTTTATAAAAACTAATTAAATAAATATTTTAAGAAATACACCTAAAGACTATGATTTATTACTTAATTAATGTAATTATTTAATATGTCTATTTATTTTAGATATTTTTTCTAGCATTGAGTACCATACAAATTCTGAAGGGGACCTCATTTAAAAAAATTATATCAAGGGTATGTCAATAATTATTAGGATATGTTTAATGTATCCCAATACAATTTCCCATATCAAAAAAATTAGTGAGAAACTCCTTACTAAAATAATTATTTATTCCTCACAAATATTTTTAGAATAATGGTATATGTTTTGATAAGAGAGTCATTAGAAGATAAAAAATTTGTAGCAACATGATTATTGATTGAAAATATGAAATATGATCCATGAAACATGATGATTGAGGAATGAAAACTATGAGATATTTATTTGAGTTATCATCTATCACTATTATAGTTATATAATTGATAATTATTTTGAATGATTTTTCACTATACTGAGACATATATTCTAGGCTCAATATTTAGCATCATATTAACTTATAAAATATTGTGCTATTTTTTTTAGAATAATACCATACTACATATTGATTTCAATATAACCAAGAGATGGATAAGGGTGATAGTATTCTCAAATGTATTTCATACTATTTTCTAAAATAATCCCCAGCTTAGAATAAATATAATATATTTTCAACAATAAATAATATATTCTATAAAGATCATCTAAAACCCACGTAAGGTAAAATTAATCTAACAAAATCCTTTTTAGTTTAATATTTAATAAAGTCCTCTTTAATAGATGATATTTCAAAAATACGAATATATATTTGAAACATAGACATTAACAAGTTAGTAATGAGAAGTTAATCCATAATAAAAATTAGATTTTATCAATAGCTACTATTTTAACCAAATTTTTATTATTAAATAGAATGGAAAAATGATTTAATATATCAAACCAACATTAAATCATTACATAATCATTTTTTAGTCAATAATTCACTCTATTTAAATCTAAGGACCTTCTTAGGTTTATAGTTTTATAAAATTGGGTCATAAATATTACATTTGAAATACATATATTATAAATTTCACACTTCGATTCAATATACATTTTTCACAATATAAAACTTTTAAAAAGAAACATGTTTTCTTTTCATGAAAAATCATCATGGATCTCAAATTGTATTCATTCTTTTTCATGATTATCCTTAAACCCAATGAAAACATTATAAAATATATGATGAACCCAAAAAAATTTAAGGGGAAAAAATAAAAATTGTTAGTCCCTTTTAAAATCAAAAGATCAAAAAAGAGTTTTCCTTTAACAAAAATTAACTTTTAACTCAAATAATAAATTATATACAAATGAAATTAGTTCTACTGGACAATTGTTTTGTGTAAAAAACATTATTAATAATCAAAAAAGAAATATCATAATCATGAGGTTTTATTAGAATACATGAGAACCAAATAAATTTTTTTTCTTAAAAGCACACAACTTCACCCTCTAATGGAATAAAACATCCATTAAAAAGTTCAATAATAAACCTTTCAAATCATTTGATTTAAAAGGTAACTCATTTTTATGAATATTTTCTTGGAATATAACCTTCATAGGACCCCTAAAATAACCTTCAAAATTGGTATAACCAATTAGTTGATTTAAGATAAAATTATTTGGGGAATATAATCATTACCTAGTGCATTGGATAGATATATCAGACTCGCCCATCATCATGAGGTATAACAGACTCATTTTTCAAAATAAACAACTTACTAGGACTATATAATAAATAAATCATTTTCATATTTCCAATTTGCGTCATAAAACCCATGAGAAATTTTTTTAAGTCACATGAAAAACACATTTTGATATCGAAATACCCTTTTCTTGTAGAAATCCATTTTCAAAACCTAAATTCCAAGAACAGGGGATTGAGGGTTTTATATGAAGAAAATAAAGAAACTTATAATGGAATCCAAATATAAATTAATGGTTTTGATGTTGGTAAATTCATTTAAACCATATATGTTAAAATAAAATATCCCTTTTTGAATTTTTTTAAAGAAGTTCAAAACATTAGCTATGGAATAATTGAAAAGGATCCTATTGAAAAATCTTGAAGGAATGTAAAATAAGATATAGAGTTTCTCTTAAAATTTTTTTTTTCATATAAATACATCCCTAATATATTCTATGAATATGTACATGGAAGAAAGTGATTTTGAAAATAAATCCTAAAAATATTTAAAATGAGTTTTTAAATTTAAAGTGTCTCTTACCTTGAGTCTGACTCAGTAGATACTTTATTTCTATTATTTATAATTAACATATATTAATTATTTAATGTTTTTATGTACCTTTTTCAGGTTTATTTTTACTTTTATTTTATTTATTTCCATGTTATATTTAGTTACATAATCAATTAATCTCATATCAGGCATTTTGATGATATTCATCACATATGTCTAAAATGACTTTGATTGGTCTATTATGTTCAAATAAGACATTATTACACCACATCAAGAATAATAATCATATAATAATTATAATTTATATAAATAATTCATTCTTTTAAACCAACCATGAAATATGTTTAAGAAAAAGGAACTACGTTATAATGATAGAGACGGTTGGTCATACAAACACATGATAAATGTTTCCATTTTTCAATAATCATTATAGAAATAAGGTGGGTATTATTTTATCTTTCAAAAATAAAATTTATATAATAAATAATATATTATTTACATAAATATACATATATATACAATCCATGTGATGTTGTGAGGAAAAACGAGTCGCATAGCTTATTGGAGGTTGTAATTTACAGTACACACGAATGATGTTATCATTTTTCAATGAATGGAAACTTAAGAAAATATATGATATAATAATTTTATAAAATTATAATTATGTCATGAAATTAATATATTTACATTAAATTCATCATTAAAAATATCTTTGAGAGATGGTGTTGGAAAATGAATTATATCAGTTCTCGAGGTCTTACTCTACCGTACATGCAAATCATGGTTCCAATTACCATTTAATGAAAGAGGATATAGATATTTGTTAATAAATTAACATAGTAACATATAAGTATATTTAGGTTACTAATTTTATTATTTTTTCATTCTTGAAGAATATTTTTAGGGGGTGGTACAAGAAATAAAATAAAAATGTTCAGTGAATAATTATTACTCTTCTTCAGACAACCTCATTAGGATTATACCTAAATACATACTATGATGGTTTTATGAAGAAACCATAAACCCTATGTCATGAGTAGAGATCTATTTAAAGAATTGTTATAGGTTTTTGTATGAACTAAAAGTCTCTTGAAGTGTGGATATTAGTAAATATGGGTTGTCCATTTATAAGTCAAGGAGGGGTCACACATGGAATTTTTAAAAAGGTAAACAAACCATTGAATAAAATTAGATGATATATGCTTGAAATATTTATTTAAAATAAAAATTAGAAAAAAAAATTAGTTCATTTAAACCCTTAGCTATTTAGTTTAATCCCTTGGTAAAGTGGTTTTAACAGTAACTATGGTAACCAATTTTTAATATTATCACTATTCATTATGACCAAAAATTAAGTTTATCACATAAAACTATATTAATTATTATTAATAAAAATAAGGAATAAATTTTCTCAATTTCAATTCATAGGATTAACATAATTTAGCTTAATATTATACCTGAAATGTCACGACCCGTCCCCCGGGGCCCGTGCTGTGACTACCCCAAACCCGCCTTCCATAGGCCAGGGGTTGGAGACTAGCACCAAAAGGCATATTCCCTAAAACCGGGAAGGCATTTCCTTTATAACCTGTAAACTTATGTAACCAAGAACACAAAAAGATATGAACACAAGAAAATTGTATAACCAAAAGAGTGTTAAAAGTAAAAGGGGCCAGAATACAAGCCCAATAGTAAAGTTACAAGTATAACTGAAATACAATAAAACTAAAGAAAGAGAAAAACAGCTACTGGATCGTCCTCTGAGGTTCCTACCTGAAGCGTAGGTACAGATCTCCTCCTCAGAACTCCACGTCTTCTTGTCTCCTCTGCATACCGAAATGTCGTATAGCCCACCTCCAAGTACCATCCAATCTTGGTACTCTCGTCCTTAGTCATTTTTGTCCATCGTCTACACCAAACAGAATGAAGTGTGGGCATAGACCATGCAACGAAGAGTATAACGATACTCAGTATGGACCCCGAGATGATCAAGGTAGCACAAATCCACAAAGGATAAACCTCAAATTATGAATTCAAATATCAACCCTAATTAGGTATATGCCCATACATATACCTAAGTTATCAAGTATACCCATATCAATCATGAGGAAACACAGGGTCCAACCCAAAAGCCCAAAGATCAACTGTTCCACAAAGGAAGGAAAACCATGAAAGCAAGTACCACATAGGTACGCCACACAGAAGAATACCACCAAGGTATTACCACAAAGGAAAGTACCACACAGGTACGAACTCAGATCACACCAGGTATAAATTAAGTACGATAGTATAGATGATTAGTTATAGCTAATAAATCGTCTTAATATGTTAAGAGGATCTGATTTTGACCCACACATAATCTCTAGGATCTGACCCACATAGGATCGTTAGGAGCTGACCCACACAGGATCGCTAGGAGCTGGCCCACACATGATCGCTAAGAGATGACCCACACAGGATCTCTAGGAGATGACCCACACGGGATTGCTAGGAGCTTACCCACACAGGATCGCTAGGAGTTTACACACACAAGATCACTAGGATGTGACCCATACAGGATCTCTAGGAGCTGACCCACATAGGATCTCTAGGAGCTGACCCAAACAGGATCACTAGGAGCTGGCCCACACAGGGTCTCCAGTCATTCTTCTCATCACAGCCAGCTACTGGGTTCCCCCACTAGGCTTTCTTGTCTTCGGGAGAGTCCACTCCCTAAACCACTGGTCGATACTCCAACTACCACAAATTCCGATGAAGAAGTATCTCAAAGGACCTTCACATCATAGTGGTCTCAACACAATAGACGGTACGTCAATCGGACACCCTGTTGGATTCGTGCTCGATCCAACTTGACCATTTACCAACATTATCCAAATCTTCAGTGAGGTATACCAAAGGGACCGTCTCACTCCAAGGTTTCCATCACCACTGGCGGTTTTTCAATCAGACGTAAGGTGCCAAAGATATGGCCCAAAATGTGTAAACGGGTTGAAGTGGGTCTAGGTCTGGTACAACGCGACCCGACCCACTAGGTATGGCCCGACACGCTAGGTCTGGCCCGGCCCACACTGGGTAGCCTAGCCTGGCTCACGCTTGGTGGCCCGGCCCGCAAGTCCACAGGGGGGGTGCTGGACGGCGAAGGCGGCTCGAGTGGCGAGGCCGGAAGCGGTGGCTCGGCCTCCAATGGCGGCAGCGGCTCGGGCGACGAGGCCACGGGCGGTGGCTCGGCCTCGGATGGCGGCAGTGGCTCGGGTGGCGAGGTTGTAGGTGGTGGCTCGGCCACGGGGAATGGAGGTCGCAGACGGCAGAGCCGCGGGGTGACGAGGTGCCATGCCTCCACCGACGGTTTGATTAGTCGGCATCTCTCTCCGTTCATCATCATGGTGTAAGCCACATTCTTCCATCGTGAAGAACACAATAAGGAAGAATGGTGGAGGGTTCTGTCGATGTTTTTTTGGCCCATCCCCTCCACATTTGAGCAGTAGCAAGTGGTTCACCATTTTTTAATCAAGAACATGTAAGAGAGAATAATTTCGAACAAAAGCCCTACAACTTCCCGCAAATAATCATACACAAATAAACCCCTACCTCGTTTGATTGCTTGTTGGTGTCCAAGAGGAGGAAAGAACGGACGTCGGTTTAAGACGCCCCATGTTAGAGGATGTCCTGAGGAGTAATTTGTGCATCAACGTTCATTGTTGGAGATCTTTCTCCCAAGTCTCCAAATTTATCCCCTCTTCCAAGCCTTTTCCCTCAATTCCACCAAAATGAATGGTGGCCCAAAATAATAGATTATGTTATCTATTATTTAGGTTATTGGTACAAAATTCAAATTGACTAAATTAATTAAGTAGGTTAGCATAATAAATTTAAGGGGGTGGCACTATTTAAGTGGGGAAGTTTAAGAGGCTCACCCACACTTATGAGGGAGTTCAAGGGGTTTTAAACCTCAGGTGGTCCCCACCACCATAACCTCTGATGGGAGGTTAGGAAATAGTGGTACACACCTCTATAACCTCTCATGGGAGGTTTTAGTTCAGGTGGTCCCCACCTATGAAATATCCACATGGGGAATTCCAAAGAAAAATAAAATAAAAAGTTACACCATTTTATTTTATTTAATTCTTTCATGAATATGTGAAAAGATAACTTCCACCCTCGAACTACGGCGGTCAAGGTGAAGGTCTCCTTAAACGAATACCGGTGTTGCAAGTTCAACGGTGCCATAGGATTTCAATTCTGAGCACCAGTTAAAAATCTATAAAAACCCACTCATACGTTTACTGAACGTACCCGAAACAAAGTTCAGAAAATCATTCTGGGCACACCGAGCCTCAGAATCATGAGACGTTAATTTTCACAGACTTGTAAAATTCCCATATATTAAAAAATACATGGAAAAATTCTAGTTCTTTACATTCTCCCCACCTCAGGGCTCTACGTACCCATAAGACACATCAAAAACTAGGTAAACAAGTGGGGGAACTGAGAATGCATCTGAGCCTCCCACTCCCAAGTGCTCTCCTGGAGGATCCTATGTTGCCAGAGAATGTGCACCATTGGTATAGACCATACATGAAGGACCTGCTCCTTTCGATCCTCAATCTCTACCAGAACCTCCGTAAAAGTTGCCCCATCGTCAACATCCATCTCTCTATGGTCTATGATGTGGGAAGGGTCATGCAGGTATCTCCTCAATTGGGATACGTGGAAGATGTCATGCACCCAGTGCAACAGAGGTAGAAGAGCTAAGTGGTATGCCACCTCGCCAACTCTACTGAGGACCTGAAAAGTTCTGATGAATCTTAGAGATAACTTGATCTCTCAGCCAAATCTCCGCAAACTTTGTCGAGGTGAGACCCTTATAAATATGTGGTCACCATCCTCGAACTCCAGAGGTCTCTGTATCCTATCATCATATGACTTCTGCTTTCTCTGTGCAGTCTCCATTCTCTCCTAGATGATCTGCACCTTCTCTTTGGTATCCCATACCATCTCTGGTCTCACAAGTGTTGACTCCCCTAGGTCTGTCCAGCAGAAAGGTGGTCTACAAGGTTGTCCATACAATGCCTCAAAACGTGTCATCCCAGTGGTGTATTGATAGCTGTTTTTGTATGAAAACTCCATCAATGGAAAGTGATCCCACAACTGCGAACGAAGTCGAGGATACATGCACATAGCATGTCCTCAAGGGTCTGAATGGTCCGCTCAGTCAGGCCATCCATCTGAGGATGGAAGGAGGTGCTCAAATTAAGTTGTGTCCTGAAATCCTCCTACAACCCCTTCCATGGCCGGGAAGTATAACGTTCATCTCGATCGGAGACAATCGTCCGGGGTACTCCATGTAGCCGCACAATATCTTACACATAGAGGTGTCCCAAGCTCTCTATTAAACTCTGATCTCTAATCGATAAGAAGTGGTTTGACTTGGTGAGTCGGTCGACGATCACCAAAATCGATTCATGACCCCTGGATGCACGTGGAAGTCCTGTCACGAAGTCCATGTATATCCTATCCCACTTCCACTCTGGGACCTCTAAAGGCTGAACCAAGCCTACTGCTACCTAATTCTCAACCTTCACTTACTGAAAAGTGAGGCATCTAGAGACAAACTATGCTACATATTTCTTCATTCTCGGCCACCAGTGCTATCGTTGGAGATCCTGGTACATATTTTCCACTTCTGGATGTACTTCTAGAGGGGATGTGTGGAACTCCCTCAACACTTCCTCCTAAAGCGACATTGGTACCATGGTATGTCCTCTAAAGACGATAATGTGCTCCCTACCTTCAGAAAATCCATCAGGTGCATGTCTTGTGGATATCTAAACACGTTGTGTCTTGCAATCAACATCCCCACATTGCGCCTCCCTGACTCACTGAAGAAGTGGGGGAGTGACTGTAAGAGATGGAAGAAAATTTGCTCCATCTCTCTCCACAAAGGATATCTTCAAAGCAGCCGGCTGCTCTGTCTCCTTGCCTAGCAGTTGTATACCAGTCCTCCTGCTGAGTTAATCTACTACAACGTTCCCCTTTCTAGGAGTATAGACTATATCGAAGTCATAGTCCAAGAGGAACTCAAGCCAACATCATTGTCTCAGGTTCAGGTCCTTCTGAGATAAGATATAGCTGAGACTCTTGTGATCGGAGTACACTATAAAACATTCTCCCATTAAGTAATGTCGCCACATATTCAAGGATAATACCACTGCTGCTAACTCTAGGTCATGGGTAGCATAGTTCTACTCATTATTTCTCAGTTGTTGAGAACTATAAGCGATCATTGCTCGCTCCTGCATCAGGAAAAATCTGATTCCATTCCCTGATGCGTCGCAGTAGACTACGTACCCTACTCCCTCTTTTGGAAGCCTCAAGATGGGGGCACTATTTAGCCTCTACCTTGGCTCTTCAAAACTCTTCTGGCATCTCTCCGACCACATGATGGGTTTCCCCTTCTTCATCAAGGTTGATAGTGGTGATGCAACTCTAGAGAAATTTATAACAAACCTCCTGTAGTATCTAGCCAAACCCAGGAAACTCCGTACCTCCGTCACACTCATAGGTGGCTCCCAAGAAAGTATTACCTCAATATTTGTTGGATCCACTGCAAATCCATCCTCCGATATGACATGTCACTAAAAGAGAACCTCTTAGATCCAAAATTGGCACTTCGAGAGCTTACCATAAAGCTGATTCTCTCAGAGTGTGTCCAGTACTACCTACAAATGATAGGCATGCTCCTCCTTAGTAGCCAAATAGATCAGAATGTTGTTGATGAAGACTAATACAAAGAAATCATGGTATGGCTGAAAGATCATGTTCATGAGCCCCATTAACACTATCGGAGTGTTGGTTACACTGAATGGCATAGCCAAGAACTCATAATGGCCATACCGACATCTGAAAGCCGTCTTCTGCACATCCTCGTCTCGTACTCTGAGATGGTAATAGCCTGATCTGAGGTCTATCTTCGAGAACCATTGTGCTCCCTTCATCTGATAAAATATGTCGTCAATACTTTCAAGTGAGTACTTGTTCTTCACGGTCACCTGGTTTAGGCGCCGATAGTCTACACAAAGTCTCAAACTCCCATTCGCCTTCTTGGCGAACAAAATCGGGGCTACCCAAGGAGAAACACTAGGCTGAATCAATCCCTTCCCCTGTAATTCCTCTAGCTGCACCCGCAGCTCACAAAGCTCCGCGGGAGTCATCCGATATTCTGGTATAGATATCAATGTCGTCCCGGGGTACAAGTCAATGTAAAAGTCCCCCTCTCTTCGAGGAGGTAGACTCAGAACATTATCTGGTAAAATATCCACATACTGGTCCGCCACTATAGGATAACTCGGACTCTCCACATCAACCGCTCCGAGGGTAAGGCTATCCAAATAATGTGTAATTGGCTGCACCCTCCTCCGGGTAAGTCCATCCTATGCTGCAAAGGCTCCCTTCTCACCAGTGATGGTAAACCTGGTCTCATCCGTGCAGACACACCGCACTTTGTGCATAATACAGTCAATGTGAGCATGGACTCTAGATAACCAGTCCGTACCCAAAATGATGTTGTAAGGCCTCAACGTCGCTACTAGGAGATCACAGATGAATCTCTTGCCTCATAGAGTAAGATCATACTACCAGAACTAGTGCGTAATCATCGAATCTTCTCCCATAGGAGTCTCTAGCCATAAGGATCGATCCAACGGCTCCATCACAATCTCCGAGCTCCAAATAAGGGTAGTGGAAATAAAATAATGACTGGAACCAATGTCTATAAGTACTGCAGCTAAGGTGGAATAGAAACAGATCGTACCTCGTATCATCTCCAGAGTGTCGTGATTGTAGGCCTCAAATACCTGGAGCTGAGCTCTCACCTATCCACCTGCTCTCTGTGGTCGGGGTGGACCTCCTAGTGGTGGTGGAAATAATATCTTGAATCATCACCCACCACCAGCTGCACGACTAGCTCCTTTGCCATGTATGCCTTCTCCCTGCAGACCTCCTCATTCAAATCTCTGTCACGGCCTGGGAGGTCCTTTGATCGTGCGCTGATCATCCGTATGACGGGTCGGATAGTCACGATCCATGTGGCCCTGCCCGCCGCATGTGTAACAATGCCCTCTCCTGGTATGACCTTCTCTACCTTGGGTGCCTCATACAACTGACCCTGAATCCTGCGTTTTTCCACCTATAGGTCTTGTCCTCTTGGACCTCTGTGACATCTATTTGCTGTAAACTATATAATACTCCGCTAAGAAACTATTGGTGGTGTGTATTACTACTGGTGACTGCTCAGTAAGAAAACTCTCCATGAAGAGGGCTCTCTCTAACACCCCCGCCTGCGTCGGGATGCTGAGTGAGATCATTGATGCCCTGATCTCCCACCTGAGTCCCTACTCGAAGGTCTGGGACCTGAAGAATGGGTCCCTCACCATATTTGTGGAGTATCATGAGAGGTTAGGGAACCTCGCTAAGTACTGATCCATAGTCATGCTGCCCTGCTGTAGATGAAGTCGCTCCTGAATGCGCACTGTGTGATTTGTCGCTGGAATAAACTTTGCCCGAAACAGGCTCTCAGAGCCTGCCCAGAGAAGCATCGACTCATCATGAACCTAGAGCATCAATCTCTACCATCTACCTACTGCTTCTTGTAGAAGGCTGGCAGTAAGAATATCCATGAGATCTGTTGGTGTCCCTACCAATCAAAAGACTCTCACCACAGCCTCTAGCCAAAGCTCAGCTTCCTGTGGGTCCATCTCTCCCTTGAACCTGGGTGTCCTCTGGCACTGGAAATCATGCAATGTGCTCAAGCAGCATGCAACCTCTGCTGTTGGGGCTGGTGGCATCGGTGGCCCAATGGGTAATGGTACTATTGGCACCTCTGCTGGTGCTTCTACTGTAAGAGTGCCCTGCACCGAGACCTTGTCGCTCAGTGGGATATCAGTGCGTACAACTCTCAGAACCCTAGCTGGCTGTCTGCAAGGAGGTATCCTAAAAAGGTACAGGTGCTCTATGGTTAATAAGTTATACCTGGTGATCTGACTCAAAAGATCAAAAAGAAAAAATTTGAAAACACACATGAAATCATTTCTTTCATGCACATAGTCGGAAATCAGAATTCAAGGTCCCGGTGTATGGATACGTCGACCACAACACCAACACTGGATTCCCTAAACTGATAACCACACTCACTACACTAAACACTATTTTTATTAAAAGAAAGATCATAGTCCTATGTTTTGTGTTATAATCGAATACTTTGATACCAATATTCCATGACCCTACCCTTGGGGGCCCATGTCGTGACTACCCCAAGCCCGCCTTCCATAGGCCAGGGGCTGGCGACTAGCATAAAAAGGAATATTCCCTAAAACTGGGAAGGCATTGCCTTTATAACCTATAAACTCACGTAACCAAGCATACATCAAGATACGAACACAAGAAAACTGTTTAACCAAAAGAGTGTTGAAAGTAAAAGGGTCCAGAATACAAGCACAACAGTAAAGGTACAAGTACAACTAAAATACAATAAAACTGAAGAAAGGGAAATACAGCTACTAGATCATCCTCAGAGGTTCCTACCTAAAGGGTAGGTACAAATTTCCTCCTAAGCACTCCACGTATTCCCATCTCCTTTGAGTACCGACACGTCGTATGGTCCACCTCTGGGTACCATCCAGTCCTGGTACTCTTGTCCCCAGTCAGTGTTGTCTGTTGTCTGCACCAAACAGAACGAAGTGCGGGCGTAGACCGTGCAGGGGAGAGTATAATGATACTCATTAGGGACCCCGAGACGCTCAAGGTCTCACAAATCCACAAAGGATAAACCTCAAATTATAAAGTCAATTGTTAACCCTACTTAGGTATATGCCCAAACATATACTTAAGTAATCAAGTATACCCATCTTAATCATGAGGAAACACGTGGTCTAACCCAAAAGCCCAAAACTCATCTGTTCCACAGAGGAAAGAAAACCACCGCCACATAGAAGAATACCACCATGGTATTACCACAAAGGAAAGTACCACACAGGTACGAACTCATATCACACTAGGTATAACTTAAGTCTGGTAATATAGATGATTAGTTATAGCTACTAAATCATCCTAATATATTAATAGGATCTACTACTGACCCACACAGAATCTCTTGGAGCTGACCCACATAGGATTGCTAAGAGCTAACCCACATAGGATCTCTAGGAGCTGACCCACACAGGATCCCTAGGAGCTGACCCACACAGGATCACTAGGAGCTAACCCACACAGGATCGCTAGGAGCTGAACCACAGAGGATCACTAGGAGATGACCCACATAGGATCTCTAGGAGCTGACCCACATAGGATCTCTAGGATTTGACCCACATAGGATCGCTAGGAGATGACCCACACAGGGTCGCTAGTCAGTCTTCTCGTCACAGCTAGTTACTGGGTTTCCGCACTAGGCTTGCTCGTCTCCAAGAGAGTCCAATCCCCAAGAAAATGGTCGATACTCCAACTTGTAAAAAGTCCCACAAAGAAGTATCTCAAAGGAACTCCACGTCATTAGGGTCTCAACGCAGCAGAAGGTGTGTCAATCAGATGTCCGGTCTGTGAGTTATTATCCTTTTAGTCCCGAGGGCCCGGTTGGATTCATGCTCGATCTAACCCAACCATTTCCCAAAATTATCCAAATATTCAGTGGGGTATACTAAAGGGACCGTCTCCCTACAAGATTTCTATCACCACTGGCGGTTCATCAATCGGATGTAATGTGCCAAAGATATGTCCCAAAATTCTTAAATGGGTTAAAGTTGGTCTGGGTCCGATCTGACCCAGTCGGACTGACCCGGCCCGACCCGCTGGGTCCAGTCCGGCCCATGCTGGGTGGCCCGACTCGGTCGGTCTGGCCCAGCTCGGGCTTGGTGGCCCATCCCGTGAGGGCCGCGAGTCTGTTGGGGGGTAAGGGCCGATGGACGGGGAAATCGGCTCAAGAGGCAAGGCCGGTAGCGGTGGCTCAGCCTCGGACGGCGGCGACGGCTCAGGAGACGAGGTCACGGGTGGTGGCTCATCTGCGGACAGAGGCGGCGGCTCGGGCGGTGAGGTCGCAAGTGGCGGCTCGGCCGCGGGGCGCGAAGGTTGTGGATGGTGGAGCTGCAGGGCGGCGGGGTGTCGTGTCTCCGTCGGCGGCTGGTTGAGCCGGCCTCTCTCTTCGTTCGTCGTTGTTGTGCAAGTCACCTTCTTCCATTGTGAAGAACATAATAAGAAAGAATGGCGGAGGGGTCAGTTCATGTTTGTTTGGCCCACCCCCTCCTCATTAGAGCGGTAGCAAGTAGTTCACCATTTTTGAATCAAGAACGTGTAAGAGAGAAAAATTTAAAACAACCACCCTATAACTTCCCTCAAATAATCATACACAAATAAACCCCAACCTCATTTGATTTCTTCTTGACGTCTAAGAGGAGGAAAGAACAGACTTTGGTTGAAGATGTCCCACATTGGAGGATGTCCTAAGGAAGAAGTCGTGTGTCGGCGTTCTTTGTTGGTGAGCTTTCTCCCAAGTCTCCAAAGTTTTCCCCTCTGCCAAGCCTTTTCCCTCAATTCCAACAAAATGAAAGGTGGCCCAAAATAATAGATTATGTTATCTATTATTTAGGTTGTTGGCACAAAATTCAAATTGGCTAAATTAATTAACTATATTGCCATAATAAATTTAAGGTGGTGGCACCATTTAAGTGGGGAAGTTTAAGAGGCTCCCCAACACTTATGAGGGAATTCAAGGGGTTTTAAACCTCGGGTGGTCCCCTCCACCATAAACTCTCATCGGAGGTTAGGATCGATGGTCCCCACCTCCATAACCTCTCATGGGGTGTTTTAGTTTAGGTGGTCCCCACCTGTGAAATATCCACATGGGGAATTTCAAAGAAAAATAAAATAAAAAGTTATACCATTTTATTTTATTTTATTCTTTCATGAATATGTGAAAAGCTAACTTCCACCCTCGACCTACTGTGGTCAAGGTGAAGGTCTCCCTAAGAGAATATCGGTGCTGCGAGTTCAACGGTTCCCTCATATTTTAATTCTGAGCACCGGTTCAAAATTTTGAAAAACCCGCTCGTACATTTACGGAAGGTACCAGAAGAAAAGTTCAGAAAATCATTCCAGGCACACCGGGCCTCAGAATCACGCACCGTCAATTTTCATGGATTCGTAAAATTCCCATATATTAAAAAAATTCTATGGAAAAATTCTAGGTCTTTACATGAAAAATTCAGCAATAATGTTTTTTTTAAATAACATTTTTAGGTATAATGTTTTTTATAA
Organism: Viscum album; assembly: GCA_963277665.1. Taxonomy (NCBI): domain Eukaryota; kingdom Viridiplantae; phylum Streptophyta; class Magnoliopsida; order Santalales; family Viscaceae; genus Viscum; species Viscum album. The sequence goes on along the minus strand of OY728145.1, from coordinate 25,038,563 downwards.
AAAAATAAAGTATAAAATAACTTCAAAATAAAATAATTGTATTTTAAATATTTTAGTTTTACTAAATTTTCTTGGAACCCATTTTAAACCAAAAAGGAAGATTTTGATTTCTTAAAATAAAAAAGACAAATTTCAGTAAAATTTAGTATTTCTTGTAATTCATTAAAAAAGATAACTTTTCATAAAATTATTAAAAATTAAACCAATGAAAATTTTGAAATGATGAATTCAAATATAAATTTCAAATTTCAAATTTAATTTATATTATTTTATAATTATTCATTTTAGTAATACCATATAATGGCTGAAAATACAAGTTGGTTAGAAATAATGTTTTTTCTTTTGACTGAAAAGTTTCAAAATATCATTATAATGATTATAAATACATAAAATAGAATTAATGAATACAAATAAGTCATAAAATTTTTTTCATAACAATACTTAGGTTTATTTATTCTTCCCCCTCTTGGATATTATATCAACTCAATTATGATCACTTATTACACAAGTGAGGATATATTTCCCTCCTATCATTTTCATACTCCCATGTTGGTTCAAAAAATGAATGTTTTTTCCAAAAAAAGAATTATCAAAGTGAATCACATTATTCCATAACAACTAATATCCATGTTCAAGAATATTAATAGGTTTTCCCCCATAATAAATAATATATTCCAACTAAACTAATTTAGGGAATAAAACATAAGATGAACCCAAAACATATTTCCTTAACATAAAAACATGATATACATTGTGTAACTAGGATAAACTCAAGATAAATTCCACTAAATATGTTAATTATCCAACATTTCCAATGATTTAATATGGTTTAAACAACTATGGACTTAAATTTCCATTTTTACCAAAATTAATAACACTTTTCCATGGATACACATAAATAAAATCAATATTTATTATCTCAAAAGAAGAATATTTCCTCGAGTTATTTGAATACTTCTTACACCTACTCTAAGATTTCATTATGCACTACTAAATATTATTCACCTTCTCATCCATTTCCTCTACCAAATATGCTTCCAACAACATTCATTCACCTAATTCAACCCATAAAACAAATTTTTAAATCCACATTCAATATAAACCCTCAAAATTAGCCATTTATACACTAGAATGGAAACTGTTATTATCAGAAAACTTAAATAAAGTAAGATGATGTTCCCAAATTTTTTAGAAATACATTTAACAATGTTGAATCATGTCTTCCATGGTCTGAATCATTCAATCATTCTGTCTATCAGGTCTACAATGAAAATATATATTGAAAATATATTCATTACCCACTTACTTCTAAATTCCTTTCCAAAAAGATAAAGTAAATATGGGATCATGGTCAGATAAAATTGAAAGAGTAAATCCATTTAATCTTATTATCTCAATAAGTTACATCTTTGAAAGATAATATAAATAAATAGTATCTTGAAAAGGGAGTAAATTAATAGATTTAGTTAATATATCAACATTAACCCAAATCAAATTATTACTTCATGATTTATTTGGTAATCCTACCAAAAAAATCCATGAATGTGTTCTCCAATTTATATTATAGAATAGGAAAAGGATGAAACATATTATTTGGTATTTTTTTTCTTTTTTTACCTTTTGACAAGTAAAACATTTAATGGTAAATTCAAAAATAAATATTTTCATTACATGTAACCTATAATACTTTCAAATGCCTATTTACAACATAGTGCTACCAGGGTGAATGAAAATAGAGGATTTATGAGCATCAAACAACAATTATCTCTTCAATTGGTAATCAGAAGGAATAGATAATATGTTTTCAAATATGATAAAAACTTATTCATCAATATTAATTTCAATAAATATATCCTTAAAAATAGAATCTACCTTTTCTTATAAAATATGATCCTCCTTATGAGGATTCATGAATATTTCTTATAGAAATGATTTCACTTATACCTAAAACAAAATATATTTAGATTATACAAGATAAATTTCTAATACCAAATTCATCAAATAATTATCTAATGAGTGAAGATACAAACACAATAATGTTAATGTAGAATTATCTTTTATAAGAAAAGAAACAACTATTTTTTGGGGTTTATATGATCGTAATGAATCATGTAGTCATAGTCCTTAATAGTTTCATTTGTCTTCTCTATCTCATGTTTAACTATTTTTTAGTGAATATATACTTAAAACATTTATGATCCATATATATTTCAAACTATAATCCATATAAATTATAACCTAATTTTTTTAATAAAAAACACAAAAGAAAATACTATATAATGTATACGATTTTTTAACTTTTGTTGTTTCCATTGACATGAAGCATAAAAAATTACCTAATCATTCAGTATTATAAAAAAAACCAAGTCTTGTTAGTAAATAATCATTAAAGATGAAAAGGTTAACATTTCTAGTGGGCGGGTCTAAAATTGGTGGATTCATTAATCTTCATTTCAGTTCCTGGAAACTATCATAAAAGTGTTTTGTAAAAATTAATTTGATTCTATTTTATGTTAACATAGTCGGTGGGATAGATAACTGAGAAAATTTTTCATAAAAAAGATGGTAGTAACCCATTAATACCAGAAAACTATGAATCTTTATAACATTTATAGGACTTAGATATTCTTCAAAAATAATATTTTTTTAGTATGTTAAATAGTTATTCCACATTTAGAAACATTGTGATCAAGGAAATAAATTTTTTTCAAAAAAAATCAAACTTAACAAATTTTCAATATTATTTCTTTTCATTTATGTATTTCAAAACAATCCTTATGTTAATTTAATAATCCTTGTGAAATTAAAAATAATCTACTATAAACTTATAAGCACAACACAAAATTTATCTAAATAGTCATGTAAAATTGTATTCATAAGATTAATTAAAATAACTAGTGCATTAGACCCCCGAAAGGGCATAACTAAATACTCATAATTCCAAATTATTGTATAAAATTACATGGTTATAATATCTTCCCCTTCAACGTCAACTAATGATACCACAAAATTAGATCAATCATTAAAGATTACTATGTTCCTTGGAGATTATCAAACAAACCATCGATATGAGGAAAAGGATACTTGTTCTTAATAGTGATGTTACTGAAAGAACTAATATCAGTGAAAAGATTCATAAAACAAAAATTCTATTTTTAAAAGTTAAAAAAGGATTAACCCCTAGTGAGTGATAGGATTAATGAACCCTTTATCAAGTAACAACTATGCCTATTTTTTCACTTCTGGATGTTTCAATTGAGCTATTTGATAAGGGGTTTTGAAATTAACATAGCATCTAGATCTATGCCAATAGTTAATTCATCCTCTTGATCAAGAACAACACCAGAAAAATTATTAATAAATATATCCACATATTTATTCACTACTAGTACATCACTAATTTTAATTATTTATTAATTTTCAACAACATGATCTAAGTATCATTCACTACCATTATTGATTAATTTCTCATATTCTTAGTGTTGATCCAAGGATTTTCACTACTGAAAATAGAGTATTTTTTTTCTTGTTTTCAATCCACAATATAATTTATCTAGGATATTTCCAGAAAATTGTTTTTAAAGTGTAGATGAATTTAATGTTTAAGGTGGAATTGTTTTATAGTGTTTTTCAAATTTATGGGGCCTAAAATATGAGGATGGAGAAAGATTTTTTTACAATATGAGCATGTTAATGTGAAATTAAAATATTTTCCTCAAGGTTAAAGGACATTTAAAAATTTAAATGAAAGTGATTTTTTGGGACCATCACATTGAAATATGGAAAAGTAATGAGTTGTATAAAAATGTACAAATATCACAAAAGATGAGTTTGCATGACATAGGAATATTGTGCACTGTTGAAGGAGAAAAAGAATATTATGCTCCAAATAAGGTTTCAAAACAGGGTTTGTACACATTATGGAAGGTTACCAAGGATTTTTTTCATAGGTTCTCCCATGTCAATATATATGTGGCCACCCATTCATTCTATATTTCATTTTTCTAATGAAGATCTAGTGAATCTAACAAGTGAAATAGGTGTGCATAGAAGTGTTGTGTGAAGTAAAACTTGTGTGAAGAGTGTTCCTTATATCTATCAGGACCATGTGAAACTCATTATCTAGTTTCATGAATTATAATGGTTATAGTAATGTTATCTTGTGTGAGTAATCTTAAATTTGTTCACAAGTATAGCTATTGCACACAAATTCTTGAGTTACATGTCTATAAGGTTTTTGAATATGTAGTTTTTTTATCTATTCTTTCAATTGAATACTTTAAGGACTATGGCCCAAGAAGTGTATCATGATAATCAAGAACAAAGATGTAAATTCCCAAACTAATTAAGTGTCCTTTAAGTCGTTAAAATGAGTAAGACTTCACCCAAGGTAGTGATATATGAATATTTGACAGAATTGTTTCCAGGGAGGTAGGTTAATATCCTTAAAAATTATTTTAAGGCAATGTACTTGGAATAGAGTGAATGCATCATATCTTTTATACCCCACAATTACTAGTGAATATTATTGGATTTAAGTATGGCTGACACATTGTCGACGTATTCTCCTTAGAATAAACTATAGTTGTAAAACGTGTAAATATAATTTGTTGTATATCAACATGTGAATGTTTAGTAACTACATGATTCAATTATAAAGGTTTTACATGTTCCTTATAATGTGGTAACAAGACCCTACCTTTTAAAATAAAATTTCACACCATGATTCACCTCTCCCCTATAAGATTTATCAAGGGTCCTACAAGTTGTATCATATTGAGTTTACTTGTGTTCAATATTCCAAAATATTTTATTAATAGAGAATTTAGTGAGTGTTAGGGGAGTTATCATCTTTAATGGGAAATATCTTTTTTTTTGTTTGAAAATGATTATATATAATCTATGATCCCTTATGATGAAATTTCATTATTTCAAAACTTAGGGGATTTAGGTCAATGATCTGAAAGGCCTTTCTATGATTGAAACAGATAGGAAAATTCTTTATGCTAATGCTAAAGCTGAAAATGATCTCACTGTAGCTCTATTTGATCAGATCTACTTGAATATTAATAGTTTCATCTTAGCCATGTTTATGTGGGAGAAACTATAAAATATTCATCAAAGCGACAAAATGTAAATGTGTACAAACATAAAGTCTTTCACAATCAGTTCTACGATCTTAAAATAAATCTAGATAAAAATTCATAGAGTTACATTAATCACATTATTGATGTTTATAGATCTATTTGAGGGATTGTGGAAGAAATCAAGGATATTGACAATGTGAAGAAAATCCTAAGAAGTATCCCACCTCTATACAAACCAAAAATTCCCTCTTAAGGAAATAGATATTTCTATGATTTCTCTTGATGATCTGTCAAGTAGTATGGTGGTGTATGAAATGAGAGTCAAACTATATGATTCATTATCTTGAGTAAGTAAGTAAATGGTATTCACATTGAAAAAACATGAGATTTACATAGTAAGTAATGATAGATATTATGATAAATATGAAATTATTTCTATTTTCTCTAAGAAATTAAAGAGAGGAACATAGATATTTGAAGGAAATATTTCATTGGAATATATTTAGTGTGGTAGAGTCGGACACATTTCCTCTCACTAATCAAGGAGATTTGGTGATTTTGGAAGTGAAGCAGAAATCATAAAGAAGCCTTGGAATAGGTTTCATAATAAGGAAGACTTCATATCATAAATGAAAATATAGATAAAGAGATTTTTATGTAGTGAAGAAAAAAATGTTAATGAATTTGTGGAGGATGTTCACAATTATTTTAAATTTGAACCAAAAGAATCCATGATCGCTAAAGTTGAAAAGTTTGAATCTATAAAAGATGAAGATAAGAAAATGATTGGTTTTTTTGATCTCATGGTATACCATGAGGATTATATTAATGATATTGATAATCACTTAAATATATATAGAAATATGTTATATGTACTAAAATAAAAAGAAAAAATATTTGATTGACTTGAAGTAGAAATTGACCGGCTGGAAGGAGAGGAAAAAGAACATTTTAAAATCATAGAATAGGTTGTGGAACATAAACTCTAGATTGAAGATCAAGAAAAAATCATCAATGGACTTGAATAGAGACAATAGTAAATGGAAAATTTAGTTGAGGTACTTGAAGAAGAAATTGTTACATTAAGGAGTAATTTTAAAACTTAATTGCAATTAAAGGAAGCAAAGAAGAAATTATAGTTTGGAAATTTTTCAGATACATAGTTGTTAGAAAGACCTAAGCATGGTTTTGACGGAGTAGATAATTCCTTGATTGATCAGAGATCCACATTTATGGGAAAATGTGGAATTAGATGTTATGTATAAATATCAAAGGCTAGAAATAGTATGATCCAAAATAAAGGGATGCAGAAGGTTTCACATAGCACAAAGGTGATTTTATTCTAACAAAGAAATATTTGAAAAAAATAGATAAGTGAGAAAAAAAATTTCCTCATGTTTCTAGATAATATTTATAGTTAAATATTTAATAAAATATGGGGATATGTGGAGTAGTGTAAGTGAGAATAATTTCCCAATATTAAATGTCAACTTCATGGCTTTCTAGGCTAGACTATTTCTTACTACGAAGAGGCAAGGATATATCTGAATGGGGAAGTATGTGGATGTAAAGAAAGTAAAATAATACCATATCCTTGATCGTATGAAAGAAACAGTTTATATTTCTATTGTTTTCACTATTATAATGATGTCCATAAAGCTATTCATTACAGGAAAAGGAATGGCTAGAACAATTCATATAGATCTTAGAGACAATTCAATACCCTTCAACCAAGAAGAGTTACTCTTAAAAATAGGAAATATACTTTTGAAGAATAATATGAGTATGATGAACCATTTCATATAGAAAAGATATTACAAAGGCAATATTTTTCCTTCACGCAACCAATTATCTCATGGATGTAAAATGAGAAGATTTATAAGGCCATTCTTTCTGAAATATCTATCAAATCTAAAAAGAATAGTAAAACCTAAATTGTTGACAGTGGATGCTCATATCACATGATAGGAAATGTTGATATGTTGAATAATTTTAAGAAAATTTTTTATATAATAGTAATATTTGGTAATGAATGATATTTAAATATTAAAGGGAGTGGAAATACAGAAATAGAAATTGATGAGCTAAGGAAAACATAAGTTCTCGACGTAGATGGTTTGAGTAACAATCTTCTACGTGTGAGTCATATACATGAATCTAGACTAGTGGTGGAATTTAATCAAAATGGGAACACTATTAAAGGAAAGAAAAGTAATTACATAATTAAAGGATGTAGAATAGATGAAAATTTATACCATGTTTATAGTAAGTAGATTACTTTTTACATAACAATTGAGGAATAAAACAACTTATGACATGAAAGTTTGGGTCATATTAATAAACATATCATGGAATAGAGATCTAATATTAAGATAATTGTAGACATCCCCTATCTGAATCATGATTTATAAATGACATGTGATTCATGTATTCTTGGAAAGATGGTCTGGATTTCATATCATCCAAATTAAAAAAGGGCATCGAATCTTCTTGATCTTATCCATACAAATATATGTAGTCCAATGAATGTGTCTAATAAATATGTAGATACGAACATAATTATTTTTATTGATTCTTATAGTATAATTTCTTGTGTGATTTTTATAAATAAATAGAAAGTTATTAATTTCATAAAGATTTATAATTTAATAATTGAGAATGAAATAGGCCACATAATCATGTTTATGTGATCTAAAAATTATGGAAAATGTAAATCTATTGAATTTGAAAGTTACCTTGAAAACCATGGGTTAAGGGATGAGATGTATGTAGTGAGAACCTCTCAACAAAATAGGTTTTTAAATGAATAAATTGAGATGTGAACAATATGATAGAACTATACTTATTGAGAGTATTTTTTCTTATTATTACATAAATAGTTTATTCAAGTAGCGATGTTCACTAAAAATAAAATAGGGCTCTTTATAGGAGTAACCAGGACCCCATTTGAAATATGGTATGGAATGAATCCCCCTCTAAACTATTTTCATGTTTTTTGAAATAGATTTTTCATATGAAATAATGAAGGAAATCAATTAATGTATGGTTATTCTATTGATGAGGGAATATATCATGGATATTTAGTTAATAGTAAATCCTATAAATTCTACAATAATCAACTTAGGAAGATTTTTGAAAGAAATAATTCCATGATTATTGAGGATAAAGTCATAAATTTTTTTAGGACCTCATATATTGATATGATTTAAGATAAAGAAAACATTGACAAGGGAAAGAATAAAATATAGAAATAGAGTAAGTATCACAAAATATTCTGAGATCACAAAATGATAATGAATCAGAAGGAAAATCAGAATAGGAAAAGTTTTATGAAGAATCTTCATCAAACCCTTATAGGATAAATTTATGAGTAGAAATTTATCAATCCAATATCATTGGTGATTGGAATACACTTACACAGACATGTAGAATGAGGAATGAGGCACATTATGACATACTCTAAATTTTCAATCCAACCTCTTCTAAAGGACAAATAAAGGATGAATAACGATTTAGTGTCATAAATGAAGAACAAGATCATATTGACAAGAACTGAACATGGGATCTTGGTAAGAGACCTGAAAATCACAATGTTATTAGAGCAATGTGGTTTTTTAAAAATAAATATAATGAGAATAGAAATTTGATCAGAAACAAGGAGCACTTTGTGTGTAAAGGATATCATTGTTTTAAGGTATTTATGTTAAAGAAATGTTTTCTCCAATATCTATATAGGGGTAAATCAGTATTTTCCTTTACATTGAAATTAAAATAGGGTACAATGTTTATTATATGGATGTAAGAAATGCATTCGTAAAAGGAGTTCTTGAAGAAGCGGTCTACATTGAAAAACCAGTGGTATTTCTAATTGGAAATAATGAGACTATGATTTTTAGATTAAAGAATATATCTATGTTCTAAAGAAGGAACCAGGATCATGGTATTCTCATCATGATACTTATCTAAAGAATCGGGAATTTGAATGAGGAGGTCTTGGCCATAATCTTTATCTGAATAATTATCATAAAGATTAATTTATAGTTCTTATATGTGTGGATGGTATTGTCTTTGGTAGAATCATGTAGTGATCATTCGACGAATTTACTAATCACATGAAATATGAATCTAAAATGTCTATTTTTTGTGAACTCATATAATTTTTGGGGTTGTAGGTGGTTCAAATGAAGAATTATACAATCATTTATCATTAAAAACAAGCAAGAGACCTACTGATGAAATTCAACATGAATGACTCTAAACCGTCGTCAACTTCTCTTACGGTTTGGAAAAAACATTGAATACATGAGAATGGGACTTATATGGATCCCAAACCATATAGAAGAACCATTTGAATCTTATTATACTTGAATTAAACATGACTAGATATCATGGTTTTAATTTTTTTTAATCCTAATTTCAATGTAATCTGAAGAAAGAGAATTTGGATGTAGTTAAAAGAATCATGAGGTATATTCAAGGTACTCTCAATTTTTCCTTATTAATTTCCATAGGAACTGATAATGAACTATTTAAATTTATAGATGCTCACTCGGATGTAGAAGTGGTGGATATAATTTCAACACGTGGTGGAGAATTAGTAATTGGAAATAAATGGGTGGACTGGTTGAGCAATAAATAAGAAATCACTTCTCTTAGTACTGTTGAAGTGGAGTATACCTATGATACCAAGTGTTTCAATTTGATATTGTGGATCAAAATATAATTGAATGATATTCCTGATGAGGAAAAACAATGGATAGTGATTCTTTATGAAAATAATAGTGAGATTGATATAATGAAGAATATAGTTTAATACTCTCATACTAAACATATTGATATCAGATATAAATTCATTAATGAAAATTTGAAAAAAGGTGTACATAAAATGGAGAATGTTGGAACTGATGAACAAGTGGCTGACATTCTAACTAAGATGTTAGTAGAACATATATTTTATAAACATTGATTGAACCTTTATGTTCAGTCACCTCTTTATGTATGAGGAGGTGACATATGGTCCCCTCTCTCCATTTTTTGTTAATTATTTTAATCTTTTTAGAGAAGTGATTCATGTTTATGGGTGAGATATGATACAAGGGGAGTATTTTCTGATCTATATAAGTATGAATATAGGTTATTTGAGTTTATTTCCATAGGGGGAGAATGGATAAATTAAAAGTTATAAACGTTTTTTAGTTGAAGGATTTTTGCAAATCATGAAATGATTCTATGACACAATGAGAATTACGTTTTATTTGGAACAATGTCATAGTTTTCAGTTCTTACCTTGGACATATTTATGTGTTCCAAAAATTTTGAACCCAATTCATGCTTCCTAGGTGATATAGGGAAATAGTTCGTAGTTCTCAGAGTTTATCTTAGACATATTTATGCATTCCAAAACATGAGACAGCAAGTCATACTTTACCTCTTATTTTATACATAAAACATTTCTCATGTAGACATAGTGTTTTGAATGAGTTGTTTCTCTCATTCTATATTTTTTTCATGGATTTTGCTTCAATTAATTTATCTGTAGATTTCCAACAAACCCAAAAGTGGGAGATTGAAGGAACCAAAGATTTCCACAACTGAAAACATACCATATTTTGTGTTTTTGGTTAATCCCCACTAGTGTTGATCGTTGAGTTTGTAAGAAAAGTGTTTTTATGGTGAATATGGTCTTAGTGTTGAAGGTAGAATTGTTTTCCAATGTTTTTCTAATTCATAGGGTCCAAAATTTGGAAGATGGAGAAAGTTTTTTTTTTTGAAAAAGGAAGTATGTTCGCATAAAATCCAAAAATTGTGTGTATGGTTAAAGGTCAGTTAAAAAAATTCACCCAAGTATTATTCTTGTACCAACAAATCAAAATGTAGAAAATTAATGAGGTATGGAGAAAATAGTAAGTTTCACAAAAGATTAATTTGTGTGACATAGAGAAGTTACAAATAGTGGAAGGCAAACAAGACTCTTAAGTGCCAAATATGATGACAAAACAAAATTTTTGTATATAGTGGAATGCATGAATGGATATTATGTGATGGGATATCCATGTTTATAAATAGTTGGCCACCCCTTAATTAAATTTTTAATTTTTCTAGAGAAGGCCTGGTGTCTATGAAACTTGAAAGCGTTTCATGGAAAGTGATTCAGGTAGTAAAAATTTCACGACAAGTATTTCTTGTGTCTATCAAGACCAAGAGAAAATATTGGTCCAATTGGAGAAAATATAAGGGTTTCACAAAATTTATATTGTGAGAAAAATCCAAAATTTGAGCATAAGTCTAGGTGTTTTTCACAAGTTCATGAGTTGCGTGTCTAGTAGATTTTTGAATATTTAATTTTTAATCATCTATTTCTATGGTGAAAGCAGTGTATCATTCTATTCAAGGAAAAATACTTAAATTCCTAGACTATTGAAGTGAACTTCAAGTCATTAAAATGATTAAGACAACACTTATGGTACATAGTAAAGAGGATTATATGGAAGTGTTCTAAGTGAGTGAGTGTTCTCTCCATAAAATTCATCTGAAGGTAGTGTTCCTGGAACATAGTGAATATGTCTGGTCTTCTGTAATCCACAAATACAAGTGATTCTTAGTGGATTTAGATTTTAATGACATGCTATTGGAGTATGCTCCTTAGAATATCCCTTAGTGGGGAACCAATTAAAACTGATGTATTATCTCTATTCATGTGAATGTTTAAAAACTGTATGATTCTATCAAATAGGTTTTATATGTTCCTACCAATGCCACAACAAGATCAATCCTTTTAAAAGAAAAATGTTGACGCCTTGATCCACCCCGCCCCTCTCATGGTTCTCTAGGGTCCTATACTTAGTAGGTTATACGAGGTATAAAATCATTTAATAAAACATTCAAGCCTATATAATTTAACATTGTATTATAAAATGAAAGACAATTTATACCGTAAATTATATCAAACTCTACTATGAGTAGTTCAAAGAGATTTTCTGAAAAAAACAATCCGACTAAAAACAGTATGAATTTTTATTTAAATCTTGGTTGATTTAATATTCCCACTATCATTTTTTACCAAATGATATATCTTTTTATTTTTATTTTATATTCCTAAATTAATTGAAAATTTATTATAAATAAAGGAATGTGAAGACCAAGATTCAAATAATGTATTGTCATCTTTTGAATAAACATGTAATATACTTGTCACTACTTGAATAGATATCCTAACATCAATCATGGTAGTAGAAAATTATTTTTCCATTTATTTTTTTTCTTTCAATACTTTATGATTTCCAACATGAGTAGATAATTTCAGACACATGTTTTCGTAATTCTCTATCTCTTTTGTAATTACAACATCCAACCTTCATGTTTTCATTATTTGTATGTTCATTTTTCTTATAGTCATGAGCCACATGTCAAAACTTTCCACATCAAAAAACATCCCAAAATTTACAATACATTCTCTAAAATAGCTTGAGATTTTAGAAAATATACTTATTTATATAATTTTCTTTCTTTGATAGGTTATGTTACACATAACAATGAGTTTAAAAAAACCACAATACAATATTAAATATTATTATATAATGTGATTGTTATAACATAGCCATTAATTGGGTGGGTATAAATATAATTAAATACGTTATGAAATATATATTAATGTTCAAATAAATATGAATTTATTGACTTATTATTAGTAAATAATAACTCAATTCTTAGTAATGTTATTTTATGCTTCAGAAATATGACTTCCTCAAAAATGATTTTATTTATTTTTATCAGAAAATGATATAATTAATTTATAGAAATTATTTAAATTTTATTTCATAAAAATATTATAATTTTTTAAATAATTAAATCAAAAGAATATTTGGATAATTTTTAAAAAAAATTGAAAATTTTAATTTTCCAGAGAATAATAAAAATACCAATTTTTATTTAAAACTGTATTTTTTCAATGTTTTTTAAAGTTAATTTTAATATTAAAACGATTTCATAGTAAAATTAGTCCTATTATATTATTAAAAATCCAATTAATCTCATTATAATCAAATTAATTATATAATTTTGTATACAAATAGTTTTTTATATAAAAAAATGTATTTTTAAGAAAGACCGTATTTGTAACACCAGAGATTTTTATGAGTAATATTTTGTTTTTATATATCATCAAAGGAATCTTTCACTACATACTAGCTTGGCTTACTTTACACGCAATCGCGACCTTCCTCGATAGCTTGCGTCGTACGCAATACCGAGTTTCACTAAACAACAATATGCTATTAAAATATTATTAAAACTAGCCGTTATGAATAGTAATAACCACTTTTTGAAATTTTATAAATTTTATTTTTCAAAATGGACTTCATTTTTTGATTCGGAATACCGAAATTATCCTACGGAGAAATTTTGGTATTTTTCTGAAAACTTTCAATTTTTGATGAATAGTGAAACCACTAAGTGGTAGGTTAAAAACTGAATTTTGCATAAAACTTAATTTTACCGCTTCTGTGAATAGAATTTCGAAAATCCGACAGACACGGTTGATATCAGTAAGTAAAATGTGGTTCAATGAGATAAAAATAATTTTTGGTGAATAGTAACTTTTTACTTTTTTTACCGCGGTTAACAGTAAATAGGGGTAAATATGATATTACTATTACCCAAAAACATGTCCTAATTCTATTGGATAAGTTTAATTCGACCAAAAACAACCTTATGAATAAAATATGACCATTTAGGCCCACTTGGGTTAGATTAGGACATTTATTATTAACTTATTTAAAGAAGGGTTAAAATAGTTAAAATCAAAGTTTAATAAGTAAATCATTTTTAATATGGGGTTATACATAAGATAAATTCGACTATAAATATTCATTAGAAAGATAAAAAGATTTCCTACATAATGGTATTTTATTTATAATTTTTAGACATTAAATAATTTAATTTATTTATGACACAATTATGATGCAGTAATTATCTTATTTATGAAATATTGACATAATTGATGTTATAAACACCAAAATAAATGTAATTTGAGACTTTTTATGAATTCCGCTAATTTTCTAGGTTACTATGATATATTATTGTTGATTTAATCAACTTGGTTCGAACATAAAATTCTGTTATGACTTTCACAAAAATCATATATCAAATAGTGTCAAAATTGACACAAAATAGTTTTTAAATCAAATATTATATTATTAATTGTTATTTTATTCCTAAAAATCTAAGGTTCGGCCAAATGACTTAGATAAGGATATATATAATAATAATAAATAATTTGGGGTTCGTTTGGCATGTTATAGTAAGTGTATTAACCATATAGTGAAAGAAAACAAAAAGACACGGTAAAAGTTAAATTATTTAACTTAGAGTTAAATCTAATTGATAAGGTTAAAATAATATCCTAAACTTGTCTAAATCCTATTGGATGATAGGATTTCTACCCTTCCCCACTTTAGCTTCTAAATAATACCCTTTGGAACCATTATAAACCGATTTTGACTTTAATATAAAATAATATTTTGAGATATTCCTTAGGTGCCCCTCTCATCCCTTATAAAAGGGCACCTCCTCCCCCTCCTCCTCACACCAATTTGAGCACTCAAGCTCGTCCAACCCCTGCCATTTTCTCCTCTCCACTTCCCTAGAATAATCCTAGAGGTCCTGGTCTTCTTCAAAGACCAATCTTAGTTCCCTAAGTGGAGGATTCAAAGAAGCGTTCCAAAGAAGAGGTAATATCCATTACCGATCTTTTCAATTTCTTTCTTCTTCAACTTATTCTTATTTAGTTGTTTTATGATAAAGTAATAACATCAGTATTACTTAAATACTGATATGTTATTATGAAACAACCCTAATTCACCTTCTATCCATCCCACGGAAAAATGAAATCACCGCGCGTGCGTACGTACGAAATACCGTCTCCACGCCGCGGTGTAATCTATTTTCCACCATCACCTTACAAAGACGGGTATAATGGTGTAACTATTTATGATTATTATAAAGTAATATTGATACTGAAATAATATATATATATACTCCAATACAATTCCATGATCATAGGAATGATATCATCACTCGTGCGTACGTACGGAATACCGTCTCCACGATGTGATGTGACTCGTTCTACATGATCATCATTACATAGTAATTATATAAATGAATTGAATGAATAAATATGATATATGTTACACTAATACCATTCTGGATATAAGGTATCTATAACCTTAAAATAAGAATAAGAATTTATTCGGCAAAACACGCATAAGAACAAAAGGCAATAAAGACCCGAGTAACAAGTAACCATGAAATATTACTAACAAGAAGCTAAGAATATGACCATATATGATATCATATCAATATGTATGATTCTGGAATAATTCAATAACATTATTTAAACCATTATACAGGAGCTTCGGACACGTACAAAGCAAATCGGACCTAAGGTAAGGGAAATATCACAATCTCACTTTTATCCGAGATTGTTTTTACTTTGGTAATTATTGGGGTGTATTTTATCATCCACATCCATGTTCCCTCAATATGTAATATTATTTCCATCCTTCTACAATAGTTTATATCAAATTTTACCCTTCGGTAAGTTTTTTGTAAAGGATATGAAAGGAATCTTTTGTCATTTTTCGTACGAGGTACTTTTTGACTTTTCCGACAAAAGTACGAGAAGAATGTTTTTTTTAACTTATACGGCATGAATGGATTTTTAAAACATTATTTCCAAGAAGCTTCATTTACAATTTTTCAAGTTTATTTTTAATCAACTTCTTTTAGTTTAGAATTTTATGACATTTTAAGAAAGGAAAAGTGTTTTTGAAGTAGAAAGGATATTTTCCTCAAGAATGGAGTTCAAATGTTTTATCAAAATTATTTTCCATCTAAGATAATATAGAGTTCTGTTTTTATCCCTATTATTACATTGATTTGATTATGTTGTGAGGGAATTATTTTTATGAAGTCATTTACCTTATATGGTTTGTTTTATGATGTCATGATGTTTCAAGAATCCCATTTTTGTTACATGTGTTATGCGATGATGTATGATTTATGATTATGTGGCACACATAAGAAAGGATTCATTATAAGATGGGTGGGACCTATATCTCCCTCCAATTAATTGGGTAAAGATTTATATCTCATGAGATAGACATGGCTAGAACGGAAGGTTATTTCGGTTCAGTGATACAGGACTGAAACGAGGAGTGAACTCGGTTCAGAAATGGACTTTGTCCGCTAAGATAGTCTTGGAAATGAGTCATGACTAACAAGAAATGATTTTCCATGATTATGTGTACATTCCACAAGGTTTCAAGTTTTATGTTATGATTATGGGGATCTCATTTTCACTTCTATGATTTATTCCATGTTAATATATTATGATCTCTTTTGCAGGTTATGATTTTCAAAAAAGATATGATATGATTTTTATTTCCTTTATTTTCCCTTGCTGAGCATTTGAGCCCACCCTTTTATGTTTTCTTTTCTCCAGGACAGGAAGATGGATATTAAGTAGAATATGATAAAAGGGACCCTAGATATGATGAAATAAATGGGAGACACTGTAGAAGATTTATGAACTAGTTGTTTATGCTTCCCAGTTTCTAAAGACACTATACCTATACGGTCCTTTGTGGTTTTGTCATATGTTGTAATAAGTGTGCTTCAATTTTGAAGTATTAACAATGTATGTAAAGTATGGGTCATTATAGTTGGTATCAGAGGAAAGTTATAGTCAACCTTTGGAAACTAGGATGTTAAAGTCTTAGTAAGAACCCTAAGGATAAGTCTAAGCATAGAACACAATCTTAGTGTTTTAGAAATGGCCATGAATACCCTAGGACAATCTTAGTGTTGCTCACACTATTCTTCTTGGTTTCAGTCAATGGATGGAACCCGAAGGAACCGTGTTAATGCGAAATGTGATGGGAAATTCAATGATTGTCCCCCTAAGCAACCAAACGATATGGGAGCTGGAATGCAAAATCTTGTAGCCATGCTCACACAACTTTCTCAAGATATGAATCATGCAGGACTTCCAAACGAGCAAAGGAAGGAGAAACATTCTGTTGAATCCTTCATGAGGCAGCGTCCACCTTCTTTTAGTGGGTCTACTGATCCATTAGTTTCTGAACAATGGATTAGTACTACTGAAAAGATATTTTCAGTTCTTCAATGTTCTGAACATGATAAAGTCATCCTAGCAGTGTATCGTTTGGAAGGAGATGCTGATCAATGGTGGAATATTATTAAGAATATGAGGCAAAGGGATGAAATTTAGTCTATGGAATGGGACGAGTTCAAGAACTTATTTTTCAATAAGTACTTCCCTCGTATTCTCTGAACAAAGATGGAGAAAGAGTTTCTTGAACTGAAGCAAAGGGATGATGAATCTGTTGGTACCTATGAAGCAAATTTTACAAGACTTGCAAGGTACGCTTCTGGTATTATTATCCAACCTGAGAGTAAGATCGATCGATTCTTTATTGGCTTAAAACCAAGTCTTCGAAGGGCGTTGTCCATAAGGGACTTCAATAGCTACGAGGAAATCGTTCGATGTGCTCTCAAAGTCGAGATGGAGATTGGAGTAACCCATCAGTCACATGGGTTTGATAAGAAGAGGAAGATGGAATTCAAAGGAAAATCTAAAGAGCATACTGAAAAGAAGATGAGATTTCCCTTATGCTCAAAGTGTGGAAAGAAACATGGAGGGAGTTGTCTTAAAGGGACAAGTAAATGTTTCAAATGTGTAAAGGAAGGTCATCGGGCATTTGAATTCCACGATAATGGTAAGAAGATGTCTAATGATGCAAACAAAGGAAGGGATACACAGAATGAACCTACTACACTTCAATGTTTCAAGTGCAAGGAGATGGGGCATTATTCCAATCAATTCCCAAATCCAAGGGTTGATGATGATGGTCGACGTCAACAAAATCTTAAGGCTAAAGACAAAGGAAAGTCACACGCAATTTCTATCAGCGATGTGGAGTACGATAACAAAGTGGTGAAAGGTACACTTACCATCCACTCTAAAGTAGCAAATGTTTTATTTGATTCTGGATCCACCCACTCTTTTATTTCTAAAGAATTTTCTAAGGGTATCACCGTATTACCTCAACAATTAGATGTTGAGTTAGCAGTGACAACACCTAATGGCACAACAGTCGCATCAAAAGTTTATAATTCTTCTCCGATCGAAGTTTGTGGGAAAGTGCTTCCTACAAATCTTGTGATCCTTCCTTTAGTGGAATTTGATGTGATTCTTGGCATAGATTGGATTTCTCTACATGGATCTCATATCAATTTCCAAAGAAGGGAAGTCACATTTCATATTCCAGATCAATCTACGATCGTCTATCGATGCAAGGATGAATATAACCTTCCAGTGGAAATTCCTTCCATCTTATGGGTCTTGATACCACTAAATGAAGGTTATTTATCTCAAATGGTTAGTGAGAAACTTACGATTAAGAATATGCCCATCGTACGGGAGTTTGATGATGTCTTTCTGGAGGAATTACCGGGTCTTCCACCAAATCGTGAAGTTGAGTTTTAAATAGAACTTGTACCGGGTGCTTTGCCTATTTCAAAGACACCTTATAGAATGGCCCCAATTGAGTTGCAGGAATTGAAGAAGCAACTCCAAGAGAATCTTGATAAGGGATTCATACGCCCTAGTGCATCACCTTGGGGAGCACCTGTTCTATTTGTTAAGAAGAAAGATGGATCAATGAGACTCTGCATTGATTATCGAGAACTGAACAAGATCACTATCAAGAACAAATATCCTCTCCCACGCATTGATGACTTATTTGACCAACTACGCGGAGCTCAATACTTTTCCAAGATTGATCTTCGTTCAGGGTATCATCAATTAAGGGTAAAAGGGAGTATATACCAAAGACGGCTTTCCGTACAAGGTATGGACACTAAGAATTTATAGTGATGCCATTTGGTCTTACTAATGCCCCTTCTATCTTCATGGATCTAATGAATAGAGTCTTTAGAGACTATCTTGATCAATTTGTGGTAGTCTTTATAGACGATATTCTTGTCTATTCAAAGAGCAAGGAAGATCATGAAGATCACTTGAGAATTATATTGAAGACCCGGATAAAGGAGAAGATTTATGCCAAATTTACCAAGTGTGAATTTTGGCTTCAAAAAGTTGCATTTTTGGGTCACATAATCTCAAAAGAGGGGATATCTGTGGATCCAGCAAAAAACAGAGGTTATCGAAAGATGGTCAAGACCAACAACAGTAACTGAGATCCGAAGATTTCTTGGTTTGGATGGATATTATCGACGTTTTGTAAAAGATTTTTCATGATTATCTAATCCACTCACCAAGTTGACTCGGAAAGGAGTTAAGTTTGTTTGGACAGAGGAATGTGAAGAGAATTTCAAGGAGTTGAAAAGAAGGTTAATCAGTGCACCTGTGCTCACACTACCTTGTAGTGGAGAAAGGTTTGTGATCTACAGTGATGCATCCAAGAAGGGATTGGGGTGTGTTCTTATGCAAAATGATATGGTGATAGCTTATGCCTCACGACAGTTGAAAATACATGAGCAAAATTACCCAACACATGATTTGGAGTTGGCTGCGGTAATCTTTGCATTAAAGATTTGGAGGCATTACCTTTATGGTGAAAGGTGTGATATTTATACTGATCATAAAAGTTTAAAGTATATTTTCACACAAAAGGAGTTGAATATGCATCAAAGAAGATGGTTGGAGCTGATTAAGGATTATGACTGCTCAATCCATTTCCACCCTGGGAAAGCAAACAAGGTGGCAGATGCATTAAGTCGACAAGAACATGCTAGTTTATCCATGATGAGGATCACAAAAGATCCAATATTTATGGATTTACAAAGGATGGATCTTGGAGTTATAATGGAAGGGGGAAAATCTTATCTTTCTCAAATGAATGTTCAACCATCTATACATGTGAAGATTAAAGAGGCACAGAAAGAAGATGTAGAGTTACAAAAGAAGGTGATAAATGTTCCTGAATTCAACCTTGATTGTGATGGGATAATAAAGTTCAGGAATCGGGTTTGTGTTCCTCCCATCCCCGAATTAAAGAAGGAGATGCTGGATGAGGCTCATAGTTCTTCATTCTCTATTCATCCTGGAAGCACGAAGATGTATTGGGACCTGAAAGAGTACTTCTGGTGGGATGGCATGAAAAGAGATGTTGCTGAATATGTCTCTCGATGCTTGGTTTCTCAACAAGTTAAAGCTGAGAGACAGAAGTCTAAGGGGATGTTACAACCATTACCCATACCCAAATGGAAATGGGAAAACATCACTATGGACTTTGTCACAGGACTTCCTAAAACATCCAAAGGCAATAATGCTATCTGGGTCATAGTTGATCGTCTTACAAAGTCTGCACACTTCATTGCTATTAGAGAGGATTTATCTCTAGATCAGCTTTCCAGGATATATGTAAAGGAAGTGGTAAGATTTCATGGAGTACCACTTTATATTATATCTGATCGGGATCCGAGATTTACCTCGAAGTTATGGCGAATTCTTCAGCATACTCTGGATACAGAGTTGAGTTTCAGCACTGCTTATCATCCCCAGACAGACGGTCAGTCTGAGAGAACAATTCAAACCCTAGAAGATATGTTGAAGAGCTTGCTCTATGGATTCCAAATGAGGTTGGGATCAACACCTACCTTTGGTGGAATTTTCTTATAATAATAGCTTTCACTCCAGTATTCATATGGCTCCTTATGAAGCTCTCTATGGAAAGAAATGCAGGACTCCAACTTGCTGGGATGAAGTTGGGGAAAGAAAGCTATTAGGACCTGATCTCGTTGATGAAATGGCAGAAAAGGTCAGATCTATTCAACAACACATAAGAGAAGCTCAGAGTCGACAGAAAAGTTATGCCGACAACTGAAGAAAAGACCTAGAGTTTGAAGTGGGTGATAAAGTGTTCTTACGAATATCTCCCTGGAATAGGGTTATGAGATTTGGAAAGAAGGGGAAGTTGAGCCCTAGATATATCGGTCCTTTTGAAATTCTGGATCGTGTTGGAAAGGTAGCTTACCGATTGGCGCTTCCACCGAATCTCTCTCAAGTTCACGATGTGTTCCATGTATCTCTCCTGAGAAAGCACATACCTGATCCTTCACATGTACTCAGCTCAGAAGTTTTACCGCTGGAGCAAGATCTTTCTTATGAAGAACAACCGATAGAGATTCTGGATCATAGCGAAAAAGTCCTACGAAACAAGACCACTCGATTGGTGAAAGTTTTATGGAGGAACCACCAACTTGAAGAAGCTACATGGGAGCTTGAGGATATTATGAGGGAGAAGTATCCTCATCTGTTTGTTACAAAGTGACGAATTTCAAGGGCGAAATTCTTTTTAAGGGGGGTAGAATGTAACACCCGAGATTTTAATGAGTAATATTTTGTTTTTATATATCATCAAAGGAATCTTTCACTACATACTAGCTTGGCTTACTTTACACGCAATCGCAACCTTCCTCGATAGCTTGCGTCGTACGCAATACCGAGTTTCACTAAACAACGATATGCTATTAAAATATTATTAAAACTAGCCGTTATGAATAGTAACAACCACTTTTTGAAATTTTATAAATTTTATTTTTCGAAATGGACTTCATTTTTGGATTCGGAATAATGAAATTAGCCTAGGGTGAAATTTTGGTATTTTTCTAAAAACTTTCAATTTTTGATGAATAGTGAAACCACTAAGTGGTAGGTTAAAAACTGAATTTTGCATAAAACTTAATTTTACCGCTTCTCAGAATGAAATTTCGAAAATCCGACAGACACGGTTGATATCAGTAAGTAAAATGTGGTTCAATGAGATAAAAATAATTTTTTGGTGAATAGTAACTTTTTACTTTTTTTACCGCGGTTAATAGTAAATAGGGGTAAATATGATATTACTATTACCCTAACACATGTCCTAATTCTATTGGATAAGTGTAATTCGACCAAAAACAACCTTATGAATAAAATATGACCATTTAGACCCACTTGGGTCAGATTAGGACATTTATTATTAATTTATTTAAAGAAGGGTTAAAATAGTTAAAATCAAAGTTTAATAAGTAAATCATTTTTAATATGGGGTTATACATAAGATAAATTCGACTATAAATATTCATTAGAAAGATAAAAAGATTTCCTACATAATGGTATTTTATTTATAATTTTTAGACATTAAATAATTTAATTTATTTATGACACAATTATGATGCAGTAATTATCTTATTTATGAAATACTGACATAATTGATGTTATAAACACCAAAATAAATGTAATTTGAGACTCTTTATGAATTACACTAATTTTATAGGTTACTATGATATATTAGTGTTGATTTAATCAACTTGGTTCAAACATATAATTCTGTTATGACTTTCACAAAAATCATATATCAAATAGTGTCAAAATAGACACAAAATAGTTTTTAAATCAAATATTATATTATTAATTGTTATTTTATTCCTAAAAATATAAGGTTCGGAAAAATGACTTAGATAAGGATATATATATTAATAATAAATAATTTGGGGTTCTTTTGGCATGTTATAGTAAGTTTATTAACCATATAGTGAAAGAAAACAAAAAGACATGGTAAAAGTTAAATTATTTAACTTAGAGTTAAATCTAATTGATAAGGTTAAAATAATACCCTAAAATTGTCTAAATCATATTGGTTGATAGGATTTCGACCCTTACCCACTTTAGCTTCTAAATAAGACCCTTTGGAACCATTATAAACTGATTTTGACTTTAATATAAAATAATATTTTGAGATATTCCTAAGGTGCCCCTCTCCTCCCTTATAAAAGGGCACCTCCTCCCCCTCCTCCTCACACCAATTTGAGCACTCAAGCTCGGCCAACCCCTGCCATTTTCTCCTCTCCACTTCCCTAGAATAATCCTAGATGTCCTGGTCTTCTTCAAAGACCAATCTTAGTTCCCTAAGTGGAGGATTCAAAGAAGCGTTCCAAAGAAGAGGTAATATCCATTACCGATCTTTTCAATTTCTTTCTTCTTCAGCTTATTTTTCTTTAGTTGTTTCATGATAAAGTAATAACATCAGTATTACTTACATACTGATATGTTATTATAAAACAACCCTAATTCACCTTCTATCCATCCTACGGAAAAATGAAATCACCGCGCGTGCGTACGTACGGAATACCGTCTCCACGCCGTGGCGTAATCTATTTTCCACCATCACCTTACAAGGATGGGTATAATGGTGTAACTATTTATAATTATTATAAAGTAATATTGATACTGAAATAATATATATATACTCCAATACAGTTCCACGATCATAGGAACGATATCATCACTCGTGCGTACGTACGGAATACCGTCTCCACGATGTGATGCGACTCGTTCTACATGATCAACATTACATACTAATTATATAAATGAATTGAATGAATAAATATGATATATGTTACACTAATACCATTCTGGATATAAGGTATCTATAACCTTAAAAGAAGAATAAGAATTTATTCGGCAAAACACGCATAAGAACAAAAGGCAATAAAGACCCGAGTAACAAGTAACCATGAAATATTACTAACAAGAAGCTAAGAATATGACCATATATGATATCATATCAATATGTATGATTCTGGAATAATTCAATAACATTATTTAAACCATTATACAGGAGATTCGGACAGGTACAAAGAAAATCGGACCTAAGGTAAGTGAAATATCACAATCTCACTTTTATCCGAGATTGTTTTTACTTTGGTAATTACTGGGGTGTATTTTATCATCCACATCCATGTTCCCTCAATATGTAATATTATTTCCATCCTTCTACAATAGTTTATATCCAATTTTACCCTTCGGTATGTTTTTTGTAAAGGATATGAAAGGAATCTTTTGTCGTTTTTCGTATGAGGTACTTTTTGACTTTTCCGACAAAAGTACGAGAAGAATGTTTTTTTTAACTTATACGGCATGAATGGATTTTTAAAACATTATTTACAAGAAGCTTCCTTTACAAGTTTTCAGGTTTATTTTTAATCAACTTCTTTTATTTTATAATTTTATGACATTTTAATAAAGGAAAAGTTTTTTTGAAGTAGAAAGGATATTTTCCTCAAGAATGGAGTTCAAATGTTTTATCAAAATTATTTTCCATCTAAGATAATATAGAGTTATTTTTTTATCCCTATTATTACATTGATTTGATTATGTTGTGAGGGAATTATTTTTATGAAGTCATTTATCTTATATGGTTTGTTTTATGATGTCATGATGTTTCAAGAATCCCATTTTTGTTAAATGTGTTATGCGATGATGTATGATTTATGATTATGTGGCACACATAAGAAAGGATTAATTATAAGATGGGTGGGACCTATATCTCCCTCCAATGCATTGGGTAAAGATTTATATCTCATGAGATAGACATGGCTGGAACGGAAGGTTATTTCGGTTCAGTGATACAGGACTGAAACGAGGAGTGAACTCGGTTCAGAAATGGACTTTGTCCGCTAAGATAGTCTTGGCAATGAGTCATGACTAACAAGAAATGATTTTCCATGATTATGTGTACATGCCACAAGGTTTCAAGTTTTATGTTATGATTATGGGGATCTCATTTTCACTTCTATGATTTATTCCATGTTAAGATATTATGATCTCTTTTGCAGGTTATGATTTTCAAAAAGATATGATATGATTTTTATTTCCTTTATTTTCCCTTGCTGAGCATTTGAGCTCACCCTTTTATGTTTTCTTTTCCCCAGGACAGGAAGATGGATATTAAGTAGAATATGCTAAAAGGGACCCTAGATATGATGAAATAAATGGGAGACACTGTAGAAGATTTATGAACCAGTTGTTTATGCTTCCCAGTTTCTAAAGACACTATACCTATACGGTCCTTTGTGGTTTTGTCATATGTTGTAATAAGTGTGCTTCAATTTTGAAGTATTAACAGTGTATGTAAAGTATGGGTCATTATAGTATTTTTCAAAAATTCATTTTTAATCGCGTTTTACAAAAATATGATAAACTTAATTTATACCAATTATAGAGATAGAATTTGATAAAATAGATTCAATATTTTTAATTAGGAGGATTAAATTTACTAAATATTCCCCTTTCATTTTTTGGCCTTTTAATATTAACTGTGATAAAATTCATCCTTACGGTAAAGGGTAAATAGGGTTAATCTTGGTTAAAAATATGTGATAAGGCCATTATATATCATAATAATTCAAATTTGATAAATATAATTCACCCTTATCATATTAGTCTCTAAATATATTTGTTTAATAGTGACTTGTCTATGAAAATGAATCATATAATATTTAAATAAAAGAATGATGAAAAATGTCACTCTCTAGGATTTAAAAAAAAAATTATATAATTTGAATTATTTAATGTATCCCATGAACTTTATACATATATATAAATAATTATAGTGGTTATAAATTATTATATATTAATTACCCATTGTCTTCATATATTTAATGTCAAATTAAATGAATAGTGTCAAATTTGACTTTAATAATATTTTTAAAAATAATATTTTAATAAATTTATTAAATTAATGAAAATATTATATTCATAAATGATAATTTAATATGTTTTAAAAAATTATCCACAGTCCTTTTATGGATAATGTTTCCATTTATTGTAACATTATTAACCCTCTCTGACTAAAATAGTAGTTACCATGGTTAAGGTCAAAAAGATTGACCAAGTTGTAAATAAAAAAGATATATGTTAAAATGAAATGGAAAATTGAATAACTTTAATTGGATAATGTTTTTAAATCCTAGAAATTTTATCTTTCAATAAATGAAATTTTTTTAATCATTTTATTCTGATATAGTCAAATTTTATTTTAATGAATTCATAAAATTTCAATAGTGCCCCACATGTCAATTATAAAATAGATCCTACTCCCTAACTACAGTACACCACCATGAGCCTTATATATCAATTATACTTTATAAAGTTCCTTATAAACTTCCCAAGACACATTCTAGAGGTTTATTTCTTCCCAAAACACAATCCTAGATTCGTTTAGAGGAGTCCTAAAATAGTTGCCTCCATTAAGAGGTAATCACTTAAACTGATATCATTCTATTCTACTCTTATATAGATCCCATAAATATATTTTTTTTATAAGTAAATAAATTATTAATTATAATAAATATTTTAAATATTAATATGATTATTAAAACACCATTATAAACCCACATTTCTATCAAATGAGAGCTGAAAGTTTCACTAGTGCATACGTACGACCTACCTTCTCCAGGAAACGATACAATTCATTTCTCATAACTATATTTTATTGTTATTCATTATGATGGTTGTAATTTTTATTTATGATAATTGTTAAATAATTAAACATATATAATTATAATATAACATCATTCTTCTTACCTTCCAAACCATTGGAGAATTATAAAATCGCTCATGCATATGTGTGGACTACCACCTCCATGCAGTGATGTGATTATTTTATTCTTTTCATTTTTCTTGGATGTTAATAGGGATATATTTCATGAAAATATATGATATATATAAAAATACAATTATTCTATAAATTTGAATTATTATTTACCATTCTTTCATTCTGTCTGTTGAAAAATGAAAACATTGAACATGCTTATGTACGACTTACCGTCTCCATGAATGTTGTAATTAATTTTTTATCATATACTTTAATAATGAATAATAATATGTATATAATGAAAATAAATTATATTTATATAATTATTAATATTAATTAGGTTATTAATTGAAGATAAATTAAAAATTATTGGAACTACTGAATTGAATTACTCAAAAATAAAAAAAAATATTTACAACAAAGAAATAACGGTTTATTGATAAATGGGGTGTTGAATTGTTATAAAAGGAATATATATGATATTATATATATGATATAATATATATATACATGAATCTATTATATAATTATACTAAGTTTACCTTTACTATATAGGATTTTATATTACATTCTATGAAAGGGAAACTTGAGATAAGGGGTTTATCATTCAATGTTATTTTAATCGGGATTATTTATACTTGAATTTCTATTGAGGAGGTTATATGACACTAATATAATGAATAAAATTCATTTTTTTCTCCAATAATTATTTCATGAGATTATAAATTTCCATTTATTTTTATTCATTTTAATTATTTGATATATCATAAGAGCATTTTTAAGGAAATTTAACTTTATTTCACTCTTCGGCCAAAAATACTTTTTTATATATCCATGTTTTAGAAAAATTATTTAAAAAATATTTTATCTATTATTCTATTTTTTATGTTTATTTTTTACCTTTTTTATATAAAGGTTTGAAAAGAATCATTTTTTTGTTTTACAAATGATATATTTTTGGAAATTTTCAAAAAAAAATATGGAATGATTTTTTTACTTAGAAATCATAAACAGAATATAGCTGTATTAGGATACCTAAATTCGTTAAAGTTTCCTTTAAAAATTCAGAGGTTTATTTTCAATTAAATTGGTATCTTTATTACATGGATATTCTTTATATTTTAAAAAGTGGTTATTAAATTTGAAAGGGTATTTTCCTAAAGAAAGTTTTTATAAAATTTTAATGGTATCTCTATTCATCAATGATGAAAACCCTTGATTCTATTTGTGATTTTATAGTGTAATAATCCAAGGACACCATCCGAATTATTTATCATGATGGTTTAGGATTATTATGAAATGATGTAAATGAAACCTATTCCCTTTTTTACAGGTGATACTTTGATAAAAAGTTCATTAAATATGTTTTTTTAATGAAAAATGAGATGATGAATGTTTTATGATATTTTATAACTCATATTTAACAGTTTCATTATTTATGGGTGGGATCAATATCTCCATTAAAGTAATTGGGTAAATATTGATAACCCATGAGGTAAATGTGTTATGGGTGAACCTAATTTCTTGTTCAGTATCTTATTTGTGGAATTGATTTTCATGTCCATGGTTTTCTCATAGACTTATATTACATTTCCATAATTTTATTCATCGACCTATATTTCATGTTTATTAGTTTATTCATGGACCTAGTTTCATTTCCATAAGTATATTTGAGGGAATTTTTTTTATTTCATTAACTTAATGAGTGAGCCTATTACTATTTATACATCTTTAGAAGGTTATTAGATTATGTGTACACCACAAATCCATGTATTATTCTAATGTAATGCTCTCATGGCTCAAGTTCTTTGATAGTTTTATGATTAGTGTCTTATTAACTTCTATGATTTATGTTATGAATCAATATTTTGATATAAGATATATGGGGTGTGGATTTAAAATATTAATCTCATGCTCTCACAACCTTATTCACATTTTATGACTATGTGATCACTGATATATCCCTTGATTACCCTTACTCGTCATTTGAGATAACTATTTACTCTGTATCCTTTCACAATGTTATGAAGAATGGATTTAGAAGAGATATGTCTAATAAGGGTTCTAGTTATGAAAACATGGTGGGAAAGTTATATAGATCATTTATAAAATAATTTCTTATGTGTCCAAGTTTCAAAAGGCACTAGACATATACAATACACATACATTGCCCTTTTCAACTATGTAATTTCTTCAACGGACATTGATATCCCCGTAGGGCATCGTTAGTTCCCTAGGGTACTATGAAAAAAATATTATAAAACCCAAAAAATTCTACTCGATTAATTAAAACATCATATTAGGAATGTTCAGGATCGAACACACAGAGATAGTGAATTTAGTTTAATTAAAATTTCAAAAGATTTAATTTTATTAATTTTAAGAAAAAGGTGGGAAATGAATGGTTTGATTGATTTTATAAAATGAGAGGTGTAAACAAAGTGTAGTATATTGATTGGGTTGTAAGAATATATTGAAATCATACAAGGGTAATGTAATTTTTAGGTTCAAGTGAAAATGGATTTTAGAAATTATGTTTCTTAATTAAATATTGGTGTCAGAGTCGAGATTTGGAAGATCCAATAGTCTTCGTATCCCCTCCTTAATGCGACAATACCTTATTTCCCTTTGTCTGATAATATAGGATTTCGCCTAATTGAGTTTGTCTTGATACCATATTTAAACCTAATTTTCCCTAAATTTGACCATAGTCATGCCTCCTATTAGGGTCATCTGTTACTCAATTTTAATGTTCCTTTTTTATTTGAATATTGATGTTCATGATAAAAGAAAGATAAAGGGATTGGATTTTAAAAATATAAATTACACAAACTGAATACATGAATAATTTAAAAGATTTAAATCCAATGCACTTTCCCCCTTTGATTAGATTTCCCTAAAAAAATATGGGTTTACCCCCTCATCCTAATGATGAGAGAATAAGAGGGTGGTATAAAATAAAACATAAATAAATAAAATAAATAAAATAAATCAGATAGGGCATAGCAGCTTCACTCCAAGCCTTTATCTCAAGTCAAATTAGAATGCCTTAAAGTAGTATCCAGTGCCTCAATTTATAGTCTTTATTTGGGATCTTCCCGACCTCGGTCATGATTTGTACTTAAACTACACATCGTGTAATGTTGATCCTATTTTTGTGAGTTTATTTGACGTGTGCGTAGATCTTGGCTGATATTTTGGAATTTTTACCCCTTACATGACGTGTACTTGGGTTATAGGTCATGTAGTCCTTATCTCTGTTGCCTACACGTTTGTGAGAATATTTCACAAATATCTTTCATACATTTTAAATTTAACTGATGTTACGTTGTGTACTAAAGGTACATGATGTGTACTTGTCATTCACATCATGTATGCATGTCACGACCTATCCAGCGGTACTTCACAAATTGAAACTATAAGTCATGTACTCATAGTACTTAACATGTACCGGTTCTGCTCCATAATTTCTAGATTCTTTATCTCTCTACAATCCAATGTTGTATCATGAGCTTCTCTTGTAGCACGAGTTGTCTTTTAGATCCATTTTCATCTTCTTTTATTCCTTTTTCAAATATTCAGTGTTTCCTACCATAAAACATAAAACAAGTGAAAACACTCACAACCTGGAGAGATTAATCAATTATATACAAAATAAGATCAATAATATAGTCAAAAATATATTAATTAAATACACTTATCACCCATAAATGTTATATCGATAATCAATTCCCCAAATACCATGCTATATAATAATAAGAACATCCTTTATTTATTTTTATAGAATGTAGAAGAATAAGGAAGGTATGATTGGTCTTCATGGGATAGAATGGAAATGGAAGTTAAGGATGGATCTATCATCCTAAGGAGTGTCACAAAAACCACAAACATTCTTCAGGATAATATAGACTGTTATTTAATTGAAGGAAAATCCCTATGGGAGTGATTCATAAGAATAAAACAAGGGGTAGGTTCTGATGGCTCGAGAGGGAGAGGATTTAGAACATGGGATCCAATGTTCTGAAATATACCTATTCTATGTGAACACTAAATATAGATTGTGGGGGTTATCATTATTAATTTTGGGAGTGAAAATGGTGGGGGAGTGTTCTTGGTTTCCCCAAATTCCTAAGGACTAATATCTCCCTTTCTCAAGATATCAATTTTCTTATCCTAATCAATTTTTCTCTTAACCCACATCAGATGGAAGAATTACATGGTATATTAATTAAATATAATATTTATAGGTTTTTTTTACTTGTTCTTCATCAAGGCTTTTCATGATGAAGTTGAATCATCGGGTACTCCATGCAGAGTCTAACCATGATGTATGGGGATTGTCTTTCTAGTTTAATGAACTCCCCAGCCAACTTAATTTTTTTATCTTGAGAATGAGAAATGGTGATCTTCATACCAATGAAGGGGTGTGCTTAAAAGGGATATATATCATCTCTAAGTGAAAATGTTTTAGTATCCCCATTGAAGAATCAGTATACCACTTGTAACTCCCCGACCCTAGTTACCCAGAGTGGGTGCATTATTACATAACATTGGTATGATCACAAAAGATCAAGTCTCTAAATACCAATTAGTTTAGTAGCCTTGTAAATACTAGATACACTCATAAGTTTTACATTGAATTATAAAATGAAAAACTACAACAACATAGTCTCCATATAACACACTCATATCCCTTATATTTTCCCTACAGGTCAGTCATATTATACTTCTTCTCATCCGGGGAAAAATAAAACATAGAAAGGGGTGAGCTCAGATGCTCGGTGAGAATAATAATATAGCGGAAACTTTCATAAATAAGCATAAAAATTTAAGGCAATGTAATTCTAGAACAAAATCCTTTTAAACATGAACTTCATAATAATATGGAAAAGATAAAATCAAATAATGTCATTTACTTATTCACATGGATATTCTACTAGTCTAATAATCACATGTAATATCAATAGCCACTTACATAATGATGGAATGCATAATGCAAGACTTCATAACCACATAGTCAAGGCCTTCTGCCAAGACTACAAATAAGATTTTTTTCAAGGCCATATTCCAAGACACTAGTTTGTCTCATGAGACCTACCGATGCATCGAGGATCTATAGAGGGCTCCATCCGTCACTTACTAAGTCCAATGCATTCCTCCTATGAAAAGGTTCAAACATAACATAAACATTTATATTAAAACTAGCATATGAAATTTCAATACTTTCTCCATAAACCATGAATAGTGTGAAAATAAAACATCCATAGTCAAACATATCACAAAACCTTTAATACAATATAGAAATTTCATATCATAATAAATCAACTTCAATTAAGATTAAACATACATCAAAGGATGTTGACATAGATGAAATCAAAACATTTTTAGAGAAATATCTATTTCTATTTTGAAATCATTTAAAAGTCATATAATTATAAAAGAAAACATTTATTTTGAAAATATTATTATAATATTTTAAGGGAAGCTTCGATAATGTTATAATGGAAGAAAATAATAGCACCTACCGTATAAGTTAAAAAAACATTCTTAACTTAATTTTGTTGAAAATGTCTTAAGGTACCTTATTTAGAAAATGATAGAAATATTCCTTTCAAAACATTTCATAAAAATTCAAAAAATGGTATTAATGACATTAACCCATAGTCTAGTAAATAGTAAAAATGTTTTGGAATCCATTTTTTAGAAACATGGATGTGGATGATAAAGAGGTCACAGTAGATACTTACGTAAAAACAACCTCGGATAATAAAGAGATTGTGAAATAAACCCTTACCTTGTACTTTTCCTGGATCGAGGGTAGTTTAACCTACTGTATAATGGTGAAATAATTGTTATTAAATTATACAAGAAAAATATACATTAATATGATATCATATATGATCTTCTAATATTTCTTTGTTAAAGATATTTCAGTAGTATCATCATTTCAGGTGTTAACTGATTCGTTTTCCTTTTTATGCTTTGTTACGTAAGTAATATTTGTTATATATAGGATGTATCTTATTAATATTCAATATGATATTAAGTATTTAAACATTATTTTTAATCATCAAATGAAAATTAGTCTTGAATGAATACGATGGGGAATGAATCTCATCATGTTTGTAGAGACGGTAATCTATACGTACGCACGAGCAAAAATATCATTCTTTTGATATTAAAATAGTATATAATTGGATGGAATATCATATATACAGAATAATTATCATGTTATATTTATTATTTTCATCATTTATACTCATTATTATACCCATCCAAATGATGAAGTGTTTTAATAACAAACTACACCACGACGTGGAGAGGATAATCTGTACGTACGCACGTATGGTGACTTTGTCATTTATAGAATGGATAGAATAATGAATATGGTTTTAAATTTATATAATTACATCACATTATATTGAAGATATTGGAGTTTTTATTTTATAATGGAAACAATAAAGAAAGTGGAAGTGGAAGAAGAAAAGAACTTGAAAGAGGTGACGAAATATTTACCTCTTCTTCAGGTTCTTCCTTTTGATTTGACCAAAAGGGCTCCTTAGGTTGGCTTTATGACTAAAGTAAGGCCTCTAGGATAAAGTTATGAAATTTTTTAGGATATTTGGGTAGAGTTTGGCCGAGCCAAATGGCTTTGAAGGTGTGAATTTGAGATAAAGGTAAGTTCCCTTTTAAAAGAGGGGTGAGGGGCACCTTAGGAAAAGATTGAAATATTATTTTATAATAAAATCATTTTCAGTTTCTAATGGCTCCAAAATAATTTATTTCGAGGATAAGGTGGTGGTGGGTCTAAATCCACTCAACCAATACGTTTTAGACTAGTTTGGGTCACTATATTAACTTTATCTTATAGATTTAACTCTTAGTTAAATAGTTTGATATTTACCATGTCTCTTTGTATTTTTATATAATATGGTTAATAAACATACTATAAACTTCCAAGATAACCTCAAGTTGTTAATTAATGACATATATAATATTAGTTAAGACCTTTGGATAAATATTATATTTTTAGTAATAGCATATCAATTAATAATATAATATTTGTTTTAAAAACCATTTTATATCAATTTCAAAACTATTTGGTATTTTGTTTTTTCTAAATTCATAACAGCATT
Source organism: Viscum album (assembly GCA_963277665.1). Taxonomy (NCBI): domain Eukaryota; kingdom Viridiplantae; phylum Streptophyta; class Magnoliopsida; order Santalales; family Viscaceae; genus Viscum; species Viscum album. Next base: position 25,004,876 of record OY728145.1, on the reverse strand, counting down.
ATTACTTAGAAAAAAATTCATTAAATCAATATTAACATGTCATATTAACCTATAAAATTAGTTTAATTCATAAATTGTCTCAAATTACATTTATTTGGGTATTTATAATATCAATTATTTTAATATTTCATTAATTAGGTAATTACTACATCATCATTGTGTCATAAATAAATTAAATTATTTAATGTCTAAAAATTATAAATAAATTATCATTATGTAGATAATATTTCTGTATTTCTAATGAATATTTATAGTAAAATTTATCTTATGTGTAACCCTATATTAAAAATGGTTTAGTTATTAAACTTTGAATTTAACACTTTTAACTCTTCATTGAATTAAATAATAATAAATGTCCTAATCTAATCCAAGTGGACCTAAAGGATCATATTTTTTTCCTAAGGCTTTTTTTGGTGGAATTAAACGTATCCAATAGAATTAGGTCATGTGTTAGGGTAATAATAATATCATTTTTACCTTTAATTACCCTATTTACTTTCAACCATGGTAAATAAAGTCAAAAGTTACTATTCACCAAAAATTATTTTTGTCTTATTGAACCACATTTTACTTACTAATATAAACTGTATCTCTTAGATTTTTTAAATTCAATTCATAGAAGTGGTAAAATTTAGTTTTATACAAATTTGGAAATGCTCCTAGGAGGTGGGTAAAAGACGGTAAAAAGTTCAATAAAAATTTTATATATCTAAAATTATTATAAACTGACTTCAATGAATTAAATTGAACTTATATAGGTATTATGTATCTATTTTGACCTAAAATAAATTTAAATAAAATAATTATTTAAATAAAAAGGCGGTTTTGAACAATAACTCCGTATCTTTCACTATTCATCAAAAATTGAAAGTTTTCAAAAAAATACCAAAAAATCACTCTAGGATAATTTCGATATTCTGAGCCCAAAAATGAAGTCCATTTTGAAAGATAAAATTGATAAAATTTCAAAAAGTGGGTATTACTATTCATAACGTCTAGTTTGATTGGTTGTGGTGTGTTTGAACTTGAAGTTGCGTACAACACTAACCATTGAATTATTCAAAGGGAAATGTACCATGGAAGCTTGGGGTGTAACATTATCCCCTCCTTCAAATAATTTCATCCTCAAAATTTCTAGAATATTACTGCATAAAAAGATTTGGGTGTTTCTTCATCATAAGTTCCTCGGGTTCCCACGTTGCCTCTTCCATCTTATGGTTTCTCGATATATTCAAAGCAATGATTACAACTGCTAACTCAAGATCATGAGTAATATAGTTTTTCTCATGAATTTTTAGCTACCATGATGCATAGGAAATAACTCTATCATTCTGCATAAGGACACAACCATGTCCTTTCTTTGAAGCATCACTATAAATAACAAACCCATCATTCCCCAATGGTAGAGTCAAGATAGGAGCATTGACTAATCTTCTCTTCAGTTCTTCAAAAATATCACGAACCATCCTCGGGGCCCGTGCTGTGACTAACCCAAGCCCTCCTTCCATAGGTCAGGGGTGGGCGACTATCACCAAAGGCGAATCCCTGACGAAAATGGGAAGGCATTGCCTTTTAACCTGTAACACACACACAGTCCGAACACAAGCAGTAGAGGAAACAAGTACTAAAATAGAAAAGTAAGATATGCTAAATGTAAGTGGGCTAATATACAAACCCAACTGAAAAACAAGTACAAGTACCAGTAAAAAGGGAAACAGCTCCTGGATCGTCCACTGGGAAATCCTACCTGAAGGGTAGGTACAGAATCTCGAACAACTCATCCCTGCGGTATGTCCCGTCTAGTCCAGCTCTGAGCAGCCTCCGTCCGTCACCCTCAGCCTCGATCACTGTAGTGCGTCGTCTACACAGAACACAACAAGGTACAGGAATAGCCTGTGTAGGGTTGAGTGTAACAATACTCAAGAGGGGACCCCGAGACCCCCAAAGGTCTCCCAGAATCCACAAAGGATAAACCACAGTAGAAATATACAATCACAAAGTATCAACCAACCCTACATAGGTATATGCCCATACATATATCTAATTTACCAGTCACAGTCCTGCTCCAACTCTCAAGACCTAGCACAACCTAGTCTACACAGGAAGTAAAGTCAATCACAACTATGATAATGGTTGAAAGACATTACTCATATCACATAGGTATACATATTTAGTAGAGTGATAGAGATGATCAGATGTAGTCACTGATTCATCTAAGATGTTGGACCCACACAGGATACAGGACCAGCTAAGCTGTCGAACCCACATAGGATACAAGACCCGCTACTGTATCGGACCCACACAGGATACAGGAACAGAAGTCATAACTATCGAACCCACGTAGGATTCTGGTATAGTAGTAATCGCTGTCGAACCGATGTAGGATTCCGGTACAGTAGTCATGGCTGTCGAACCCACGTAGGATTCTGGTACAGTAGTCATCGATGTCGAACCCACGTAGGATTCCGGTACAGTAGTCGTCGCAGCTAGCTCTAGGGTTCCCGTACACAGCACGCTCGATTCTGGTAGGGTCCGCTCCTCAATTCAAGTATCAATACCTAAACGACATCTTTAGTTGATGTATCCCATCGTTCCATCTCATCATAAGGAACCCAACGTGATAGATGGCGCGTCAATCAGACGCACGGTCTGTGGGTTATTAGCATTTCTGTTCTGGGGGCCCGGTTAGATTCACGATCGTTCCAAACCCGGCCATTTTCCAAATTTGTCCAAAACTCACTTAGAGTATCACAAAAGGACCACTTCGTCGCGAGGGTCCCAGTGCCACAGACAGCGCGTCGATCTGATGTGCGGTCTAGGAGTTATTCGGATTTAAGTGAAGTCGGGTCCGGCCAATCAAACCCAGTGGACTGGCAGGTCGGCCCGACCCAGCTCGGCAGGTCTGACCCAACTGAGTAATTGGCCCGACCCGGTAGGGCGCGGCCCACCTGCGGACCCGGCCCGCAGAGCGGGCTGGTTCGGTTTTCCCGGTGATGCCAAGTGGTGCGGCCTCTCCCCTGCCCGGCCGGCCTTAGCTGACCGGTTCTGTCCGGCGTGCGCGGCTCACTATGCGGTCCGCGGTTCTTCCCATGCAGCGCCAAGAAGCACCACGGTTCTTTAGCCCGGCCAGCAGGTGGTCGGCCAGTTCACCCACCGAGCGGCCGACGGTTGCAGGCTACGTCTCCTCCATGGGGCACCTATGGGTGTCGTGGTCCTCTAGCCTGGCTGGCAGTAGCCGGCTGGTTCTTCCAGCCAAGTGGCACGTGGATGTGGGACGCAGTTTTCCTCCACACGATCGGCGTGATGGGGCCGGTCCACCACCGCCACGGCCCGGCTAGTTTGCAGCCTTCGGTTCCATAGCACGGCGCGACGACACCGTGCCTTTTCATCCGCCACGGTTCTTCTCTGGTGCGGTGCGATGGAACCACGCCCTATTTGATCTACCTCCGTCGTTATTAGATCAAAAAATACGGGGGAGGTTCAGGCCGTGTTCGTGTAGCCTAAACCCTCCTCTTTATGGTTTCAACAGTTGTAAATTCACATTCCGTAATTAGAACGACGAAGTTCTGAAATATAAACAACTCAAAACAACCCCTACCTTTATTTCAATGTTCTCTTGAAGGAGTTGCGGTAGATGGCGTCGTGAAAGATGGATGTAATTCCATCAACGTCGGAATAAAAGTCATTTTTGTTGGTGACGTTCTTCGCGGGCGGTGTATTCTACCTTGACGCAGAGGAAAAGGAAAGAATACGGGCGTTCTTCGTGGAGAGAGTATTATTCCTTCAAGAATTCGTCTCCTCTCCTTGGTTCTCCCAACCAAGATTATGCCAACCCAATTAAGAGAATGTAATCTATTCTTTTAATGTTGGAAAAATAAATTCAAAATAATTCAAATAGATTAATTAAGTGTGGAATTAATTAATCTTAGGTGTTGTCACTTTAATGAGGGAAGTTAGAAGGTTTAAAATTTAAAAGAAAAGAGAGGTGGCCCCATTAATTCAAAGGGGAGTCCAAGATTTTCAAAGGGGGGTTTGAAGGGAGTTGAGGGGTTTGGTGTTTGTGTGGGCTCCACCACACAATATCCTCTCATGGGAGGTTATGTGGGGTGTGGGACCCACCTTCAACTTCCTTTTGGTGGATTTAACCACCACCTACATAAAAATATTTTAATCATATTTTTATTTATTTTAATTAGAAAACCCCCTAAATTAACTTCCAACCTATATAAAACACAACAGCGGTAAAGGTCCCCTTAAGCGAATACCAGCACTGCGAGTTCATCGGTGTCCTTAGATTTCAATTCTGGGCATCGGTTCAAAAGATAGAAAAACCCGCATGTACGTTTACTGAATGTACCCGAAAAAAACTTCAAAAAATAATTCAGTGTACACCAGGCCTCAGAATCAGGTGTCGTCAGAAACTATAGAGTCATAAAATTCCCACGTATTTAAAAAAATTCCACGGAATTTCTAGGTCATTACATTCTCCCCACCTCATGGATTTACGTCACCATAAGCTAAAACACACACTAAGGGAACAAAAAGGGGTACTCAGCATGCATCTGAGCCTCCCAATTCCATGTACTCTCCTAGAGGTTCTCATGCTGCCAGCGAATGCGCAACAGAGGAATCGACCATCCATGTAGGACCCAATCCTGTCGATCCTTGATCTCCACTAGGACCTCCGTGAATGTCGCTCTGTCATCGATGTCCTTCTCCCCATGATCAATGATGTGGGATGGGTCGTGCACGTATCTCCTCATCTGAGATACGTGGAAGACGTCATGAACCCGGTGCAACTGAGGTGGATGGGACAAAAGGTAATCCACCTCGCTGACTCTGCTGAGGACCTAGAAAGGTCCGATGAATCACGGAGATAACTTGCCACCTCGGCCAAATATTCGTAGACCTTGTCGAGGTGAAACCCGTAGGAAAAAATTTTCGCCATCCTCGAACTCCAGTGGTCTCTGTCTCCTATCATCATAGGACTTATGTCTGCTCTATGCAGTCTCCATCTGCTCCTAGATGATCTGCACCTTCTCCGTCGTATCCTATACCATCTCTGGTCCTACAAGTGCTGACTCCCCTGGGTCAGTCCAGCATAATGGTGATTTGCAAGGTTGGTTGTACAGTGCCTTGTAAGGTGTCATACCGATGGAAGAGTGGTAGCTGTTGTTATACGCAAACTCTACCAAGGGTAAGTGGTCCCCCCAGCTATGACCGAAGTCGAGGACATAAGCATGAAGCATTTCCTCGAGTGTCTGGATGGTCCACTCAGTCCAGACATCCGTTTGAGATTGAAGGCGGTGCTCAAGCGAAGTTACGTCCTGAAAGCCTCCTACAACCCCTTCCATAGTCGGAAAGTGAAATAAGCATCTTGATCGGACACGATTGTCGATGGGACACCATGAATCTGTACGATCTTCTATATGTATAGGCATCCCAAGCTCTCTACTGGGCCCTGATCTCTACTCGGTAGGAAGTGCGCCGACTTGGTGAGTCGGTCGACAATTACCAAGATAGATTCATGTCCTCTAGATGTACGTGGAAGTCCCGTTATGAAATCCATGGATATCCCATCCCACTTCTACTCTGGGACCTATATGGGTTTTACCAAGCCTATCGGTACCTGTTTTTATACCTTCACTTGCTGACAAGTGAGGCATCGCGAGACAAACTCTACTACCACCTTCTTCATACCTGCCCACCATTGTTGTCGTCTGAGGTTCTGATACATCTTTTCCACTTCTGGATGTACCGCTAGAGGGGAATTGTGGAACTCCCTCAACAACTCCTCCTGTAGTGAAACTAGTACCATGATACATTCTATGAAAAGGATGGCATGCTCCCCACCTTCAAAAAACTCATCAGGTGCCTGCCCTGAGGATATCTGAGCACATCGCGTCTCACAGTCAACTTCCCCACGTTGTGCCTCTCTGACTCGCTGAAGAAGTGGAGGAGTGACTGTGAGAGACTAAATAAAGGTTGCTCCTTCTTTATCCACAAAGGATATATACAATGCGGCCAACTGCTCTCTCGCCTCTCCTAGCAGCTGAATGTCTGATCTCCTGCTGAGAGCATCTGCTACAACATTACCCTTACCAGGAGTATATACTATCTCGAATCCATAGTCCTGGAGGAACTCGAGCCATCGTCGTTGTCTCAGGTTCAGGTCCTTCTGCGAGAAGTTGTACCCGAGACTTTGGTGGTCATAGTATATTGTTAAACGCTCACCCATTAGAAAGTGCTGCCACATCTTCAAGGAAAAGACCACTGCTGCTAACTCCAGGTCATGGGTAGCGTAGTTCTGCTCGTGTTATCTCAACTTCCATGAACCATACATGATCACTGCCCACTCCTGCATCAGTACACACTTGATTCTATTCCCTTATGTGTCACAGTAAACTACATACCCTACGCCCTCTTCTGGTAGCCTTGAGATGGGCACACTAGTCAACCTCTGCCTTATATTTTTAAAGCTCTGCTGGAATCTATTTAACCACATGAAGGGTTTCCCCTTCTTCATAAAATTTGAAAGCGGTGTTGCTACTCTGGAGAAGTCTGGAACAAATCTATGATAGTACCCAGCCAGATCCAGGAAACTCTACACCTCCGTCAAACTCCTGGGTGGATCCCAAGCAAGAACCGCCTCGATATTCACTAGATCCACTGCAACTCCAGCCTCTAAGATGACATGAAATAAGAAGTGAACCTCTCGAATCTAGAACTAGAACTTCGAGAGATTACCATAAAGCCGGTGCTCTCGAAGTGTGTCTGGTACTACCCGCAAATGGTAGGCGTGCTCCTCCTCAGTAGTCGAGTAAATCAGTATGTCGTCGATGAAGACTATGACAAACCTATCGAGGTAAGGCTGGAAGATTCTATTCATTAGACTCATGAACACTACTGGAGCATTGGTTATGATAAAGGTAATAACCAAGAACTCTTAGTGTCCATACCGACACCTGAAGGTCGTCTTCTGCACATCCTCATCTTGAACTCTGAGCTGGTGATAACCTGGCCTGAGGTCTATCTTCGAGAACCATCGTGCTCCCTTGAGCTGATCAAAGAGGTCATCAATCCTCAGTAGTGGGTACTTGTTCTTCACGGTCACCTGATTCAGGTGGCGGCAGTTGACACACAGTCGCAATCTCCCACCCGCCTTCTTGGCGAACAAAATTGGAGATGCCTATGGAGAAGCACTGGGTTGGATAAATCCCTTCCCCAACAAGTCCTCCAGCTGTACCCGCAGCTCATGAAGCTTGGCAGGAGCCATCCGATTTGCTGGAGTAGATATAGGTTTTGTCCCGGGGTACAGGTCAATGTAGAAGTCTACCTCTATATGAGGAGGTAGTCCTAGAACATCGTCAGGTAAAATATCTGCATAATGATCCACCAGAATAGAAAAGCTCAGACTCCGAACATCAACCACTCCAAGGATGAGACTAGCCAACTGATGTGTGATTGGCTACCCCCTCCTCTGCGTAAGTCTATCTTGTACTGTAAAGGCTCCCTTCTTACCAGTTAATGTGAACTTGGTCCCATCCCTATGGATACACCGCACTTTGCGCCTAATACAGTCAATCTAAGCATGAATCGTGGATAACCAGTCCATACCCAAGATGAAATCATAAGGCCTCGACACCGCTACAAGAAGATCCCAGTCGAAGGTCTCTCCTCATAGAGTAAGCTCACACTACCGGCACCAGTGAGTAATCATCGAGTCTGCTTTCGTAGGAGTCTATAACCATAAGTATAGAGCCAACGGCTCCGTCATAATCTCTGAACTTCGAACGAGGGCAGCAGAAATAAAATAATTACTCGCACCTGTGTCTATAAGCACTGCAGTAAGGGTGGAGTAGACAAAGATAGTACCTCGAATCATCTCAGGTGTGTCGTGGTCATAGGCTTCGATTGCCTAGAGATGAGCCCGCCTCTGTCCGCCAGCTCCCTGTGGTCGGGGTGGACCTCATGGTGGTGGCGGTGGTAGAGCCTCAAAACATCGTCCACCACTTTCTGGTCGGCCAGCTCCTCTGCCACGTCCTCTTGCTCCTGGCGGACCACCATGGTTGAACCTCTACCTCTGCCTGTGAGTTCCCTCTAATGTCTGTTGATCATCTGCATGGCAGGTCGGGAAGTCATGAGACATGTGGCTCTGCCCACCATATGCATAGCACTGCATGATCCTCGTATAGCGGGCTCTGTCTTGTGTGCCCCACACAACTGAACCTGTATCTTGGGGTGACCCACCTGATGGTCTGGTCTTCTTGGACCTCTACATCATCTGTCTACTTCCGGTTGCAGAAGACTCCACTATGTGTCTCCCTATGGTGGGTCTCGTCGTTGGTGACTACTCAATGAGGAAACTCTCCACTAGAAGGGCTCTCTCTATCACCCCACCTACATCAGAATGCTAAGGGGAATCATCGAAGCCCTGATCTCATGCATGAGTCCCTGCTCGAAGGTCCAGGCCCTGAAGAACAGGTCTTCTACCATATCTGTGGATTAGCTCAAGAGGTCGGTGAACCTCACTGAGTATTGAGCTACTGTCATGTTGCCCTGCCGCAGATGAAGTAACTCCTGAATCTACACTGCATGAAGGGTGGCTGGAAAAAACTCTGAGCGAAAGAGACTCTTGAAGTCTTTCTAGAGTGAGGATGCCTCGTCATGCACCTAGAGCATCAAGATCCACCATCTGCATTTCATTGCATGTAGGAGACTCACGGTAAGGATCACCATGAGTTCGGCTAGTGTCCCTAACAATCTGAAAACTCTCATGGAAGCCTCCATCCAATCATCAACTTCCTGTGGGTCCATCTCTCCCTGGAACCTGGGCGGCCTCTGCCGTTGGAACTCGTGCAACGCACTCAAGCGGTGTGCACTCTCTGATGCTGGAGCTGGTGGTATCGGTGGCCCAACGGGTAGTGGTACCACTGGTACCTCTACTGTGATGGGGCCCTGCACCGAGGCCTCATTGCTCGGTGGGCTACCATCTCATACATAACTCAGAACCCTAGTCGGCTGCCTTCGTGGGTCCATCCTAAAAAGAAACAGGTGTGCCACGGTTAAAACTTTATACCTGGTGAGCTGACACAAATTAATCACAAAGAAAACCTTTTTGAAGGAAACACACACGCAATCAGTGTTTTCGTGCACTGATGTGGAAATCAGAGGTCTGGGTCCTGGTGTATGGATACGTCGGCCACCGCACCAACACTGGGCACCTTGGACCAAAAACCACACTCAATACTCTTAACACTATTGCTTTATAGAAAAAAATGATTAGAGTCCTGAGTTCTGCGGTAGAACTGACTCCTCTGATACCAATTTGTCACGACCAGTCCTCAGGTCCCGTGTCGTGACTACCCCAAGCCTACCTTCCATAGGCCAGGGACTGGAAACTAGCACTAAAGGAGAATCCCTAAAAAAAAGGAAGGAATTGCCTTTTAACCTGTAACACACACAGTCTGAACACAAGCAGTAGAGGAAACAAGTACTAAAATAGAAAAGTAAGATGTGTTGAATGTAAGTGGGCCAGTTTACAAACCCAACTGAACAACAAGTGAAAGTAAAAGTAAAAATGGAATCAACTCCTGGATCATCCATTGGGAAATCATACCTGAAGGGTAGGTACAGAATCTTGAACAACTCGTCCCTGTAGTACATCCCGTCTAGTCCAGCTCTGAGCATCCTCTGTCTATCACCCCCCACCTTGATCACTGTTGTTCATCATCTGCACATAACACAACAAGGTGCGGGCGAAGCCCATGTAGGGGTGAGTATAACAATACTCAGTAGGGGACCCCGAGACCCCTGAAGGTCTCCCAAAATCCTAAAATGATATACCACAGTAGAAATATACAATCACAAAGTATCAACCAACCCTACTTAGTTATATTCCCATACATAGACTTAAGTTACCAGTCATAGTCTGACTCCAACTCTCGAGCCCTAGCACAACCTAGTCCACAAAGGAAGTAAAGTTAATCACCACGATGATAATGGTTGAAAGACATAACTCAGCTCACACAGGTATACATATTTTGTAGAGTTATAGAGATGATCAGATGTAGTCACTGATTCATCTAAGCTGTCAGACCCACACATGATACAGGACCAGCTAAGTTGTCGGACCCACACAGGATACAGGACCAGCTACTCTGTCAGACCCACATAGGATACAGGAATAGAAGTCAGAACTGTCGAACCCATGTAGGATTCTGGTATAGTAGTCATCACTTTCGAACCCACATAGGATTTTGGTATAGTAGTCATCGTTGTCGAACCCATGTAGGATTCTGGTACAGTAGTCGTCACAGCAAGCTCTAGGGTTCCCACACAGAGCATACTCGATTCTGGGAGGGTTTTCTCCTCAATTCAAGTATCGATACATCAAAAAAGTCCTGAGTTGATGTATCCCATAGTTCCATCTCATTATAAATAACCCAAAGTGATAGACGGCGCGTCAATCGGACGCACGGTCTGTGAGTTACTAGCATTATCGTTCGAGGGGCTCGGTTGGATTTACGCTAGTTCCAAACCCGACCGTTTTCCAAAGTTGTCTAAAACTCACATAGAGTATCTCAAAAGGACTGCCTCATCACAAGGGTCCCAGTGCTGTAGATGGTGCATCGATTGGATGCGTGGTCTAGGAGTTATTCAGATTTAAGCGGAGTCGGGCCCGACCAGTCCAACCCAGTGGGCTGGCGGATCGGCCCGACCCGGCTCAGCGGGTCCAACTCGGTTGGTGAATCGGCCCAGCCCGGTTTGGCGGGTCCGACCAGTATTGGATTCGGCTCGACCCAGCAGGGCGTCGCCCACCGAGCAGCCCGCGGTTATGGCCCGCGTCTCCTCCCCATGGAACCTGCGGGTGTCGCGGGCCTCCAGGCCGGCTGGCATTAGCCGGCCTGTACTTCCAGCCAAGTGGGCCATGGATGCGGGCCGCAGTTTTCCTCCACGCTATTGGTGCGACGACATCGGTCCACCACCACCGCGGCCCGGCTGGGCCGCGGCCTTCAGTTCAATAGCGTGGAACAACGGCGCCACACCTTTTCATCTATCGCGGTTCTTCTCCAACGTGGTGCGACAGCACCACACCCATTTGGCTCCGCATTCGTCATTATTAAGATCAAAAAAATGGGGGGGGGGGGGGGGTTTGGGCCGTGTTCGTGCAGCCCGAACCCTCCTCGTTATGACATTAACAGTTGGCAATTCACATTCCGTAATTAGAATGACGAAGGTCGGAAATATAAACAACTCAAACCAACCCCCTACTTTGATTTCAATGTTCGCTTGACGGAGTCCCGGAATACGGAATCGCGAAAGACGGATGTTGTTCTATCAACGTCGAAGGAAAAGTTGTTGTCATTGGTGACGTTCTTCACGAGTGGCATCTTCTCCCTTGACGCGAAGGAAAAGGAAAGAAGATGGGTGTTCTTCATGGAGAGAGTATTATTCCTTCAAGAATTATTCTCCTCTCCTTTTTTCTCCCAACCAAGATTATTCCAACCCAATTAAGAGAATGTAATTTATTCTTGTAATGTTGAAAAAATAAATTCAAAATAATTAAAATAGATTAATTAAGTGTGGCATTAATTAATCTTAGGTGTTGGCAATTTAACGAGGGAAGGTGGAAGGTTTAAAATTTAAAAGAAAAGAGAGGTAGCCACATTAATTCAAAGGGGATTCTAAGAGTTTCAAAGGGGGGTTTAAAGGGAGTTGAGGGGTTTGGTGTTCATGTGGATCCTACCACACAATATCCTCCCATGGTAGGATATGTGGGGTGTGGGCCCCACAAAAAACTTCCCTTTGGAGGATTTAACCACCACCTACATAAAAATATGTTAATCATGTTTTTATTTATTTTAATTAGAAACCCCCCTAAAATAACTTACAACCTGTATAAAACGCAACTGCGGTAAATGTACCCTTATGTGAATACCAGCACAGCGAGTTCATTGGTTTCCTCGGATTTCAATTCTGGGAATCGGTTCGAAAGATAGAAAAACCCACACGTACGTTTACTGAACATGCCCAAACAAAACTCCATAAAATTATTTCGGGCACACCGGGCCTCAGAATCAGGTTCTGTTAGAAACAACAGACTCATAAAATTCCCTTGTATTTAAAAAAAATCCACAGAATTTCCAGGTCTTTAAAAAAATATTCTTCACACTCTTTTTTTCAAACAAATTTAACCCCTTTACTTGTAAGATTTGTTAATGGGTTAGACAACCGGGAATAATTCTGGATGAAACGTCGATAATAACCTATTAAACCAATAAAATTGTTTACCTTAGTTATACTCGTCGGTTCTGGCCTTTCTTGGATTGCCTTAGTCTTTGAAGGATCAACAAAGATTCCTTCCTTAGAGACAATATGTCCAAGAAAATAAATCTCTTGAATCCAGAATTCACACTTGCAAAATTTCCCATATAATTCATTTTTTTAAGAGTCACTAGAATAATGTGCAAGGGATTTTCATGATCTTAGTAGCTTTTGGAGTATACCAAGATATCATTAATAAATACCACTACAAAGTCATCAAGATATTCCTTGAAAACTCTATTCATTAGATCCATGAAGACAGAGGGTGCATTAGTCAATCCAAAAGTCATTATTGTAAACTCGTAATGCCCATACATGGTTCGAAATACTGTTTTCAGAATGTCTTCCTTTTTCACACACAACTAATGATATCCAGATCAAAGTTTAATCTTTGAAAAATATTTATCTCCATGAATTTGGTTGAATAAATCGTCAATGTGAGTTAGGGGATAATTGTTCTTTATTGTTATAGCATTGATATCCCAGTAGTCAATACACAACCTCATAGATCCATATTTCTTCTTAACAAAAAGAACAGGGGCTCCCCATGGAGAAACACTAGGGATAATAAATCCCTTATTACTCAATTCATCTAGTTGTTTCTTTAGTTCCACTAATTCCACAGTGTCCATTCTATAAGGGGTTTTTGATATGGTCCTTGAACTAGGAATTAAATCAATGGAAAACTCAATTTCTCATTCTAGAGGATGTCCAGGTAAATCTTCTAGAAACACATCAACATATTCTTGCACAGTAGGTACATCCTCTATTTGAACATTCTTTTCCTCATCCATAATTATTTCATTCTCTTACTCCCCAATAATTGAATTTAGTAGAGCTACTGGGGGTGGATCTAGATAAGAATCAGGTCGTGACGTTTCTTCTCTAAAGATAAGGTACTCCTTATCATCATCGAAAATTGTAACCTCATTCTTCTTACAATAAATTTTTGCATCATGGTTTGAAAGCCAATCCATTCCAAGGATTGTATCAAATTCAATCATGGGTATGACGATGAGATCATTAGATAAAGAACATTTATATTCCCTAGTGGGAACCGATTCACAAAACTTTGTTGCGGTTATACTTCTCTTAGGTTTTCTTACTGACAACTCCCTTGTTAAGTAAAATTGAAAATATCTAATTTTCTTAGGAAACTTGGAAGATATGAAACAATGCGATGATCCATAATCAAATAAATCATTGGCTAAACTTGAGGAAACCATTAAATTACCTACCACCATGTCTTTCAGAGATTCAACCCTAGCAGTAGTGATCCCATAATATTGGCCTTACTCCCTTGGACTTTTCTGAGGTAAGTTTCCTTGGCTCTTAGGAAATTAATTTTCGTAATGCCCCCTTTCTATACAATTGTAGCATTCAACATTGACATCCTCTTTCTTCCCCTTGCAATCACGAGCTTGGTGGCCTTTTCACCACACTTGTAACAGACTCTCATTCCCTTCAGGCAAGTACCAGGGTGTTTATTCCCATATTTACTGCAGGATGGATATTCAACTTTACCCTTATTCCCCTTATTTCTATTTCCATAGTGTTCAGAAGATCTCTTCTTCTCTTGTTTTTCTTTAAAGTCGTAAGACATAGAGAATTCATTTTCTGTCTTGATAGCACACGAGACAATATCTTCGTATCATAAGAAGGATTGTGAGACTAATGCTCTCCGAAGAAATGGTTTTAACCCATTAAATAATCGATCAATATTACTCCTTGGGTTACATATATAATCTGATTCATGCCTTTCTAACCTTGTAATGTTAGCCTCATACGTTGTGACATTCTCATCCTCCTTTTGCCTCAGACTTAGAAATTACCTTTACATATCCACTCGATGGTCATGAGGAATGTATTTTTCTAAGAAAAGTTGTTTAAACTCCATATATTCCATATTTGATACTTCATCATTTTTCTTTTTGTTTTGAATCAATGACCACGACTGATCCACATCTACTGTGAGGCAATAAACTGCAATGACAACTTTTACCCTTTATCTACTCCCTAAAGCGTGAAATATTTTCTCTAAGGAATTTATTCATTACTTAGCTACTAATGTATTTGTACTCTCATTTAATTTTGGTGGTTGTTTCCTCATGAAGCATTCTAAAATTGATCCTCCACATTGTGGGTCAGGGTGCTCAATACAGGTAAGGTTATTATTCATAACCTGAGTCAGTTGTCCCAGTATGGTGATAAGCTAATCAGCACCAGTTGCTTCACCAGATCTACTATAATTATATTGAGTATGAGGTAGATACCTACATAGATTTAATGCATTGATACAGTTTCCATTCCTTCCAATAGGCTCCATTTCTAAACAATGTCATACACTAGATTAGTTTATGAATCATAATACATAATTCCAAACTTGTAAAATAGTTAACATAAATTGAACAGTTTATGGATATAATTCATAATCATAAAAATGTTTTCTTTGAGGAATTATATATTCATAAACCCTTAATAATGGTTTGTAAAGAAAATGAGAATTATCCTAAGAATATCCCCCAGGAGTGTTGTAACCAAGAGTGCAGCAAGGCCTGTTTTCGTGCACCAGTTCCCGTTTGAGTCTAGCTCAAAGCAGTGTTTTTGAGTTTTACCCATAGGTACATCTATTCCATATCCGCCCCTACTTAATTGTATCCAGATAGGGATTTATTTCTTAGAAAACTCATAAAATCTCTATAGTACCAAAATTTTAGGAAGTTCTTCTATAATAATCCTAAAAGTCTATCTTAGGGTAGTGAGCTCTAATCAGAGTTTATCTAAATATAGATTCCAAGATTTGTACTAAACTGCCTCTGATAACAACTGTAATGCCCTGACCCTAGTTACCTAGAGTCAGTGCATTATTACATAACATTGGAATGATCACAAAAGATCAAGTTTCTAAAGACCGATTAGTTTAGTAGCCTTGGAAATACTGGATATATTCATAAGTTTTACATTGCATTATAAAATGAAAAACTAAAACAACATAGTCTATATAGGACAAACTCATATCCCTTAGACTATCCCTATAGGTCATTTATAATATACTTCTTCGTATCTTAGGAAAAATAAAACATAGAAAGGGGTGAGCTCAGATGCTCAGTAAGGATAACAATATAGAAGAAACTTTCATAAACAAGCATAAAAATTTAAGGCAATGTAAGACTAGAACAAAAGCCTTTTAAACTTGAACTTCAGAATAATATGGAAAAGATAAAATCAAATAATTCCATTTACTTATTCACATGGATATTCTACTAGTCGAATAATTACATGCAATAATAATAGAAACTTTCATAATGATGGAATGCATAATTCCAGACTTCATAGCCAAATAGTTGAGGCCTTGTTCCAAGACTACAAATCAGGTTTTGTCAAGGCCTTATGCCAAGGCACTAGTTTGTATCATGAGACCTACCGATGCATCGAGGAGCTATATTGGGCTCCACCCGACACTTACTAAGTCCAATGCATTTCTCATATGAAAAGGTTCAAACATAACATAAACATTCATATTAAAACTAGCATACAAAATGTCAATACTTTCTCCATAAACCATGAATGGTGTGACAATAACACATCCACAATAAAACATATCACAAAACCTTCAATACAATATGGATGTTTTGTATTATAATAAATCAACTTCAATTAAGGTTAAAATCCATCAAAGGAGGTTGACATAGATTAAATCAAAACATTTTTTTAGAGAAATATCTCTTTCTATTTTTAAATCATTTAAAAGTCATATAATTATAAAAGAAAACATTTATTTTGAAAATATTTTTATAGAATTTTAAGGGAATATTCGACAATGTTAAAACATCAAAAAATAGCCACACCCACCGTATAAGTTAAAAAAACATTCTTACCTTAATTTTTTCGAAAAGGTCATAAGGTACCTTGTTTGTAAAATGACAGAAAGATTCATTTCAAACCATTTTATAAAAAGTAGAACAACTGTATTAATGACTTTAACCCATATTCTAGTAAATAGTAAAAAAAATTTGGAATACATTTTTAAGAAACGTGGATGTGGATGATAAAGAGGTCCCAGTAGATACTTACGTAAAAACAACCTCGGATAATAAAGAGATTTTGAAATTATTACCTTGTAATTTTCCTTGGTCGATGGTAGGTTAACCTCCTATATAATGGTGAGATCATTTTTATTAAATTATAAAAGAACCATATACATTAATATGATATCATATATGATCTTCTAATATTTCTTTATTAATGATATTTCAGTAGTATCATCGTTTAGGGTGTTAACTGATTCGTTTTCCTTTATATGATTTGTTATGAAAGTAATTTTTTTTATGGATATGATGTATCTTATTTATATTCATAATTATATTAAGTCTTTAAACATTATTTTTAATTATAAAATCAAAATTGGTCCTGAAAGGATATGATGGGGAATGAATCTCATCGCGTTCGTGGAGACGGTAATCCGTACGTACGCACGAGCGACAATAACATTCTTTTGATATTAAAATCATATATAATTGGATGTATTATCATATATATAGAATAATTATCATGTTTTATTTATTATTTTCATCATTATACAAATTATTATACCCATCCAAATGATTAATTGTTTGAATAACAAACTACACCACGACGTGGAGATGGTAATTCGTACATACGCATGTATGGTGAATTTGTTATTCATAGGATGGATAGAATAATTAATATGGTTGTACCATTTTTATAATAACATAATAGTATATATAAGATATTAAAGTTATTATTTTAGAATGGAAACAACAAATAAAGAGGAAAAGGAAGAAGAAAAGAACTTGAAAGAGGTGATGAAACATTTACCTCTTCTTTGGGTTCTTTCTTTTGATTTGATCAAAATGGATCTTTAGGTTGGATTTATGACTAAAGGAATGCCTCTAGGATGAAGTTAGGACATTTGGGAGGATATTTTTATGGGTTTTGGGCAAGACAAATGGATTTTAAGGTGTGAATTTTAGATAAGGGGAAGTTCCCTTTTACAAGAGGGGCGAGGGGCACCTTAGGAAAAGATTGAAATATTATTTTATAATAACATCATTTTCGCTTTATAATGGATCCAAAATAATTTATTTAGATTCTAAGGTGTGTATGGGTCAAAATCCACTCAATGAATAGGTTTTATACAGGTTTGGGTCACTATATTAACATTATCTTTTAGATTTAACTCTTAGTTAAATAGTTTGGCATTTACCATGTCTCTTTGTATTTTCATATTATATGGTTAATAAACTTACTATAAACTTCCAAGAGAACCTAAAGTGGTTCATTATTGACATATATAATATTATTTAAGACCTTTTTCTGAAACTTATATTTTTAGGAATATAATATAAATTAAAAATATAATATTTATTTTAGAAACTCTTTTATGTCAATTTTGACACTATTTGGTATTTTGTTTTTGCTAAATTCATTACAGAATTATTACCTCAAAAAAATTCATTTAATCAATCCTAACATGTCATATTAACCTATAAAATTAGTTTAATTCATAAAAAGTCTCAAATTACATTTATTTGGGTATTTATAATATCAATTAGTTTAATATTTCATTAATTAGGTAATTATTTTATCATCATTGTGTCATAAATAAATTAAATTATTTAATTTCTAAAAATTATAAATAAAATTCCATTATGTAGGAAATCTTTTTAGATTTCTAATGAATATTTATAGTCAAATTTATATTATGTATAACCCTATATTAAAAATGGTTTAGTTATTAAACTCTGAATTTAACACTTTTAACTCTTCTTTGAATTAAATAACAATAAATGTCCTAATCTAATCCAAGTGGACCTAAAGGATCATATTTTATTCCTAAGGTTGTTTTTGGTCAAATTACATGTATCCAATAGAATTAGGACATGTGTTAGGGTAATAATAATATCATTTTTACCTTTAATTGCCCTATTTACTTTTAACCATGGTAAATAAAAGTCAAAAGTTATTATTCACCAAAAATTATTTTTATCTTATTGAACCACATTTTACTTACTGATTTCAACTGTGTCTCTCAGATTTTTAAAATTCAATTCACAGAAGTGGTAAAATTAACTTTTATATAAATTTGGAAATGCTCCTAGGAGGTGGGTAAAAGACGGAAAAAAGTTCAATAAAATTTTTATATATCTTAAATTATTATAAACTGACTCCAATGAATTACATTGAACTTATATCAGTATTATGTATCTATTTTGACATAAAATAAATTTAAATAAAATAATTATTTAAATAAAAAGTCGGTTTTGAACAATAACTCAGTATTTTTCACTATTCATCAAAAATTGAAAGTTTTTAGAAAAATACCAAAAATTCACCCTAAGCTAATTTTGATATTCCAAACCCAAAAATGAAATCCATTTTGAAAGATAAAATTGATAAAATTTAAAAAGGTGGGTATTTCTATTCATAACAGCTAGTTTGATTGGTTGTGGTGTGTTTGAACTCTAAGTTGCGTACAACACAAGACATTATATTATTCAAAGGGAAACGTACCGTGGAAGCTTGGGGTGTTACACCACTTGTTCTTGAAATGGAGTGAAACTCCTCGGTTTGGTTCCTATATCATATACAACATGATTGATGTGTAGGGGATCACGGGTAATAGCTTCATTCACACATGGTTCCATGAGATAGTGGATAATATCCACAAAAATAAGGTATAAGAACAATTTTTTGTGGTTGGATACATGTACAAAATAAATTCATGTAACAAGTCATTGAATGAGGTTATAAAAATATCATTAATGGAAATAAAATTTGGGGATAGGCACGTGGCCTCCAATCATGGACTCTTTATTAAATAGTGGTAATTATCCTCATCTATATGATCCCTCATGGTGAGCATAAATTCCTACTTGATGTTCCAACAACCATCATTGCCTGGAAACTGGGTTCGATGGATTCCCCCTATTAATGGAATGAAACATAATATTGATTAATCATGAAGGAATGGAGAAATACTTTTTGTGGGGGGTTTTCATTATCATAAAGGTTCAGTTACTCTGGCCTTCAATGTTTTTTGTGGATAGGGGTAGTCTCTCATAGTTGAAGCTCCAGCCATACTCAAGGGGAAGGAACTATTCCACTCTAATAGTATCCTACTATATTGGATGGAATCCAACTTCAACACTATATACAAGGACATGAACAATAATATAATTATCCCTTAGTTGATCACTTACTTAGTTCGAAAATTCAAATGTCTTCTCCATAGACACACAAAGATCTCACGCACATGGTTGGAGGAAAATGATGCTGCTAACTTCAACGCCTCCTCGGAAAACCATGAGAGGTCATCTATCATTTTTACTACCCCTGGATACCTTCTTCCTAAATGTGTTATAATGGTCATAGGAGATTCCCTTGGTCTTTATTATTTTTATCCTCCTTAACCTTTTGGGATCCTACCTCTCTATTAATAAAAATCATATTATTGTATGGCATGTATTGTTATATAATTTAATCAATATTTATTTTATTAATTTTGGTATCTATGTTTGAAAGGTATGTGCCACAATATTTGGTATCAAAGAAAGGTTTAGTTAATATTTGAAAACTAGGATGAGAATACTTTAGTGAGAACCATAGGGATAAGTATAAGTATATATTTAAATCATAATTTTTTGATAATTATCTTGAATGAACAAGGATAACCATAATGTATAATAGAATATGGTGTCATAATTTAGTCATAATTTAAATAATTTTTCATGATTATGTGATTTTCTAATATGTTTACCATTACCAACACAATGGAGTTTGGTTTCAATCAATGGATGGAACTAGATGGAATCATGTGAACAATGAATTTGATGGCCAATGAAATGAAAATAACCATGACTAACTAAATGGATTAAGAGCTGGGATGCAACATCGTGGAACTATTTAAAATCAAATCTCACAAAAAATTGGTGGTAACATGTATCATGATGAACTTTTGAATGTACCAAGGAGGGAGAAACATGTTATTGAATATGTTTTGTGAAAATTACCACCATACTTTTATGGGTTTTCTAGTCCACTCATTAATGATAAATGGATCTATATGATGGAAAAGACATTTTTCATTCTTTAGTGATCAGAACATGTCCTGTCGTCCAAACAATTTATCATTTTGAAGGTGAAGGAGATCAATGGTGCAATATTATTAGGATTCTAGGAAAGATGATAAAATTGCCTATATGGAATGTGATGAGTTTAAGGTAATATATTTCATTAAGTAATCCCTTCATATTCTATGTAAATTATGGATGAGGAATTCATTGAACTTAATAATAATGAGATACAATCCATTTTTACCCATGATGCAATTTTTAAATGACTTTCAAGTAATTCATTATGTTTAATTATCATCTCTGAATGAAAAAGTTATCAATTCTTTAGTGGGTTGAAACCATGTCTTTGAAATTAATAAGCCATTAGGGACATTGGAAGGTATGAAGAAATCATTAAATGTTCACTAAATTTGGAAAATTAATCTAGAAACCATCAAGGTTTTGGGGATAAGAAAAGAATGATAGAGATTTAAGGAAGATCCTATGGTTTTCCGCAAGGAGTGAAGAAATATTTTCGACCTTGTACTTCCCAAAATATGTGAAGGAACACCCAAGTGTATTCTTGAAAGGAAAAAAAGAAATTGTTTCAAAAGTGGGAAGCACACCCATTGAGAAAAATAATGTGGGAGTGATGTAAATATGACAGTCAATGAAATGAATGGAGAGAGATCACAACAGAAGGAACCACTCACAATTCAGTGTTATAAATGAAAATAGTTTGGAAACAATGTGAATTAATTCCATAATCCAATGGATAATGAATATAGTAATCCACAAATACATATAATGTAAATAGATAAAGGGAAATATCATTCAATTAAAACCATTAAATTGAATCACAATAGATAGGGAATTATTATTCAATACTCTAAAATATGAGATTCCATATTGACATTTTCATAAATAATCCCTATGAAAATCTTATCCTTTCATTAAATTTGATGCGATTATAAGCTGTTGAGAACCTCCTTATTTTAATGATCTAAAATCATTTTTTATGTTTCTTATATGTATCATGTTTTATGATAGTAAATCATATTTTGGACAAAGATGTGAAATTTAGCTAAGTGTTGATATACCATCAACTGAAAAGGTCTACCATCAGTTAAGTAGTTCTACCATTAAATTCCTTTACTACTAGTCTCTCTTACCATTTCTTGATGCTACCATAAAGGTAATAAAACGGATTTTAATGTAGTTTAATAGTGCTACCATCATGATGATCTATCTCCAAGACTTGCTACTTTTACTATGACATCATGGCTACTTTCATTTCACCTACTTTTCAGATCATGATACCTATAATGATCTACCATTTGAGGATTATACCATAAGTTCAAGATGTTTTCATCATGGAATATACTTCTAGTGGTGCTACTATAGCTATCCAGAATTAATTTGAAAATTAACTATCTAATGGAGAGTTTAGGCATTTAATGTTTGACAAAAGACTATTATTTTAAGAATAATTATTCTTAAATAAACTCTAGGGAAGGCTTAAATAAAAATTTATTCTTTCTAAATTTTCTTCGCTATAGAAGGTGTTGTACCCCTCTCTCTTGGATTTTAATGATAACAATCACTTTCATCGTGTTCTAACTTGTTTTCAAGTGTTTTTGATGATAGGAAAAAGGTTTCCAAAGAGATTGGCCCAAGAAGACTGGAAAAGGACTCCCTGAGTCCACCGGCCAGCCGGTGGAACCAGACAGAGAGCTTGCTCTCTGTCTCGACCACCGGCCAACCGGTGTCTGGACCACCGGCCAGCCGGTGGAACCAGATAGAGAGCTTGCTCTCTGTCTCGACCACCGGCCAGCCGGTGGAGCCCCAGACAGAAAGCTCTGCCTTCTGTCTGGAGCACCGGCCGGCCGGTGGACAAGCACCGGTCAGCCGGTAAGCAAAGTCAAACTAGCCGTTGGGCCTTGACCAGACTTGTCCACTTGACCCCCAACGGCTCCGAAAGCCCTCCAACGGCCATATTGAAGTATTTGGGGATATTTCTCCTATAAATAGACGAGGATGGATGCCGGGAACACTACCGAAACATTGGAATGATATTTTGATCCCTTGAAGCTCTAAACGACAAATCTCTAAGGCTACTTGTGATCCACCTCCATCCTTGAAGCTTGGGCTGCCTCTACATCAACTACTCTCACACTCTTGGCGCTCAAGGCTTCCTCAAGTTTGTTGTAATTTATTTATTGTTTAGTTATTCATTGGGTTTGTATTAAAACAAACCATCCCTTTCTTCCTCACTTTCATTTTGGGTTTCTTTCTACAACCATCATAAAAAATCAAGTTGTACGAAGGTGATCTAGCCTACCTTAAAACGGCTAGTGGGTTTCTTGCTACAACCATTAAAAAGAAAGCTGAAGTAAATCTCTCAACGGTTGAGTTGGGAGCGGAGACGTAGGCTTTGGTTTAAGCCGAACTCCGTTATCAAATTGTGTCTTGCCCCTTTTTATTTCCGCTACATTTATAAATTGTTTTTAAATTGTTAATTAAGTTTTAAAAGGCAATTCACCCCCCTCTTGCCATCACTCTCCGACCAACAATTGGTATCAAAGGGAGAGTTTGTGTAATACCTTAACTGGTTACAAACCTAAAATCCATAGTGATGGATTCTTCCTCACAAGCACCCGAAGGGTATTCCATGACTCGGGCTCCATTCTTTGATGGAACCGACTACAATTATTGGAAAACTCGCATGATTACATTTCTTAGAAGTATTGGCTATCCTATATATATAATTGTTTTGAAAGGCTATACTCTCTCTAGCAAAGATGAGTCTAAATGGACCCCTGAAGACATTGCTAATTTTGAGCTAGATGGCAAAGCCATGAATGCTCTTCATTGTGGGTTAGACCGTAATGAATTTAATCGTATTTCTACTTGCACCACTTCTCATGAAATTTGGAAGCTTTTGGAAGTGACCCATGAGGGCACTAACAAAGTCAAAGACACTAGATTAGATATGTATCGTCAAGACTTTGAAAGCTTCACCATGCACCCACACGAATCTATTACGGAAATGTTTACTCGCTTTACTGATGTGTGTAATGGGAGAAAGTCTCTTGGAGATGATGTTTCTGCAGAGACAATGGTCAAAAATATTCTTTGGGTCCTACCAAGCTCATGGGCTCCAAAGGTGACGGCAATCCAAGAAGCGAAAGATGTCAAGAAGATGCCGGTTGAAGAACTCATTGGATCACTTATGACCTATGAGATTACCATGAAGAGGCAAGCCGATAAAGAAGGAAAAATCTTCAAGGAGCAAAAGAACATAGCATTCAAAGCAAAGCAAGAAATCTCCTCCGATGATAGAGGATCCGAGATTGCTCAACTTGCAAGAAAAATGAGCAAGTTCATGAAGAAAAAGAAGAATTTTCAAAGGGCACGAAAGGAAGAGCCAAAAGCAGAAAAAGAAGTTACATGCTTTGAATGTGGAAAGAAAGGCCACATCAAACTGGAGTGCTCTCTTTTCAAGAAAAGGTTAAAGGAAAAGAAAAACAAGAAGGCTTTCAAAGCGTCAACATGGAGTGCAAGCGATGACTCCATGTCTTCAAGTGACTCAAGCGATGAAGGTGGAAAATGCCTAATGGCACTTGATGAGGTATCTTCTTCCGACTCCTCTTCCTCATCTTCTTCTTTTAATAATGAAATGTCTTATGAAGATCTCCAAAATTCGAGAGATCAATTAGAGGAAGTTTTTCACGAACTTACCTCTAAATTTTTGGCCTTAGAAAAGAAACACAAAATTATAATTTCTGAAAAATTTCAACTTCTCAAAAAGAATTAGGAACTTTCCCTTAAGGTCCAAGATATTCCAAATGTTGATTCTTTGAATTCAACTATTAAATATTTAAGGGAATCTCTTGCCAAGTTCACCCAAGGTGAACAAAATTTGACCAAATTGCTAGGTTCTCAACGTTCGGCTAGAACCACACATGGACTTGGCTTTAACAAGCAAGCCACCTCTTCTAGAGCACCCACTACTTTTGTAAGGGGGATCTCTCAAAATAAATTCTGTAATTATTGTAGAAAAACTGGACATATGATTTATGAATGCGATTGTAAAAATTCTAGATATGGCCGCCCCAAAATCATTACCTACTCGGATGAATATCTTAGGATGTATCCCTCTAGACAAGTATGGGTTCAAAAGTCTCTTTTAGCTAATCTTTCCGGACCCAAACTTATATGGGTACCAAAATCTATTCTCTCTTGATTTTTTAGGATAAACACCAAAAAGGTAGGACTTCGAAAGGCTCGTGGTACCTCGACAGCGGATGCTCGAGGCACATGTGTGGCGATCCCTCCGAGTTCAACTCCCTTGAAGAATTCGATGGAGGATACGTCACCTTCAGTGACAATTCAAAAAGCAAGATCTTCGGAATAGGTACCATTGGTCTTGGTAGCACCTCCTTAATTAAAGATGTTTTATTTGTTAAAGGTTTAAAGAATAATTTAATTAACATTAGTCAACTTTATGATAGTGGTTTTTCGGTGAATTTTCAAAATGATTTATGCAATGTGTTTGATTTTCAAAACAAATTGATATTTTCTGCTTCCCATTTTAAAAATGTTTACATTATTGATTTAAAGTCTTTAGCTAGCCAAAATGTTAAATGTTTAAGTGCTCTTGACAATGTGTCTTGGATTTGGCATAGAAGGTTGGGGCATTGTAGCTCTCATTCACTTCTAAATCTTAATAAGAACAATCTCATCTGTGACCTTCCTAAACTTAAGTTTAAGAAAGATTTGATTTGTGAGCCATGCCAACTTGGAAAGCAACACAAATCTTCTTTCAAATCTAAGAAGGAAGTGTCCACTTCAAAATCTCTTGAGCTCCTTCATCTTGATCTTTTTGGTCCTACCCCTGTAGCAAGTCTAGGTGGAAAATCCTATACCTTTGTCCTAGTAGATGACTTTTCTCGTTTCACTTGGGTTTTCTTTTTATCTCATAAAAATGATGCTTGTAGAATCTTTTTGAAATTCTCTAGGAAAGTAGAAAACGAAAAAGGATATAAAATTATATCGCTCCGTAGTGACCATGGAGGTGAATTCGAGAACAAAGAATTCGATGAATTGTGTTCCTCTCAAGGATAAAATCACACCTTCTCTGCCCCTAGGACTCCACAACAAAATGGAGTGGTTGAAAGGAGAAACCGAACTCTCCAAGAAATTGCTCGAACCCTCCTTAGTGAATTCAACCTCCCTCGATATTTTTGGGCCGAGGCGGTAAACACTGCTTGTTATACTATCAATAGAGTCCTTGTAAGACCCCTTCTTAAGAAAACCCCCTATGAACTTTGGAAAGGCAAATTGCCCAAAGTTGGTTAATTTAAAGTGTTTGGTTGTAAATGCTTTATCCTTAACACAAAAGATAACCTAGGGAAATTTGATGCCAAATCCGATGAAGGTATTTTTCTTGGGTACTCCAACTCAAGTAAATCCTATCGTGTCTTCAATAAACGTTCAAAAACCATCGAAGAATCATCTCATGTCAAATTTGATGAAACTCTTCCAAAACCTCACCCGGTCATTGAAGATGTTGAAGATAAGCTTGATAAGCTTCATTTTAATGATTCCTCTTCTCCTCCCAAGGAGGATGACCACCAAGAACTCTCTTCACCTTCTTCGCCTTCCACTTTGCCTAAGGTTTGGAAACCTTCTAGAGACCATCCTTTAGAAAATGTTATAGGTGATCTTCAAGCCGGTACTCAAACTAGAAGATCAATCCTCAACGAGGTTGAACATCAAGTCTTTCTTTCTCAACTAGAGCCTCAAACCATTAATGATGCCATTAATGATGAGAATTGGGTTCTTGCAATGCAAGAGGAACTAAATCAATTCTCTAGAAATGATGTTTGGACTCTTGTTGAAAGACCCAATGATCATCCAATTATTGGCACTAAATGGGTTTTTAGGAACAAACTTGATGATCAAGGAAATATAACCCGGAACAAGGCTCGCCTAGTAGCTAAGGGCTATAATCAAGAAGAAGGAATTGATTATGGTGAAACCTTTGCGCCCGTTGCTAGATTGGAATCCATTAGGATCTTGTTGGCATTCGCCGCTCACTTAAATTTCAAACTTTTTCAAATGGATGTTAAAAGTGCTTTTTTAAATGGTTTTATTTCAGAAAAAATCTTTGTTGAACAACCCCCCGGTTTTGAAGATCCAAAATTTCCAAATCATGTTTTTAAGTTAACCAAGGCTCTATATGGCTTAAAACAAGCCCCTCGGGCTTGGTATGAGCGGTTAACAAAATTTCTTTTAGAAAATGATTTTAAAATGGGTCAAGCTGATTGTACCCTATTTTTAAAACACACTTCCAAAGATCTTTTAATTGTCCAAATTTACGTTGATGACGTTATCTTTGGTTCAACCAAAGAATCTCTTTGTACTGATTTTTCAGATTTAATGAGAAAAGAATTTGAAATGAGCTTTATGGGGGAATTAAAATTTTTCCTTGGTTTTCAAATCTTTCAAAATTCAAATGGTATTTTTCTAAACCAAGGCAAATACACAAACGAACTTTTAAGTCATTTTGGTATGGATCAAGTAAAGGAAATTAGTACCCCCATGAGTACTTCTTGTAAACTTACATTAGATGAAGCCGGGAAACCGGTGGATAACAAGCTTTATAGGAGTATGATCGGGAGTCTAATTTACCTAACTGCGACCCGTCCTGACATCATGTTCAGTGTTTTCCTTTGTGCTCGTTTTCAAGCCAATCCCAAAGAATCACATTTTAAATCGGTCAAAAGAATTTTTAAGTATTTAAAAGGATCCAAAAACATTGGTTTGTTTTATCCCTCTAATACTTCTTTCGAACTTTCTTCATATTCGGATGCTGATTTTGGCGGATGTCAATTAGATCGTAAGAGTACTAGTGGAACCTGTCATCTGCTAGGCAAGTCCCTTGTTTCATGGAGTAGAAAAAAGAAAAATTGTGTTGCTCTTTCTACTGCCGAGGCCGAGTACGTAGCAGCTGGTAATTGTTGTGCCCAAATTATTTGGATGCAGCACACTCTCTTGGATTATGGCATTTCCTACGATCATGTCCCTATACGGTGTGATAACACTAGTGCCATTAGTATTTCTAAGAATCATATACAACATTCTAGGACAAAGCATATAGATTTAAGGCATCATTTCCTTCGTGACCATTTTCAAAAAGGGGATATCACTTTGGACTTCATTTCTACTGATTTCCAATTAGCTGATATTTTTACCAAACCGCTCCCGGTTGAACGTTTTGATTTTATTAAGGGGGAGTTAGGAATGATTCGTCTATGAGCACTATTAAATATTTGACTCTTTTGGCTTGCTTATATTTCTTTTTAAGTTATTCAAACTCTTTTTTTTATTTTATTTTATTTTAATTTTTTATGAATTTGCATACCATCGGTCAACCAGTGGTACTTCACCGGTTAACCGGTGGTGTCGGGTTTTATTTTTTTGGGCTGGCCGGGGAAAGGGTTAAAAATTCAATTAAAACCTTCCCCTCCCATTTCTTTCTCTCCTCTCGTGCGGCACCTCCAAACCAGCGCCTTCCTCCTTGCCCTAATCTCTCTATCTTCCTCCTTGCTCTCTCAAACTCCTTCTTCTCTCAATCTCTCTCTTTTTTCTTCCTTTTGCCATCATGGGTCCTTGATCTTCACGCAAGGGAAAGGGCATCGCTCAAGAGGCACCTCCTCCTCCTTCAATACCTCAACTTCCGGACATTTGGCATGACAAAGTCATTCTGCCGGGTAGGGTAATTGATTATTCTTGGCTTTCTTCTGCTCGACTCGAGCTTTTCTCAATCATTGAATATCAACACTGGCATTCGTTTTTTGAACCTCCTGAGAAGGATGTCATTTATCCCCTTCTTGTCAAAGAATTTTATGCTCACCTGACGTGGTCGGTTTCTGACGACGTCGATACCATTTCTACCACTGCTCTTGGGAAACCCATCACTATCACTTCTTTGGAGATTTCCAGGATGCTAGGGGTTACTCATGTTGGACCCCATGCTTTTGCTCAGGGGGAGTTTCCTCGGGACCCTAATTTTGATCTTGCTGTCGCTCTTGAGCATCTTACAGGGCAGCCCACCGATCCCATTGTCAAGCTCTCCCAGCTCTCCCCTAACCATCGCATCATTGAGCGCCTCATTCAGACCACTCTTGCACCCCGTATCGGTGATCATGATACGGTGAAATTTATTGACATTTATCTTCTTTCTTATATCACCAGAGGCGTTCATTTCAATTTGGTCCGGTTCCTGTTCCGGGCCATGTCTTATGTGGATGAGCACCTGCGCCGGTCCAAAACTCTACCTCACGGGCGCTTGTTGACCAAAATCTTTACCTTTCTTGATGTCCCTCTCCGTGCTACCTCCTTCGAGCAGCCAAAGAAGGATAGCATCATCAATTTTATGATGGTGCAACGGATGAACATTCGTTGGCATCCTTGGCGTCAGGAGTGGATTACTGAAAAGGAGGGCCTTCTCAAGGCTTACTCCCCTAAGACACATTCACACCCTCCTACCCATGCCATGCCTCCTGCCATTGTCACTGCCTATCCTCTTTCAGATAGTGAGGACAGTGGTGATGATGACGAGGAAGGGAGTGGTGACAACGAAGGTGAGGCTGCTGCTGCTGCTGCTGATGAGGGAGATGAAGCGGGTGATGATGCACCGGAGCCTGCTGAGGCTGTGCCCCCTCCCGCTGATACTGGTAGCTTGTCAGTGACAGCTGATCAGTTCCTTCGCTTCCAGGATCAGATTGAGACCCGGCTCAACTTACAGTTTTCTTACTTCAGCTCTCAGTTTGATCAGCTCCACTCTCGGATTGATTCTCTAGATCGTTGCTTTGAGGCGGTCCATGCTCCTCTAGCTCCTCCGACCTTCAGGCGTCTCCGTCACTCTCGGCCCGCTAGGAGTGAATAGAGCCGTTCCTGTTTTTTGGCTTATCTTTGTATTTGTATTTTGAACTTTCTATGTAACGTTTCATCTTTTATGAAATTAAAGTTGTCTTATCTATCAATTCTTTTTGTCATTTCTTACTTCCTTATTATTTCTTTTCTAATTTTCTTTCATACTTTTCCTCCTATTTTGATAATCCCAAAGGGGGAGAAAAACTCTCTATTGCATAGTTACTTATTTCATTTAATTAAGTGCTCTTTTTAAAAGTTCAATTTTAAGTTATTACTTTCATCAAAATTAAGTGATCTTTTTAAAAGTTCAATTTTAAGTTATTACTTTCATCAAAATTAAGTGCTCTTTTTAAAAGTTCAATTTTAAGTTATTACTTTCATCAAAATCTGTTTTTAAATGGTTAAGTTTTTGATTCCAGTTGTTTCTTTTAAATGACCTACGGTTACATTTCAAAATGAACCATTCTCTTTATTTCAATCCTTACAAGATTAATATCTTTTTCAATACATGATACATCTATGAAATTATTGTATTAAAATTTTCCATGTCCAAGTTTCTTATTTCTTTTTTTACTTGGCATATTTTTTAAAAAAAAAAGGTTTCTCTTATGTGATTGTGATCATCAAAATAGGGGGAGATTGTTGTACCCCTCTCTCTTGGATTTTAATGATCACAATCACTTTCATTGTGTTCTAACTTGTTTTGAAGTGTTTTTGATGATAGGAAAAAGGTTGCCAAAGAGATTGGCCCAAGAAGACTGGAAAAGGACTCCCTGAGTCCACCGGCCCACCGGTGTCTGGACCACCGGCCAGTCGGTGGAACCAGACAGAGAGCTTGCTCTGTCTAGACCACCGGCCAGCCGGTGGCCCATCACCGGCCAGCCGGTGGAGCCCCAGACAGAAAGCTCTGCCTTCTGTCTGGAGCACCGGCCAGCCGGTGGACAAGCACCGGTCAGCCGGTAAGCAAAGTCAAACTAGTCGTTGGGCCTTGACCAGACTTGTCCACTTGACCCCCAACGGCTCCGAAAGCCCTCCAACGGCCATATTGAAGTATTTGGGGATATTTCTCCTATAAATAGACGAGGATGGATGCCGGGAACACTACCGAAACATTGGAATGATATTTTTATCCCTTGAAGCTCTAAACGACAAATCTATAAGGCTACTTGTGATCCACCTCCATCCTTGAAGCTTGGGCTGCCTCTACATCAACTACTCTCACACTCTTGGCGCTCAAGGCTTCCTCAAGTTTGTTGTAATTTATTTATTGTTTAGTTATTCATTGGGTTTGTATTGAAACAAACCATCCCTTTATTCCTCACTTTCATTTTGGGTTTCTTGCTACAACCATCATAAAAAAGCAAGCTATACGAAGGTGATCTAGCCTACCTTAAAACGGCTAGTGGGTTTCTTGCTACAACCATTAAAAAGCAAGCTGAAGTAAATCTCTCAACAGTTGAGTTGGGAGCGGAGACGTAGGCTTTGGTTTAATCCGAACTCCGTTATCAAATTGTGTCTTGCCCCTTTTTATTTCCGCTGCATTTATAAATTGTTTTTAAATTGTTAATTAAGTTTTAAAAGGCAATTCACCCCCCCTATTGCCATCACTCTCCGACCAACAGAAGGATCTAGATTAATTTATTATTATTCAACATATTATCTAATATTTTAGAATGATATATATTCAAAAGAACATCCTAATACAAAATGATGATTAGAATGTGTGGGATTTCATGGTGAATACATGAAAAGAGTGAAATGATAGGGTGAAATCAAATTGACAAAGAAAAAAAGGATTTTTCATAATACTCTATTTCACTACACATTTTTTTTTGAGAAACTTGTGGAATCTTCTAAAAATGATTTTCAGAGGCTCCTACGTAACTAATCCCATTAAAATTTATTAAAACAACTCCTTTTCATATTTAATATCATACTCTGTCGATTTATAATTTACTTTCTACATTTGTTTTTTTATTACTTTATATATTCATAAATCATTATCTCCTATTATAAACTATAGATTCCTTGACACTCTCTGTCAATTTAATTCATCTCTATTCCCAATAACAACTATGGAAGTGGTGATGTGGGACCTGTACTTCTTTTATCCCATTCATAATTCTGGCATAGTCTTTCTGGTTAGACATTGTTGTGATTTGTTGTTTTCAAAACCTGATCTATATTATGGATCAGTCTATTCTATAATAATCTAATTGGTAGCAAGTGATTTACAATTTGATGGGATAAAGTCTTAGATTTAGAATGGTCCCCTCATTAAAAATCCATTGTTTTCTTTATTAGTTTTGTTTCTTAAAATTAAAATTTAATAATTTAATGTTAATAGTCTATTAAACAAAACATAACTTTTAATGTTAACATAAACTATTGTTTTATATACAATGTTTTATATGAGTAGATTTTTTTTAAAAGTTAGAGTACTTCCAAAAGTATTGTATCTAAGATATGATATAGATTTTGAGATTCATTTAAAAATATCTTATTATCTATTCTATTACTTTGGTTAACTAGGTTATTTTCTTAAATTGGGGGATTTAGTTTATTTTTTATTTTTTTTAAATAGAAATATTTATTTGAAACTCAATTTCCCCCAAGATATTTCCACTCCAACCAATATCTTGTATCAGTGGGTTTCAAAAATCTTTTTACTATGATTGAGTTTTTATTTAAATGTCATAAATTTAAATTTTTTCTAAATTTAATTTTTTATGGATAATAATAGATAATAATCAACTTCCATTAATAGAACTACTTATTTTAATAGAACTAATTTTTCTCAACAAATGAGTAAAATTAAAATTAAATTAGGAATCAAGGGGTTTTATATTTGGGATTTTATTGTGGATAAATAAAAATTACGTAAATATCCTAGAAGAGATTGGATTAATTCCACTAATACTACCTATGATTTTAAATATAAAGAAATGAAATCACAATATATTTCCCTATGATATGAATAATTTAATAGAACATATTCTTGCACTACTAATTTCAAAATTTTGGATACACTGTATATTTCTCATGAATGAAATTCCAATGATAATGAAATGAACTTAAATACTCACACAATTAAATATGATACATTTAAGATGAAACCTAATGAGAATATTATATATATATATATATATATATATATATATTGTTAAAAGAAATCACTCACAAAATTAATTTGCATAGAAATAACATTGATCGTAATGATAAATTGGGGAGACTTCTTAGATGTTCAATTGATCGGTGGAGTGGGACCTCAGTTTCTATAAGGGAATCAAATGAAATATGTAAGATACTAGTAAAAGAACTTATTGAAGATCTCATGATGTATTAGGAGGAACTAAAAGTTAATATAGAATAATGAGACGCACTAATGAAAATTTCTATATATTTCAAGAATTTTGAATCGAAGAAAATAGAAGAAAACAATCCTAAAAGTTCCAGTGATGAGAAATCATCATTAGAAGGGGATGAGGAGATGGATCACTTGTCTAGAAGATTCATGAAGTTTTACATAAATAAGATGTTTTTTATGAAGCCCAATAAAAAAGTAAAATATGAAAATAGATTTAATTTTTGGAAATTATTGGGGAAAGGATAATTCACCAAATAAAGAAATCTTCAATGAATGTAAGAGAAAAGGACACCCAAATGACGACTATGACAAGTTAATGTATAATAAAAAATATATGGGAAAATAAAGAGATATATAAAGTCTATGAAATCCACCTGAATTTCCTCATAAGATAGATTAATAAATTTAGGCTCATGTAGGGAAGAAAATATGATAGATGCAATATGTGTTTAATGAAAAATATATCAGATGTATTAAATATTTTTCATGCATATCCTACTCATATTTACAACCATTTTTTAGAATGAAAATGGTGAATAAAATATATATATATATATAGTATTGAATAATTTGAATATTTTTACATGATGGAACATAAATTTAACGAATTAATGATAAATACAAAAGTTTAAAGAATAATCATCCTCAATATTCTAACATTAAAATTGATTATATAATATAGAAAGATAAAAATGATCAAATTCTTATAGAAAATAATGAGATAAAATTATTAAATGGGTAATTGAAGAATTATATAGAGGGTATTACTAATTAAAGGAAAAAATTAATCCAGTTTCTTGAAAAAAAGCTTCACATAAGTATACTACAAGAACTTGATATCAACCTACATATAGAAGAATTTATAAAACAATATCCAAATTTATAGTTATATTACTTTTGTTAGTATTTCTTATTCAATAAAACCTAATAATGTTTTTTTAAATTAAAAAATCTAATTATAGGAAACAAATTAAAAAAATGGATTTCTAATGCACTTATTACTGATATTTATGGAACCATGATAACACATAACTAAAAACAATTTTTTATTAAATATTTTTTATAGGAAAACTACTTAAAGTGTCTGAGTAATAAACTATGGTAACTGGATAGTGTATGTTCCATATATATGACTTGGGATTTCTCAAGAATCAATAATTTAAATTGGATGGTGGATGGTAACCATTGGTGACAATTCCAAAGGGAAGATAATCGGTCTCAATCAAATTGGTAATGCTAATACTATTTGAATTTCAATTGTATTATTTTTATATGGAGTAAAATAAAATCTTCATATAATTTCATATTTGTTTGACGATGGTAACCATGTTAATTTTTAAAATAATTTTTGAATTTTTTTAATACAAAACATGATTTAGTATTTACTGCAATGAAAATTATAATATTCATGTTGTTGATTTATATTCAATTATATCTCAAAATATATCTTTCTTATGTGAATTTCACGAATAATATTTTATTTATCATAGGATACTTGGATTTTTAAATATCCACTCATTTCAAAATCTTACTAGGAAATTTATTGTTAAGGATCTACCTAAACTAGAATTCAAAACATAAAAAGTTTATAATCCTTGTCAAAAGGGAAACAAGTATAAAATCTCTTTCATATAAAATAATTATGTGTCAACTTATAATACTTTTGAATTGGTTCACAAGGAATTATCTGTACCTATAGAGTTTCTAGTTTAGAAGGAACGAATTATGAATTTATAATAGTGGATGATTCATAAATATTTTCATGTCTATTTTTTCTTTCTTATAAAAGTAAATCCCTTTCCTATTTTTCAAATTATGCTAAATCTATAGATAACCTTAGTGGATATAGAATTAAAAAATTAATATGTGATCATGGTTGTGAGTTTTAAAATAAGAAATATGAATCATTATTCTCATGATATAGATATAATCACAACTTTTCTTATCCTAGGACCCCATAGAGGAATTGTGTAATAGAGATAAGAAATATTTCCCTTCTTGAAATTGGTCAGACCACGCATAGTGAGTATGGTTTACCTATTTATATTTAGTAAGAATCTAAAAATACATATTTTTATATAATTAATAGAGTTTTTATTAGAAAAACTTTAAAGAACTCCCATTTGAATTATGGAATGGATGATAACTGAAGGTTAATTACTTTATAGTTTTTTGGATGTGATGTCTTTATACTCAAGACAAAAGGGTGAGTTGAAAACTTTCTTCCCAAAGTAGAGAAGTAATTTTTCATGGATATTATATAACCAATAAATCAAATTGGCTATTTAATAAAATTAATAAGATTGTGTGAGAATCTATATATGTCAAATTTTATGAGACAAATACAAATGAGTATAAACCCTATTTATAAAATCAAGAGTGTAACACCCCAAGCTTCCTCGATATGCTTCTCTCTGAATAATACAGTAGCATGTGTTGTACGCAACTTCAACTTCTAACACACACACCACAACTAATAAAACTAGATGTTATGAATAGTAATACCCACTTTTTGAAATTTTATACATTTTATCTTTCAAAATGGAATTCATTTTTGGATTCGGAATATCGAAATTATCCTTGGGTGAAATTTTGGTACTATTCTGATAATTTTAATATTTTGATGAATAGTGAAAATTACTAAATTTTAATTAAAAACAACTTTTTAAATTGAAATAATTAATAGTGATAAATTATGAATTTTAGGGGTTTTAAATTATATTTAGAATATATTTTTACTATTTAATACAATTTTGGTCATTGGACATAATTTCACATTTAAACCAGACATAAACAAGTGTCAATCTTTTGATATTTATTATCTTCTAAAAACACGCTTTTTGTTTTAACAACGGGAATTAATTTTAAATTAATTTTTGCCACATCTATGTTTTGAATTTGGAATAATGGATTCCATATTTGGAATCAGG
The DNA here is from genome assembly GCA_963277665.1 of Viscum album. Classification (NCBI taxonomy): domain Eukaryota; kingdom Viridiplantae; phylum Streptophyta; class Magnoliopsida; order Santalales; family Viscaceae; genus Viscum; species Viscum album. The sequence continues at coordinate 24,969,234 of OY728145.1, read as the reverse complement.
ATTTACAAATTGTGTAAATAGGTAAATTTTATTTTTAGACATTTTGAATAATTACTTCGGTAAATATTTTATTTACCATGGTTAAAGGGTAAATCTGGTAAATAAGGGTAACAAAATAATATAATAATAATAATAAATTACCCTAAAATGTATCCTAACCTTATTGGTTGATACATGTCTGACCATGGGCATCTTTGGGACGATTTTTGGACCCCATGGAGCCACTTGTAAGTGATAATGACACTTTATATTAATTAAGTTAAAATAAATACAAAAATGACAAAAGCATATATCTTTTAGAAAAACAATTTTTACATAGGGTTATATATGTTGGATTTTCTACTATAAATATTCATTAGAAATATAAAAATATTTCCTACATAATGGTATTTTATTTATAATTTTTATACATTTAATAATTAATATTATTTATGACACAATAATGATGCAGTATTTTCCTTATTAATGAAATAATCAAATAATTGGTATTATAAATGTTAAAATTAAAATAATTTGAATGTTTTGATGACATACATGAATTTAATTACTTAATATGACATTATAGTGTTGCTTAAATGAATTTTGTTCGAATTAATTATGTTGCTACGACTTTAAAAAATCAATAATTGAATAGTTTCAAAATTGACATAAAAGAGTTTTTACAAAAATATTATATTATTAATTCATATTAAATTCCTAAAAATCTAAGTTTAGGACAATAGACATATATAATGATATTTTTATCATTAATGGACCACTTGGGGGTCTCATGGAAGTTTATGGTAAGTTTATTAACTATATAATAAAAAAATACAAAGTGACATGGTAAATGTCAATCTAATTAACTAAGAGTTTAAACTAAAAGATAAGGTTAATATAATGACCAAAACCTGTCTAAAATCTATTTTTTGAGTGTTTTTAGACCTATACCCACCTTAAACATTAAATAATCCACTTTGGAGCCATTATAAACCGAATATTAATTTATTATAAAATATTATTTCTAGCTTATCCTAAAAGCCCCTCACCCCTCTTATAAAAGGGAACTCCCCCTTCTCATTAATTCACACCTTCAAAGCCTTGTGGTTCGGCCAACACCTGAAACATTACTCTATCAAATTCCCTCACTTCAACCTAGAGGCCTTAGTTTGATCATAATTCCATCCTAAGGATCCCTTTTGATCAAATCAAAAGGAAAAACCCGAAGAAGATGTAATGTCTTCACCACCCTCTTTGAAGTTCCTTTCTTCTTCAACTTCTTCTTTCCTTGTTATTTCCATTCTAAAATAATAACTACAGTATATTATATATATTTTAATGTTATTATAATTATTTAACAAACAAATTCATTATTCTATCCATCCCTTGAATGACATGTCACCATACGTGCGTACGTACGGCCTACCATCTCCACGTTGTGGTGTAATTGTTATTCAATATATTATTATTTATATGGGTATAATAATAATATGTAATTCATGTAAATAATAAATATAACATTATAATTATTCCTTATATATGATATAACACCCAATTATATATTATTTTAATATCAAAAGAATGATATTGCCGCTCGTGCGTACGTACGGATTACCGTCTCCATGAACGCGATGAGATTCATTCCCCATCATATCCATTCAAGAATAAATTTCATTTTATGATTAAAAATAATGTTTAGAGACATGATATTATTCTGTATATTAATAAGATACATCCCATCCATAAAAAATATGGCTCACATAAAAAATATTATAAAGGAAAATGAATCTGTTAACACCCAAAACGACGATAATACTAAGTTATTATTAACAATTCAATGTTAAAAGATCATATATGATATCATATTAATGTATATGATTCTTGTATAATTAAATAAAAATTATTTCACCATTATACAGGAGATTAACCTACCCTTGACCAAGGAAAAAGTACTATGTTAGGGGTTTCTTATCTCATTCTTAATTTTGTGAGAATTCCATTGTTCCCCATTTATTTATTGCAAGTGGTGTATGTGTACTACCCATGATTGTATTCATTGTGTAATGTAATTTAATTTATGGGTATTTAAATCATCATTGTATTATCCTTCTTTAATGGGTGTATGTTTCATAAGTTACCTAATCGATAAGGGAATTTAAAATTTCAATTTGCACTCATTCGGCTTTAGGCATACTTCATTGATTATTTTAATCCAAGATTATGTGTGGAATCAATATTCATTTGATTATGTCATAATTTACACTCCCCTTTTGGTGGATATACTTTTTATACACATAATCACTCCATTGATAAATTCTCAAGTCATCGATTTTAACTTGATAAGAGTAATTTTAACTCAATCTCCATTTGTTGAGTTAAATATCCAATTCATTGGTGTTGTTTTTACAAGAATATTTGTGAATGTCATATGATTGACTTACACTAAATATCCAATAATATTGAGTGTATATATATTTTTCACACATAATTATGTCATTGATTTATCCTTAACCTAAGGATACGTCCTTTAAGAGAGATTTCATCTCAATCTACATTCCATTGAGAATCCTTTATTGTTATACACAAAATCACATTTATATGGTATATATAATGTAATTTGACATAGTATATCATGAATCCCTTTATTCTCATGATATTACAAAGTTTTTATTACCTCAATTATTTGTATTCAAGTGTCTCTCTTTTGGATAGACACTCTAACTAAAACATCATTTTTAAATGTTTTAAATATTTATTATTCTAAATCATTCTCATTAATTTCCATGTTTTAAAAATGGTTTTAAGGATTTATTTATATGGAAATTAATGTTTTGAAATGAAAATTACTTTTCATAGTTTCAAAGTGGTATGGGACACTTTGATTCAAAAATCTATTTTTAAAAGTCTTCTTGAAAAATAGTGTGACTTTTAAATGTTTTCAAAGAAAATGGGGGATATTTCTCTTAATAGTTTGATGATGATTATAATCTATGTCAATATCCTTCATTATTCTCAATTGAGGTTAATCTGATACAATACAATCTTCCATATTGTATCGAATGAGTTATGTTTGACTGTGGATGTGCTATTTTTATACCATTCATGGTTTGTGTTTAAAGTATTGACATTTTGTATGCTAGTTTTAATACGAATGTTTATGTTCTGTTTAAACATGTTCATATGAGGAATGCATTGGACTTAGTAAGTGATGGGTGGAGCCCACTATAGTTCCTTGATGCATCGGTAGGTATCATGAGACAAACTAGTGTCTTGGTACAAGGCCTTGACAAAATATTATTATTAGTCTTGGCACGAGGCCTTGGCTATGTGGTTATGATAGTCTGGCATTATGCATTCCATCATTATGAAAGTTGTTATTAATATTGCATGTGATTATTAGACTAGTAGAATATCCATGTGAATAAGTAAATGTAATTATTTCATTTTATCTTTTCCATTTTATTCTGAATTTCAAGTTAAAAGGATTTTGTTTTAGTTATACATTGCCTTAAGTGTTTATGCTAACCTATGAAAGCTTATACTATATTATTATCCTTATTGAGCATTAGAGATCACCCCTTTCAATGTTTTATTTTTCCTAGGATGTGAACAACTAATTTATGAATGACCTGCAGGGATAGTATGAGGGGATATGAAGACAAGATGTTGTTGTAGTTTTTTTAACCTTATGATGTAATGTAAGACTTATGAATATATCTAGTCTTTCCAAGGCTACTAAACTAATTGGTCTTTCAAGACGTGATCCTTTGTGATCATGCCAATGTTATGTAATAATGCACCGACTCTGGATAACTGGGGTCAGGGCATTATAGTTGGTATCAGAGGAAGTTGAGTACAAACCTTGGAATCTAGATTTAGATAAACTCGGATTAGATCACACATACCTAAGATAGACTTTGAGGATTATTATAGAATAACATACTATAAATTTGGTATTGTAGATATTTTGTGACTTTTTCGAGCAATACATCCCTAACTGGATACGAGCAGGTAGAGGCGACTCTGGCACAGATGTACCTAGGGGTAAAACCCGAAAACACCACTTTTAGCTAGACTCAAACGGGAACTGGTGCACGACAACGGGCCTTGCTGCACTCTTGGTTACAACACTCCTGGGGGATATGCTTTGGTAAATTCACAATATTAGTATGAACCATTATTAAGGGAAGAAAAAAAAATCCCCTAAGAATATATGTCGAGAAATAGATAGTGGATAACCTAGATTTTAACATAGGGTACCCCAAGCAAGGATATATTGTTCAATTACAAAATTATCCTATTATGTCTAGTTTTTTTTATATTCTTATTAGATAAGTATTCAAAAACCCTAATTGTATTTTCTTTTTGTTAGTTAAAACATGGAGGGAGCAAGATCACGAACAACTCTTATCTCTCTTCCTGAAGAACTACTTACAATTATTATCCAGAAGTCATGCACAGAAGATGTTGAAACTTTCTCAAATGTCCAAGTCACATGCAAACAACTTTATGAGAAATCCAATACCTCTAGAATTGCATGATTATTTCAAGGATCAAGTACCGACTATGGGATAATATTGCGCTCTCAACTTTATTACGATGATAAGCGTGGGAAGTACCATCAGGGTCTTTTCAAATTCTTCACTTCATCTCAAAATTATGATACACTAAATGATTTTATAGATGGTTCAGAAGAGGGAGACCTTAAAGCATCCTATATGTATCAAATTATATATTTATGTATTTTGGGATATATGTAAAATGATGTACCAAAACCTTATTTTGAAATATTTGAAGATGAATCAGTAAGAATTTTTCTAAAAAAACATGTTAAAGATGATGTCTCAAAATTATATATAAGATATACCTATTTTTTTATGATGCATCGATGCTTCCATAGATATAATCCAATATGGATGAGGAGTTTTTCGGTAAAGGAAGTAGATGATTTTGAAAAATTCCTGAGGTACCATTGTGACACATGAACACATTCTACCAAAAGGAAATTCCGCCTAGTCTCTCCAGAGTTCATGATGTGTTCCACATATCACTAGTGACAAAATACATGCCTGACCCAACGCATGTACTCACCTATGAAGAATTAGAACTGGAACCCAATCTATCTTATTGTGAAGAGCCTATCAGAATTCTTCATACCAAAGATCAAGTGTTGAGAAACCGGATGACTCGTCTGGTAAAAGTTCAATGTAGAAATCATAAGATGGAAGAGGCAATGTGGGAACCCAAGGAACATATGATGAAGAACCTATGTGGAAATAAATGGATGGTGAAATTTTTAAAAGTGTTAGTGCTCTTTATTGATGGGATTACTTTGAATAATTTTCTCTTGTATGTGTAACCCTGCAATTTATCATTTAAAAATGATATTTGAGGAAGAATTATCTTTTCTCTTGTAGATATAGTTATAAATAACCATTTGGTCTTATATGATCATTGGGTTTGAGGAAATTACAAGTTTTTATATTTTGGAATGAAAATGAAAGGTATGAGATAACATTTGTGGTTAAATTATGTTATGGTTATTTTGAGGAATTTATCTAATTTTGGTAATATTATAAAATATAGTTTTTAAAAAAGTACAACATGTAGACCGTGTGACAACCCATCACGTCGGACAAAGCTGTGGGAATCGAACCCACAACCAAAGTGCGATTGGGATTTATCGCCTACCACTGGACTACGTGAAGTCCCTAGTTAGTGTGACTAGTTATTTTTAGTTTAATGATGTTATTAATCAATAATAAGTTGATTTGGGATCTTATATCTTACCAAATTAATGCCCTTAGTATAGGAAAATGATTTGGTGATTAAGTTATAAATGTTATTTTGGAAGATGTTTGATTTTTTGGGAACACTATATACCCAAGGAAAATAGAATAGTATGGGATTTCATTTGAGGAGTAATGTTGTATTTTTATCTATGTTTTTATTGTGGATTTATAGTAATTTTGGTTATTTATGGAAATTATTAACCTATAATAGAGAATATGTGATTAGGTTAATCACTTTTAAGTGTGAGACTTTAAGAGTAGTTGATGTCATTTGGAGATACAATTTAATGTGGAAGACTACATAAGCAAATTCTTCTAAGTTTTGGATTTCAATATTAGTTTGGATTATATTGAATAATTTTAAGGACAATTGATTATTGAATGTTATTTATTTAACTTTGGGGTATTTTTGGTTTAATTTTAGAAATTAAGATTAGTGTTTCTTTCTCTAATGGAATATCCTTTTGGGGGATCATCAGATCTTATACTAACCGTTTTGGTTTTGTTTAATCTCTAAAGACAAGTTTAATATATATTTTATCCTACGTGGATCATGTTATTCTACAAAAGTTTATTCTAGCTCTTCCAGTGTGACCAAGTATTCTTGAATACTCATTGTTCAAAAAAATGAGTTAGTAGTAGGAATTTATTAAAGAATGAGACTTTACTCAAAAAGTATGTATATCACATTATGTTTTTAGTCACTCTCAAAAATTAATTCCTCATCTTTATGTAATGTAACTTAAAAAAATGTTTTCCGTTTTGTAAGAACCCATGTTTTTTCGGACTGCAGTTTTGAGAAGAAATTTGAATTTTTGTTGTTGGATGCTCATGAGGGGTATAATTGTCATTTTACCTACCAAATGATCTTGGATATTTTTTATGACAACTCCGTTGGTCCTGGAATAGGGTGTTTAACCTAGGACAGGAGTTTGGAGGAATTATGAGCTGTTCGAATTTTGGGGGAATATTTAATATTTAATATTATTAAATTAAATATTAATTTATTCATGCAAGTTCTTTTAGTGATAACTTTTAAATAGAATGTCGGATTGAGATTTCATCTACTCTGTTGAGTCCGGAATGGGGATTTTAGCCTAGGGAAGGCATAAACTCATGTCGGGCGCCACGGCCGGCTCGGGCCCCCTTTTCTTCCTTTTCTTTTCTTATTTTCTTTTCTTTTCTCTCTCTTCCTCCCTACTCCTTCTTGCACACGCACCATGTATGGATTCTCCTTGGCCGTGTCCCAAGTTAGAATTGGGATATCAAGAAAACAGGATAGAATGAAGGCAAGAGTGGTACCGATTCGAAGCCCCCGACGCACTGATTCCTCGATGGGAAACCGGGAGCCGTGAAATCAACCGAAGCTTAGGCGGTTTCCGCCCAAAGGTAGGTCCTTTTACGTTTTCTCCATAGATCTCCTTTAAACAAGTTGTTTTAAAATTTTAAAGCCTTATATCACTTGCTGGTATGCCCATCGGGCTCAATCTGATGTTTTGTGGGTGAAAACGGGCGAATCGTGTGTTTTTAGGGATTTCCCGTCAGAAAACCCAGTATACACGGCATGTGTTCTAGGGGAACATGTCGTGTGTTCTTCCCACTCAGGGAAGATGAGTTTTTTTAATTAAACACCATGTACTTTGAGTACACTCCGTGTAGTGGTGGCCGTGTGGCTGACCGTGTTGAATAGAACACGGTTTTAGTGGTTTTTTTGAAGTACACGCCATGTACAGTAAAGTACACGACGTGTAGTGGTACATGGGCATGTGTTCAGGTGAAAACAGACACGGTGTGACTTTTTGTGAATATTACACTCTATTTACAGTAAAGTACACGCCGTGTACTATTACACAGGTAGGTCCAATGGGCTCTGGCCATGTACTATGGCCATGTACTGCTCCAGTTTAGTAATTTTTAGATATCTTATGCTCTAGAAGTCAGAATCGGGCGTGTGAGTAGTCGATTCTGAGAAGTTTTCATGTAGATCTCAATGGTGGAATCCATTTTACATTTAGAGGTCATATAAATGGGTTTCTTGGGGTTTTATCTAAACGAAGGGGGTTTCTTTCTCCATTTATCGAGCCCATTCGTCACCTGAGGGTGAGACTTTGCGAGGTTGATAGGTTGGGTGTTTGGAAAAACTTAGTCGAGACCTTTAATATGAGATGATTATCAATCTATCTCCCTTAACCTTTTCTTCAGAGGGTGTTTCCCTTGTGGGACATGCCCTTCTGGCCTAAGAGGCCGTGAGACTAGATGCTTCTAAGGGTCCCCTGAGGGATGCCTTGCTTGTGTGCTGAACTAGGGAGTCCTTGTAGGAACTCTCTCTTATTTCCTTTGAGAGGACCCCTATTATGAGTCGCCTCTTTTGTTATTCATTCGAGGATCCCTTGTAGGATTCCACTTTGATAAGGATCCTGTGTAGGATTCCTTCTCTCTAGTTATCTGGAGGATCCTGAGTAGGATGACTCATTGGTGTTTGAATTGTGGGACCTGGCGGGTGCCTATTGTTTGACCGAACTGAGTTGTTACATTGGGTTGGGGTAGATAAGGTGTTCAGGTGACATCTAGAACCCTTTCCAATCTTGTAATCTTGTGGGGTTATGTTTTTAGTGTTGGCCTGGGCGTTCGGCCACCCTCACTTGTTTGTTTATATCTGACTTGGGTTGTTGATGTTATAGTTGTTACCAGAGGTGCTTCCTGGTTGGTGGTTGTTGAGCCTGACGCAAGGTATCTTATTATTTGTTAGGATACCGACCTTTCCTTGTGTTCCTGAGTAGTAGTTTTCTTGGTGTTTATTTTCCAACTGGTGTGCATTTTGTGCGTTTTTGAGATACGAACCCATATTTGAGGTGTCGTGTGGCTGAGATCGTGGCTATTTTAAAAAACTATATTTGAATAGGTAATTAATTGTGATAATAAAATGTTGTTTGGGATCGATTCTTAGATCCAGGACTATCCCAAGGGGTGCGTTCCTCTGTTTAGCCGTTTGGCCAGGATACATGAGGGTATACCCTGTTTGTATTCTGTATTACTTTTTCCTTGAGAGGAATTGTATGGAAATTGCATGTTTATATGTTGGGAATGACCTGGTTACTTATGCCTGAGGGCGGTGTCTTACTATAGCCTGAGGGTGACATTCTATTTCTCTGGAGGGCAACTTTTCGTGCTTGAGGGCTTGACTTCTGTGCCTGAGGTCGACACTTCGTATGCCTGAGGGTGAGATTCTGGTATGCCTGAGGGTGTGATTCTGATTAGCCTGAGGGCGTCGTTATATTAGCCTGAGGGAAAGTGTTCATTTAGACTGAGGGCAAGATTATTATAAGCCTAATGGCACTATTCATTATGCCTAAGGGCAGTCACCTGAGGGTTTCATTTCTGTTCACCTGAGGGAGATGATTCATATGTCTGAGGACATTGGTTGCTTGTTTTGGTTAGCTTGTTCAGAGGCAGATTTCTGGCGTTGGCCGAAGAAGGAATATGTCGATGGGATTACGGACCCAGAGATCGACTTAATGATACACGATTTGAGTGGCACGACGTCCAGCTCAATGCCCTTTCACAGGATGTCCAGGATATTGGGCTTATGGTCCCAAGTATCGACTGCTGATGTGGTTTCTTGTTATTTGAATCACTTAATCATGAATATTAATATTTATGTACATTTGTATAGGTATGGGACTATACATGTGTATGTATATAGATATGGACATCCATGGTGGCACTTGCCCAGTTGAAAGGGATTTTATACCCTGATATCAACTGTGGTTGCACGTTTGGTTTACTCCCTTTGTTGTGTTCTAGCTAGGCTGAGCACATTGTTGTTGCATACACTATTAGCATCATAGTTATAGGTTGCATGTCAAGGTGCCCTACTGATATTATTTCTCACCCCTGCACGTACACCTCGGTGTACGTGTAGACCTTATATCTGCTTTTCAGGTTGAGCAGGAGTTGCATGGTAGATAGGGCTGAGGCCTAGTGTTGCATGATCGAGCGGAGCTGATCGAGTGGTTCTATTGATCGGGCTGCAGCAGTTCGACAATGTCTGGAGATCGGGTACGTGGTTTGGCTCGGAGTTAGTAGGAGAGCCCTATACTTTTTCTTTCAGTTTTTTTATTGTACTTGTATCTGTATGGTCAGCCAGTGGGTGACCAGTGTTGTATTGTATTTCATAGCTATTTGGGCTTTGACAACATTTTACTATTGTAGCTAGTTCTATTTTAGTTGTTTACTGATTCCACACTCTGTTTACATTCCGATGTGTATGATACTTAGTTATTTCCACTATTTTCTTACTCTGGTATGAGGAAATAGTCTCCCCACTATCACACCCTAGGCCCTCTCTACTAGTCGACAGCCTCTGGTATATGGGGAGGTGCACTTAAGGACTTGTGGTGAACCAACTCAAGGCACTGGTTTAGTGGCTTTCAGGTCAGGAAATTACAAAGTGTTATCAGATGAGTTTTCTTTCCTGGTATTTACTATTTGGGACATGGTAGACAGGAGTATTAGGAATTTGTCGGAACCTGTGATGGATATTGGGCTGGTGAGTCGAGAACACTTGTTCTGGTAAGAATTCTTGGTTTCCAGGGTTTGGGATTGTTGTTCTTATTTTGTGATATTAGAGTTGTACATGATTTTCACCTTGAGCGACGCACATGTTGTGTGGTGTTTTTATTCACTATGGATCTCTGGATCTTGTCCATTGGTAAGATACCAGGGATGGTTTTTGACTCTTGGCCAACAAAGGCAAGTGGCATATCATGCATCATACTAGGCACGTAGGATTCATAGCATATAGGCCTGCTAGTGTGTGTTTTTACTGACGACTGAGACCTTTGGGTCTTCTTGCACATACTTTTTACTCTGATGGAAGGTTTTGTGGATCTATGTTGAGGCCTTTTTGTTGAGGCTAATGACTCAGTCCTCGTGCACAGGTGGTGTAGTGACCCCGTTGGTCTATGTGTCACGTGATGCCTTTCTATTTAACCCTTATTGGGTGTTGTTTCTCAGGTCTGTGGCTATCTAGTCGGATCATTGAGAACGATGTCGATAGATACCAAGGCTTTTCTTATGAACTGTACCTCCTTGGGGTATTCCTGTATACGAATACCCGATGATTGTCAGTTCAGTTTCTCTTCTGCTTGGGTTGTGAACTCCAGGGAGTAGTTCCTTCTTAGGATGCTCGGAAAGGATCAGGGCCCTTATAGGTTGTGTTTTGGTTTTTACTTTTTGGTCGTTGTGATCTTTACCGTCTTTTGAGAGGTTTTGGATCTTTTGGGATAGGTGGTTAGACCTTGTGACCCATTAGTGAGGCTTTTTCTGTAGGGATAGGTGGAAGACCTAGGGACCCTTGGTTTTGACTCGAACCTTTGTAGGTTGATGTTTGTTTTGTTCTAGGGAAACCTGTTTGAGGGTGGTTGACCCGTTCTTGAATCCTGGTCAAGTTTTGGTAGGATGATAGAATGGCTCGGAGGGAGCTGGACATGCCTTTAATGAAATCTTAGTGTACTTCAGTTAGAGATGATCATGTTCTATCTTGATTCATCTTGAGTATGCTGAGAGAGCTTCGACCTTCATCGAGATCCTTTTTCTTTCCTAAGGTTCATCCCTGTTGAGGATGGAACCTATTTTGTTTGTGCTCTCGGAGCGGTGTAAGGAAATCCATATGGTGGGGAGTGCACCATTGGCCATTTGAGGGTGGTTATCCTTGTTCTGGTCAAACTTCAGTATTTTCCAGAAGCTTTTGAATTCATGGTTTTCTTTTAAGACTATGATAAGGGTATTCCTATGGTGGGGAGTACCAGATCGGTCGTAGTTGAATGTCTTCTATATAGAAGTGGTGGTTAACACTATAAGGTTGGTCATCAGATTGTCTAGATAGCTTGTTTGTGTAGATTCTTGGGTTATGAGTATGGCTTCTGGTTCTTTCAATGGGCTTCTCGGGGATGAGAAGGTTTATGGTGGGGAGTTTGTAATAACCCATGTTTTTCCGGACTACAGTTTTGAGTAGAAATTTGAAGTTTTACTGTTGGATGATCATGAGGGGTAAAATGGTCATTTCTACTACCAGATGATCTTAGATATTTTTTATGAAAACTCTGTTGGTCCCAGAATAGGGTTTTTACCCTAGGACAAGATTTTGGAGTAATTCTGAGTTGTTCGAATTTTGGCAGAATATTTAATATTATTAAATTAAATATTAATTTATTCACGCGAGTTCATTTAGGGATAACATTTAAATGGAGCATTGGATTGATATTTTCTCTATGCCATTGATTCTGTAATGGGGAGTTTATCTTAGGGAAGGCATAAACTCATGTCGGGCACCGGGGTCGGCCCGAGCCCCTTTTTCTTCATTTTCTTTTCTTCTTTTCTTTTATTTTCTCTCTCTTCCTCCCTCCTCCTTATTGCGCACGCACCATGTGTGGCTTCTCCTTGGTCGTGTCCCTTGGGAGAATTGGGAGATCACAAAAACGGGAGAGAATGAAGGAAAGAGTGGTACCGATTCGAAGCCCTCGACGTGCTGATTCCGCGAAGGGTAACTGGGAGCCCTGAAATCAACTGAATCTTCGGCGATTTCCACCCAAAGGTAAGTCCGTTTACATTTTCACCATATATCCCTTTTAAAAAAGTTTTTTTAAGTTTTTAAAGCCTTATATCGCTTGCGGGTATGCCCACGGGGCTCGATCTGATGTTTCAGGGGCAAAAACGGGCGAATCGGGTGTTTTTAGGGAATTCCCGTCAGAAAACCCAGTATACACGGTGTGTGTTCCAGGGGAACATGCCGTGTGTTCTTCCCACTTGGGGAAGATGAGTTTTTTTAAGTACATGCCGTGTACTTTGAGTACACACCATGTAGTGGTGGCCGTGTGGCTGGCCGTGTGGAATAGAACACAGGTTTAGTTGTTTTTTTGAAGTACACACCATGTACAGTAAAGTACATGTCATGTAGTGGTACATGGGCATGTGTTCGGGTGAAAACGGACATGGTGTGACTTTTTGTGAGTATTACATGCCATGTAAATTAAAGTACACACCGTGTACTATTACACAGGCAGGCCGAATGGGCTCTGGCCATGTACTCTGGCCATGTACTGCTCGAGTTTAGTAATTTTGAGATATCTTATGATCTGGAAGTCAGAATTGGGCGTGTGAGTAGTCGATTCTAAGAATTTCTCCACTTATATTGCAATTGTGGACTCCATTTGACATTTATAGGTCATATAAATGTGGTTTTTGGGGTTTTATCTAAATTAAGGGGGGTTTCTTTCTCCATTTATCAAGCCCAGTCGTCACCTGTGGGTGAGACTTGGCGAGGTTGATATGTTGGTTGTTCAGACCAACTTAAAAGAGACCTTTAATATGAGATGAGTTTTGAGCTATCTCCCTTAACATTTTCTTCAGAGGGAATTTCCCTTGTGAGATGTGCCCTTCTGGCCTAAGAGGTCGTGAGACCATATGCTTTTAAGGGTCCCCTGAGGGATGCCTTGCTTGTGTGTTGAACTAGGGAGTCCTTGTAAGAACTCTCTCTTATTTTCTTGAGAGGACCCCTATTATGAATCGCCTCTTCTGTTATTCATTCGAGGATCCCATGTAGGATTTCTCTTTGCTAAGGATACTGTTTAGGATTCCTTCTCTCTAGTTATCTGCAGGATCCTGAGTAGGATAACTCCTTGGTGTTTGACTTGTGGGACCCAGCGGGTGCCCGTTGTTTGACCGAACTGAGTTGTTACGTCAGTTTGGGGTAGAGAAGGTGTTCAAGTGACATCTAGAACCCGTTCCAAGCTAGTAATCCTATGGGGTTATGTTTTTAGTGTTGGGTTGGGCGTTCGGCCACCTTCACTTGTTTGTTTATATTTGACTTGGGTTGTTGATGTTGTAGTTGTTACCAGAGGTGCTTCCTGGTTGGTGGTTGTTGATCCTTACGTGAGGCATATTCTTATGTTTTGGGATACCTACCTTGCCTTGTGTTCCTGAGTAGTAGGTGGCTTGGTGTTTATTTTCCAACTGTTGTGCATTTTGTGCGTTTTTGAGCTACGAACCCATATTTGGGGTGTCGTGTGGCTAAGGTCATGGCTATTTTAAATACCTAGATTTGAATATGTAATTAATTGTGATAATAAAATGTTGTTTGGGATCGTTGCTTGGATCTAGGACTATCCCGAGGGGTGCGTTCCTCTGTTTATTCGTTTGGCCGGGATACCCGAGGGTATACCTTGTTTGTATTATGCATTACTTTTTCCTTTAGAGGAATTGTATGGAAATTGCATGTTTATATGTTGGGAATGACCTGGTTACTTATGCCTGAGGGTGGTGTCTTACTATATCCTGAGGGCGTGACTGTATTAGCCTGAGGGAGATGTTCTATTTCGCCTGAGGGCAGCCTTTTGTGCCTTAGGGATTGAATTCTGTTCCTGAGGGCAACACTTCGTATGCCTGAGGGTGAGATTCTGGTATGCCTGAGGGTGTGATTCTGATTAGCCTGAGGGAATGATTATATTAGCCTGAGGGAAAGTGTTCATTTAGCCTGAGGGCAAGATTTATATACGCCTGAGGGCACTATTAATTATGCCTAAGGGAAGTCACCTGAGGATTTCATTTCTGTTCACCTGAGGGTGATGATTCATATGTCTGAGGACATTAGTTTCTTGTTTTGGTTAGCTTGTTCAGAGGTAGATTTCCGGCGTTGGCCGAAGCAGGTATATGTCGATGGGATTACGGACCCAGAGATCGACTTAATGATACACGGCTTGAGTGGCATGACGTCCAGCTCAATTCCCTTTCACAGGATGTCCAAGAGATCGGTCTTATAGTCCCAAGGATCGACTTCTGATGTGGTTTCTTGTTATTTGAATCACTTAATCATGAATATTAATATTTATGTACATGTGTATCGGTATGGGACTATACATGTGTATGTATATATATATGGACATCCATGGTGGCACTTTCCCAGTTGACAGGTATTATATACCCTGAGATCAACTGTGGTTGCACGTTTGGTTTAATACTTTTGTTGTGTTCCAGCTAGGCTGAGCACATTGTTGTTGCATACACTATTAGCAGCATAGTTACAGGTTTCTTTTTGGGGTGACCTACTGAGATTATTTCTCACCCATGCACGTGCACCTCGGTGTATGTGTAAACCTTATGTCTGCCTTTTAGGTTGAGCATGAGTTGCATGGTGGATAGGGCTGAGGCCCAGTGTTGCATGATCGAGCGGAGCTACTCGAGTGGTTCTACTGATCGGGCTGTAGCAGTTCGACAGTGTCTAGAGATCGCGTACGTTGTTTGGCTCGGAGTTAGTAGCAGAGCCCTGTACTTTTACTTTCAGTTTTTTTGTACTTGTATCTGTATGGTTAGCCAGTGAGTGACCAATGTTGTATTGTATTGCATAGCTGTTTGGGCTTTTACAACATTTTACTATTGCATTTAGTTCTATTTCAGTTGGTTACTTCTTCCGCACTCTGTTTACATTCAGCTATATATGATACTTAGTTATTTCTGTTGTTTTCTTACTCTGGTATAAGGGCATAGTCTCCCCACTATCACACCCTAGGACCTCGCTGCTAGTCAGTAGCCTCTGGCATATGGGGAGGCGCACTTGAGGCCTTGTGGCGAACCATCTCGGGGCACTGGTTTAGTGGCTTCCGGGTCGGGACGTTACACGTTTACTTTTCCTACTGGGAAACTAATGACTGTTTGTCCTATCACAAGTTTGTGGTTTTCTTACTGTTAAATTTCTCCAGATCATGTTCTCTATCCCTCTCCATCATAACTTGAAACTTAGTTTATCATCCATATCCATGTTTTTCTACATGTAATCCAAGTATGGGTTATCTTGGGTAACCTTTATACTTCTCTTTCTTTCTTTTAAAGTGATAGTTTTATTGACTCTTTTTCTGATGTGGGACTTTACATTATATACTCAAGACCAATTTTAAAAATTGTGAGGATACAATTTATTTAAGGAGGGGAGAATGTAACACCCTAAGATTCCTTGGTACGCTTCTCTCTGAATAATACAGTAGCGTGTGTTGTACGCAACTTCAAGTTCTAACACACACACCACAACTAATAAAACTAGCCGTTATGAATAGTAATACCCACTTTTAGAAATTTTATACATTTTAGCTTTCAAAATGGACTTCATTTTTGGATTCGGAATATCGAAATTATCCTAGGTTGAAATTTTGGTACTATTCAGATAACTTTCATATTTTGATGAATAGTGAAAATTACTAAATTTTAATTAAAAACAACTTTTTTAATCGAAATAATTAATAGTGATAAAGTATGAATTTAAGTGGTTTTAAAGTATATTTAGAATATATTTTTACCATTTAATACAATTTTGGTCATTGGACAAAATTTCACATTTAAAATAGACATAAACAAGTGTCAATCTTTTGATAGTTATTATCTCTTAAAAACACACTTTTTGTTTTAACAACGGGAATTAATTTTAAATTAATTTCTGCCACTTCTGTGTTTTGAATTTTGAAAAATGGATTCCATATTTGGAATCAAGATTTACAAATTGTGTAAATACGTAACTTTTATTTTTAGACATTTTAAATAATTACTTCGGTAAATATTTTATTTACCATGGTTAAAGGGTAAATCCGGTAAATAAGGGTAAACAAATAATATTATAATAATAATTAATTACCCTAAAACGTGTCCTAACCTTATTGGTTGATACATGTCCGACCATGGGCATCTTTGGGTCGATTTTTGGACCCCATGGAGACACTTGTAAGTGATAATGACACTTTATATTAATTAAGTTAAAATAAATACAAAAATGACATAAGCATATATCTTTTAGAAAAACAATTTTTACATAGGGTTATATATATTGGATTTTAAACTATAAATATTAATTATAAAGATAAAAATATTTCCTACATAATGGTATTTTATTTATAATTTTTATACATTTAATAATTAATATTACTTATGACACAATAATGATGCAGTATTTTCCTTATTAATGAAAGAATCAAATAATTGGTATTATAAATGATAAAATTAATATAATTTGAATGTTTTTATGAAATCCATGAATTTTATTTCTTAATATGACATTATAGGATTGCTTAAATGAATTTGTTTCGAATTAATAATGTTGTTAAGACTTAAAAAACAATTATTTAATAGTTTCAAAATTGACATAAAAGAGTTTTTAAAACAAATATTATATTATTAATTCATATTAAATTCCTAAAAATATAAGGTTTGGCCAAGAGACTTATATAATGATAGTTGTATCATTAATGGACCACTTGTGAGTTTCTTGTATGTTTATGGTAAGTTCATTAACTATATAATATAAAAATACAAAGTGACATGGTAAATGTCAATCTAATTAACTAAGAGTTTAAACTAAAAGATAAGGTTAATATAATGACCAAAACATATATAAAATCTATTGGTTGATTTTTTTTCGACATATAACCACCATAACCTTTAAATAATATACTTTGGAGCCATTATAAACTGAATATTAATTTATTATAAAATACTATTTCTAGCTTTTCCTAAACAGCCCCTCACCCCTCTTATAAAAGGGCACTCCCCCTTCTCATTAATTCACACCATCAAAGCCTTTTGGTTCGGCAAACCCCTAACAAAATACTCTCTCAACTTCCCTCAATTCAACCTAGAGGCCTTAGTTTTATCATAATGCCATCCTAAGGATCCCTTTTGATCAAATCAAAAGGAAGAACCCGAAGAAGAGGTAACGTCTTCACCACCCTCTTTGAATTTCCTTTCTTCTTCAACTTCTTATTTCCTTGTTATTTCCATTATAAAATAATAACTCCAGTATCTTCTATATAATTTGATGTTATTATAATTATGGAACAAACAAATTCATTATTCTATCCATCCCTTGAATGACATATCACCATACATGTGTACATACGACCTACCATCTCTACGTTGTGGTGTAATTGTTATTCAATATATTATTATTTAGATGGGTATAATAATGATGTTTAATTCATTTAAATAATAAATATAACATGATAATGATTCTTTATATATGATATAACACCCAATTATATATTATTTTAATATCAAAAGAATGATATTGTCCCTCGTGTGTACGTACGGATTACCGTCTCCACGAACTCGATGAGATTCATTCCCCATCATATCCACTCAAGAATAAATTTCATTTGATGATTAAAAATAATGTTTAGAGACATTATATCATTCTGTATATGAATTATATACATCCCATCCATAACAAATATGGCTCACATAACAAATATTATAAAGTAAAATGAATCTGTTAACACCCGAAACGACGATAATACTAAGTTATTATTAACAAATCAATGTTAAAAGATAATATATGATATCATATTAATGTATATGATTCTTGTATAATTCAATAACAATTATTTCACCATTATACAGGAGGTTAACCTACCCTCGACCAAGGAAAATGTACTATGTAAGGGGTTTCTTATCTCACTCTTAATTTCGTAAGAATTCCATTGTTCACCACTTATTTATTGCAAGTGGTGTATGTGTACTTCCCATGATTGTATTAATTATGTAATATACTTTAATTTATGGGTATTTACATCATAATTGTATGATCCTTATTTCATGGGTTTATGTTTCGAAATCTACCTAATCGATAAGGGAATTTGAAATTTCAATTTGCACTCATTCGACTTTAGGAATACTTCATTGATTATTTTACTCCAATATTATGTGTGGAATCACTATTAATTTGACTATTTCATAATTTCCACTCCCCTTTCTGTGGATATAATTTTTATACACATAATCACTCCATTGATAAATTCTCAAGTCATCGATTTGAACTTGATAAGAGTAATTTTAACTCAATCTCCAGTTGTTGAGTTAAATATCCAATTCATTGGTGTTGTTTTTACAAGAAAATGTGTGAATGTCATCTGATTGACTTACACTAAATATCCAATCATATTTAGTTTATTTAAATTTTTCACACATAATTATGTAATTGATTTATCCTTAACCAAAGGATACGACCTTTAAGAGAGATTTCATCTCAATCAACATTCCATTGAAAATCCTTTATTATTATACACCAAATCACATTTATATGGTGTATATAATGTACTTTGACATAGTATATCATGAATCCCTTTATCCTCATGATATTACAAAGTTTTTATTACCTCAATTATTTGTATTCAAGTGTCTCTCTTTTGGTTAGGAACTCTAACTAAAATATCATTTTTTAATGTTTTAAAGATTTATTCTTCTAAATCATTTTCATTAATGTCTATATTTTAAAAATGGTTTTAAGGATTTATTTATATGGAAATTAATGTTTTTAAATTAAAATTACTTTTCAAAGTTTCAAAGTGGTATGGGACACTTTGATTCAAAAATCTATTTTTAAAATTCTTCTTGATAAATAGTGTGACTTTAAAATGTTTTCAAGAAAATGGGGGATATTCTCTCAATAGTTTGATGATGATTTTAATCTATGTCAATATCCTTCATTATTCTCGATTGAGGTTAATCTGATACAATACAAGCTTCCATATTGTATCGAATGAGTTATGTTTGACTGTGGATGTGCTATTTTTATACCATTCATGGTTTGTGTTTAAAGTATTGACATTTCTTGTGCTATTTTTAATATGAATGTTTATGTTCTGTTTAAACATGTTCATATGAGGAATAAATTGGACTTAGTAAGTGATGGGTGAAGCCCACTATATCTCCTCGATGCATCGGTAGGTCTCATGAGACAAACTAGTGTCTTGGCACAAGGCCTTGACAAAATCTTATTTGTAGTCTTGGCATGAGGCCTTGGCTATGTTGTTATGATAGTCTGGCATTATGCATTACATCACTATGAAAGTGGTTATTAATATTGCATGTGATTATTAGACAAGTAGAATATCCATGTGAATAAGTAAATGGAATTATTTCATTTTATCTTTTCCATTTTATGCTGAAGTTCAAGTTAAAAGGCTTTTGTTTTATTTATACATTGCCTTAAGTGTTTATGCTTACCTTTGAAAGCTTATACTATATTTTTATCCTTAATGAGCATCAGAGCTCACCCCTTTCAATGTTTTATTTTTCCCAAGATGTGAAAAAGTAATTTATGAATGACCTGCAGGGATAGTATGAGGGGATATGAAGACAAGATTTTGTTGTAGTTTTATTTACCTTTTGATATAATGTAAGACTTATGAATATATCTAGTCTTTCCAAGGCTACTAAACTAATCGGTCTTTCAAGACTTGATCCTTTGTGATCATGCCAATGTTATGTAATAATGCACCGACTCTGGATAACTGGGGTCGGGGCGTTACATAGAGGATCACAATTTATGATTAGGTATCAATTCCAAACCACGTAAAATTTTTATCAGAACTATAGAAAAATCATTATGTTTTGATAAACAATTTGAGCTCAATAATATATAATATAATTAAGTTCCAAATACTACTCTCCCTAAAGCTGTTTGGACTCATATATATCATCCCTTAGATGTAGTTTTAGGGGACCTAAATAATGGAACTCAAAAAATATCTTCTATTAGAAATTAGTTTAAACATCAATATTTCTTACCACATCATAAACCAAAGTAAATAAATTATCCAATAAAGGTTGAATTATAGTTAATGGAAATTAAAAAAAGAGTTAAATAGTTTTTAATGAAATAGAGTTTGGATACTAAGTGAAATACCCAGAGAGTACATAACTATTGGCACTAATGGGTGTTTTGAATCAAGTTTGGTTATTATAGAGATATAATTCGAAATAAATATGGATTGGGTACATAAGGATATATTCAAGAATAAGTAATTGACTATTAGAAAAAATCTTCAGCAGTTTCTAGACTAAAATCAATTTGAACGATTCTTGCGTATGCCACACATCTAAATTTAAAACTATATCTCATGGATGTCAAGAGTGAATTCAGAAATGGTTCTTTTTTTATGATATTTTTCTAGAAAAATCCCATGTATTTCAAAACACTTACATTCAAATTCATGTATTAAAATTAATAAAATGTTTTTATGGTTTAAAATAAGATCCTAGAGCAAGGTATGAATGGTTCGACGCATTTTTTATTTCAAAAGTTTTGACTAAAGGAATATATGACCGTAATTTATTTATTAAAGAAATTCAAATGTTGTTTTGTAGTATAAATTTATGTGGATCTTATTTTTTTCATATCATAAAGAAATTCATTTTTTACAATGTTTTAAAAAATGAGGAAAAGTAAATTTTAAATGAGTTAAATGAGAGAACATAAATTATATCTTGGTTTTCCTATTTAAAAAAAAAATATGTAACTATTTTAAATAAAAACATCTAAACTAAATATCTATTAAACTGTTTTAGAATGTATAGTACTAAAGGTATTGATACTCCCATGAGTACTAGTTGAATGTTGGATCTTGACGAAACTAGAAGGTTGGATGATCAAACAACATATAGAGTTATGAATGGAAGATTATTTTATTTTGCAACAAGCTAGATTGATATAATGTTTAGTGTGTGTATGTGTGACCATTATCAAGAAAAAAAAAGAATCAATATTAATTAATTATAAAATAAATTTTATATACCCCAAGAATAGAACCATCTTAAGACTAATTTATTCTAGAGAACAACAATATGATGTAATGAGTTACTGAGTTGAATAATTTGGAAGTTATAAGTTAGATAGATAAAACACCATTAGAACATGTCACTTTTTGGGAAGTCTCTATTTTCTTGGTTTATTATGAAATAGAACTATGTTACACTATCCAATTTTGAAGATGATTACATAGCTACATGCAGTTATTTTCCCCAAATTTTGTGGATTAAATACACTTTAATATACTATTCATATCAATTTTTACATGCCCCTATAAATTTTGATAATGAAAGTGTGATAAATATCTATAATATTATTTTATCTCATTCTCAGACAAAAAGATATATCATAAAAGAACTAGGAATTATAAACCATGATTATTTTATAATTGTTAAATCTATGTTACATATGGTAGAAAAAATACTCTATAATGGTACTACTATGGCTAACCTACCATTACAAACAAAATTAATTTTATCCATTGTTATATGCTACCAATAGAATATTATACCATTAACATTGTACTATAATATATGCTATCAGGACTCTCACTACCTTAAGAATCTACCTTTGTCGTGCTACCATTATGACCATTGTGTGCTACCATAGTTATGATACTATGGGAATTTCTTCTATTGACATGTGATAGTTGGTAACTACCATTTCATACCATGAGCACTATCATTGGAAAATAACATCCCATGTTCTATCATTCCTTTTTCCTAAAATCTCAAACATTGAACAAAAATTATTATATTTACAAATTTTAATATATTTATATAAAATAAATTTTTAAAATTTGAAATCTATAAATGATAAATTTCTCTAAATAGGATTATGAGGATCTCCTTCTCTTGTGATCCTCCCATGAAACCTCTCACATCCTCCCATTCTCTCTCAACCTTCAATGCGTTCAACCTACAGCCTTTGAATATTTTTGAAAATTATGTATGTAAAAGGTCAAACTATTTTGTCTAATAAGTTGTGAATTATGAAGAAATAAATTAAATAATATATTCATATAGGGGAACCAATGAATATAAAGCATGATTTAAAGGTTATCATAATTAAAAAGGAAATAGATATTGATTGGTTAGTCTCTACAGATTCATTTATGTTAAAAGTGATCTAGGACCAAGGATGGATTGAATATTTCTCAATGAAGGACCAATAAATCTATCCAATGTTAGTTCACCAATTATATATTTTCTCAATTTATGTATTTATAGAAAAGAAATATGAAATAAATATAGTGATAGATAATGGAAATATTGTTCTTTCATTGATTTAGTAGGACAAATTCTTGAGCGTTCCTAAATGAGGTATATATGGGTATTATCATAGTTCATTTAGAATTCCTTTAAATTGAGTATTTCCTTATAGAGATTTCTAGTAATTCATCAATGAAATGACTAGTTATAGTGAATTTGGATGGGGTAATGGAGATTAATATTTAGGTTTATCCATCATATTTTTTGTCCCATAAATGGGGACATTATAATTAAGAGGTATCAAGATAACTTCTTTATATTCCTTATGAAAATAGGAGATATGAATAACCTATCTAGATATATAATGGTTCACATAATGGAAAATTGAAAACTATATTCTAGGTAAAATTCCTTGACCCATTATAAAATGATATATAACTTCTTCAAAGAAAAAGGTCTCGTGTTTGAAGATGAATAGAGGAAAAGAATTTGTGGTAGTTTTTTCTTTATTAAAGAATCCTATAAAAGGATGAAAGTCAAATGGAATACTTGGGTTATGAAATGGGTGTAGGATAATGATAATATATATAATATTCAACCATATTTATCACCGTAGTATAATAAGGTATGATACTGATCAAGTCTTGGATCTAGGTTAAGAGGTGGTGTATTTCTATAATGGGGAAGTTGAGTATGCTGAGATTGTTAGAGAAGTATTTTCTCTTATTTCATTAGAATAAGGTAGTAAAAATGATGTGGTCAAGAGTATCATTGTATCCTAGGGATCCCTGATACATCCTATTTCACTTCATCATATTGAAGTAATTCTAAAATAAGGTGATTAATATGATGAAAGAAAAGTTTCACTTGAAGTTAAATTAGAGAAGTCTTCCTCTGAGAGTTTAAAATAAGTAGTGGAGATGTCAGATGAATATGATGATGATGATGATGATGGGGAGAAGAAAAAACATTATAACCCTACTCTGATTTGTTCTAAAAATACTGAGTCTTTTAGAGAAGAAAGGCTCCATCCTACTAACAATGTGTCACCCACACAAGAATTCAATTAATAGGGATAAACCAATTTCTTCAGAGGGTTTGGCCTTATAAAGTTATATTGATCACGTTTCTTTGGATAAATATGATGACAATGAAGCATATAAAGTGGATAAATATCCAAAATATAAGATTCTATGTATTAAATGCCTTGATTAAAATATGTAAGATGATTTTAGTGATGGTGATAGTGATATTGGTGAAGATAAGGGAATTACAAATGAACAATGTGGAATTTCCATCTATACTATTGTGGAAGGTCCTAAGGTATCCTTAATTGAAATTATTGATCATCCATAGGATTTAAAACTTATTCATTTTTTGGGATATTAGTTTAGATACATGAAGTGAGGAGGATGCCTTGCCTAACCAAAAGAGGACTTCAGCTCATCCTCATTCTCCTACTCCACCTATCGGTTATGTAAGTAAAGAATTTTTTGATTTTTTAAAGGAAATTATGTTAATATTTCCCAGTGGGATGGTCAAATTTACACCTCCTTAGGAAACCAAACTTAGTGAAGCTCATACATAGTGGTTATTTTTATTAGTAATTTCTCACATCCATCCTATGATGATGATTAAAATCCAAGACTAGAACATTGAGAATGTGATGTTAGTTGATATGATGGATGAGGTTTGATCCATCACATATGAAATTAGGGGAAGCTTTGCTGAGATAAAACTGTATCTTCTAATGATTTTAGAGTCACTACCTACTCCTGATGCTTCCACTTATAGTGATCCACCATCTACTCCTTCCAAGGCTGGTGGTTATTTGATCAGAACCATTGTGAGAGAAGAGCTTAAAAATTTTATGGGTTCTTCTACTTTTTCTCATCATGAAGAACTTCTTTAAATGAAATATCATGTTAAGAATATTTATGAATTGGTTATATAATTCTTAAATGAGGTTAGTAGTGAGATATAAACAATCACTATGGATATAAAGTTGTACTTTTTAATTATTTAGACAAAGAATAAACTTAATACTCATTTTATCTTATTAACTAAGAACTTAATAATGCCTCTTATTACTAGGACCTTCATGTAGTATAAAAAATATTTAATGAATTCAGAACTTCTACTCATCCTTTTCAAGGAATAATACCCTAATTTATTTAATAAAATGAAGCATAGTGTACATGTGATTACATTATTTTTACAATTGGTGGATCATTATTTATATACTACCATGGAATCAGTGATAACACCTACAGATTCTCATTCATCCATTCTCATGACCAAATCCATCTCTATACCACTCTTTTTACTTATTAAAGTTACCTATACTGTAGTGATCCCCTTAATCTTCCCTCTTTTTGAATCTATGAGACACTTTAGACCTATAGAAGCTTATGGAATTGTATTTTGGCCACCTACTTCTCCAGATCCACCTGCCTCCTCTTATATTCCTTCTAAAACTATAAATGGAAAGGAGATTGTGGATCCTATATCACTCAAAAATAAGGTTTCATTCTCTAATTTATTTTAGGAGTTCATACAGAATGATTTTAACCCTATTTCTTATTTACTATGTACAATTCAATGATTAATGTAACAAATATATTTTTATTAATTATTCTATTATTTATTTGTTTTTTTAATAATTCCTTTTTACCATTTTGGTAATCCAAAAATGGGGAGTAATTGATATATTATAGTTTCATATGATTAATCGTATAACTCAAATGGATAACTGAGTGTACCACATATGGAATTAAAAATTTAAGTAGAATCTTAATTTTTAAGTGTTATTTATCTATTATAATTTTATATATGGTTTATAAATTCTATTATTAGTGATCACAAAAAATGTGGATATTGTTGAAATTATCCTAATTTTAATGATTAAAACTGATGTTTTTTATGCTTCTAATATGTTTAATTTTTTATTAAAGTAAATAATATTCTAGTTAAAGATGTGAAATTTATCTATGTGGTGATATAACATTAGTTGAAAAGTTCTTCCATCTGATAAGGATTGTTACTATAGCTCTTTATTACTATTACTATGATGGATCTACCTCCTAGAATTACCATAATTGCACATTTGTTTTTGGAAAATTTCTACTAGAACTATCAGAAATATCTACCATAAAATGATCCTACCATCACTCAAAGCTACCATCAAGTCAAATCTACTACTACTACTAAAGTTGAACAGTTATACTCTCTGGATAATCTATTATCAGGCTATGACACTAATAATTCAACTCTGTTTATACCTTCATTTTACCTACTTCTCAGATCATGTTACTGCTAGTGATATACCATCAAAGGATACTATTGTTAGTTCAAGATGCTACCATCCAGCCATGTACCGCCAATAGAGAAACCATGGCTATCCAAAAGTAATTTAAAATTTTAATCTCATATGGCTAGTTAACAAATTTAATGTCTGATAAAAGAGAATGGATTTAATGATTATTTCTCTTAAAACAAGTATATGGAAGACTTAAAGACAAATCTAGTCTTTCTAGATTTCCTACTCAGTAAAAGGGTCCTGATTAATTTATTATTATTTTAAAATGGTTGATTAGATCACATAGAATTATATATATTTACAATATCCCCCTCATGTATGATAATGATGAAAATTCAAGGGTGTGCATGGTGAATACATGAAAAGAGTGAAAAGATACAGTAACATCATACTCAAAATGAACAAATGATTTTCCAGAACATTTATTATACTCCACTTTACTACACATTGATTGTAAAACTTGTTAATGATTATAATTAAGTTTTTAATAGATTATTGAGAAACTAAACCAATTAGAATTAAGAAGCACAACCATTTCTCATCTATAATCTCATAATATTTCTATTTATAATTTACATTTGAGGTGTGTTTTTATATTTCTCTGTATATATGTAACACACAGTCTCCTATAATAAATAGGATACTTTGTGACACTCTCTCCCAATTTCATTCATATTTATTCCCATGAACTATTGTAGAAGACGTTATTTGTGTCTTTTAATTGTTTTATCCCATGTATAAGTCCAAATGATGCTTTTTTCATAGATTTCCTTGAGATTGGCTATTTTTTAAACTAGATCCAGGTTGTGCATCAATTTATTCAATAATAAACTACTTGGAATCATGTGATTTCCATGTGGTGGAAATTATACCTTGGCATGATAATAAAAACCTTATTAAATTTATACTATGTTATTTATCTATTTTATTTCTTAAATTAAAAAATTAATTTTTTTCTGTCTACATTATATTAAAAAACATAACATTGATAATTAAATTAAAATAGTTCTTTATATACCATTTTTTGATACATGTAGATTTTTTTCAGAAGATAGATTATTTCTAGAAGTATATTAACTGAGTTATGGTTAATATTTTGATAAGTGTTTCAAAAGGCCAACTTTTATATTTATAATGTTTTTTTAACTATAATATTTTATTAATTTGGGGGACTTAGTTTAAAAAATTATTTGAAAAAATAAATTTTTATTAGATACTCAATTCACCCCCCTCCCATATTGTGTTTTCCACTTCGATAAATATAAGAATTTATTAGATTTCTAAGCCATAATAAATTCATTTTTACATAGAAATTTTTTAGTGGAAATTTACTAAATCACCACTAAAAAAATAAATTATTTTGTGTTGGTTCTTTAAGAATCACTGCTAAATATTACATCTTTATTTAAAAAAATACACATCTCCCCCATGTCTCATCCTTCTCTCCCTAGCTCGCCCATCTACCCAACCCTGAGCCCTAGCACCACCATGGTTCCCCCCACACAGGTGCATGGGTATCTCTAGAGCTCTACATGCCCAATCCCCCTAATCCATCACTGCACTACGGTCACAGCCCCTCTACCCATCTCCCCCTTTCTTAACCTCTACTAATCCATCAACCAAGCCCAATACCTCTACCTCCCAAGAGATTTTGTCTTCACTTGATCCTATTCTGAAGTTGCGTTCAACCCTAATCCCCTCGATCTTTCACCCTAGACTTCTCCATCAAACCATCTTGGCCAACCACCTTTCTCCCCCTTCTCCCTCGACTCCTCCCAGTAGTAATCTATCCCTCGTTTGAATTTTTTCCTTATCCCTTCTTCCCTTAACCCATCTATCAAATTTTATTTCTCCTACTAACTCCTAGTCATCTCTAATAATGAGGATTTTGGGGTTTTAGGAAGACGAGGATTATTATTGGCTTAATTATGCAGTTACCTACTTTTATACATCACCTGGGTCTCAGAGTATATAGGTAATCTTCATATTTCAGTTTCATATGATTATTTATGTGTCTTAATTATTTCAAAAATCTTATATATGGTGTTTCTTAGAATTAATTCATCATAGTTTCCTCTTTATAGGTTTTATGGGGAATAAAATTTATTTTCAGTTGTATATATTTCAATTATTTCCTTTTTAAGTTGAATGGATTTTTTAAAGATTATAGGTTTTATAAATTTCTCATATATAATGGTTTTTTAAAATTAATGGGGGTATTTTAAAAATTTTAGAGGATTATCTTTGGGTGAGTTTTATAACTAGTTTGAAACTACATATGTTGTGTGTTTTACCTATGATGTGTTAATTATTTTTATTTTATTGGAATAATTCATATTATATCTTTTTATAGAGATTTTATTGAATTATTCCTATGATTATGATGTTTAAAATTGAATACATCATGATTGATTTATTCATTTTTGACTTTTTTTAATTCTTATAAAATATTTCATGGGTGTGTATCTTTGTCTTATATTTGGTATACCATATATTTATTATTTTAATCTAATGTTTTTTCAGAATTTTGTTTGGGGAGACTACAACTTTGAGAATTAAATTCGTTATTTAAATATCTCATAGCATGAAGGCTAATGTTCTGAAGATTTTTTTAAGTAGTTTAATAATTCAATAGTTTTAACTACATGTGTTTTTATTTAAAGAAGGTAGTTACTCTAATTTGTAGTTTTCATAGAAAATCATAAGTTAGATTAACCGCATTTCAATATAAATCATTGTTTTATAAATAATGTAATGGAGAATGAAATTTATGTATAGACATCGGTATTTTGAAATCATTATTATTTTTATTTGATTAATATTACTTGGGAATATAATTTTTTAAAATTTGTTTTTACCAAACTAAAATTTTTGGTTTCCAGTGAATGCTTTATAAATATGGATTATTTTCAATTTGTCATGTTCAAGTTTTTTTAAGGGTATTAGGATATAGGTGTGCATATTTATTTGGGTGTAGTAGAATGTTTTTATTATCGTATGTTAGTCTAATTACATATTATTTGGTTATGAGTTGTTTTCATATATGATGTAGAAACTCTCACACTTCTCTTTCATTATTAATTCACTTATTATTATATATCTTTACCAATATAAATTATAATTATATAAACAGAATATAATTGATATAATGTCTTCATAAAATCAATATAAAAAATAAAATAGTATATATGTCATATACATATCATCATTCAACATTTTCATTCATGTAAAAGCTTACCACCTAAGGGGATGATTATTATTATTTGATAATCACATCCAAATTAGTTGTTAAAATTACCAATGGATTTTATAATGGAAGTTAACTATTTAAATGGGTGTTCAATTTTAGTTTTGTATTTAAAATGTGTGTGTTTTGTTTTATAGGAATGTTTTAGGAATTGATTGAAGTTGGAATTTTTTTTAAATGTTTTCGAGACCAAAAGTATCATGGTGTCATGAAATGATTTTAAAAGGTGAATATTTTTCTTGAAAAATGTGTGATATAAAGTAATTGACTTAAGTGTTTCAAATTTTTTAATAAAGTGTAGGCATGTTGTGATATGTATGGATAAAATCTTGATCACTTTAATGAGGAACACACCTCAGTATTCTAAGGTTTTGGAGGATTTTTTTAGAATTTTCAACTTAAAATCATTCATTTGATAGCTGAATATTATGTCCATGTCCTAAATGTAAATTTATAAGATGGTGGAATAGATATTAAGTTTATGAAAACTTGATATTGAAGAAATTACCTGCTCAATATTTGTGTTGGATTTGGTAGGGAGAATTGAACATTGCAAAAATTTTGTGGAATGATGTTAATCGACTTAATGATTTCCCAAATTCATCGAAAATGGAAAATGAAATAAAAAAATTAATAAACAATGAATTCATCATTTCAAGAAAACAACATCAAAATCAAAAAAACATATCATAACAAGTAGTTTAGGGGGTTACAAATAGAAACTTAACAAGTGATGATTTTGGGACAATATGACAACTAGATTAAAATTGTAACATTTCATTGGATCCTCCTCTTGATTCTTTGGAGGATAATTTAAGAGAGGACATCACTGATAAGATAAATGCATTTCATAGTTTAGTTGATGCATGAAATAAAGATCTGTTTGGTGTATGTTGGAAATATTCAAAATTTTCTTTTCTTTTGAAGTTTTACCATATCAAATGCTTATGTGTAATTACAAATAAAGCAATGTAAATGATAATAGAATTGTTTCATGATTAATTTCCTAAATCTATAATCCCGGAGTCATTTTATGATATGAAAAAAATTTGTTACCAAGCTTGGTCAAAATTATACAAAAATATATGCATTGCCTCAATGATTGTATGCCTTATTGGGGAGAATATTCAAGCATAAATGATTGAGAAAAATGTTCTTTTTCTTGATGGTAGCTAATTGGTGATGTTGGAATTCTAAATCAACATAATAATATGAAGAAGAAGAAAAGGAACCTTCCTAAAAAGGTTTTTCATTACTTTCCTTTAAATCCTATATTGCAAAGATTATTCATTCCATTAAAAACTGCCCAGAACATGAAATGGCATTCTATAGATGATAATAATAGTAATGGGTTAATACGGTATCCAAGAGATTCAAAATCATAGAATATAATTGATTCATTAAATCTAGATTTCTCATCTTCTCCTAGGAATGTGTGATTGATATTGGATGTCAATGGATTCCTACCATTTAAGACTTTGAGCACCATTTATATAATTCATCTAGTTGTTTTGATTTCTTATAATTGCCTTAGTGGATGTGTATGAGAAAAAAATGATTTTATCATTTTAATGATTATTCCTGGAAAACTAATTCCTAGAAATCATATTAATTTATACTTTTAGCCTCTAATTGAACAATTAGAGGAGATATTGAGCAATTATGTTGATCCATATGATGTATCTTCTAGAATAATGTTCAAAATGAAAGTTCCTCTAATTTGGACTATCAGTGACTTCCTTGGTCATAGGAATTTATCTCATTGGAACACTTATAGGGGAATGAACTATCTTTTTTGTAACATTAATTTTGATTCTGAATGACTACCTCATAGTAAGAAATGGTGCTTCTATGTCATCGATGATTTCTCGATGCTTCTCATAGACTTTGGATGAGAAAGTAAAAATTCAATGGTTCTATTTATCCTATACCACATCCAAATTTGTTGAAATGTATTGAAATATTGGCATAACTTGGAAATGTTGAAAAATAATTTGTGAAGGTTCATAATTTGAATGGTAGTGGGAAATGGGTTCGAAGTTCATTGTCAAGTAAAATCAGAATGAAATAATGAAATAAAAAAGTATATGCCTCAAAATTTTGTATTGGGAATTTAATTTGGTATGGAATAATCTTGATGTTATGCATATTGAGAAGAATTTCATTGAAAATGTGATCTTCACATTTCTTAATGAGCATGGAAAATCGAAGGAACATCTCGATTCTCAGAAGGACTTGTAAATAATGAAAATAAAGTGTGATATATGGCTAGATGAGGATGGAAAGTATGCTTAGATATTTTTTTCAATTAAATATAGGGATAAAGATACATTCCATTTAATTTTAAAACATGTTAAGGTATCTGATGGGTATTCAAGTACCATATAAAGTTATGTTGACTTAAATAATCATAGGTTACATGGATTTAAAAGTCATGATTCACATATTTTTTATAGAAGGTACTGCCATTGGAATTTTGTACATTATTACCTAAAATTGTTACTACTATTGTACTCCAATTTTTTCCATTCTTTAGAAAAACTATGTGAGAAAAAACTATAACCATTTGATCTTGAAAATATTTAGCAGATATTTTTATTGATAAGTTGTGAAATAGATATGATCTTTCCTCCATTTTTTAACTGTAATGATTTATTTAACTTTTCATTTGGTCAAGGAATCTAAATTTAGAGGCCTCGTACATTATAAAAGTTTTTATCCAATTGAGAGGCATATTATTTATATGTTTTTCATCTTAAGTAAAAAAATTCTTGGAACTTAATTAAATATAATTTTTTATTTATTACATTATATATATATATATATATTGGGCATTTGAAATCATACATGAAATATACAGCTTAACCTAAAGGCTCTATTTCTAAAGGCTACTTGGACGTGGAGTGTATTACCTTTTGTTCTAGATACTTGGATGATACTGAGGAAATATTCAATCAAGTTGGATGTTTTGATGACTGATCGAATCAATCTTAACTACATGGTAAATAAAAAACCATTCCTATTATTGGACCATCAGTTGGGAATAGATCAAATGTTATACTGACATAAATGAAATTATTACATGCAAAAAGATAAGTGCCGATGAATAATGATATTTCTAATATATTTATTGAATATATAAGGATAAAAAAAAAGTTATGAATGACAACTTAAACCCAAAATAATAAATATATAACAATATCTATTAATAAAAATCTTTTATAATGGTTTATATGATGCATAAGTTCATAAATATTTCAATCAATATAGATATTAGGTTAACACGTATATTTTTTAAGTCTAATAAAGTATATTAATTTTTTAGATTATGAATACTGATACTCATAATGAGTTTTCATAAGATTTTATGTTTCTAGCTCACGGTCCTCTAAAACATGCTAGAAATTTTGAAGCTTACAATGTGAATGGCATTAAATTTTATAAAGTCGATCGGGAAGAGGGTTTGAAAACATAGAATAGTGAAATATTTACAGTTTCTGAATTGGGATACTATGGAAAGTTGAATAAAATTATCTAATTAAACAACCATAGTAATTTTTTAGTGGTTTTATTCAAACTCATGTTGGTTAATATTATCAAGGGTGTTAAAAGAGATTCCTTGCAATTTACTTATGCGAACTTCTATCACTTGATAGATGTCAGTGACTGCGAATTACATGATCTGTATATCATATCATTACAATAAAAATGGTATATTATTTGAATGATGTTGTAGATGATCGATGGAGTGTACTTATTCACATAAAGAAAAGATACATGTATGATATGGGTGATAAAGTGGAAGAATTTATCTCTAACATTAAATCACATCAACAATAATAAGTGAACTTATTTTTCCATCATAATATTGAAAATATTTGTCTTACAGGGGTGGATGAAGTAGACGATGTAACTATGCAGTAGGAAAATGTCATGATTGAAGAGAAATTGATTGCATTACAGTAATCCATTCATTTAACAACCACATATTTTATTTTTTCAACCATTCATTATCATATATACAAATATTTTTTTGTCAGTATTGTGTGTATGTTATCATTTATAAAATTGTTTCTACATATTTTTTTGGAAATATATTTCATAAAGTTAATTCTAATTGATTAAATGATAGTAATGCTAAGGAGGAAGAATTTTACTAATCCTAGTAGACTCTTAATCGATGTTCCCTTGACCACACATATATATGATGATCCATTGGTATCCTTCCCTACAACATCTGAGACACCCTCTGCCCCCCATTGTCTCTCACATCCTCCATTCCACCATCTTTTGGAACTTCCATCATCATCATCCCATCAGTATATGTGATAGTTCCTTCCCATTCAACATGATCAATAGCAAGGGAGCATGCCATGACTTCTGTTTCTTTATGGGGATATTGGAAGGTGATAGTTATAGGTATAAATTTTAATGTCAATAATTTCATTACAATTTTTTAAACTAATAAGTATTTTATCATAAAATATGGAAACAATGGTACTATGGGGGAGAAATATAAATACTTTATATTTTTTGAATCTGAACAGACTAAAGAAATATTTCCCATTTGACTGCTATGGGTTCCCAACGGATAATGGCGCAAGATTATTTGGACAGATTCTAGGCCAACTGGTGGTGGAATTGGTTACCATTTTGATTACATATATTTATTGGATGCATATTCATAAATCATGGAAAAATAATTATTTTTATTTATAGAGAGAGGTAATTTTAATACATTATCCTATAATTGAATGTGATTATGTTATTAAATTATAATTACATAAGAATCTCTTTATATAGATGTTTTTTCACTTTATCGTTGGTGATATTATCCCAAAAAAGTGTACATGGAAACAATTAGGTACTAAATGTAAGGGTTTTAAATAGAGATTATTGGATGAATTCAATGATACTTTTTTGAACACTCAACATCTATATGATAAGGTACCAAAAGGGGTACCTACAGAGCAATGGAAGGTTTTTATTGATAGACATCATCATGAGAATCATGTCGTATTTAAATATAAATTATTATATTAATGTCATTTTACATATATATATGAATATGAAAAGTATATGACTTTAAAAATATTATTATTAAATTACATGTTATTTATTTGAGTATTTTTCAAGGAATAATGCATCTAGTCGATCTAAGAAAATCATTCCTCACACTACCAGGTCAAAGAGTTTTTTCATAATTTGATCGACCCTAGTAATATTTTACTTAGTTTAAATATTTATAAGAAAATATTGTCAATTTAATCTATGAAGTTTTTTAATTATCTTTGTTTAATTCAATCACATAATTTAGGTCACCAAGACATCCTAAAATAATTGTGGTTGGATGTTCATAAAAAAATATGATGGAAGTTATGTTAATGATCTTGGAAAAGAAGTTGGGGTACGAATTAATTTTTCATTGTGATAACTTATTGTCATTTTTTACAATGTTAATATTAATTGCTTTACGTATAAATGATCTTTAATTTATAGGTAAAAATTAATGAATTTTGGGATGAAAATACTACACAGTCCTTCTCAGTCTCCTAGGATTACTGAGTTGGTCAAGTCCTTAGGAAGGAGCATCCTGGTTGAGTAAGTAGGGTGGATTTGCGACTATTACCATCAAAGGCCTTTGGCAGACCACTAGGAATTTTAGTTGCATCTACTCTTAGTAGTATTCACTCCCTACCTAGAGATTCTCATGGGGAGTTTTTTCCATGAAAATCACAATTTGGGAATAGGGGGATTATATAAAGATTTACAGTGCAAAGGTAATAACTCTATAGAAATATTTGATTGAATTATATTAAAAGAATAATGGATCTATCCTTGGTGATATTACATTCATGGTTGGTAGTGAGAAGGTAAATCCCACAAATTCAAAATTATTTAGTACAAAATATTTTATTGGTTTTATATTTAATTTAAATAAATAGAACTATTTAATTTTCAATATAATTTTCATGCAGGTGCTAGTGGGAGGAAATAGAGATATGGATGGAGAGGAATTCGAGAAAATTTTAGCAGGTTGAGAGTAGGGTTCACTTTGGATTCAGAGAGGATTTGAAACCAAACTTATAAAAAACTAAAGCTAATTTGGTGATTCAAAAACCATGTTTTGGCTTCTGGTTGGGATATATGGGTTTCCCTTAAATTGTATAAAAATATAAATGCTTTGTTCCATTATAGTATTTTTGGATGGGTAACCACATTTTTTTGTTTATATGGTATGGTTGAGTACATGGTAATGTCACTTTATTTAGAAATGTGTAAATGGTTTTTTATAATTCCTTAATGGTATCCCTTCTAGAAAAAAGTATGGAATCGCAACATCTTTGCTTACTGGGTTCTTTACAGATACCTATTCTTGTCTTATCATGTCTTATATTAGTAAATAATTCTATGAATATGTATGATAGTTCCTGAAAAATTTGTT
Organism: Viscum album; assembly: GCA_963277665.1. Lineage (NCBI taxonomy): Eukaryota > Viridiplantae > Streptophyta > Magnoliopsida > Santalales > Viscaceae > Viscum > Viscum album. The sequence continues at coordinate 24,933,616 of OY728145.1, read as the reverse complement.
TGTGATGGCGTGACTCTAATTACTCTTGGTAATAGGTTAGTGGAATTCATGAACATAGATTATTCATGTTCTAAATCACTCACATGAACTTCAGTTGTATAGGCCAAGACAATGTCATTATTTTCTTCCATGTGACCATTATTACAGAATTGGTTTCCCAGAGAATTTTCACATGTTTAACACTAACCATACAGGACTTCCATGAAACCTTGTTTACTCCCCATTAGTATCTAGAGGAGGTTTCATGGTTACTACATTATTTTTTCTAACCATATGGGTGAATCGTGAAACCTACATGGGGATGATAATTTTAGTAATCTTAAGTTTTTTTAATTTTTGTATCCCTCCAATATATCCCCCACTTAGAGTTATATACCCCACGAGCTCCTCATAGTTAATTCCAACCCTATTCACTATTCTCTTAGTGGTTCTAAAGATATTTATTAGGGATTTATCATGTTGATATTAAGGAAATTAATTCCTTCTCATTATCCCACCTCTTTATCTTTGTTTATTATGTGTTCTTCATTTCCTCTCTAATCCTAGCGGCCATGGTGGATAGGTGTAATTTCTAAAGCTATCTTAGATTTTTGTTCTTGGTTTCTCAGGATTTTAAAGTCCCTCTTGTAAATTATTCATGTAGTATTCATTAAAGGTGAAATGATTCCATTGATAAAGTTTTATGTCTTCATTCCAACACTTTTATTTGAGAGTTTGATTAGTGTTTAATAATTTGAGACTTGTTTTCTTATCTATGAAAATATAATATAATTTACTTATGGTAGTTTTATCTAGAATAATTATTGTTTTACATTAATTTATATTTCACATGAAGGGGGATTTTTCTAATTTTTTGTGTGTTTTTACTTTTTAAAGTCATGATATAATTTTATAAAATTTAAACAAGAGTTGATTCATGCACTTCACTAATTGGATAGTGAATTAAATTTCCAGTGCTTAATATATTTATTATCATGCATAGTAAAGACCATATTTATTCTAATAACTAAGAAAGTGAGAGGAGGTCAGGAACATTTAGGGAGGTTGTACATACAAGTCCCCTTGGGAACCCTAATTCCTTTCCATCTTCTAGGATAAATTTTTATGCTCATGGTGGCAGAGATTCGTCACTTCCAGTCATCATTCATGACACAACAAGAGAGTTCTACACCCATTTGTTATTCTATGATACACAGTACACCATTGATCCCCCTAAAAACCAGAATTGATTTTTCATTATAAATATATTTCATTTATGTGTTTGACTAAATGTAAATGAAGGGTTTCTAAAATGTAGTTCTTTATACATGGTGTTCTTAAACAAACATTATTTATAGAGTTGGTCGTTTCATAGTATAATATGTTACCCACGTAATAAGGGGTGTGTTTTTTGTATGGTATGGTTTTAGGGAATTCATTACATGACTATAATTATGTTTTTATATTACTTATGTGTTATTTATATTTCAATCTGTTTGTAACGTGGTTTTGAAAAATGAATTTGAAGTACATGACTAAAAAAATAAACCAAAGGCCCATCTGGATCTTTATGTATAATGATTTCAAAGGTTACTGTTACAATGTTATTGAACCCATTAATTATCTTTTTTCATGATCAAGTGTATGGTGATATTATTACATAATGGATTTATTATTATGTATTTGAAATCGGATCTTTCTTTACATGTGTTGGATGTGGGATGGATAATTTTATTTATGATATATCGGTTTCTATTTTTCTTTGGTTATTCTAAGACTGTAGATTTTATAGCTGCATTTTTTTAGAAGTGATATTTAGTAGTGGTTTAAAGTGCCACTAAATAGGGTTAATTTTTTTATAATTGGTTTTAAATTTACACTATATAATGTATAAATTTTCTTAGCAATAGTTTTGACCGCATATAAAATAATCTCTATATTACATGGTGGTGGTTTAAACCACCGCTATAACTCAAATATTTTTTGGGAGGGGAAACTACCACTAAACAAACATTTTTTGATAGTTCCTAGAAACCACAAATAAATGGAAGGAATTGATGTGATTTGGATTTCAATTCTAACAATATCGGTTGGTTTTGGAAACATTTGTAGAAACATTTGGTGGTGGTTTAAATCGCTACTAATATGTGATTTTTTTGTAGTGCCATACAAATATTATATATATATATATAATAATGAAATACAATTTTATATTCTGAATAAACCTATGATGATATATTAGTGAATGTATGAATTGAAATGTCTAATGGAAGTATATTTTTCTACGATGATAACTTATTTAATGAATGTGGGGTGAATTATCATTTAAATGAATATATGATTTTATTGTGTCCTTTTGGGATATGATTATTATACATTTCAAAATATATGATCAAGGTATATTCATTTTTATATGATATTTATTAGTTATTAATATTATTTTTATTTTGATCATGGAAGGATGTGAGGTCAAATAAGTTTTTATTTTTGAATATGGTTGGTAATATTTTAGAGGATTCTTAAGGATAACTACATGTGGAATGGATGAAGTTGAAATTTAGATATTATTTTTTGTGGTTAAAGTATGGTTTATCATATCATATACTAATAATTATGGTTTTAGTAAATATTTAGAGTACTAAGGAATGAATTGTGGATATCATGAATCATTAAAAGTGCTTTAGGCTTAAAAACATTTATCTCGAATATCCATCTCTTGGCATAAGAACTAAAGTGGAAATTGATCGAAACACAGCCAAAGGATTCTATTGCACTTCTGACAAGGAAATAAATCATTTTATTTTATTTATTAATGTTCTTTAACTATATTTTAAAATAATAACTAGAATTTTGGGAAATAAATTTCATATAAAAATTTATCCATTTAATTTTGTTATTGAGAAATAAATGATCTTTTAACCCATCATAGATTTATAGGTTTATGATTTTTAACATTATCATTATATTTTTCTCTCTAAATCTCTATTGATATATGAGAGTTAATCTTTTCTTCCATATCCAGGTTTTTAATTCACACTTATATTATCCTATTTGGAAACCTTGTTTTGTAATAACCTTCATATTTCCCTTTATTTCTTTTTAAGAGGTTTTTTATAATCCATTTTTATGATGTGGGTTTCTCACAAAAGTACATTAAAATATAAAACCCTTGATTACCAATCATATGTTTGAATTGGGATGAAACAGTTTATTAATGATGGTTGGGATGTAACACCCTAAGATTTTAGAAAATATTTCACTTTAAATAATTATATTTCTTTGATATCTTGAGTTACATGCAACATTGAGTTTAAATGAAACATGATACACTATTAAAATATTATTATTTAATGTGAGGGTTATATCCTAACCATTACATTGGTGGGAATGAATATGACTAACTAAATATAAATATGTATGTGTGTTCTATATAATATAAATTTATCGATAAATTATTATTAAATAATCTCCCAATTTTTATTAAAGTTATATTATGCTTTAGAAATAGATCTTCATTATAAATTAATTTATTTAATTTTTTATAAAATTATGACAATTAATTTTTGGAACTTTTTAATTTTTATTTTATAAAAATAATAGTTTTTTCACAATCAGGTTATCAAAATCATCTTAGTGTCATATTTTATAATTTTTCTAAAAATATTTATTTTATAGTATATAATGAAAAATATCGATTTAGATTGGAATCTGCACTTTTCTTTCAACAATTTAAAAAGTTATATTTTATTTTAAAATGTTTTAAAATTAAAATTATTTCTATATTATAATGAATAATACAATTTTTTTAATTGGTCTCAATTTTATAATTTAATTTGGTATAAAAACATTTTTATAAATAAAGGGATTTCTAAGAAAGGTTGAATTTTACTAAAAAGTGGTTTTCATCACATTTTTCACACTTATTTAAAAGTTAATTTCTACCATTTATAGTTCTAAAATTTGATAAAATTAATTACATATTTAGTTTCATGAACCATCTTGGATTTTCCATGAATTGGTCGCCCGAGCCGGTCCGCAACAAGTCCTGAAGGGTGTTCCTGATCCCCCCGAGATGGAAAATAGTGTCAGGCATCAAAATTTAACCATTGGGAATGATTTGGCCAATTCAAAAAAGACAAAAATATAAATAAAGACTTATGATAAAAAAAATACTAGTAGTGGAAAGAAAACAAAACTTTACATACCTCCGTGTGACCTCTTGGTCACCTCCAACCACTGACAACCTGGCTCAACCATAGGTAGATGAACTAGGAACCTGCTCCAAGAAATGGAACCTACTTCTGAAATGATAGGATCAGCATGATCATTAAAATTATTAGTAGGGATTCCAAGATAAACCACTGAATACAAGAATTTCCCTTCCCAAAACAATCCATTAACACAATTTTGAAATAAAAATATAAATATAGGGTTTTCGCATTTTAAAACAGGAAACAAACTTTTCCCATTTGAAAATCAAACACACTAAATACCATTTCACAAAGAAATTCCCATTCTATAGAAAACCCAAAATAAATGATACCAAAGCTGGGATAAAGTAAAATAGGTAAACAATGCAAGATGGAGATAAAATAGTACAATGGAAAGTAAACAAGTAATGAAAATAATTAAGTAACCATGGGTGATCGTAAACATCTCTAGAAGACCCCTAGGTGTACTTGGTTTGGAAAAACCTATCGGCGTATGGTGAAGCCCCATATTCTATAACCAAATGGATGATGTAAATAGCCTCACGAGTGGCATAACCCACCTGGATTAACAACAAATCTAGGGGGTACCAACTCGTCTAATCGGGGTTGATCATCAACCATCACTCGATCCTATAAAAGATGTCCAGGAACCAATGGTGGTAGTAATATTGTGCAAGTAGGAGGACCTCTCACATGTGACTTACCATACCTACTATCACCGCACATGCCTACCCCAAACATGAACACCAATATACGATAACCCCAAAGGGATATACTTCCTATAAAGGTGCCCCATAAAAATATACAAACATTTCATATCACATGAAGGTGCCAATCAGGATGCTATACAGCATAAATGTTCAATCCATTTCATAAACCCTCTCTATTTTTTAAACTAGGTTAACTTATTTACCAAACACAACCTTTCCAATTTCAAAACAAAACATCACTTTAGATTTGGAAAAGCCAAACAGGCCTTTATGTCTAATTTCTCTGATGCATTTTTATTTAAACCTTTAAAACTATTAAAGAAAAATTACCAATCTTATGAAATGGTGAAATGTCCCCTTGAGACTAACATTCAAAAAAACACCCAATAAAGGCCAAATAGGAACACCCTTTGAGATTACATTTCAAAACTTTCATAAAATCCACACAAAAGGATCATCCCTTATTTAGGAAACAAAAACCATTTATAAAACCAAGGGTTTAAGAAAAAACTATTTTAAATGTTCCATTATCATTTGAAGGCACATCGATGTGTGAACCTAGTGCACCCATGGATGTAATAACATCCAATGGCCCGCCTAAGGTCTAAGAAAACACCAAACACTATTCTGAGAAAACTACCTCTTACTTTTTAACTAAATCCAACCACTCAATTTATTTAAAATGAACACACACCGTCACATTAAAACCAAAGATATCCCTTTTATGAAAATTCAACATAATTAACATGCAATAATAATACCAATATCATACATCGAACCAAGTTCACAAATAACTAATACCAACAGATAACATGATTAAAACTAAACATTTTATAAAATCCCCCAATTCCAGTTTGAAGAACTATGGTATTTAAAATAAACACCCAAAGTGCCAAAACCCTAGGCATTGCACATGGATATCTTTAAAAACTTATTTTTAGTAAATTCAGACAACACAAAAACACTATTTTAATCAATCCATAGATAAATAAGTATTGAAAATAACATTTATAAATTAAATAGAAACATGAAAGTTCCAATGGATGGTTCTAGAAAGAAAAGTCAGATTCACCTACCTAAAATCAAGTGGCGGTGTGAAGAAACCTTCTACGAAAGGAATAAAAATGCCCCACAGACCAATTACACACTCTAGATAATGATACTATAATGACAAACACAAACTGAGATGTCAAGGTTTGGTTAAATTGAAAAAAAAAACACCAATAAAAATGAAATATATCGGCGAAGAAGATAGTCTCCAGCAAGGGGAAATGTGGCCATGCTAGAGCAGCGGGTCGGAGGTACTGGGATCAGGTCGCCAGAGAAACGGGTCACCAGTGTAAGGGAAAGCAGGGTAGCTGGTGAACAGCAATCCAATCAGTAGAGGGTGGTTGGCGCTAATCGGTTTAAGCAGTATAGTGTGCGTCGTAGGGAGGTAGGGAGGCTGGGAAGGGAGCTGCAGCAATGTGAACCACAACCAGCAATAGTTAGGGGGGAATCGTCAGTCCGAGGTGGTGGCTGGGTGTGTTGCACTGCACCAAGGGGAAAAGGGATGAAGAGCTGGGGGGAGGGGATGACGTCGTAGGAAATGAGGGGGAGGGGGAGGGGGAGACCCACTTTGGGTCCCCCCCATTTTATATTTTCTTATAAAAATAATAATTATTATTATTATTATTATAATAATAATTATTATTATTATATTATTATTATTATTACTATTAAAATTAAAAATAAAAAAATATCAATAATAAATTAATTATAAATATAATTTTTAATAGTAAAAATTTTATTCCTAATGATAATATTAATAATAATATAATCCTAATTTTATTCATTTCATTTTAAATTATAACAATATCAAAAAATATTAATAAAAAAATATTAATAACACTTTATTAATAATAATATTTTTATCTACATAATAATATTTTTATTATTATGGATTAAACATTTAAATTATTTTATTTACATAAAATTTTATTTGTTTTAAACGTTAGACAATTGCATGGGTACCAAGGCTGACTTCATGGTTACCACTGACAATATGGTGCCCACAAACTGGTCTAAAACCCACCAAAATTAGTAAATGTCAAAAACAATTGACCATCGCTCAACCCGAACATTCATGAGGCTCACTGAAGCCAATAATTAATAAAATATAATAATTTAAAAGGGTTGGGGTGTGAAAATTTTCCCCACCACAAAATTTTTTTCCCCCAAAAATCACCAATCCCGGAGTTAACACAACTCGAGTCCATGTCTAGACAAAACTAATGGAACCGAGAGCCTCAGGGTGACAATTCCCAACACACATCACTCCAGACCAACTCAAGAAAAACTACTACAAGATATTGAGGGAAGAGCATGCAAAGGTTCTCCCCAAAATGAGAATTTACTAACACAAAAACCTTGAAACCCGAACACCTCCCCCCCCTGGGGGATAATGTGGGAACTCCCAAACAAAACTCATTCAATTTCCCCACATGGACCGAACAACACCCCAATGATTTAAATTGAATTCTTAATATGTGATGACCCAGTAACCTGGGGATGAGAAATTAACTCAACACCTTGCACACTGATCGGATAAAATCATCACTGCAACTAGAGACTAGGTAATTCATATCCCAAACTCAGACCAATTTCTTAATTCTAACAGAACAAATCCACCACTAGGATTAAATCCATCATGAGGAAAACTAGTATACTAGGTCACTGGGATGGAGGAATCCCCTACAAAACTGAAACACACTTGAGGAAAATTCACGTAAAGAAACCTGAATTATAAAAGGGCCTAGAAACACTGCCTATTAATTTCACAAAACCAAACATCCCTCTAACAAACACATAAAAAACCAACTCAAAATAAAAATGGGTCCATTTATTCATTGTCCCAACACCCTTTAGGGAATCCAAATGATTTAGAAACCACACTAAGAGCAGATAAGGCCGCTTGTATTGTGGTAGAATGAGCTCATAATACCACTACAACAATGATGATCTCGTGACGAAAATAATAATAAATTAAGAAAATATTGGATATTTTCTTCCCAAAGATGAAAACGTTATCTGGACTGAGTTTCCACACACCCTCGGAAACTCTTAACTCTACATGTGCTTTACCTCGAGACCTATGGCTGAGGCCCTGATGGATAAAGAATATCCTACCTCATAGTTAGGCATTTACATCCTCTGATCCCTAAATCCTTCTTCCTCCCGATGGTTTGAATGACCAAAATGGTGGTATGTTTTCAAAGTGATGCAACATGATGGATTAGAATGCCTAAATTTACCATACTTGTGGAACATAAGAGAATGGTCCGGCAGACTGGGAGTCGGCACCGAAAAAAAGATAGATTCATGGAGACGGGTTCCTCTGATAGCCAGTTCTTACTATATGGGGTGATGTTAGGTCCACTAGGTCGAATACCCCAAGAGGGTGGGGGGGTTGAATCAATGTATGGTATATTAAAACCTTCTCCCTTTTGGATCTTGTTTTGTTGTTAGAAAAAACCCAATTCTCTCTTCCTCTGGTGATAATATATAGACTGATATGAAATCATGCACATGACACAATAATTTTTACTTGGTTCACCCTTACTAGGATACGTCCAAGGAGCATACAATGACAATTTGCTGATGTACCAAATTCACTAAGGCACACGGCCAATAATGTGTACAATGTTCGGGCAAGATCTTTTATTCCTAGGCTCACTGCCTTTACAAGGTTTAGGTTCTTCTCACTGCATTCCCAAGGGTCACTCCCTATGCCTCATTATATAGCTCACTACCAATTGAAAGGGTCACCATCTTCCTCTTCCATCACTCACTAATCTTGGGAAGAAATCCACTCACAGTTTACCAACTTGTAGGTCAAACATAGTTTATAGAAATGTAGGTCCCTTCATTTGCATGAATTCATGAATCCTCAACTATAGGTAGATGCTCTGTTAAAGTTTCATTTTCACCCATAGATGAATTCCACCTTCCTGAGTATGGTTAATTATAGGAAAATACTTTTTCAAATTTAATTGAAGCTTTCACAAGATTTCTGTGTAAAACGTGAACCACCTTGTCTCTCCTGCGTACTGAGTACTGAGTTTGGTATGTGGGACACCTTCATTGCGTACCATCGCCACTACCATGAACCACACTTCATCTGTGGACTGCCTCCACCTTCGAGATCACTTAACGCTAATTCATACCGATTTTGTGAACCATTTTTTTGAATCACCCTATGTCTGTGAACTTTTCGTTGTTCATGGACTACCTTCGCTTCCACATACCGGAGTTCCCCCTCCATGTAATACTCGCGGAACTCTCCCTCTTGTGTACCATAGATTCCTCCTCCGCGTACCAAGACAACTCCTTCCACGTACCGGACTTCCTCTTCCATGTGTCGGACTTCCTTTGAGGGTTAAGAAACCTTGCAAACACCTTCGATAGAATTCATTCCGTGTGAACCACTTCAGCCTTTGCGAACCACTTCGGCCTTCGTGAACTTTAATCATCCTTTGTTGAAACCCCACAGAAAATTATTTTCTAATTATGTTCAATATCTGCATTAATCGGTGGGGTTAGCGATTCTTATATAGGTAAAGATATCTACTTAATCTGTTAAATCAAGATTTACCAAATATTGATTTGATACAGCCCCCACTGCGTACCAAATCTTCTTCCACCACGAACCACAAGCCATCTGCGAACCATTTTCATATGCACTCCGCATACTACATCTTTCCTTACGTGGCTGATCTCTTCCACTAACTTCAACCCATCTGTGTACCGCACTGTCGCTCAGCCACGAACCGTGATCGGTTTCACGAATTGTATTCACGAACCACTTCTGCTTCCTGGTACAAGGCCACGTACCATTCTCGTACATGGTATGAAATCCACGTATCGGGATCCTCATTTCTCTTCCTTTTCCAATTTCATTTGCCATTATTCACACAACTTCCCGATTTTAAGGCCCCAAAATTTGGAAAACACTGGGAAATGACGCTACCTTAAAAACCTATCTTCAGCAAACACCAACCATACTCATTTTCAATCAGCAGGATTTGTCAAAAAAAACAACCACACCCAAAACATACTAAGATGATGCATTGATGGATTCTTTCCCAACATGAACCTTCACGATAGCCAACTACCATTAACCACACCCCAAAATTCAATGATAGTGGGACATCCCATCTTCACTATTTTATAATTGAACCCTCAAATAAACCTGAGGCGGTATGAACCATAACACTCTTGTGAGTTCCCTATAACCCAAAGACACACTCTCTCTCCAAGAACCACACAATTTCCTCTAATGGACATCGATTACTTCGATAAATAGGAAACACAAAAAAGGAACTGGGAACTGGGCATGACTCGTTGGCAATATTAGAGACCTTTCTGGGTGGTTACCCAAAACAACACGAAAAACAAAAATGAAATTGGCATCAAACCAAAACTCAATCAAAGCAATAAACCAATCTAAGGGGAACATGCTCATAAGAAAAACATATACAAACACAAGTAAAAATTATCGTTCCAAAAACCTCTATTCGTTTTAAATTCTAAAACTCACATATGGTACCTTATAAACCATCACATTTGTAATCACCCAATCCCGCTTATATCATCCATGAACAAGTTCCCCCATTCACTCTCCATACATACTCATGCACATGTGAACCTCCATAAATAAATCCAAGGTACAACCATCACTTTTTCTTATCAAATCCTAACACATACCAAACTTTATAAATCGAAACACTTCCTCTTTAAAAACCTACATTACTTATTTAAAATCATTTGAGAAAAGAACTCCCATTCCAAAACCATTTCCACTTTAAAAGTCCACTTTCAATTTCAACACACACTCACATCAATTGATATCAAAATGAAACACAACTAACAACAAACCATCATAACGAGTAATTATTTCTCATGCCTAACTTGGAAACTTAGTGGTCGTCTATTCCCCCAAGTAAAGCATAACACTAAGAGGACTTTGAACCAGGTAATTGGACTCCACATAGGTCACCACCCTGCGTGAGGCCACAATATAACCCAATTCACCTCTATTTCCATCCCTCAATACAAAACGACCCAAGATAGAAGTATAAAATCCCAGAATACCCCTGGTAAATCAGGTCTTGTCACGATCGGTGGTGATCTTGAACCGTCCCATAACCTACCTCTTGAACCGTGAAAATATCGATCTCCATCTAACAAACAACTCTAATAACAAGGGACTTCTCTGATACCATTTTTTCATGAACCATCCAAGATTGACCCTGAACTGATCACCTGATTTGGTCTGAAATAAGTCCTGAAAGGTATTTTTGATCCCCCTGGGATGGAAACTAGTGTCGACCATAAAAATTTAACTGTTGCAAATGATTTGAACCATGAAAAAAAGATAAATAGATAAATAAAGGTTGACGATAAAAACAAAAAAAAAACTAGCAACTGAAAGAAAAAAACTGCACATACCTCTATGTGACCTCCCGGTCACCTCCAACCCCTAAAAACCTACCTCAACCATGGGCAGACAAACCAGGAACATGAACCAAGAAACTAAACCCACATCTAAAAAGATAGGATAGGAATGATCATTAAAATTATTATTAGGGATGCCAAGACAAACCACTAAATCCAATATATTCCCTTCCCAAAACAATCCATTAAAACAAGTTTTAAGTAAAAATAGTAAATTAGGGTTTTCTAATTTTAAAATAGGCAACACACTTTTCCCATTTCAAAATCCAACACACATTGCATATCATTTACAAAACCAATTTCTATTTGATAAAAAAACTCCAAACAAATGATACCAAAGCTAGGATAAAGTAAAATAGGTAAACAGTTCAAGATGGAGATAAAATAGTAAAACAGAAAGTAAGCTATCAATGAAAATAATTAAGTAACCATGGGTTATCATAAACATATCTCGAAGACCCCTGGACGTACTTGGTTCGGAACCACCTATCAGTGTATGGTGAATCCCCATAGTCTATAACCAACTAGCTGTTCTAAACAGTCTCACTAGTGGCACAACCCACCTAATCTAATAACAAATCCATGGGGTACCAACCCATCTAATCAGGATTGTTCATTAATCATCACTTGATACTCTAAAAGATGCTCAGGAACCCATGGTGGTAGTAATATTGTGTAAGTAGGAGGCCCTCACATGTGTGACTCACCTTACCTGTTGTCACTGCACTTGCCTAATCCAATCACGGACATCAATATACAATAACCCCTAAGGTATATCCCTCCAATAAAGGTGCACCATAAAAATTAACATACATTTCATATCACATGAAGGTGCCAAATGGGTCGCTATACTACATAAAAGTTCTAGCCATTTCATAAACCCTCTCTATGTTTTCAACTAGGTTCACGTATTTACCAAAAAAAACCTTTCCAAGTTCAAAAAAAACATCTCTTTGGAGTTGTAAGATCCAAACGGGCCTTTAAGTCCAAAGTCTCCTATGCATTTTAAGTAAAATCTGTCAAACTCGTAAAGAAAAATGCACAATATTATGAAATGGCCAAATGGCCCCTTCAGCCTAAAATTCATCAAAACAAACACTAATGGCCAAATGGGCACACCCTTTGTGATTAAATTTCAAACCTTTCATAAAATTCACACAAAGGACCAAACCTTATTTAGGAAACAAAAACCATTTAGAAAACCAAGGTTTTAATAAAACACTATTTTAAAGGTTCCATTATCATTTGAAGGAACATCCATGTGTGCACATAGTTCACCCATGGATGTGATAACATCCAATGGCACACCTAAGTTCTAAGAGAACACCCAACACTATTCCCACAAAACTACCACTTACTTTGAAACCAAATCCAACCGCTTACTTTATTTAAAAAGAACACACACCATCACATTAAAACCAAAGATACCCCTTTTTATAACAATTTAGCGCAATTAAAAAGCTATAACAAGACCTAAATTATACATCATACCAAGTTAAAAAATAACCAATACCAACACACAACATGATTAAAGCTGAACATTTCATAAAATCCCCCAATTCCACTTTGAAGAACAATGGAATTTAAAATAAACAACCCAAGTTTCAAAACCCTAGGTATTGCTCATAGAAATCTTTATAAACCTATTTTTAGTAAATTTAAATAACACAAAAACACCATTTTCATCAGACCATAGATGAATAAGAGGTGAGAATAACATTTATATATTAAATGGGAACATTAAAGTGCCAATGGAGGGTTCCGAAAAGGAAAGGTTGAATTTACCTACATAAAATCATGTGAGGGTGCAACGAAACCTTCAATGAAAGGAATAATAACCCCTTGAGGACCAATCACACACACCACACAATATGAAAAATATGAAAAACACAAACCAAGATGAAAAGTTTTGGTTAAACTGATGAAAAATAACAATAGAAATGAAATATAGTGGTGGAGAAGATGGTCATCGGTAAGGGGAAATGAGGTCATGCCAGAGCAGTGAGTCAGAGGCACTGGGGTTGGTTCTCCTACGTAAGGGAAAGCATGGTGGATGATACACTGCAAGATGAGCAGGAGAGGGTGCATGGCGCGGATCGGGTCGAGCGGGAGAGGGCGCACCATGGGGAGGTAGGGTGGTCGAGTTTTTTTAAATACGTTTTTATAAAAAAAATTGAAAAACTGCCTAGGTCAAATTTTTTTTTAAAAAATACGCTACAAAGGCGGCATTGCATATGTCGCCTTTGTTTTAGTGCACAAAGGCGGCATCTGTGATGCCGCCTTTACTCCCCCATGTTGCCTTTGGCCCGGATCGATGACATGGAAAAGGCAGCCGGGGGGGAGGCCGCCTTTCACCTTAGGGTAAGGAGAAAGGCGGCTTCTGCGATGCCGCCTTTGGCCATATGTAGAGGCAAAAGGAGGCTTCTGTGATGTCTCCTTGGCCTGAACTCCCTATAAAAGGGCGGCCACCCCCCCCCCCTCTCCTCACTTGATCATTACCTTCCTCTCTCCCTCCTCACTTCATCTCTCTGAATTTCTCTATCTCTCTAAAAAATTCCTTTGTTGTGCGAGTTTTTACGAAGCTTCATTTCGAGGTATGTTTCTTTATTTAATTTAATGTTTTTATTTAATTAATTAAATTTTTTATTGTTTTTAATCTTTCATTTGTTAAGTAGTTTAGGTAGTTCTTAATATTTTGTTATTTGGTTTCTTTAATTAGTTATATATAGTTTTAAATAATTATTGTTAGGTAGTATAGATTAACTTAAGATTAAGTGTTTAGAAATTTTGGTAGCTTAAAGATTATGTGGTTATATACGCAATTAAATTCCTATCTGGATACAAACAAGTGGATGTGGCTCTGGCACAGATGTACATAGGGGTAAAACCCGAAAACACCTCTTTGAGCTAGACTCGAACGGGAAATGGTGCACGATAACGGGCCTTGCTGCATCCTGGTTTGACACTCTCGACGAATATGCTTAAGATGATTCATATTTTCTTTATAAACTACTAAAATTTATAAGAGAGGAAAAATCAAATCAGTATATTTATCAATGATAAATGATAAATAAAATGTTATAGAATCAAATAAGTACATAAGAATTAACGAATTAAAGTTATTATTAGTTAATTATAGAATAATAGAATAATTAACAATTAGTTATTATTAGTTAATTTTAGAATAATTAATAAATAACATAGGATTAAAACATGGATCCATATAATGATTAGATAACGATACTGATGAACATATAAAGTGAAATGAAGAAGAACAAACAAATTAAATAAAAAGGTTCTCTAAAATTACATTCTAATAAATATCATATGGTCAAACATCAGTAGCTTAGTTTAGGGTATAGAAAGTCACCCTAAAATTACATTATAATAAAATCATATGGTCAAAAATAATTGTTAATATTTGTTACACTATCATAATTTTGATTAAAGAAAAATTTTTGATGTAGAGAGCCATGTTTGCCTGTGTGTACTGTTATAGGGAGATTATTCAAACTGAGCAAGGAGCTTCTTACAGTACACAACCAATTACGGTGGTTAGTACAGTTGATTGTGTTACCATAAGTGACCTTCAAGAGAGAATTTGTGTTTCCTTAAATCTGGGACCCAATCAAGAGATCATGTCTATGAGCTGTAGACATTTGCAATTTCCAACTACACTGTGGTATATAGTGTGTCCATTGGTTGCTGATGCACAGTGGGTCCAAGTAATTAATTTATTTTCTCAATGGTTAGATGGTACCATGATGGAGTTATACGTTTTTGTTGCTATTGTACAACAACAACGTCCACTTGTACAAAGATGTAGAAATACAAGAGTGGTTGAAGACAGTCTACCCCATGAAATTGAGCCTATTCCAAATGATGTAATAGAAGAGGACAATCTAGATGATCTCCTGGATATACATGTCAATCCGACTTTTGATGAGGAGTTTCGTAATGATGGATCATATGTCAACAACAATGCTGATGAGGAGGGACCAAAAGAAGATAAAGAGGAGGTTTTGAGAAATGCAATTGTTCTATATCAACCTCGGTCAATAAATCATCCACCACTCTTTTCATCTTGGTCAGAAACAATGACACGTGTGCCTGAATTCGATAATACTGTTCTCACACCAACAACTGAGTTCCCTGGAGTTATACCCGATAGGTTTAGTGAGGTGGACAAAACCTTATATATTGGAAGGAATTTTCTTAGTAAATATGCCTTAAAAAGCACGTAAAAGAGATTTCTTATTGAGAGACACTTCAACTATGTAGTTCACGAATCATGCTATAGTAAATATGTTATACGGTGCATGAAGTATGGGGATGATTGTATATTTCACTTACGGGCTATTCCAGAAATTACATTTGGAGGTTGGAGAATCTCAAGGATTGAGGTGGGTCATACTTGCGTTCAGCCAAGTCTCACACAAGATCATACTTCATTGGATATAGAATTTGTGTCATCTATTGTTGTTGAGAAGATTAGGACATGTCAAGATGTTCCAATATCCCTTGTGAAAGAGAGGATTCTACAGAAATCCGGTTATAAGATTTCCTATAATAAGGCATGGATGGCGAAACAGAAGGAAATTATGAAGGTATATGGTGATTGGGATGAATCATATCGAGTATTGCCGTAATTGCTAGCCATACTGAGGCCTCATAACCAAGTTGTATTCCATATGGATACAAACTAACATGTGTCTTGTGATAATCGACTTGATCCATCTCGTGTTCAATTTCATCGGTTGTTCTGGGCATTCCTTCCTTGTATCTCCGCATTTCGTTTTTGCAAACAGTTTATTCAGATTGATGGAACATTTCTGTATGGAAAATAAAAGGGTGTATTGTTGATTGAGGTAACCCAAGATAGAAACCATTCACCTCTTTCACTTGCCTTTTCCATTATAGAGAAAGAAAACTATGAATCATGGAGTTGGTTTCTGGCATGTATCAGTAACTATTTCACCAACATTCAGGGAGTTTGTTTGATATCTGATCGCCATCAAGAAATTAATGAGGAAATCATTGCATATCTTGATACATGGAGATACCGAAAAGCACATCATCGGTTTTGCATTAGACGCATTTCTAGCAATGTTCATAAAAAATTACACAACGAACCGATGAAGAAGGCAATCATGAGGATTGGTACGTATTTTATTCGTTCTGTTTTACTGTTTCAATATAAAGATAAAATCAATTTATGTAAAATATCATCTATGTTTTGTAGCATATGAGTCGTACCAACGATGATTTGAAGAACGTTTTGAACAAATTCATCAGGCTAATCAAGAAGTTTATGATTATATGATGCGGATTCCAAAAGAGAAATGGGCATTGGCATACGACGGGGGGAAGAGGTACAGACACATGAAGACAAACATTGTGGAGTGCATCAATGGTATCTTAAAAAAAATTCTCAAGCTACCTATAACCACCTTAGTTCAGGAGACATTATATCGATGCGTGAAGTGCTTTGTGGATAGACAAAAACTAACATCAGACGGAATACATCAAGGGCTAAGATATGGAAGACACATTCAACGAGAGATTGAAAAAAATATTAAAGAAGCTTCTGGTTATCACGTCTGTCTCTTTCGAAGAGAAGACTCCCGATTTGAAGTTCAAGAGTGTTCAGACCCCATCAAAAATCGCATCGGTGAAAAAATGGCGGTATTACTAGAAACAAGGCAATGCCAATGTGGAAACTTTCAGGCCTTACGGTTTCCATGTACACACACAATCACAGCATGTGCCTCTGTGAACATCTCATGGGAAGAATATGTTGATCCAGTGTACCGGATGGATATCATTGTTAACTGTTATGCTGCACCATGGACACCTATTGGGGAGTATCGTTATTTCCCAATGCCTGAAGGCCAACCGATAGTGATACCTGAAATGAATCGGTTACATCCTCATGGGATACCAAAGGCGAGTAGGATGTGTAATGAGATGGACTGGCCTCAAGAAAAATAACAGAGTTTGCGATGTACAATATGTCATAAAGAAGGTCATAACTGGAAACGATGCCCTAACATTGTTGGGTCGACTTCACATTCTCATTCATAATGATGTATTGTCTTCATTGTGACATTCTGATATTGTAAACTAAATGTTGTTATCTCTTCTTTATTCCTCTATTTTCTAAACCCCAAACATCTGAGATAAGTTTTCATATTAATATTCATGCTTTCAAGAAATAAATTTAAATATGAGATAATAGAATTTATTTCAAAAATCTGAAAGTGGAACACTTAACCCATATTGAAAAGTAAATGTCAGTTAACCCATTAACATGTTTCCTGGACGTTAATATTAAAAAATTTAACCCTAAACCCTCCAACCTAAACCCCAATCTAAACATGCAGGATATTTTAAATATGAGATAATAGAATTTATTTCAAAAATCCGAAAGCAGAACACTTAACCCATATTGAAAAGTAAATGTCATTTAACCCATTAACATGTTTCATGGACGTTAATATTAAAAAAATTAACCCTAAACCCTCCAACCTAAACCCCAATCTAAACATGCAGGATATTTTAGAAAACTGTTCTATAACAAATTTATATTATCATAATAATTAGCATAAGATATTGAATACATACAATTAGATAAATTCTAAAAACATCATTACTAATTGACATGGTTTATCTTAATCCAATCCATAAGTAGTTAATCATAAAGCTCCCCCAAAATATGTGTAACCAAATTCCAGACTCAATATTTTAGATAATATAACTTATTTCATATTAATATTCATGCTTCCAAGAAATAACTTTAAATATTAGATAATAGAATTTATTTTAAAAAAGTGAAAGAAGAACACTTAACCCATATTGAAAAGTAAATGTCAGTTAACCCATTAAAATGTTTCCTGGATGTTAATATTAAAAATTTTAACCCTAAACCCTCCAACCTAAACCCAAATCTAAACATGCAGGATATTTTAGCAAACTTTTCTATAACAAATTTATAGTATCATAATAATTAGCATAAGATATTGAATACATACAAT
Source organism: Viscum album (assembly GCA_963277665.1). Lineage (NCBI taxonomy): Eukaryota > Viridiplantae > Streptophyta > Magnoliopsida > Santalales > Viscaceae > Viscum > Viscum album. Next base: position 24,915,187 of record OY728145.1, on the reverse strand, counting down.
TAGATAAATTCTAAAAACATCATTACTAATTGACATGGTTTATCTTAATCCAATCCATAAGTAGTTAATCATAAAGCTCCCCCAAAATATGTTTAACCAAATTCAAGACTCAATATTTTAGATAATATAACTTACTTCATATTAATATTCATGCTTTCAAGAAATAACTTTAAATATGAGATAATAGAATTTATTTCAAAAATCTGAAAGCGGAACACTTAACTCATATTGAAAAGTAAATGTTAGTTAACCTATTAACATTTTTCCTGGATGTTAATATTAAAAATTTTAACCCTAAACCCTCCAACCTGAACCCCAATCTAAACATGCAGGATATTTTAGCAAACTGTTCTATAACAAATTTATAGTATCATAATAATTAGCATAAGATATTGAATACATACAATTAGATAAATTCTAAAAACATCATTACTAATTGACATGGTTTATCTTAATCCAATCCATAAGTAGTTAATCATAAAGATCCCCCAAAATATGTGTAACCAAATTCAAGACTCAATATTTTAGATAATATAACTTATTTCATATTAATATTCATGCTTTCAAGAAATAACTTTAAATTTGAGATAATAGAATTTATTTCAAAAATCCAAAAGCGGAACACTTAACCCATATTGAAAAGTAAATGTCAGTTAACCCATTAACATGTTTCCTGGACATTAATATTAAAAAATTTAACCCTAAACCCTACAACCTAAACCCCAATCTGAACATGCAGGATATTTTAGAAAACTGTTCTATAACAAATTTATAGTATCATAATAATTATCATAAGATATTGAATACATACAATTAGATAAATTCTAAAAACATCATAATGTTATATTTACATTTTACACTTACGACTCATTTTCTTTGTTTATATGCAGACGGATGATACCATACTACTCACTCAGTAGCCTACCCACATTTCACAAGTCGTGTTAGAGGGTCGTCCAGATCGATTTGTGAAGGTGCGTTGAGTGCAAGATTTTCATCACATGGACCCTCCACATACCATTAGACCTTACTTGCACCATGCTGGCTTCTATGGCCTTGCCGTATCAGATTTCACATTTGTAGATCATTACGTACTTGCTACCCTCATTGAGAGATGGAGACCAGAGACATACACATTCCACTTTCCTGAGGGAGAGATGACAATCACCCTCGAGGATGTCACAGTGCTTCTCGGTCTGCCTATCCAGGGGAGACCCGTTATTGGACTCACTCGTGCAGCTTGGCCAGACCTTGCTCAATGCTTGTTAGGCGTTGATATTTTGTCAGACCGTAGGGCTACAGATGGATCGTCCATATCTATGCGTTGGTTGGATTTTCAGATTCCACATTTACAGGATGATGACGACGAGAAGACCATCATGTGTTATGCCCATGCATATATCTTATGACTCATTGGTGGGACCATGTGTACTGATCACTTGGGGATTCACGTGAATATGATGTATCTACCCCTACTAGAGGAATTTGATCAGGCTGGGACGTACAGTTGGGGATCATCCTGATTGGAATACACGTACATATCATTATGCAGACTATCCCATAGGGACCGTACAGGTCTTGGAGGATGTGTCATCCTTATTCAGATGTGGGCATGGGAGCACATCCCAGCATTCTGCCCTGACTTTTCTAGTCCACCAGTCGAGATGGAGGTGCTGCATAACGCTCTGCATGGACACTGGTATGATAAGTCATTTCTATTGGTTTTTTATTCTACTATGAGTTATTGACTATAATTTGTCATTATTTTTTATTATCATTGTATTTTACAGGTGGTGTCAATGAAACAATTTTGACGTGGTTCCGAGACAGTATTTGGGCGTATATCGGCTACAGTTGGATTGTCTCTTACCTGATCAGGTATGTATAAAATCTATCAATGTCTAACATATTTAATAATAACATCAATTTTGGTTTTTAGTTGGGTATTGTTTTGACAAAATCACTTGTCATTTCAGATTTCATGGCTTCCATACTGGAGTATTATGGACCTGTTTCCAGCATACTGCACTGTTGGGCTTGAGGATTCTATGGCTTTAGTTCCCCTCATTCACATTCATATTATTGAGTGGCAGTAGCCTGACAGGGTCATGCGCCAATTTTTCTGTAATCAGCCGATTCCATTACCATCAAGACAGACAGACCAGCTTCATGGGATGAAGCTGACAGGGAGGCAGGATAATGACTGGTCCCAAGTACATGCAAGTTTTATCGACTGCTGGCACAGACGTGCAAAGTTACATATTCAGGGTGTTCCTACAAATCGATTCTCTCTTTCAGAGAAGGTTGAATATGTGCCATGGTATAGACTGAATTCTATACTGTATCTTACCCAAGCCGTCATAGAGATACAGAGGATGTTAAGTCAATAAATTTCTATTAGTTTGTTTATTGAATTATTTTCTAATTCCATTTGAATCTATTTACAGGGAAGTCACACAGAGAAGCTTGTTCGCATGAGTGATAAAGAGGAGGAGGGGGTCTTTAGCCAGGCAGTCATCCATGCTACAGCGCTGGAGGCGAGGGCATCTTTTTGTGCGCTTTTCGAGAGCACTTCGCGCATCTGGCTTGGAGAGAGGAGGTTCCTACCCCAGAGGAACAACATGCAGCTGCTGCTGGTGCTAAGGAGCCACGACCACGGTGACGTAGACAGCGTCGTGCTGCACGTGAGGCCTCGCCTGTTCCACAGGTAGAGGTTGGGCCTCTAGTAGTCCAGTATCAACCTATTCAGGATGTGCCTCAGGTGGCATGGGATCCGTCTTTCCTGATAGGATATCCGTAGTTCTCTCCATCTTGGGTTCCAGATCCTTCACAACCTTGGATTCTAGAGTCGTTGTCATCTTGGGGTATAGCTCCATCATAGGTTTCGTTCCCCTCTACGATGTAGGCATGCCCTTCTACCACCCTAGTGGGAGAAGAATCTGAATGGCAGAACGAGATGTAGTTGACAGCTCCTCTCACTAACACACAAATGGAGGATGCAACAGTCGACGTTTCAGTGCCTGAGGATCAACCTTCTCCAGGTCATTAGACTCCACTGCGCACTCGACGCGGGCATCCTATTCGTAGACCACCATGTGGGACGGAATCTCCTCGCCACAGACATATGCATTGATTGTACATTATTGTTTACATGTTTTATGTATACTAAAATCAAAATACTATTATTAATTATTGGTCAGAGTGGAATCTCAAGAGGGGGTAAATTAGGTTTTATTTATATATATTTATATAACCATACGAACATAATAATAAAACATTAATAATTACTAATTATCTAATTACAAATTATATAATTAATCCTTCTATTACTAATTAACTAATTAATTAGTATATAATTAATAATTATATTACGAAATAACTAATTAATTATTAAATAGTAAATAAATATATTACCAATTAACTAATTATATTACTATTTAACTAATTAGTTATTATATAATTAATTATTAATAATTAGTAATTAAGTAACTAATTATGATACAAATAATAGTTATATAATTAATAATTATATTATTAATTAACAATTAATAATTAAAATTAGTAATTATAATGAATAATTATAATTAGTAATTATAATGAATAATTAGAATTTATAATTATAATGAATAATATTAATTATAAATATTAATTATAATTGTAAATATTAATTATAATTATTAATTATAATTATTAATTATTAATTATTACCTATTAATTATTACTTATACAATAATTATTTAGTAAATTATTAATATAACTATTAATTATATAATAATTAATTAGTTAATTAATAATATACTTATTAATTATATAATAGTTAATTATTTAATTAGTAATATTATTATTAATTTTATAATAATTAATTAGTAATATAATTATTACATATGAAATAATTATTTAGTTAATTACTAATATAATTAATAATTATAACTAATTAATTAGTTAATTAGTAATATAATTATAGACTTTCGAATTCAGGTAATTGAAACATTTTTTAGTTTCAATTAGGCGGTTTTGAAAGCTTATAAATTACTTTTCATCAACATTTTTTTGGAAATTTCTTTTGTTTTCAATTATTTATTATATGTTTAATCAATTTTTAAAGTTTTAATTATATTTGTTTTATATTTTATATTTTATAGTCTTTCAAATTCACATACTTGAAACATTTTTAAGTTTCAAGTAGGTGGTTTTGAAAGGTTATAAATTATATTTCATCCACATTTTTGAAGAAATTATTTTTGTTTTCAACTATTTATTATATGTTTACTCAATGTTCAAAATTTCATTTATATTGGTCTTATAGTTTGTATTTTATTGTATTTCAAAGTCACGTACTTGAAACAGAATCCCACATAGGAAATGCAGAATGTACTGCGCAGGAAATGGAGAACCTGAATTCCACATCGAAAATGCAGAATGATTTTCAGGGCAAGCCCTCTTATAAAAGGGAGGCCTGAGTGAGGGTTTCGGTCAGAATCCGGACTGCTATAATGGCTGTAGCGCTGGATCTTTAATAGTAGATAAATTCTTCTGAAATTTTTTGTTTTGTTTTTATATATATTTATATAAACAAAACAAAACAAAAAATAAAAATAAAAATAAAAATTTTCAAAAAAAAATTAGGGGAAAGGCGGCATCGTGGATGCCGCATTGCACCCGAACTGCAAAGGCAGCATCCGCGATGCCGCCTTTAAGGCAGAGTTTTGAAAATATTTTTAACCTGACCTGTTTTTGTGAAATATTTTTTTGAAAAAACGTAAAAAAAATCCTAGGATGGTCGGGAAGGGAGCTTCAGTGAGGTGACCCGCGACCACAAAGGGTAAGGGGGAATCAATGGTCTGAGGTGCTGGATGGGTGTGTTGCACCAGACCAAGGGGAAGGGGATGATAGACTGAGGGGGAGTAGTGACGCCGTGGGAAATGAGGGGTGCGGGGAGGTCGTGTCCCACTTAGGTTTTCTCCCCGTTTTATTATTTTCTTATAAAAATAATAATTATTATTACAATAATTATTATTATTTTTATAATAATAATTACAATTATAATAATAATAATATTATTATTATTATTAAAATTAACAGTAAAAAACATAATAATAAATTAATTATAATGATAATTTCTAATAGTAAAAATTTTATTCGTAATGATAATATTAATAATAATATAATCCTAATTTTATTAATTTCATTTTAAATTATAATAATATCAACAATAATTTTAATAACAAAAAAAATATTAATAACACTTTATTGATAATAATATTATTATCTATACAATAATATTATTATTGTTATAGATTAAAAAATTAACTTATTTTATTTACATAAAATTTTATTTATTTTAAATGTTAGACAATTGTATGGGTACCTAGTCTGACCGTGCATTTACTACTGACTGTGTGGTGCCCACGCACTAGTTTGAAACCCACCAACAATATTAAATGTCAAAAACTTTTGTCCAGCACTCAACCCTCACCTTGGCGAGGCAAACCGAAAACAAGAAATAATAAAATAAAATTATTAAAAAGGTTCTGGGTGTGACATTTATAATCATGGGGCTCAAATATTGTAAATAGATCCCCTTTATTTTTAGGCATTAAGAATAGTAACTATAGTAAAATTTATTACCTCGATAAAGGTAAAATATGGTTAATTTATGTTAAAACTATGTGATAAGGACACAAAATTTAATCATAATTATTATTGAATGAATAAAATTTTACCATTATTATATTTCTCTGAAAATATACTTTTTTAATGGACACTTGTCCAAGAAAATTTCCCTTATAAAATTTAAATTAATGATTATTAGAAAATGCCACTCTCTAGGTTTTAAATATCTATTAAATATCCACATAAGGATTAAATAATGATATGAAAAAACCTAAATGTATATTTTTTTATTAATGAAATCATTTTCATGATATCAATTTGTTTTAAATTTTGAGCAATTATATAATTACCATAGATTCTTGTGCAATGCTAATACAATATTTATTTTATTTACTGAAAAATAAAATAAATGATTTTAAAAATAATAGAAGTGATATAATATGAAAGATTTAATATGTCCCACGAAGTTCCTAGACCTATATAACATATTATAGATTTCTTATAGAATTATATTTTAATTACCCCTTTGACATGATATATTTATTGTCAAATTAAATGAATTCTGTCAAAATTAAAATTAATAATATTTTATTAAAATTATATTTTATTAAATTATTTTAATTTTATAAGAATATTATATTCAGACGGTTCAATTTAACATGGTCTAAAACATATTAAATTTTCCATTTAGGAATCACTTTTCCATTTATAGTTACCATATTTTCCTTCTGTGGTTAAAAAAGCATTTACCGTGATTATGGTCAAAAATTACAAACCAAGTAGTTAATAAAAAAAGATAATGATTAAACTGATTTATATACTTCACTAAATTTCATTGGATGTTTTTATTTCAAATTTGTACACCTTTTCTTGGAATTTATTACCCTTTGGAGGCATTCATCTGTATAATAGAGTAGTCATATTTTTTTATTAAATTCTAGAAGTGCCCCTCCACACAATTATAAAAGGGAACCTCCTCCTTGGCTTATTTACACCATTGTGTGCCCTCTAGTTCAACCAAAACCTTCTAAATTCCATTATCAACATGAGTATACACATTCTAGAGGTTATTATCTTCCTAAAATACCAACCCTAGAGCCCTTTAATGGAGATCTAAAAGAGTTTTTTCCAAGAAGAGGAAATCACTTAAACCAATATCATTATTTGATACTCTTCTTCACTTCCTCTTAATATATGGTATTCAACATAAAATAAAAAATATTATCCTCAACATGATTTATTTTATTAACATTGTTAAAACAACATTATACACCCTCTTTCCTATCAAATGAGAAGTGATAGTATCACTCATGCATACATACGACTTACTATATCGACAAATAAATACAATTAATTTCTAATAAATATATTTTATGTATGGGTATTATGATAGTTTTAATTTTTATATATGATTATTATTACATAATTAAACTTAATTAATTATAATATAATGTTTATCTTACGTACGTGTGGATTACCACAGACACGAAGCGATGTGATTCATTTTTCATTTCCATTTTACTTAGATGGTAATAATAATATATTTAATGAATATATAAGATATATATATATATATGAAGATAAATATTTTTCTAATGGTGAATTATTATTTACCTTTATTTCATTAAATCAATTAAGAAATTTAAATAGTGGTCATGCATATGTATGACCTATCGTCTATATGAATAGTGTAATTCATTTATCTATTTATAGAATCATGGATGACTTTAAATATGTATATAAAGAATATATATGGTATTTATGTCATTATTAATATTGTATATGTTATGTAAACATGATTAATTAACAAATACTAAAAACATTGAACCAAATTATAAATGAATCAGTGAAATAATTAACACTTGGAAATAACAATTTATTAACAAAATGGGTGTTGAAATGTTATAAATCTATAATATATCATATTATATGTAAAAAATGAATTTATTATATAAGTATTATAATTTTTAATTGAATATACAAGTGTTTATATTAATTTCAAATAAAGGTTAACTCAGGGTAAGGGATTTATGTTTCAATCCTATTTTAATCAGGATTGTTTAGACATGAATTTCCATTGAGGAAGTTATATGATCCCTATCTAATGAATCACTCTCATTTTTTCTCCAATTATTACCTTTTGATATTATATTTATTACTTTATTTACTTAAATCTAACTTTTCAAGAGATCAAAATGAAATTTTTATAGAAAATTGAATTCATTTATCTCTTCGTACAAACAACTGTTTTTATTCCAAATCCATTTGTTATAAAAATTATTTAATGAAGTTATGTAAAATATTATACTACTATTTTTTAAATGCATTATTACCCATGTTTTAAAAATGGTTATTATATAATCTTTTTTGAATTTTAAAGTGAGTTACATTATTACATTTTCATCAAAAATATGAAGGGAATGTTTTTTAAATTATAAGAGATGAATTTAATTTAACATTATCCTGACTCTTTAATGATTTGAAGCTTCATTAATATTTTTAAAAATTTATTTTCAAACAAAATGGTTTCATTATTATGTGATATATTATTTAGGTTTTGAGAATTTATTTTTGGAGTTTAAAGGGTATATTCCTTAAGATGGTTTTAAGTAACTTTTAATAGTTTATCCATTTATCAACAACTAAAAAACATTTACTATACATATAATTTTATGGTGATATGATATAATTATAAAATCCTTATTCTTTTTCTAGATGATTTATGTTTATAATGACATGATTTTGATGAAACCATTCCCTTTTTCACGGGTTATACTTTGATGAAATGTTTATGAAATTTTATCATTTACATGATTTCTAAGATGATAAATATTTTAAGATATTATGGGACACATACGTACGATATTCATTATATGGAAGGTAGGACCTACATATCCCTCCATGAAATTGATTAAATATGGATAAATCATGAGTTAAATATGTTATCTATGAACTTTATTTCATGTTCATAATTTTATGTGTGCACCTGATTTTCATTTCTATATGTTTATTCATGGAACAAGTTTTCTTATCCACAAGTCTATGTGTAGACTAGGATTTAATGTATATTAGTTTATGCGTAGACCTGGTTTCATGTCCATAATTATAATCAAGGGTCTTTTTTCATGTACTCAACTTAATGAGTGAAACCGTTTCAATTTATACTTGTTCACAAATTTCTACGATTATATCAATTACATAATTCCATGTCTTATGAAAATGTTATCCTCTCTTATCTTGTTTTCTTTTATTATTTTATGAATCATGTCTTATGAGCATACAATAATTATTCCATGACTCATGAATATAAACAATGATTTTTTGGTAGTGGATTTCAAATGTTAATCTCACATTATCACACCCTTATTATCACGTTATGCTTATGTGATCATCGATATCTCCATTTTTTGCCCAAATCGTGCATATGAGATCATCCTTTATTATGTTTCCATTCCTCATATTGTATAGAATGGTTTTAGAAGTGTCATTTCCAAGTAGGATTCTAGTTATAAATAAATTAGAGGGAGATGAAATAGATCATTGGTGAACCAGTTGGTTATCTATCCATGTTTCCAAAGGAACTACACCTATATGATTCTGGTTTTGATCATTATGCTAGGTAATGAATATTCATCTATTATGATGTGATATCTTTGTATGAATGTTCTAGGTTTCAATATTCCTCTTGGTTATTTTCAACACACTTATCACGACATGGATCCTGATTTTCTTTAATCCCAATTTATTTTATTGATACTTCCACATTAGCTACCGACTAGAACTTTTCTTCTCTTTGTTTTTGTATAAAACACTATCATTGGTAAACTCTTTTTATACATTATTGGAAAATCAAAACAGGTTCCCATAAATTTAAAATTCATGGGAATCCAATAACTTTAAATATATTAGATTCAATCATTAGAATAACTGATTTATTTAACTATCAAGATCCTAGATAAAATATATTCCATACCATTCCAATTATGTGATGTTTTCTTCATATGCAGACACCAAATTGTCCTCTCTATGTATCAATTCCATGAATTTTTTCACCATCATAAGTTTAATATTTTTTTAAAAATATTTTACATAGAATGTTTTCTTAAATTCATCCCACTCCAAAGAATCAATATATTACCCTTTTATTATATTCTTAAACATTGACCACCACTGGTCATCTTCAGCTTAAAAACAATAAATATCAAGAGTTTATTTTTTATGATCTAAGAAACCCATGACATTTAATATCTTCTAAAATTAATTAATCCATCCCTTTCTTACCAATATTTAAAAAGATACAGTAAATTTTGTAGTATTCTATTTCCTGAAATTATCCACTATAGACATGTTTGTTTGTGGTGAACATAGTTATAATCTCACATGGATTCCACCATAATTGATAGCCTATGTGTGCTGATATATTATAAAAACAAACAGATCTCTTACAATTCAATCCATTCTAGGTTCCTAAGTTGGATGAATATCATCCTCTAGAAACCTTTTTACTTTATTTTCCATGTTTCCTCTTTTGAAAACCAATATGAATAGAAATATTTTATATAAAGAAACATGGTTTTATTCAATTTCTATGTCATTTCATCATAACCATAATGTAAATCTATTTAAGGGTACTCTATTAACACTATTATAACCTTTAAAATTATCTAAATATTTCATCTAATAACAACTATAATGACTTGACTTTAAATCATTATATAATCTTTGGTTTTTAGTCATGAATTCACTTTAATTAATTTAAAGGAAATTTGTAGGTTTGTGGTTTTAGTGAAATAGGTCCTAAAAGTTACATATCAAACCCATATATTATAATGTAGAAACTACTATTAAATAAAAAAATTCCCACAATATAAAACATTTTAAAATAAACACACATTCATTTCATGAAAAATATTCATGGATTTCATCTTGATTATTATTTATTCATAACCATACTTGAAACCTATCAAAATAATTTCAAATTATGGGATGAGTACAAAAATAAATTTAAGATAAATAAAAAAAAGAAACTTGTTAGTCCATTTTAAAATAATGAGATTATAAAATGATTTTTCCTTTAACATAAATAGACTTTAACCCCAAATAATAATTTACATACACATTATGTTAGATTTACTCCCCAAAGGTTTTCATTAAATGATTTATAAAAAACATTAAGGAAAAATATTAATCAGGAGGGTTTCCTAAAAACATATAACTTATGAATTTGTTTTCTTGAAAACATACCTTTTAACCCTAAAATTGAAAAAAAAACTTCCTTTATAAAATCAATAACTTTATTTTTGAAATCAAGTTATTTCCTTCAAAACTCATTAAAAATCATATAAAAATAATGTAGGTTACCTAGGAAATCATCATTATAAAAACATTATAATGACCATTACAATTTTAAAACCCATATTTTTAAGTTCCAACATGATTCTCTATATGACCCAATCATTACCTAATACATTGGAGACATATTTGGGTCACCCATCATCAAGAGTTATATCATGATCACCTACCATCATGAGATATATTAGAATCCCACATTATACTAAAAAATGAAAAAATGAAGGTATATGGAATAACAGTTTTTATTCTTTCACCTTTTCATCATAAAACTATTAAAAATATTTTTTGAACCCATATAAAAAACACTTTTGGATATCAAAATACCCTTTCCTTTTCAAAATTATTTTCAAAACATAAAAACCCAGAACAAGGGAAGAAGGGTTTTTATTAAAAGAAAAAAATAAATATCATAAATGAAGCCACATATTTAATAATGTTTGTAGAATCTAGAAAATTTATTAACATATTATAAATTTAATCAATTGTTCCTTTTAGTTGTTTTTAAATAAATTCAAAACATTCTATATGAAATACTTCAAAATAATCCTTCTTTTAAAATAATAAAAGAAACTAAAACAAGATATAAATTGAATATCAAAATTAATTTATTTAGATATAAATAAATACATAATATAACATAATAATATGTAATTATAATAATAAATTTTAGAATATAAATATTTAAAACATTTAAAACGTCTATTTTAATGTAAAGTGTATGTTACATTGAGTCTGAATCATCATGTACATTATTTATTTTTATGAATAGTAAAGGTATGTTAATTATTTAATTTCATTAGAGCCTTTTAAAATTTTATAATTCATTTTATTGTATTTATTATCATTTTTATTTAATTACTTAATCAATTAAGTTCACGTCGGATGTTTTGAAAATATTCAACCCATATTTTCAAAATGAATTTGGTAGGTTTCGTATGGTTAAAGAAGAAATTATTAAATTAAATCTAGGATAATAATAATAATGAAATGATTATAACTTTTATAAATCAATATACATTTAAAATCAACCATGAATGATAGATATTAAAAATTCATTATGATACAATCATGGAGACGTTTGGTCATATGTACGCATGATTAACATTTCCATTATTTAATGGTATTGATGGAAAGAAGGTATGTATGATTTTATCATTAAATATTGATAATTATATCATAAATAATCTATTATATGTTTAAATACACTTATATATACCATCCATATGATGCATTTATGAAAGAGTAATTACATTGCTTCATGGAGGTGGTAATCCACACATACGCTCGAATGATGTTATTATTTTTCAATGAATAGAATGGTAAGAAAATATATGATATATTAATTTTTCATAACGATAATTATTTAATTAATATAAAACATTTACTTTAAACCCATAATCATAAATATATGTGATTTTCTATGATGGAAAGCGAATTACATCGGTTCGTGAGGTGGTAGTCCGATGTACACACAAATGACGGTTTCAAAACCCATTTGATGGAACATGAGATAAATATAAGTTGTTAAATTGAAATAATATCATATAGTTATATGGAATATATTTGTGTTATTAATTCATTATTTTTCAATAAAATTTTGATGGGGTGTAGATAACACATTGTTAAGAACAACACCTCTTATTCTGAAAACCTCTTTAGGGTTATACCTAAAGGATTATTGGTATGATTTTATGATAAAAATGTACACTAGGTCATGGAGAAGAATTTAAGGGATTTGGTTATGTATTGTTAGAATCAAAAAGGCTCTTTTGGTGTGGACATGAGAGAAGAGGGGGTGTCCTTTTATAGGCGGGGGAGAGGACACACATGGGATTTTTGAGAAAAATAAAATATATTAATGTAATATTCACACTAAATGGATTAAAATTAAAAATTTAAAAACATTATATTATCTTGATCAAAATATAGTCGCAAAATATAAATTATAGACCTTTTTTGTTTATTTTAACCCACTCTCTCTAATTTAACCCCTAGAAAAAAAATTAACAATAAATATGGTAACATATTTTTAATATGTTTACTATTCATTGTGTCAAAAAAATTTGTTGACCTTGTTATATAATATTGATTATGATTATATAAAAAAATTAAATCCAATTTATCAAATGCAGTTCACAAAAGTGGTTGAATTTAATTTAAAATTAAACCCAAAAAAATCTGATGAAAAATTGGTTTTCAAAAAAAGGCAATTTTAGATATAAAATGCCTTATACCAAATTCAATTATAAAATATATTAAAATTACCATAATTATACTATAAATATTATAATCTAAATAATAATTATTTGAAACCATTTTAAAACCAAAATGGATGTTTTCAAATCTTCAAATGAAATGATAGTTTTCAATAAAAACTTTTTTCACTCTTCATTGAAGAATAAAACTTTTTAGAAAATCCTAAATAATTATTACTTAGTTAATTTTGACATGATTAATTGAAAATATTAGTTTATTTTTTAAAATTAAAATTTTATAATTTTAAAATCACTTTTTTAAATGAAACTATATAATGCATGAAATTCAAATTTGTTTAGAAATAAATTTGTTTAGGTTATTTTGATTGAAAAATTACATTATATTATATAATTATTATAAAAAAACTAATTAATTTATATTAATAAGACATTAGAATGAATTATCTTAACAATACATGGGTTTTTAGTTATAGATAAACTATGGTATTTAGATTATTTGAGACAAAGATGCGAATTATTGTGACATATCTCAATAAATTTGTGAGTAAAAAAATATACAAAACATTCTGTTAATACCACTCCAAACCTCAAAGGAAATGGTAGAACCATACCATTTAGGAGATTGGATCACATGAGAGATAAACATTTATTATTATCCCTCAATTTATTATCATAACTACTAATACAACTCCTTTTATCATTATTGATGAAAAACAAATGATAAGTGATGATACACAAGAACCCCATTTGGGATAGAAGTAAGATGAGTTTACCACCCAAATACCACCGCTAAAAGTTCAATAGCTAATGAGTAGAACCAAATATGAATATCACGCATGATGGGAGGCCTTATCATAATTCACCAATAGAGAACTACAAATATTCACATACGATATAACAATATATTCTAGAAAAATCATTGGTTGTAGTATATAAAATGAATAAATCATATATAATATTTCCATGAAGTATGAAATAGTTTAATTTCATAATATAGATGGGTTACAAAAATTCCCAACACCCCAGAGTAAACCAACCTTATAGAAATGTAAGGTAAATGATAACTTCTCAATACACAGCTACTGGAAAGAACTCCACATTATCTGATCACCTTTGAGTTCCACTAAACTCACACTCCACTGATATTATGTCTTACAAATTCAATTTCACTATAGCTTTCATCTTATAAAGACACGACACATTTTGGTGAAACTCTCATTTTGGGGTGAGTATATACAGGTCTAATAAGATAATCTAAAATCTACAAAAGAATAATAGGAAGACTAGTCATCTCAGAACAATAACATTGTGAATAAGAAACCATATATTCTTTAAATATAGATAACCCAAGATATAAATGAAAGAATATCTCTATACATCCTAGCTATAGAATAATTAACAATATAAAGAAAACTAATAACTCAAACTTCTCATCCCTCTATCACATTTCACCTCTTAGGATTTATATAGGATGAACCACACCTCATTAGGAAAAGAACATCAGATGAGGGAATACCAGATTCCATGGATAGTGTAACCATGCCCCACATGAGTGGGAGATTTATAAAGTCTATTAGCTATGTGTGGGACCCATTCCATTTTTGGTTCAAGGGAGTACTAAACCCATAGACAATATAGTGTACCACACCTTATGTAGGTGGGGGAGTAATGAACTCTAAAAATAATATGGGGGACTAGTGTGTTATCGCAATCCAACTACGAAGGGGTCTCCTCACTTTGGGCATAATGCCTGATCCCATTAATCATCCCTACAGAGATAAGGAAACTAAAATTCTATAATTTATTAGTGATTTAGTATTGATACTAAATTGGGGTATAAAACCATGTCCTACACGAATAAATTCTCATGATGGACTACTTGTGCACCAAAATATTAGTCATGAGAAAGAAGATATGAAAATCATTGTGGATGGATAAATACATGGTATGTACTTTATGGGTACATGATGTATAGTACCTCATGATATGTCTAGTCAAGTATATTAGTCAACATGATATGTCAGGGTTAAGCTATATGGGATTTATATTATAGTTCTTGGTGTGTGGTACCTGTATGTGTATTTGTCATGAACCATCACACTATAAGTCATATATCAAGCCATGATACATAACATGTCCCAAGAAGGGTGTGTGGCATGTATTCCCAATCATCTCACTACACATGTACTATTGAAAAGACAAAATATGTAGGGGATGAGATGCACTGTGTTTATTCATATAACACATGACGTGTGTGGTTAGAGGACAATCTATGATCGTACCCCTGTATATCATGATTCTGGAATCCTTGGACCACATCTCATGTACATTAAATGTATACCTCATGTTATTTTTAACTCGAATAAAAAACCTGATAAACTATTTAAGGGGAGTATATAGTTTATTTTTTAAGAACTACATGTCATGTGATCACAGTAAACAATTCGATAAACTTCCAACAACTAAAAAATCACATCACCTTTGCGGATATAACCTCCAATAATTTACAAACAATGTCCAAGGGGTTTATCCATTATTACTATACTCAAATAATAAATTTTAATCAATAATGAATTAGAAAAACAACACAGAATGGATTCATACACAATCTTGACACCCCCACATATTGCTTCCCATTTTGAGTCTCTCACCTCCAAGTCATTTGATAATCCACCATCACCCATCAAATACAACATGCCTTTATATCGAAAAACATTCCCAAAATGGAATTTAATTATTTTGGATACCACTCTTTCATCAATATAGATCATTTTTGTTGAACAAAAAATAATGATAATGTTCAGTGGAAAATATTCCTTGTAAAGGTGGGGAAGAATAAGGAAGGACGAGAAATACAACCGAAAGATTGAAATTATTAGTGGTTGGTGCGAATGTTTGGACTAATCATCGGGCATAGATTTTCCAATGATAACGGATTCAAGGAAGAATAATAACTTTACAAAAATGATGAATGGATTAAAATTCAAGAATTTATACTATTTCAATAATCCAGTATTAAAATTTTAAATATAAACTTGACATAGGTATCAAAAAAATAAAAGGAAAAATACAAAGAAAATATCACTAACTAGATTTGGATTGCACACCGGTGATGATGACATATGTATTGGGGATTCTTAGAATTACCAATCTAATTTTACATTTTTCTATATTCTCTATATACCCTAAATTAATAGGGGGATTTCGGTTCAACCAATATTAATTAAATAATTTTTTATTTTTTTTATTTTTATTAATTATTACACTAGTGAGGGTCCCAACTTAGTTACATGACTAATAACTATATTTATATCATCCCTAAGGTAAACCCATTATTTTTTATGCAGCAATGACATAAATTTCTCCAATACAATAATTTATTAAGAGGAAATGGAATTTCACCCTAAGCATGTGCCTGCAAACTAAAAAATGTATAATATTTTTACTATATTTTATTTGTGAATATAAAATGATAATTAAATAAAAAAGTCCCAATGACCCAT
The DNA here is from genome assembly GCA_963277665.1 of Viscum album. Classification (NCBI taxonomy): domain Eukaryota; kingdom Viridiplantae; phylum Streptophyta; class Magnoliopsida; order Santalales; family Viscaceae; genus Viscum; species Viscum album. The sequence goes on along the minus strand of OY728145.1, from coordinate 24,898,503 downwards.
CCATATAATATTTTTTAAGATATTATAAAATTTTCAATGATAAATATTCAGGTCACTATATACACCTCACCTATAAGAATTTTTCTTTAAAATAACAACATATTTACAATAGTGGGGGTACTGAGAGAACATATAAATTTTTGTGTCCTATGATTTCTCTTGATTTTTCTCATCATATAAAAATACTCATATGTGGTTTATCCTAACCTTAAAGTACCCTATCCTATAGATCAATGATCACCAATAGGTACTCTGAGAATTTATCAACATCATTAATGTTATGTTTTACCCAATAAATGAAATGTGACAAATTATGACCATACTCTATTAGTTGTGACACCTAGAAAATGTTTCACACAATTTCCAATTACAGGGGTTAAATATATAAGGTATGAAACCTATACCACCATGTATAAAATCTAGAATGATGCAATGGATTTTAAAGATAAATTTGTTCCCTGAACAAACCTCTAAAAATTATGATAGGTAGATACCTTTAGAAATATATAGTCTTTCTCATAAAACTTTAATGGTTTAATTTGTTTTTCCAAATAGTATTTTAGAAATAAATGAGCTATCTTCACCTTACCTTAGATCACATAGACCATCTTCACCATTAACCACACTAACCCATGCCCTGTCAAGGATGTCTTTCTGACCCCTACCCATCACTAGGGTAACCTATATGGAATCTAATATAGGGCCTCAAAAAGAACTATGTTGATAGTGGAGTGGTGGACATTTTTGTATGAAAAATACATAATGAAAAGGTGATCCACCAAATTTTTAATGACATTTGGTAAAGATTTCCTCAATATATCTTCAATAACTTCATGGTTCGTTAAGTATGGATAGCTTATTAATGGTTCAATTATATACCCACACAAAATTGAGTCTCAAATGCCTCATATAAACTCTTCTACAACTGAGATATGAAAAAAATTTCTTTATTATAAATTTTTATCAATGGTATCCCATGAATCCTAAAAAATCACAACCTCGTTAAAGCATCCCAATATCTCTAATAAACTCTAATCAAGAATAAAAAGAAAGTGTTCTAACTTTATTATTTAGTGTATGATTATCTAAATAATATCATGACCTCTCTTGATCATGGAATCCACATCAAAAAATCAATCATGATTTTATTCCATATCCTATCTATATCTGTAAGGGGTTAGATTAAACATACTAAGACCTATTATTTATCCTTTACCTATTGACACAAGAGACACTGGAAGATAAACACTTTGAAATTAAGTTTCATAGATGGAAAATAATATAGACATGTGTGGGCATGGTACAAAATCATCACACAAGGGTATACCACTAAGGAAGATGTGTAGAACTCCAACAAAATTGACCCATATAGAAAAACTACACTATATGCCTCCAATAAAATGGATTACATTCTCCTCATCATTAAAAAATCATCTAGTGTATCTCTTGAGGTGATTTATTATGCGTGACCTCATAATCAATGTATCTTAACTGGGCCTCCCCCACACACTAAAGAAGTAGAGAATCCACCACCATAAATAAAATATAAGAAAACTCTACCTCGTCCACCAAGAAATAAATTATCATTTCCAACTATTTAGAATCCCTCCCTACTATCTAAGAATAAGATTTCCTACTAAGGGAATGATCCACCACATTGACTATTCCATGAGTATATATGATCATAAATTCAAAGTCCTATAGGAACTTTAACCAATATATATATCATTGGTTAAGATATATATAGGTTATTTTTCACATGATACTCATTTTAATTCCCTAAAAATCAAAACTAGGATCATTATATTCGATGGCATGTATGACACGCAACACCAAGCGCATAAGGGAATATAATACCCTTAGAATTTATAATATATTTAATATTTTAAATAAATTAAATATAATTTATAGCTTAAAATTCATTTGAAACTGATTTATAATACATTCCACACAGCAAAAAGTTTCTTCAATGGATTTTGTTGCACGAAAGACTGAGTTTTACCAAACAACAATATATTAATAAAATATATTATTATTTCATATAATATGATATAAACAAGTTGTTAAATTAACGAGGATAAATATGATTAATATTATTATGGAAATATATGGTTTACACAAATTTTAAATGAATTCATTGGTTACTAATTAGTTATAAATGAATATAAGAATGAATTGAATATAAATGAAATGTTTTTATAGAACACTATTTTTATGCTAAATAAGTGGTTTTATCCTAATAAATAAAATTAATTATAATTAGTGAGTAATATTAATGTAATTTTATGTTATATATTCATTAAAATAATTTTTTACATTTACCCAATCGATTTTATAGGCATATGATAAGAACAAAAACAATTTTACACAAAAAGACATATAATTTTATAAAGGCATTTTTATAGCCTTTTAACAGTGAAAATATTTTAAATATAATTTTTGAAAATATTATATAATTTATATGTAAAAAAATCATATTTTAAATATAAATATAAATATTAGTTTGTGGTTATTTTTGTTTTTTTCCTATGAAGTTTTATTTTTTAATGAATAGTGAAAATACAGAATTTTAATTCAATACTACTTTGTTATATCTTTTATTTATAATGTTAAATTATATTTTAAATTGGTTATAAAGTTTAATTAGATAAATTTATTATTAATTAATCTAATATTTTTCATTGGAATCAATTTCACATAGAAAGTTTATATAAAATCTTAGAAAATGTTTGAATGTTGTTACTTTAAAAACCTGTATTGGTGTCCCGTTAGTGTGATTAATGTTAAATTAATTTCTACCATGTTTGTGATTGAAATTTAGAAAAATGGATTTAATATTTGTAATTAGTATAATATATAATTTTGGATCATGTAAAATTACCTTTTTACCAAAAATATTAGTGAATGTAATTAAAATTAATTATAATGATTAAGGTGAAATTAAGCCAATAAGGCACTAAACCTTAAACATAAGGGCCAAAATGACATAGAAACTTTTCTAAAATACATTTTCTGGTCATATTTACACCCAATACTATAATAGATCTAATTTTTACAACTATTGGATCCATATTCAATGGAATAATGTGGGTGGAATTCCCTTTTTCAAAATTTATAAGAGTGACACTCCTCCTCTACTGTACAAAGGCAGTCAAGCATCCCACTTCCTCACACCTCTCAAGCCTCATTGGATAAAAAATTATCTTCCACAATAACTCATAATTATCCCTCCACATTACCAATAAGCCTAAAAATGTTCCAAAATCCATTAAAGAATCCCATAGGTGAAAACCAAAGTGAGTCCAAATAAGAGGTAACAAACTTCCTCAAGATCCTTAGTTTAATTTCCATTATCCACCACCTAAACTCTTATAATTCCATGAATATATAATAAAATAAGTATCATAAATATATGGTAATTTTTTATGTTATGTTTCCAACATGAACTTACACAAACATCCACTTAATGGGTAATTAACCTGCCATTTAGGTGTATGATAAACTATCACCTTACGAAATGGTGATTTTTTGTTTTTCGTTTACTGCCTCTCACTATGGGAATAAAGATAGATAAAATATTTATATATGATAGATATGTTATTTATAATTTCTTTATTTTTCTATAATTTTTATATAACACATACCCATTTACTTTCAATTTTGTGTAAATACGATAACATCATTTGTGGATTTGTGGACTATTGCCCCCTCAAAGTGATATGATTTGTTCACACTACACATGGAACACATAAAGGATAGTTTTACAAAAACTATGTAAGATATATAACCAATATATTATATTTTTATTATAATATTCATATATATCATTTACTTTTCATTATTTTAATATGGAAAATAAATGAAAGTAACATTCATGCGTATGTACGGCTTATCGATCCTATGAACAATGCATTTCATTTACTTTATCCAAATATTATAGATTATTCTAATTACCTATATATATTTAATATATATTATATTTAATCCATGTTTTAAATTTGGGATATTATGAAACCATGAGAGGAACAACAAATAAAATGTTAAAACATACTTGGAAAACTAGCTAATTAACACCCGAAATAGTGAAAATAATGAAAGAGTATTATCAAATAGGTAATAAGATATTATAAGAAGATAATATATGATATAATAAATATGATTATGGTTTAGGTATTACATAGTGATATATTAAAAACCATTATATCAGAATTTAAAGGACATTCAACAAAAGATGAAACACAAGGTAAGGGATTTCATCTCAATTTACATTCCATTGAGTCTTATTTGTTTTTATGAAAAAAATTTCTTTGATATGGTGTATATATTTCACTTTTACATGTTATATCATTAATATCTTAATTATCATGATATTTTATATTTCATTAAATTGTATTCCTTCATGGATAATATGATTCAAATATTTCAAAGTGTTATGGGACACCTTGTAACGTTTAGATATTATTCTTCTTAAGAACATTTTAATGATCATCTTTGTAAACTCAATTCAAATTGTGATTGTTAACTTTATATTACAAGAATTACCTTAATTTCTTGCACCTAATTACATGTATATGGTGTAAATACTTTCATTTCTTCATATAATATCAAGAATCATTCAATATTCATGATATTTTTATTTTTAATTTGAATTATTTCATCTAAGGTGATTCATGTTAAAAGTTACCAAGTGGAAAAGAATATAATTACCCAATTTCTATTCATTGGGTTATAATACTTCCACATTTTCATTAATATTATATGATTATTTGTATAATAAAATTGAAAATGTATTGATTTATTTCCACTTCTATATGTGTATTTATAGTTGATATATATTATTTACTCATTGATTGATTCACACTCCAATATTATAATATTTTTTGGTGTTTACATTATAATATCATTTTTTAATGATTTTTTACACTTGAATTTACATTAGAGGAAATTATATGATCATTCTCCAATAAACCTTTTAATTTTATTCTCATATAGCTGTTAATGACCTTTTTAAAGAAATAGTACCATTCTTCCACTCTTTGGTAATGAAAATGTTTTAGAAGATTATTTTTAAGAAAACCTAACTTCATATCTACCTTTTGTCAGAGAACCTATTTTCATCTAAATCCCTATTTTCTAAAAAAAATTCAAAAATGTTTTTAACTATTACAAAATGATTTATTAAATATATTTTAACCCTTTATTTCTTTTACTAATGTCTTCAAAGTAATCTTCTTGTCACTTTCAGAATAAGGTGTTTTTTATAACTCTTTACCATGAAAAAGGAATGTTCATTATTCCTTGTATATAATGTAAATATTTACCAAATATCAATTTTTTGAAGCTTCATTTTCTTGTTTAAAAGGATAAATTGTAATGATTTTTTTTCAAAAGTATTTTTCAAAGAATATTTTTTCAAATCATTTTTTTAAAAAAAAGTTTATTTTCCTCAAGAATATTTTTATATGATCCTTTTTTTGTATTTCTATTCATAAATGAAAAAAAACCCTTTATTATTACTCCACTTGGGATATGTTGTATAGATACCATCCTTATTCTTCCACTATATGGTTTATGATTAATTTGGACAATGATAGTATAAAATTCAATTCCTTCATTTCATTTTGTCCCCTTGAAATATTTATTTTCCAATCATCATCTGACATTAAATTTACTCTAATTATACATATCATTTTTCATCGATATGATTATTTCATGAACGATATACCATTTTTCATATGGTGTTCACATTGAAAATTATTTAACTATTTGAGGAAATATTGATAAATCTAAATATTCTACTATATATATATATATTTGATAAGGTATATTTTTAATTGATTATTTGATATTTGAGGAATTATTTGGATAGGTAAAACATGGTTGGGTCCTAGTTATAGATATCCACTCCATGCATCAGTAGTCTCATGATATGAATTAGTAATTCAAATTATATGGGCTTCTACCAGTCATGCTTAACTGTCATGTGAAAGGTATTGATGGTAATGGTTCCATGTACCTAAGAAACATGGTGTCCAATAATTAAGCATTTCCCTCATTTAGTTTCACTCATTATTCAACGATGATATTTTTTGTCGACATATTTATGGAATACATTTAATTTTCATCTCATTGCTTAAATGTAAAGTGTTTTAGGTTCTTAATTTTTCATATTTACTTTAACTTATCAAGTTATTTTATTTTCATGTGCTTCCAATTATTACCTTTTTATATTGTTTATTCACTTCCTTCACAATTTTTTGATTACATGGTATGTGTGTTCAGTAATTTTCAATTCCATGCTTATTATTCTAATTAATTCATTATTGATTCCATTATACATCAACCTTAATATGAATTTGAGCTCACACTTATTATGTTTCCTTTCCCCAATAATCCATGAAGCATACAATGAATGATATGTAGGGATATACAAGATAGTATAAATTTATCCTTGAAAGAAAAAAATTTATGTTGTAATTAGTGTATTCATTTTTAATACAAGACTCATGTATGTATCTAGTTTACCAAGACTAGAAAACTCTTTGGTCCATTGATATTTGATTCCTTGTAATAATTATAATGTAACAGTAGTAGATACTAGCTCTTAGATTTCTAGGGTTGGTTTACTATAGTTGGTATTAGAGGAAGTTAGGTAGAAACATTGGGAAATAGATTTAGGAAAAAATAGATTATAGAATATAGACATAAGGTATAATTTGATGATAAGAGTATAATAACGTCATAAAGTTTTGGTTAGATAGAGATTATATGGTTTTCATAGAAATAAATCATTGTATTGATATTATAAGTGGATGTGGTTGTGGCATAGATGTACTTAGGAGTAACAACTATGATAAGGTGTGTTAAACCTGACTCAGTGTAACTTGGTACACCACAACATTCCTTACTGCAAACCTGATCTGACAATCCTCAGGGATCTGCTCAGGTTAATTCACGTTTTATTTACAAACAATTTTTAAGGATTTGAATTGAAAATTAAAATGAATTACCTAGGATAGACCTCAGATCAAGTAAAAACATAATCTAAAAAAGGATGATGTATTTATATGTTAGTGTTGTATTGAAAACATATTAAAATTTTTATTTAGTGATTAACCTTATTTCAATGATTTCCATTATATATATTTTGTAAATTATATGGTTTTAGAAAAGGACAACATATATTCTAGGTGAAAATTCATAAATTCAGGCAAGGTTGTGGTACCTGAACCTATGACTAGAGGGCGACAAGGGTTTCATGCCTACCACTAGAGTACATGATATCCAAGTTAAATTATCATTGTTTTTAGTTAAATAATATGATGAATAAATATTAATGATAAACCACTACTGTTACGTTTTAGGTTTATATATTAATGTATTCACCATATTAGATTTGGAGAATATTTAAAGACAAATAGTTAGACATTTCACTCTTTTATGGGATATATAATGGGTTAAATGTTTATTTTAGTGCTTCATGAATAAAAGTTAATTTTTTTATATCTATTTCACGATGTAATAGATAAATTAGAAATTTATCAAAGAAGAAAGGTTGAAAATTGTGTCTAAAGAATTATTTTATGTAAGTATATATCATTATATTTATTGGTTATAAAATAATTACTCGATATTAGAAAAAGGATCTTAAAACAAAAATGTTGTCCTAATTCCAAAAATTTTGTTGAATCGATAGTGTTTTGAATCATCATGGATTTATGTCCTTAAGTCCCTCAGCTTTACATTAATCATTTACTTGTTTGTGATTGACAAACTCAATCATTCCCTATAAATATTTATGATTTTACTCCATGTATGTATCTCTAATTCACACTAATGTTCTCCTACTAAGATACCTAGTTATATGTTATTCTAGGTGACCTATGTACTTATCGTTCTCTATTTTATAGAGGATTTATTACAACACCTTCTCATTATGTGGGATTTAAAACATTGGAAATATCAGACAATGTATCACTAGGATTGAGTTTAAAGTGAGATTACACAATTTAATTAATGTTGGGAAAATATAACGCCCCAAAAATCTAAATTAGGAACATTGTATTTGATAGCATGTATGTCACGCAACACCAAGAATGTAAGGGAATATAATATCCCAGTAATTCATAATAAATTTAATATTCTAAATAAATTAAATATATTTTATATCTTTCAATGCATGTAATAGCGAGTTAGCGCACATTGAATGCAACAATGAGTTTCTTAAATGGTCTGCATTACATGCAAGACCGAGTTTTACCAAACAATAATATAATATTAATTTTTATTATTTAATATAATAAAATATAACCAAGGTGTTAAACTAGAAGTTTATAATAGGATTAACTAACTTATGAAAATATATAGCTTATAGAAATATTAAATGAATTTAGTGGTTACTAATTAGTTAGAAATGAATACAAGAACGAAATGAATATAAAGGTAATGTTTTTATATAAAACTATTTTTATGCTCATAAAGTTGTCTCATCATAATAAATTAAATTAATTAATATTATTGAGTAATATTAATGTAAAAATTTATAAATTAAATAAAATATTTTTGAAATATATGAAATATATTTTATAGTAATTAGATAAGAACAAACCTAATTTTACACATAAAACCTATATTTTTATTAAGGCATGTTCACTAACATTTAATGGAGACCCTATTTTAAATCCAATTTTTGTAAATTTTATAAACCATATATGTTAAAATAATATTCATATTTTAAATGGAAACATCAAAATTTGGTTATGGTGAGATTTTTTATTTTTCTTTGAAGTTTTATTTTTTAAAGAACAGTGAAAATACATAATTTTAATACAAAAATGATTTTTCATCAGATTCATTAGTAAGAAAAAATTAAATTTTAAATTTTTTTTAATGATTAATTAGATAATTAATCCAATTTATATTTTTGTAATCAATTTAACTTTTAAATTGGATATAAAAACATAGCAAATTTTTGAACATTTTAACTTGAAATACCTGTATTGTCATCCCATCTATGGGAATAAATTTAAGATGATTTCTACCACTTATGGGAATTTAATTTGGAAAAATTGATTCAATATTTAGAATAGTAATAATTTATAAAAGATCATTGTGGATTCATGTCATATTTCATCAATATTATCTATTTTATTTAATTTGGTACATTTATGGAGCCACATTCAATGGATAAAGGATCGATGGAATTCCCTTTTCCAAAATTTACAAGAGTGTCACTCCTCCTCCAATTTAAAAAGGCACTCAAGCCTTGTACTTCCCCACACCTCGCATGCCACATTGGCATGAGAAATATCTCCTTGAATGGATCCTAAAAATTCCTTCCAACAACCTAGAAGCCTAAACTTGTTTGTAAATCCATCCAAGCAATTCATTTGGTGAAAACCAAAAGGAGTTACCCGAATAAGAGGTAATAAACTTCCTCAAGCTCTATAGTTTTATTTTTGTTATCCATCCCCCTAAAATACTCATAATTTAGGTTTAAATAAGACAATATGTATCCTCAATACACTGATAAGTTTTTACATTAATTTTTAGACCTTTAATTAAATACACATCCATCAAATGGGTAAAGAACCTACCATTTATGTGTAGGGTGAATTACCACATCACGAAACGATGATTGTTTATTTTTCCATTACTGCCACTCATGGTGGGAGTTATGATGGAAATTATATTTATATATTATATATATGATATTTATAATTTCTATATGTTTCTATAATATTTATATAACACATACCCTTATACTTCTCATTTTGTGTAAATACAATAACATTGTTTGTGGAAGTATGGACTACCACCCCTCAATGTGATGTGATTCATTGACACTATACATGCACCATCAAAAGTATATTTTTAATAAAACTTTTTAATATTAATGATATAGATGTGATACTAGAATTATAATATACATATATATTGGTTACTTTTCATTCCATTAATATGAAAATGAAATGAAAGTAGTGTTCATGCATATGTACGACCTACCATCTCCATGAATGGTGCATTTCATTTACTATATACAAATATTTAGATTATTATAAATTTATATATATAATAAATATATATAATATTTATATCATGATTTAAATTAATGATATGATAAAATTGTGATAGGAACAAAAAATAACAAGTTAAAACGTACATGGTATATTGGGCAATTAACACCATAAATAGTGATAATAATGAAAGATTGTTATCAAATAGGTAATAAGATATTATAAGAAGATAATATATGATAATATAAATATTTGTATGGTTTTGGTATTAGTTAGTCACATTTTTATGACCATTATTTCATAATTTATATGATCATCACCTAAAAAAGGAAACATAAGGTATGGAATTTCATCTCCATTTGTATTCTATAGAGACTTATTTGTTGTTATGCACCTAGTTTCTTCGATATGAAGTATGTACTACCCTTTCTTATGTTATATCTTGAATATTTTTAATCTAATGATATTATAAGTTTCATTTAATATTATCACTTTATGGATATTAAGATTCAAATGTTTCAAACACTACAAAAAAAAAAGTGGTATTAGCGACGGGTTATTTGCGACGGGTTATTTGTGACGGGAATATGTCTCGTCGCAAATAACCCCCGAAATCGGGGTATTTGCGACGGGGCATAATCCCCGTCGCAAATAAAGAGTTATTTGCGACTGGATATTCTCACACTGTCGCAAATGGTTTGGCGCGAATGCGCGCCAAATCGCGCGAAAGATATTTGCAACGGGATCCCCTTCCCGTCGCAAATAACCGGCGGTGGTAACAGGTTATTAGCGACGGGAAGGGGTTCCCGTCGCTAATAACCTGGCGGCAGGGGTTATTTGCGATGGGGCCCATCGCAAATAATCCCTTTTATTGTCGCCCATAATAAATGCGGTCGGGGTTATTTGCGACGGCCCCATCTCAAATAATACCAATTGCGACGGGAATACCGTCGCAAATAATCTAACCTATAAATACAGCCAGCCTTGACAATTTTTCTGAATCTGAACTACTTTTTACTAGTTTATATGTGTTGAGTGAGTTTTGTTTTGCAAGTCAATTTCAAAGAGGTTGCGGGGATCATCCTACAAGTACAACAAATCGAAAGCTCGAAAACCAGTTTAAGGTTTTTTTCTGAATTTTAATTTAATATTTATTTAATGTTTTTGTTTTATATTTTTACATTAGTTTTTATTATTTCTTATTAGATATAATTATGTTGTATTAAGGTATTAAATTTGATTTGTTAGATTTCATTATTAGTAAATAACAATATTTAATAATTAAGTGACAGTAATTAGTAATTAATAACTTTAATTTTAATTAAAGATAGTAATTAGTAATTAATGAATGTAATTAGTAGTTAATGAATGTAATTTGTAGATAATGAATGTAATTAGTAATTAATGAATATAATTTGTAATAATTGGAATACTTCAAAAAATAGTAATAATTAGAAAAAATTAACAATAATTAGTAATAAGTAACATTAATTAGTAATAATTAGTTATAATTAATAATAATTAACAATAATTACCAATAATTACCAATAATTAGTAATAATTAACAATAATTACCAATAATTAGTAATAATTAGTAATAATTATCAATAATTACCAATATTTACCAATATTTACCAATAATTGCCAATAATTGTCAATATTTACCAATAATTAGGAATAATTACCAATAATTAGGAATAATTACCAATAATTAAGAATAATTACCAATAATTAGTAATAATTACCAATAATTAGGAATAATTACCAATAATTAGGAATAATTAGTAATAATTAGCTAATTGGAAAAAACTAGTGTGGTCATTATCTTTCTCAATTATCTTTTCATCTCTGTATTGGTTTTAAGAAAACTTTTGTCTCCACATGTAATATTTGCATTCTTTTTCAAAATTATCAACCTACTCACCAATAGAGAGGTGAAAGTGAATGCACATATTACATGTGGAGACAGAATATTAAACACACAGATGAAAGAAGAAGGGGATCCCGTCGCAAATACCAATAATTAGGAATAATTACCAATAATTAGGAATAATTACCAATAATTAGGAATAATTAGTAATAATTACCAATAATTACCAATAATTAACAATAATTACCAATAATTAGTAATAATTACCAATATTTACCAATATTTACCAATATTTACCAATAATTACTAATAATTGTCAATAATTAGTAATAATTACCAATAATTACCAATAATTAGTAATAATTTCCAATATTTACCAATATTTACCAATATTTACCAATAATTACCAATAATTGTCAATATTTACCAATAATTAGGAATAATTACCAATAATTAGGAATAATTACCAATAATTAGGAATAATTACCAATAATAAGGAATAATTACCAATAATTAGGAATAATTACCAATAATTAGGAATAATTACCAATAATTAGGAATAATTATGAATAATTAAAAATAATTACCAATAATTACCAATAATTAAGAATAATTACCAATAATTAGGAATAATTAGTAATAATTAATAATAATTACCAATAATTACCAATGATTAGTAATAATTACCAATAATTTCCAATAATTAGTAATAATTAACAATAATTACCAATAATTAGTAATGATTAACAATAATTACCAATAATTAGTAATAATTACCAATATTTACCAATATTTACCAATAATTACCAATAATTGCCAATATTTACCAATAATTAGGAATAATTAGTAATAATTAGGAATAATTACCAATAATTAGGAATAATTACCAATAATTAGGAATAATTACCAATAATTGCGAATAATTATCAATAATTAGGAATAATTACCAATAATTAGGAATAATTACCAATAATTAGGATTCATTACCAATAATTAGTAATAATTACCAATAATTAGTAATAATTACCAATAATTAGTAATAATTACCACTAATTACCAATAGTTACCACTAATTACCAATAATTAACAATAATTACCAATAATTAACAATAATTACCAATAATTAGTAAAAATTAACAATAATTAGTAATAATTAACAATAATTCGTAATAATTAACAATAATTAGTAATAATTAGTAATAATTACCCATATTTACCAATATTTACCAATAATTAAAAATAGTTTCCAATATTTACCAATAATTGCCAATAATTGTCAATATTTACCAATAATTAGAAATAATTACCAATAATTAGGAATAATTACCAATAATTAGAAATAATTACCAATAATTAGGAATAATTGCCAATAATTAGGAATAATTACCAATAATTTGGAATAATTACCAATAATTAGGAATAATTATTAATAATTAGGAATAATTACCAATAATTAGGAATAATTACCAATAATTAGGAATAATTAGGAATAATTAAAAATAATTACCAATAATTACCAATAATTAGGAATAATTACCAATAATTAGGAATAATTAGTAATAATTAATAATAATTACCAATAATTACCAATGATTAGTAATAATTACCAATAATTGCCAATAATTACTAATAATTAGTAATAATTAACAATAATTACCAATAATTAGTAATAATTAACAATAATTACCAATAATTAGTAATAATTACCAATATTTACCAATATTTACCAATAATTACCAATAATTGTCAATATTTACCAATAATTAGGAATAATTAGTAATAATTAGGAATAATTACCAATAATTAGGAATAATTACCAATAATTAGGAATAATTACCAATAATTAGGAATAATTATCAATAATTAGGAATAATTACCAATAATTAGGAATAATTACCAATAAATAGGAATAATTACTAATAATTAGCAATAATTACCAAAATTAGTAATAATTACCAATAATTAGTAATAATTACCACTAATTAGTAATAATTACCACTAATTACCAATAGTTACCACTAATTAACAATAATTAACAATAATTACCAATAATTAACAATAATTACCAATAATTAGTAATAATTACCAATAATTAGTAATAATTAACAATAATTAGTAATAATTAACAATAATTAGTAATAATTAACAATAATTAGTAATAATTAGTAATAATTACCAATATTTACCAATATTTACCAATAATTGCCAATAGTTGCCAATATTTACAAATAATTTCCAATAATTGTCAATATTTACCAATAATTAGGAATAATTACCAATAATTAGAAATAATTACCAATAATTAGGAATAATTACCAATAATTATAAATAATTACTAATAATTATGAATAATTACCAATAATTAGGAATAATTACCAATAATTAGGAATAATTACCAATAATTAGGAATAATTACCAATAATTAGGAATAATTACCAATAATTAGTAATAATTACCAATAATTAGGAATAATTACCAATAATTAGTAATAATTACCAATAATTAAAAATAATTACCAATACTTAGTAATAATTACCAATAATTTAGAATAATTACCAATAATTAGGAATAATTAGTAATAATTTGCTAATTGGAAAAAACTAGCGTGATCATTATCTTTCTCAATTATCTTTTCATCTTTGTTTTGGTTTTAAGAAAACTTATGTTTCCACATGTAATATTTGCATTCTTTTTCAAAATTATCAACCTACTCACCAATAGAGAGGTGAAAGTGAATGCAAATATTACACGTGGAGACAGAATGTTAAACACACAGATGAAAGGAGAATTGTAACATAATATAGAAAATTATATTATTTTAATATTAATAATAAAAAATACTAATAATGTAATAATGTTTTTATTATATAATTAATATTTATTAAAAAATAATATTAGTATTATTAAAATAATAAAAAATTTATAAAATATTAAAATTATCAATATTTATAAGAGGTTTTGCTTTATTCTTAACATGTTTAATTCTTAAAGGGTCAATTTTTAGGTCTATCCCAATAAAAAAATTGTGTCAGTCGTTTCTGATGTAAACTCTATAATTATCCTTGATTGAGTATTTTTTCTAACAAATTATTCAAAACCAGTAATGCTTTTATATTTTATAAAAAAATATGGAACAACGAGGTCGTCAACAGTCATTATTAAATGACCGTATATGGATAAATCGACATAGAAATCCAAATGGTTCTTGTTTAAATCTAGTATATATAGATGGTGTGGATACTTTTTTAGTATTTGCAGCATCAAACCCAGAATTTCTTTCAGAAGGCACAATAAAATGTCCTTGTTAAAAATGTGCACTCAGAACATTTGACACGTTTGACAAAGTTAGGGTACATATCTTATATTTTGGTTTTCAACCAAATTATGTTTTTTGGTATCAACATGGTGAATGAAGTTCTACAGAAGGTGATACTAACTTGATTCCAGATCCATACCGGTTTTAAAATTTAGTATATGATATTACAGGTCCATCTATTCACCATATAGAAACTCAAGATGATATTAATTCAACTCTTGAGTTGGCACACTCTGAATTTTATGAGTTTTTGAGGTCTGCTAAAGATGCATTATATACTGGTTGTAGGATAAGAAAATTAGAAGCATTTTCAAAATTTATGGCTATCAAATCATATAATGGAATGTAAAAAATGTGTTTTGATCAAATATTTTCTTTGGTTAAAACACTGTTACCCGAAGGAAATGTTTTTCCTGCAAATTACTATGAGAGTAAGAGGTTGGTTCGAAATTTAGGACTTAGTTGTCAGAAGATTCATGCATGTTCAAATGATTGCATTTTATATTCTGGGGAAAATGAGTCATTAGATAGTCGTCCCACTAGTGGGAAATCAAGGTATAAAGAAGCTCAACTTTGAAAGTCTAGCTTGATTCCTGTAAAATAGTTGAGATATTTTCCTCTTACATCTAGACTTCATCATTTATTCATGTCTAAGAATATAGCGACAATGATGTCATGGCACAAAAGAATATTTCAACCGATAAAAGCTTGAATCATCCGGCCAATGGTGATTCATGGAAACATTTTGATAGAGTGCATCCATCCTTTGCTTTAGAATCCCGAAATGTGCGACTGGGTCTTTCCACTAATAGTTTCTGTCCATTCGGATCTTATGGTAGTCAGTATTCATGTTTTCCTATCTTTTTAACTCCGTACAATTTCCCTCTATGGATGTTGATGAAGGAACCCTATATCTTTTTTACCTTACTAATCCCAGGACATCCGAAGAAGAATATTGATTTTTATTTGAAACCATTGATTGATGAATTAAATATATTGTGGAGTACTGGTGTCATTACTTATGATGTTGCTGCGAAACAAAATTTCATACTAAGAGCAGCATTGATGTGGACAATCAGTGACTTCCCGGCTTATGGCATGTTATCTGGCTGGAGTACACATGAGCCGAAATCATGTCCTTATTGTATGGGAGAGAACAGGTCATTTATGCTCGTCCATGGAAAAAAACCTTGCTATTTTGACTATCATCGCATATTTCTTCCAGCTGATCATCCTTTTCGCAGAAACATATCTCATTTTAGAAAAGGCACAGTTGAAAGGGATAGACCTCCAAAAATGCTATCAGGTACGGAGTTAAAATCAGTTATATATTCATTACCTCCCATCACATTTGGACCCACAATAAACCAATAGAAAATTTCTGGTTTTGGGAAAGCACACAATTGGATAAAACGTATCATATTTTGGGATTTTCCATATTGGTCTGATTTGCTGGTCTGCCACATGTTGGATGTCATGAATATTGAGAAGAACTGTTTTGATAATTTGTTTCATACAGTTTTGGATACACCAGGAAAGAGAAAAGATAATGTAAATACACGATTAGATCTTGCTCAAATTTGCAGGCGTCCAGAACTCGAACTATTTGAGAATGTCAGAACAGAAAGGTTAATGAAACCAAAATCATCTTATACATTGTCCAAATAAATCTGCTTATTATTTTTTCAATGGATTTTAGATTTGAGACTTCCAGATAGATGTGCTTCCAATTTGGGTAGATGTGTAAATAATGGTCATATTACCGGATTAAAAAGACATGATTGTCATGTTATAATGTAAAGACTTCTACCCATTGGATTAAGAGGTCTGTTGAATTCTGTGATATGGGATTCCATAACAGACGTATCATATTTTTTTAAGGACATTTGTGCGGTGACAACAGATTACGATGCTCTATGAAAACTTGAAGAAGATATTGTTGTAATTATATATAAACTAGAAAAAATATTCTCGTCGTCTTTCTTTGAATCAATGGAACATTTGATATTACATTTTCCATATGAAGAAAAATTTAGAGGTCCGATACAGTTTCGATGGATGTACCCATTCGAAAGATGCATGCAGAAATTGAAAAAAAAATACGTAACAAAGCATCTGTTGAAGGATCTATTGCTGAAGATTATTTAAAGGAGGAGATATATTTTTTCTGCTCCCACTATTTTGACTCTGAGTATCCTTCAAAACACAACCGTATGGGACGGAATAAGGGGAATATTGATGAAATCAACAATCAATTATCTATTTTTAACCAGTCAGATCTTAGTTTTAGTGGAGTTCATGAACGATGGATTTCAGATGATAAACATCACAGAGCTCATACATATGTTCTGATCAACTGTGAAGAGATTACATCATTTGTACTATAAGTGATTATATTACTTATTCTAATATTTATGTTACAATAAATAACTTTGTTTTTTATAGATTGTATGATAATCATATCAAGAAACAACTTCCACAAATTACAGCAGCTGCTCTCGAAGAACGCAGACAAAAAAAATTTCTCAGTGGTTTCAAATACTGGTAACATAAATTTTTCATACTTTAACATTTCCTTCAATTTATAGTTTACTATATTTATAATTATTTAAAAAAAATTCAGGTGTCTCGACATGCTGATAAAATTGACAAACGACTTTGTATATTGAGTAACCCACCATCCAAAATGGTGAAATCTTATAATGCATATGTGGTGAATGGTTTTCGATTTCATAAACATGCATATGAGGAATCAAAAAAACAATGAATAGTGGAGTTTTCTTGAGAGGATCTCATCATAGAGAAAATGAAGTTGACTTTTGTGGCATACTTGATGAAATCATTGAACTCTGTTATCTAGGACATAATTACATAACGATGTTCAAATGTCAGTGGTTGGATACTGATAAAGGCATGTGTGTTCATACGACTCATGGAATCATCGATATTAAATGTAAAAGTGTTATTTCAGTAAATGAACCATTCTTACTAGCTCAACAGTCACATCAAGTTTATTATGCAAAGTATTGTGCTACGTCAAGAGACTTGACTGATTGGTGGAGCATAATAAAAATGAAAATTCGAGACAATCAGTTTAGTCAAAGTGAATGTAATTTCACTGAAGTGCAAGAAATTGAAGTTTTTCAAGAGAGTACTCAAAATCAATATTTGTTACAAAGAGACATGAGTATCGATGATGACACCCCTCAATTAAGAGTCAATGATGACGATGATGATGGTAATGACATCATAAATGAATTTGAAATGGTAAGAGATGAAGCAACTGGAACTCAAATGGATATTGATGATATTGAGGAGGAATATGAAGATGACATTGATAGATATGAAGATGATGAGGAAGCTGAACATTGATACAATTCAATGGTAGTTATATATAATCATAACTAATATATATGTATATATAATAATAATTATCAATTATTTTCTAACAACATTCGTTTTCTGTTTCAGATGGATGAGGACACATTTCCTGAGTTGGCGGATGCTGACCTATCTTTCGATGCGGACGAGTTGCCGGCACCTGACCCTCAGCCTGAAGGCGCTTCAGGGAGTAAGCAGAGGGGGCGCGGTCTTGCACGACTGATGATTCCTGACCTCATCCCCGAGCGACGTCCACATCTTGGGTTCGATCCACGCACCCGTAGGTGTGATAACCTATGAATTTTACCAAGATTTCACTTATCTATTTACATAATAAATGTTTGATTATTGTTTTTACAGTTTTCCGCATATAGCAGTCAGACAGGGCAACGCTATTTTGCGCAACTATTTTTCTCAGCCATAGACGACATGGGATCATATTCCTGTTTATGTGCAGAAGGCCATGTTCGGTCATTGGTTGGTACATACGTAAATAAATAATTTTTATTTTGAAATTTATTTCATTTATAACTTGATATTTTGAATTATTTGTAGGGTTTATGGTATCTGATCGAGGATACCATGCGTGACGCCATCCTCGATGCATGGGAGGTGGCCATGCGTGATCGCTTTCATCAGTTTTTGCACAATTTAAAAAGATCTTCCATTAAGAAAACAGGAGTTTCAGATTTTGACGAGTCATGTAGAGCACACCGACCAGAGTACATTTCATCCCACGTATGGGGTGAATTATGTGCACACTGGTTGAGTGGTGTCTTTCAGAGGAGATCATCAGTGGGGAGGTAGAATCGGGGGAGACAGGAGGTGACTCATCGAGCTGGGAGTTGTACCTTCAGTACTCATAGACAGCATTTGGTACGTACATTTTTTATAAATACTTTATATAACTTTAAATATTAACAATTTATTTTATATTATTATAGGCTGTCGAGTACCCCGATATTACGGAGTACGACGTATATCGAAGGATGTACAGTGATCCAACTACTAGGGAGCTCAAAGGTGATCATCAGCGTCACATCGTGGTCAGTATTATTTGTTTTAAAGTTTAAAAATTAACTGCATATAATATATTCACAATTTTAATTTTAAATTGCAACTACAGGAGTCATATGAGACCACAGTGTCACAGACCCGGCCTAAGGGTCAGGCCGAGGCATTAGATCAGACCAGTGGCCATCAGTTTGATGAGGCGGCATGGATGTAGGCAACCAAATATGCCTTCAAGAAGGGCCGGGTAGTTGGTATCGGCTCTCAACTGACTCCCAAAGATTATTATGGCAGTGTTGTGATGTCGGCGTCCAGCTCGAGAGGAGCTCATGCATCTTCTTTCGCTATACAGTATGAGGATCGGTTGCGATCTCGGACTGAGTTGATAGAGAGTCTCCAAAAGGAGCAGGAGGAGATGTGTCGGCAGCAGCAGCAGCATGAGGAGGAGAACCGACGACAGCAGCAGGTGTACGAGGAGTAGATGAGTCGGTGGCAGCAGCAGCAGTAGGAGCAGATAGAGTACATGCGCTGACTCACTCATGCCTTAGGGATGGAGTTTCCTCCACCAGCAGATCCCCCCTCCCCCTCCTTCAGATTAGTTATTATTTGATGTTATAAAGTTTATAAATTTAAAATATGACATTTATTCTATTCAAAGTTTATGTCTCTCTTACACTAGTGTCAATATTGTATTCTTTAATTTCTATTTATTTTTAATACTTTATTATTTATTATTGGTATTTATTTAATGTTTGTTTATTTTATTAATAATAATATTACTCTTAGTATTTTATTATTTGTTTATATTTCTTTTTGAAAATGTTGATAATTTTCATATTTTTATTTTCTAATTATTTTAATAATATTATATTCAGTATTTTTAATACATAAAAAGTTTTAAAAATTTTAATTAAAATTAAAATTTTTTAATTATTTATAATAATATGAATTCGATATATTATTATTTTTATATAATATTATATTATTTATATTACAATATTAATATGATTAATAATATTATTCATATTTTATAATATTAATTTTATATATATATATTTAAATTTTTTAAATTTTTAATTTAATTATAATTTTTTAAATATTTGAATAATTTTTTGTTATAATATTTGAATGAATTATAATTGTATTATTACTATTATAATATTAATTAAATTTTTTTATTAATAATTTAATTTTTTTTATTTTTTTATACATATTTGTGACAAGATAATCATCCTGTCGTAATAGGTAATTGCGATGAGACGGTATCCCGTCACAATTAATTTTTTTTTAAATTTTTTTAAATTGCCTATTGTGACGGAAATATTTTCCCATCGTAATAGGAAATTGCGACGGGCTCGTCGTAATTAATTATTTCTTTTTTTTGAAAAAAAATTAACTCTCTCGCGACGGTATTTGTGGTCCATCGCAAATAACATTTGCGACAGGCCCATCGTAAAAGTGTTATTTAATGTTTTTAATATATATATCGATTAGTATTTGTGACGGGAAATATTACCGTTGCAAATAATATTTTTAGCGACGGACCCGTCGCAACAAGTGTTAGTTGCGACGCCATTTACCGCAACGGGTCATTTGTGACGGACCCCCGTCGCAAATGGGCTTATTTCTAGTAATGAAAGTGGTATGGGACACTTAAAAATGTTTAAAGATTATTCACCTAAAGAATGGTTTAATGATTATGTTTTCAATATCACTTCCTTTTCTGATTGTTAAATTTATCTTGAAAAAATCACTTTATTTATGTGCACCTATCTCTTAAATATGGTGTCAATACTACCTATTTTCCATATAATATCACTATTCATTAATTATTCATGATATTTTCAATTTCGATTTGAATTATTTCATCTTATGGGATTTGATTTAAAATTACCAAGTAGAAAATAATTTCATAACCCAATTTCATTTCATTTGGTTATACTACATCTTCATTGTCATTAATAATTTATGATTATATGTATAATGAAATTTAATATTTATTTATTTATTTCCACTTCTATAAGTGGATTTAAAGTTTATACACATAATCTACCCATTGATTGATTATCACTCAAACAATATAATCATTTAAATGGTTGACATTAAAACGTCATTTTGTTTTGGATTTTTTACACATTAATTTACATTAGAGGAAATTAATTTATCATTTTCTAATAAACCCTTTCATTTTATTCTCCTCTGGTTATCCGTGACCTTTTTCAAGTAATAGTGCAATTTTCCACTCTTTGGTGCTGAAAATGTTTTTGAAAATGTTTTTTATGAAACCCTAACTTCATTTCTCCCATTAGTCAGAGAAAATGGTTTCTTCTAAAACCCCATTTTATAAAATGGTTTTCAAAAAATGTTTTAAACATTTTAAAATTATTTATGAAATAATTGTTTACCCAATTTTTCTTTTAATAATTTTTTCACTAGATTCTTCTTATGGTTTTTTTAAGAATTCAATTTTATAACCTTTTACAGTGAAAAAGGAATATGTTTTTACCTTATACACATTTATAGAATTACCAAAAATTATTTAATTTAACCTTTATTTTCTTGTTTAAAAGGATAATTTATTTTGAAAATGTTTGTAAATGATATTTTCAAAGAAAAGGTTTTTAAAATTGTTTTTCAAGAAAATGATGTTTTCCTCAAAAATGTTTTTAAAGATCTTTTTATAGTATTTATATTCATCCAGGACAGTAACACATTATTTTTACCCCACATGGGATGTGTTTTATTAATATTGTCTTTATTATCCCACTAGAAGTTTTATGATTTGTCTTGTCATATATAGTATAAACATTCACTTCCTTGAATCATTTTAGTCCCCTTGAAATATTCAATTTAAAATTATCATTTAAAATTGAATTTACCCTATGAATCTATATCATTTTTCATGGATATTATTGTTTTCTAAACCATATGCCATTTTCCATATGGTTTTTACTTCAAACGTTATTTGATTATTTGGGGAAATTTTGATAAATATTTATCTTCTACTCCATACGAATATTTGATAAGTAACATTGTTACTTGATTATTTGATATATAAGGAATGCTTTGAATAAGTATGAAATAGATGGGGCCAAGTTATAGATAGCACCTTGATAAATCAGTAGTCTCACAATCTAAATTAGTTACGCAAATTATATGGGTTTTAACCCAATATCCTAAATCATCTTGTGAAAGGAATTTATATTAATGGTTCCGTATGCCTAGGAAACATTTAATTAAACAATTAGGTGTTTCCCTAATTTAGTTTCAGTTATTATTACTTCATGATATTTTTCATTGACATGTATGTGGAATAAATATCATTTTCAATTAATTTATTAAACTTCACCTATTTTAGTTTCTTACCTTGGAATATATAATTTTCCTTATCTAGTTATTTTAATGGAATTTGTTTCTAGTTATTACCGTTACATGTTGTTTTTTTACTTCCTTCCTATTTTATTGATTACATGGTATGTTTGTTCAGTTATTTACAAAGTCATAATTATTAATCTCATTGGTTCATTATTTTGTCCACTATATTTACCCATACTGATCATTTGATCATAACCTTTTTATATTTTGTTTCCCTTGCAATCCAAGAAGCGTACTATTAAATATATAAAGGGAAATAAAAGATGGAATAAATTTAACCTAAAAAGAAAAAAAATATTTTTTAATTAGTGTATTAATTTTTAATAAAAGACTCATATATGTTTCTGGTTTACCAAAACTACTAAACTCTTGAGTCCTTCAGTATTTGATTCCACATAATCATGAAAATTTAATGGTATTGGACACCAGATCTAGGATTTCTGGGATAAGGTCACTATACTCATGTGGTCTATGTAGACTAAAAATCCCTCATTGAGATGATAAATTTTCCATGTATTCGAGCTTAGCACTACGTATTCTATATCCAAATTGTGGGCCACATAGTTTACTCATGAAGTATCAACTATTTTAAAGAACCTAACCCTTGTATCCTGGAGCACCTTACTTAATTTATTACATTAGAATAGATATAAGATTTGAATCCCAAATGACCAATCAGTTTATTAGTTTTGGTAAACTAGGTAAAAATGTTAATCTTACATTATAATTAAAAATATAAAATACCACATAGTTAATCCATTTAGAACACTAATATTCTCATAGATTAACCCTACATGTTCGTTATAATAAACATCATGGCATCCTGGGGAAAATAAAACTTAAGAAAGGGGTGAGATCAAATGCTCAGGAATGGTTTAAAAATAAAATAAGTTATCACAGATATGAATAAATAGAAAATCCCAAGTAATTAAATAAACACATTCCATTTAATCAAAACTTCTACATAATGTGTAAAAAATAAAATATGATCAAATAATTTCATATAAATAATCACATGTGATGGAAACATAACCTTAGATAATTAAATAGTTGAATAATCACATGGAATATTAATAAATAACATCTTGATGATGTAATTCATAAATACATATGTCTAAAACATATTATCAAGTCATTAACCAATAATCCTATACAAATGTGTAAGCCCTCAGCCAAAACTTAGTCTAGTTTGTCTTATGAGACCTCCTGATGCATCAAGGGGAAACTGCAGGACCCTCTCATCACTTACCATATGCAAATCATTACACACATGACATGGGTGAAACATAATCAAAATAAACATTCTTATTTAAAAATTATCATATGAAATGTGAATACATTCCCCAATCAATAGACATAATCATAAACCATTGAGAGTAATACATCAAATGGTATAAAAAATAGTACATCCATAGAAAAACTAATCAAAAACCATCCCAATAAAGAATAAGGATCATGTTAATGTAAAATATCCACAATTTATCATATATATATATATATATATTAAAGGATTTATGTAAATGATGAATAACAATATTATTAAAAAAATTCTTTGAGGAAAATAAATTTTTTCACTTTGAAATTCAATTAAATTTTACAAAAAATTTTGAAAAAACATATCATTGAAAAAAACCTTTGAAAAAAAATATGAGATACTTTAAAACATTTTATTTTACATGATGGATATAAATTACACTCAAGTGGTAAATTTTAAAATAGATATTCTTTTAAATTTTTCATCAAAAGATGAACATGCATTGTTTTGAGAACAACATGAAGATTCTATCCAAAAACTTTTGTAAAAATTAAAACATGGGTATAAATGACTTTAAATAATAATAGGATAATATTAAAAAACTTTTGAATCATTCTTGTAAAATATAAACATTGAATAGAAATATTCCACAGTAGATACTTAAACATAAACAATCTCAAATAAAGATGATACTGTGAAATAAACCCTGACCACTTTGTAATCAGTTGAACGTTATACCCAATAACTTCAAATGAAAATTTAAATACCATGAATATAGGGAGTTTCATGAAATTATGTTAAATGGGAAGTATAGAAACCACACATAATAAATAATTCGTGAGTTAATAATGTGTCCTATAAAAATAAAAGTTAAATGAAAATACATTACTTTAGGATTTCCTTTTGTTGAACGTGCTTTAAGATTCTCTTCTTCGGAAGACGTCATTTAATATCTTCTAAAGGTATCCATGTTTTATCTATTTGAATGATAATAACCTATAGAACTTAACTAAGTATGTTTAAAAGAGAAATAGACAGAGGTTTCTTGATCCAGATGGCTCAATATGGTGTAAAGAAATGAGGGAAGAGGTTCCTTTTTATAATTGAGGTGAGGGGAACTTTCAGAAATCCTCAAAATATTAAAATATAATAAGGATATTATAGAGACAAAGAAATAAAAATTTACTATAAATAAAAATGTGAAGTCTTTTTTAAACATAACTTATTCCTTTTTTTATTATTTAACACTTTTTTTTAAATAATGTAATAAAACATTAATTAAAAAATATCATTATTTTCAAATTTGAAACAATTTATTCAATTTGAATTAAGGAAATCAAGAAAAATTGGTAATTAGAATATAATTATTTAAAACATCTCTAGTATATCCTAAAGATATATAAATGTTTTTAGAAACATTAATTAATCCCAAATATATCAAAATTAATACATCTAAAATCAATTATTTTATTTTTATAATTTAAATAAATATTGTATGAGCAATACAGAAGAATGTATGATAATTATATAATTTCTAAAAATTCAAAATAAATTTATATAAGGAAAATAATTTCATTATAATAAAAATGGATATCTAGTTTGGTTTATATCTAGAGTTTTTCTTTATGTGGACACATGAAATATATTAAATACAAATAGAGTGAAATTTTATAACTACAATTGATTAAAATAATATATAAGTTATTTTCATGTTTAAATATACATTAAACAACTCAAATTCAATCTTACAGTTATAAGGGTAGAATAAGATCTCTCTAATAATTTTGGGACATGTTTAGGTCATGGTTATACCCTTATCTTTTGGTTTTCAACCTTAATTTATCTCATTAACTCTTGTCATGACAACATATATTTTTATACATTGATGGATAATATAGTCACTGTAAAATTCCAAATTACCCATAAATGAATCATTTATGACATTTTCAACATTATTCCAATCTTTTACCCAAAGATATTTTTTTATGAATTTAATATCATTTAATAAAATTTTATTTATTTTAAAATATCATTATTGTCTATTTTGAAACTATTCATTGTAGTGACTTTTAAAAATATCAATAAAACAAGTTATCTTTTAACCATATCTTTTAATACTTCCCTAACATGTCAAGGTAATCTATTTTATTATTTTATGACATTAATTATCTCAAATTTTATTTATTTTAATATTTTTAAACTTATTTATTTGATATCTCCTGTAATTAAACAATTAATGTATCATCATTGTGAAAGATTTTAATGGGATTATTTATTAACTAAAAATTAGAAAAAATTTACATGATGAAGATTAATATTATATATTTTTTAAGACTATTCATAGTTGAATATATCCACCAATTAATCCCATATTAAAAATATTTAACTTTTTAAAACAAAAGTATGATAAGTTTTAATTTTCATTGAATAAAATAATATAAAGGTTATACTCTCACACAAATGGCTATACATGGTCACATAACTAATCCTCTAAATTTTATTTATGAAAAATAATAATCCTATAAAATTGAAGCAAGTGGTAGGGTTATTTAATAATATTTATAATATTATTATTATCCTTAATTACCTGACTTACCCATATCTTTTGTAATAAAAATTATTATGTATACAATTCATATTATCCAAAAATAAAATAAAACTGTTTATTAAATTTGTAAATTATCATTCCAAATATGGAATCCATTTTTCATAATTAAAAACACATAATTGGCCAAAATTAAATTAAAATTAATCCTCTAGACAGGTTGTGAAAGTGTGTTTGAAAGTGAAAATGATCCATAGTAAGATATGTTTTTATATTCAAATAAAAAATAAAAAAATATTAAAATGAACATAATAGGATTAATAGATGTACAATTTATATAATGTTAATTTAAAAACAATTTAAATTATAATTAGAACTTACAAATTATTCAGATGAAAAATATATTTTCAATTAAAATGGAGTATTGTGTACTATTCATAAAAAACATAAAATTAATAGAAAAATTAAAAATATTCACCCTAAGAAAATTTTACCATTCCTATTTAACAATTTAGAATATTTTGTTAGATAAAATTTATAAAAGTGCGAAAATTTATTTTTAAATAAAGGACACCATCAAAATGTGACAATGCTTCCTTTATAAAAATACAACTTTTTATGAATAAAAGTGGATTAATTTTCATATCATGTCAAGAAAACACATAGGATTAATGTTAAAAATTAGATTTAATATATTATCTAAATATTTATTTAATATAAAAACACATTTGTAAAACATATTTTCATAATTCAATTAATCTTGTTCCTTGTCTCCATTCTTATGTTTAGGTTATAACAATAACATTCAAATAATAATATTTAGATGTTTTTTTTAAATTGATGTTTCATATCATGTATACTATCAAATGAATTGTTTTATTTTAAAAACTCAAGATGTTAAAATCTCCCCTCCTTTAATAAATTTCATTCTCATAATTTAATATTTCACTTCAAAAACCAAAGGTTGATATTTTAAAATTCTATTTTGGGAAACCCACATTGTAAATAAGGTTAATAAAACATCCTATTAATAATATGGAAAGAAAAATGTGAAGTTCACAAAAAAAATTTAGATTTCAAATAAGATAAAATTAATTGGAAGCGAAAAAATGGACATGGAATAGAAATATAACTATCATGTTCAGATGGAGTGTTATAGAGAACATGGTAATTATAATTTTAACTATAAAAATAAATTTGGGATGGGTAAAAAGACCATTGATTTCTCCAAAAGAAAATTAAAAGGATAATGTTTTTGTTTCAAAATCTATGTTCCTATAGTGTATGAATTCACTCACTATTTAGATAATCACTTGATAAAATAAAATTACTTAATTTCATTCCATTTTATAAGAAAAATCTCATCCTTTTGTTTCACTTTGATCTTATGGTAGGAAATGAATATTCAACTGGATATTTTCATGCCTGAAACATTTTAATGAATCATAAGGTCCACAAGTAATTTCCCCATCCTTTAAATTTTTGCTAAAACAAAAAATTTTAGAAAATAGTTTCCAATAAATCATATTTTAACCTCAAAAAATAATATACAGTGTTCAAATTAATCCATCTTAATATTAAGACTCATCTGTCCAAGTTCAAAATTTAAAAAATTATAATGAAGTTCACTAAATTTCCAATATAAAATTTTCATTATATTCTATAGAAAATGTATCTATTATTGTCACATACCAAATATATGAATACATTGATCACCTTAAAACCTTAATGAAAACATTATTTCTTTTGAAAATAAAATATCATGTTATTGAATATATTTCTTCAATCCAAACCTGTAGTAAACCTAGTAAATATATCATAAACCATAACATCAATAACTATATTCATGGTCAAAAACACTTTATTATAAACATATATTTGTTATTATTATCTCAACATCAATAATATATTAAGGTTATACATCCCTTAATATTATGTATTCCAAAAGATTAACTTTCCACCTAATCATTTATCTTGGTTACCAATACTATTTATTATATGCTTCCAAATATTTAAATAAGAAGTACGGTACAATCCTTATATATCTCATGAGTCATATTACCAGGGAATTATTGATAAAATAATCAAATAACATAATTCTTTAATTCAAACACATACATATTAATAATTCCTCTCTATTTATGGTAGTAGCCCAATCTAGACCAGGATCCATCATCCTTTTTGGGGGTATCTTCTTTCGATGATTTACACATTCATTTTTATTATGTCATGTATCCTCGAGGTTAATGATTTATACATTTTAAACCTTTTAATATCCCTAAAATTGTAATCATGGTTCATTTCTATCCACACTTTTTAAAAAAAATCACATTCCTTTTAATAAAGTTATAGGGTGTTTCTTTCCACAATCATCACATGTGGGAAAATATTTCTTTATCTTCATTCATTTATCTATATTTTCATAGTTGTACAATTTTTCTTGTGAATACCCTAAAATTCATAAAACTTTTATAATTGTTTCTTTATCTCATTAGCACATGGTATTACATCGTCGTATGATGATAATGTTTTGGAGACTCCTCTAATGGCCCGAAGGCCTTCATTTTTTATTGATTTTTGGGAGACTTATTCCTTTCAAATGATTCATATAAGACCATAATATATTTGAGCCTTATCACTCTTTGGATCATGTGCATTGGTGAGGTTCCCATTTCTTCTACAAGGTTTAATTTCTAAATGAAAACATACACTATATTAGATCATAACAATAAGAAACATAATGTATATCCATATAACTACTGAATCACATATCTTAAATTGAAAATATAGGTATTACTAATCTATAAATAATAAGCATAGTTTATTTGGATGTATTTTTAAATTCTATCAATGGTTTTAATTCTTTTTTTTCCAAAATCTAGTTTCCAATGTTTTTACTAAACTTCCTTTAATACCATTTGTAATGTCCTTGACTACAATAGTCTAGATCTAGTTCTTAAATTTATAACATTGTCATATATACATGATTTTAATCTCAAAGGACCGGTCCATTTAGTAGTTTTGGTAAACTAGATACATAATATAATATTACATTATAATTTAAAATATAAAATAAAACACAGTGAATCCTTTGAATACACCATTATTATCCTACCTTAACCCTATAAATTAGTTAGTATAATCTTATTGGCATCTTGGGGGAAAATAAAACATAAGAAATGGTTGATATCAGATGCTCGGAAAGGGTATATATTCAACAGAGGCTGTCATAAATAATCATAAATGATTATGGAAATTTAACTAACTGGAATACATTCCATTTAATCAATAAATGGTCATAATAGGGCATGAATAAAATAAGATCAATTAATTATATATAAATAATCTCATGAGAAAGAAATATAACCATTGATAATATACTTATCAAATAATCACATGGAATACCAATAATAAATTTCATAATGATGTAACATATAATGGAATGTGTCTAAAACATATTTTCAATGCCTCATCCTTGAATTCTATATAAATGGGTAATGCCTCAGCCAAAACCCAGTCTAGAATGTCTCATGAGACCTATCGATGCGTCGAGGGGAAATAATAGGCCTCACCCATAAATTATAATGTCCAATGCATTAGACATAAGATAAGGGTGAAACATAATCAAAATAATCATTCATATTGATATACTAGCACCAAAATTTTTAAAATATTCCCTAATTAATAAACATAATCATAATCCATTCAATGTAATAAAGAAAGTGGTATCAAAATATCACATCCGTTGTAAAACTGATCAAAAACCATTCAAATAAATAATGAGGATGATATGAATAGAAAATATACTCCCAGGACCTCAATTAAGTTAATGGTTTGATATAATTTTTGAATAAAATATCCTTAAAACATTCTTTGAGTAAAATATACTTTTTCACTTTGAAATTCATTAAAATTTTGCAAAACATTTTAAAAATACATTTCACTAAAAATAATATTTTTAAAAAATATAATATCTTTTAAATAATTTAAGTGTTCATGAATACTGGGAATTAATTTCATGTTATACACGTTTAAAAAAATATTCCATTCACTTTTTCAATAAAATACATAGGGGAATTGTTTTGTGAACAACATGAATATTCCATTAAAAACTTTATGGAAAAATTCAAACATGGGTAAAAATTACTTTAAAAAATTGTAGAAGAAAATAAAAAACATTTTGTAAACATTGTTGAAAAATATAAACTTGGAAGAAAAATATTCTCTAGTGGAGACTAAAACAAAAAAATCCCAAATAATGATGATATTTTTAAATAAACCCTTACCACTCTATAATAAGTTGAATCATATGCCACATAACATAAAATGAAAATTTAAATACCTTGGATATAAAGAAATTCATGGTATTATATTAAATATATATAACACACATAAGAAATAAGTTCGGAATAAGTAATTTATACTATATGACTAAAACTGAGACAAAAATCCATCAACTTGAGCTTTCCTTTAGGTGAACATGCTTTAATCTTCCGTTCTTCATAGACATCCATTCATATATTATTAAGGGATATAGGTTTGATTTTTTTGAAGTAAAAGAACCCATATAACATAAATAATGATGTTTAGAAGATAAATGGTCATAGAATTCTTGAGAAATATGGTTTAAAGTTGTATAAATAACTGAGAGAGGAGGTTATCTTTTATAATTGAGGTGAGGGGAACTTTTGGAAATCCTCTAAATATTTAAATATAATAATCCTATTATAGAGATAAATACTTCAAAATAGTCTATAAATGAATAGTTTAAAATCATTTCCTACTTATATTATCCCATTTATGATTATTTAACATTTTTGTGATTTAAAAAAAAGTCAATAATAGACTAATTTATTAAAATATCATTGTTGTCAAATTTGATACTATTTATTTAATTTGACATCAAATAAATAAAGAAAAACTGTGAATTCAAAGATAATTCATTTCCAAATCTATATTATATCATATATATCTATAAAATTTTATATCCAAATTAAATCACCCCAAATGTATCAAAATTAATACTTATAAAATTAATTATTTTATTTTTCTGTTAATTAAATAAATACTATATTAGAATTACAAAAGCATTTAAGGTAATTATATAATTTTTAAAAATTAAAAAAAATTATATAATTAAAATAATTTAATTGTGATAAAAATATATATTTATTTTTGAAAATATATTGAGTTTTTCTTTATATGGACACAAAAAAAATATTAAATGCAAAGAGAGTGACATTTTTCAACTATCTTTGATTTAAATAATATATAAGTTATATTCAAGGAAACATGTCCATTAAAAAACTCAAATTCTAGAATATGGTGATAATTGTCTAATATTATTTATAAAATAATTTTTGGATATTTTTAGGTCATACTTATACCCTTATATTTTGGTTTTAACCATTATTTATCCCCTTTAACTCTTACCATGATAACAAGGATTTTTACTCTTTGGGGATTAATATAGTTTCTATAAAATGTCAAATGACCCATACATGGATCATTGAATACATTTTCAACATTATCCCAATAATTTTTACGAATTTAATATTTTTAGTATTATTATATCATTTAATAAAATATTAGTTATTTTGAAATATCATTAATGTCTATTTTGACACAATTCATTACTATTACTTTTAAAAATATCAATCAAACAATTTATATTCAAAAAAACAATTTTAATACATTCCAAACAGGGAAATTACGTCTAAAAATTCTTTTATGACATTAATTATCTCAAATTGTATTTATTTTATTATTTTTAATATCATTTATTTGATATTTTCATTAATTAAACAATTAATACATCATCATTGTGAATGCCTCGAGGTAATTATTTCTTAGATAAGAATTAAAAATAAACTATCATGATGAAGATAAATAATTTATCTTTCAAAATACTATTTATAGTCAAATATATCCCCAAGGTAACCCCATATTAAAAAATATATAACTTTTTAAAAACAAAAGTATGATAAGTTTGACTTTTCATTAAATAAAATATTATAAACGTTATATTCAAATAAAAATGGAAATAAATGTAAAAATAACTGATCCTTTAATGGTTTTTTATGGAAAATAATCATCTAACAAAATCAGTCCAAGTGTTTGGGTTACTTGATAAAATTTGTAATATTATTGTTATGTTTAATTACCTGATTTACTCTTATCTATATTAATAAGAATTGATATGTTTTCTATTCATATTATCCAAAAATAAATGGGACTTATTAAATAAATTTTAACATTCTCACTTCATATATGGAATCCATTTTTCAAAATTCCAAACATAGAAGTGGAAAAAATTAATTTAAAATTAACCTCACACACGAGGTGTGATAGTGGGTTTTTAAAGTGAAAATGTTCAAAAGATTAAATTGTTTTTATATGTAAATTCAATAAAAAATATATTTACATGACCATAATTGGATTAATATATGTATAATAGATCTAATTTTTCTATAAAATAAATTTAAAATATAATTTATCCTCATAAATTATTCAGATGCAATGTTTGTTTTCTATTAAAATACAGTATTTTTTACTATTCATAAAAAAAATGAAACTTATCATAAAAATAACTAACATTCTCCATAAGGAAATTTTTTAAATTAAAATTTAAAGAATGACTATTATTGTTTTAGTTAAATATTTTCAATTTTTTCAAAATTTAGTTTTAAAATAAGTGTGCACTATCAAAAGGTAGAAATGCTACCTTTAGAAAAATAGATCATTTTATATATAAAAGTTAATTTTTTTTATATCATGTCTATAAAACACCTAGGATTAAAGTTAAACATTATATTTAATATATTATTTAATTATTTAATTATTATATATATACATGTGTAAAACATATTTTCATAATTCAGTTAATCATGTTCATACCCACCATTCTAACAGCTAGGTTATAACGATAACATTTAAATAATAATATTTAATTATTGATTTAATATTAGAGTTTCATTTCCTATATTATATCAAACATAGTCTTTATTTTAAAAAAAATAGGTGTGATACAACTATAGAGTCTCCTAAAATATCATTGTATTCCTTTTAATTAGCATATAACTAAGTCTAGTTTTAGTGGTGTCGAAAAACACCATTTACTTGTTAGGATTACATAGGGATGTATCCAACACTTAAGGGGGTGAATTAGTGTTGGTAAATTTTATTCAATTTAAAAACATTATACATTATTTCTTTTTCACTTGTTTGTTAATAGATCATTCTCTATATCTCATGTTTTCTCATCTTTCATTGGAAAGGAATCATGATAAGAGTGAAATAACACAAAAAGACACTGAAATTTGTTAATAAGGTTCACCTCCATTAAAGGATGACTATGTCCCTGGCGACATGTGATTTTTATCCAAAAATAAATAATTCCTATTATTATCATAATATGATGGTGTAATGGTATTTATTTATTCATGTTATTCTCTCACTATCTATATACAAATAAATCCAAATCTTTTCTTCCATTTTTACAAGAGAATGGGTATGCACTTCCTCGATGTAATATCACTTATATTGGATTGAGTACCTACTATAATGTTTTTATTAAACTTCTTCCTCTCCTAATTTAAGAAAGTGGTATTCCTTACACTCCCATGGAATTCTAAAGAAAAATAATTTAGGCTTCATCTCCCACCTTCTCAACTTAGAATATAATCTGAAGAATCCCATACAATATCATTATTCTTCAAAATTCAGTAGTAGGTGATTGTTTTAGGATACCCATCTCATATTATTGGCCTAAATTTAATCTATATAAATGTTGAGTGGAAATTATTAAAACATTTTTATTCTTCTTCTTTAGTGAACAATGAATTTCACTGGGACTCTATTCCATCATTTGGTATTTTAGGTGTAAAACATGCATAGTATCAGTTCTCCCTTATTTCACTTGATATTACAGGATATGAAATATAGTTTCAACAATAGGATCACTTTCTTCATATTTCAATATAAAAAATATTTTTTTTTGGATTCACTATATTGAACAGACACCACATTTCTTAATTTTCTCACATTATATATTCAAAAAATTAAAAGAATATTACCTTTTTATTTTTTATAATCTTCATCATTTATGTCCCTAGAATATTATAGATTATTGCATCCTATTCATTGGTATTACTAAAGACATTTCCTCTTTTAATATCTTATGGTATTTCAAAATATGATGGTTCTTTTGTCAATCTAAATTCTATATAAAAAATAAACAATTAAATTCATTGTAATTATTTCCAACCATGTATGAAAATAAGACATTTCCATCTAGATGTTGAAATAAAATCATCAAATAATATTGGTCAGAATTTATTTCAAATGATCATGATACATGATTCATGAATAAAATAACATTTTTATTGTCATTGTTCAGTCTCTCCTCAAAGAAATTCATTCTATAAGTTCACATATTCTATACTTTTTTCCTTTAAGTACAATATCATATGATGATGGATACCATATGATGATCACAAATATCATATATGATTCATGTATCATACAAGAACTGAAACATATTATGAGAATCTAAAACATCATATTCATTTTTCAAACATCAAACACACCAAATGAAAAATCATACGGCACTTCCAATGTATTATGAGATAAACTGAAAAGTTATATGCAAGCTTTAAAAGTTTGACGCGGCATGAGAAAGTCATACATGGTAATTCTTGTTAAATTTTACATCCTTATATAAAATTCATATAAATAATAAAAGTAATATGTGGAATTTAAGTCATACGATATTTTCAAATTTTTACATACCCATCCCAAGTCATACACATGAACCTCCCAATGTCATATGTGCACATACTATTCCATAAATCACCTGAAATAATATCATCCTTATCAATCATGAAACCACCCTTTCAAAATTTTATAGACAATGTATCTTTATACATAGGAATATTCCATTGATTATAATTAATTACAAGATTACAATAATCAAAAAATATGTTTCCCCCTAAAATATTTCAACTCATATTCTTCAAGGTAATCACAAAAATTCCAACCCTCCATAAAGAGATCTCAAATGGAATAAAATTCATCATAATTTTCATTTTCCATACTTAATGGAACTATCTCTATTAAAATAATTAAATATACTCAAATTTATTATGCACATTAACTCTTAAAATATTTCATATTAATTCTCATATGAATAATGATAACAACAACTCAAACCTATAATCATTCCTTAAATCAAGTGAATATATCTCATTATGTTTGGTGGAAGTAAATCACGCATGAAATAATCCTTTCAATCATGTGACTAGATCACCTTGTATTCCATGATAGGGCGTCCTTATTTCTTTTCAACTATTTTCCATAAAATAAGTTTTGATAACATAAATCTCTTCCAAGGTTTAAGGAAATATAAAAAACCTCAAATAATTATAAAATTAATTATATACCATAATAAAATTCTTGGGAAATTAGAAATAATTCCAATAATTTATTCATAAATATATTGAGTGGAGAAAACTCCTTAGTTTATTAAAAAAAATACCACAAAAACGCAAAAATGGGTTCAATAATCTACCTCGTTGTATTTTTTGTCAATACCTATTGGAATAAATGATATATCAATATGTGATATGTCTTTTATTCTCTCCTCTTTTTTCATTGACTTATTTATTTTATTTTTATACCCCTTATTGAAAATAAATACAATTTTCATATTAGAGAGAATTCCATCACTTCATACATAAGAAATTTTCCACCATGCATCCCATTCAATGTTTTTTATGTTTTTATTGGTGTGGAATGTATTATACTTTTATTTATACCTATATGATATATATAATTCCAATAATATTCTACCCACTTGTACTATTTGTTAATATGATTCCTTAGGGTTTGACCAAACATTTCAAGGATGAATAAACTAAAACAAATTAATAGATATTTCCTTCTGAGAAATACAGCCTCAAATATCTACACTCACCTCAAAATAGAATTAAAACATTGAAAATCAGATCTTATCAAGTTATATATTTTATGACCTACCTATAACTCATCAATCTTCTTCATTTTCTTATCATTGATTAAATTAAATTTCATCCTCAAATATTAGGCTTCATTATTTACAAAATAGAGATGATATAATATTCACAAACACCTCATCAATTAAATTTTCAAGAACATTTCTAAAATTTAATATAGGAAAAATAATAAATAATTCTTAAATATTCTCATGAATAATATCCCCCTAAGTTGATTATATCAATATTTTATTCATATATGTATAAATTTATTTAGATAATTTTTAGGGTTCCAAATTATAAATCATACTAATATGGTGATGTCTTTATATATAGAATAGTTATTTCATCTAAATTCACTTCATTAATTGTCATTTTGAAAAAAAACATCACCTTCAATTTCCTGAGATAAAAGAACAAAAATAAAATATCAAAGATTTGGGAATAGGTGGATCTTCTTCATATAATTATAGTAAAATAATATTTTCTCAACCATGATACTCTTTCCTTATATTATCCAACATTGAAAGTACTCCTATGATGCACTCTTTTTTTTAAATCTCTATTCTCTTTGGAAAACATGGATTCTTTTCTTCCCTCATTATGTGGAATATTCTTTTTATCATGGGCCACCCATGAATATTAATCACCTAGTGTTTCCTTCATATTATTATAAATTTATTCTTTGATAGGTTTGATTTTTAAATAATCCTTTAGGTTTCTTCCAACAATATTTCACCTCCCCCACAAAATTTTTGAATCCCGTTGTTTATCATTTATTAACATTCTCTCATGAAATTTATATTTTTTATCATGTCTAAATTTTTTCATTCTCTTTGGCTCTTGCCTTCCATTAAGTTTCTCCTAATCTTCTTTATTCTTCCTTCGGAGATGTCTAAATTAACAAACATACTTTACAAGTGTGATCAATATTATTTTTTCTTCCATATGAGTTATAATGATTTTTTTTCAATCATTTTCATTTTTATTTTGGATTTATTTTATATTTTTATTAAGTTTTCTTCCTTTAGTACATACAACCATATATTGTTTCTATATATCCCTATTATGTCACTTTCTTCCAAAAAAGAAGTAGTAGATCATTTTCGGTGTTTCTCTCTTCTTTAATATATTGTTATTAGATTAATTTGACATCATATTCTATCTATAGACTTGAGATGAATCAAATGGTGTCTTTTCTAACATATTTTAAAAGTTATTTTCAATATTTTTATTTAAATTTTTCTCCCAAGGGAGGATTTATTCCATCTATTTGTTTCCATTTTCATCTCTTATAATTTTCTTTTAACACATTATTAATTGATATTGAAAATAATTAACCTCTTATGTAAACACTTTGGTTGAAAGCGCCAAAAATATCTATAATGATCTCAAATTTATTTTATGAAAAAATCTTTTCCCATTATTTTTTAAGGATTTCACTATTATAACTATTATACCACTTAATGTTGGTTTTTATTTTCCTCAAGTTGATGAAACATTATTCCAAAAATTAATATCCATATGCATGAACCTATTAAAAAACTAGCAATGTCATAAAATTATTAATCTTTTCTTTTTCAAAACAATTTGTACATATCGATTTTTATAATGTTTTTGTACCTTTTCGTCCAATAAATGGTATTTTTATTAGGATCAATAAATTATTCTCATTATAAAAACCACCCTATATGTATTTTTTTGAATCTTAATATTTTTCTTCATACAATTTTATATAGGTTTTTAGTT
This sequence comes from Viscum album, assembly GCA_963277665.1. Lineage (NCBI taxonomy): Eukaryota > Viridiplantae > Streptophyta > Magnoliopsida > Santalales > Viscaceae > Viscum > Viscum album. The sequence goes on along the minus strand of OY728145.1, from coordinate 24,859,975 downwards.
TAAGATTACATGGTAATTATGAAAAATTATTAAAAATATTATCTATAGTTTTAGATAGAAATTTTCCTTTTTTATTTTCATTATATTGGCCATTGGATGATCTGAAAAATATTACCACCAAATAAAGGCCTTCATGTACATGAAGAATCATTAGAATTATGTGTGGTAGTGATATTATTTTTAGTACAATGTGTGGAATCGGGTTGATATATTTCCCGATTCTTTATTTTGACTTCATGATCCAAATAATTTCATATTGGGAGTGTATTTATATTTATCGATTATCTTTATTATATGTTCATGCATCATCATGAATTTTTTTATTTTCTTATAATATATTTTCAGTCTATTTAATCCTATTATATTTAATCAACAATTGAGTTTCCTTGGTAAAAGTTACTATTATAAATGCATGAGTAATTTATTTAACACTTTTCTTGGATTATTCTCTATGTAACGACCCGAAATTTATCAAAGGTATGACTTATTTTTTTAGTTTAAATGTTTTTTTCTCATGATAAATTTGTGTTACAACCTAAGGAAGGTTCTGAGAGGTTTTAGGGCTTGTTTAGAGTTTAGTGCTTTGAGAATTGGGAAAAATGGTAGGTCGCATGGTTACCTCATGGTTACTACACAGTTCGTACTAACCATGTGGGGTATCTATACATGAAACTTTTATATAATAAGAGGCAACATATTTTTCTACAACCATGTGACTCAAGGAACATGCCCATATAAAAACTACAAACATCCCAATATTGGAATTTTGCATTATTTGTGCACTTTTAGGAAAATTGTTCACCTTAACCATTTGATTTCCATGTTGAGTTTTTAAGGGAGAAATGTTTGAGGAAAGTTTTTCCAAATTGTCCATCCAAATATTGCACCCCTACTTTTGAAAATGAAATGACTATTTTACCCTTAATGAACCTAAAAACTAAAAACCCTTCTTCCTCTCCTCTTTTCCAAATGAAATATTTGGTTCTTCTCCTACGAGTTTATCCTAATCCCAATTTTTCATTTGAGGTCATTTTATCATCAAGAATCTAAATAAATAATTTTTGGTCATGTTGGATTCATATTAGTGGGATCTAATATAATCTTACTTCTTATCTCAGATCCTCTTTATATTTGTTGCACTATTTTGGTGTAAGTTCATTTTCCCTATTTTCAGGGTGTTGGACAATTATTAATTTTTCTTATAGAAAACATAGAATATAAATTCAATATTATATTAGGAGTCATCTACTACCTTACATTAGGTGTTCTATAATTTATTACCATTGTTTTAGTATTTTTTATAGGTTCGTCATTGTTCCGTACACTGGTCATTGTCGCAAGTTTACATAAAATGTGTCATTTCATTATAAATTAATTGTATAAAGTAATTATAATATTAAAGACCCTATCTAGGTAACTAAGTGTTTCTGACATTATTTATGGATACCCCTTTGAGTGTTATAAATTTATTATCCCAATTATATATTTTTTTAATGGTCCCAACACTCCCTAATCATTCTTCTATGCATATAAATGGGTTTTCCATGATTAATTAATTAAATGAATTGTTTCTAGTGGATGGTAATGGGTTTAAATATATTATTTTGAATTTTAAATGCCTTTTTAAATTAATTGGATTGTTTATATCAAGTGGAATTTGGTGGCAACATCGCACCTCATGCTATATCAATATAATTTTGAATCTTGTGAATTATAATTCCATTGGTTACATTATGATAAATGTTTATAATTATTTAGAGGTGATACCTCATGATACTATTATTATTATCTGTAATCCATTTCCACTGGATGTGGAATGATTGATAAGGGACTTTTTCATCATGATGTTTCACTCTCAATTACATCGGGTGTTGAGCATTAAGACTCTTCAACATTAGACAGCTATATGGGTGATGGGAATGACATTCCACATTCCTCTATATTAAGAATTGGTCATGATGTCTAACCCCACCTATCTCGAGTGTTGATCATGAAGACTCACATTCATTGTGATATTCAAGTAATATACCCTATGCATGAGCCTATAGCTCATTAGACAAGTTATAGATTCTTGTGTAACACCCCAAGTCCAGCTAGCACCTAGTATCTAGGTATATGCATATTTATATCATCACATACATAGTGAATATAGGTGGATACCATATATACATATATTAAATGTATTATTACTATATATATAGTGATTTTTCAGACTCTTCTACCATCCTATTCTGAAGTAGGTAGATCCTACCAGGTGTCCTGTAGGAACTTGAGTTGGATAGTGATTATTTATTCAACATTTTTTATTATTACTAATACTTTCACACTATTGTTTCTATGTACATTGGAAAAATTACTTATATACACCATTGATGGTGGCCTATGGGGATTTTATCTCACACCCTACTCAGGCAACCATTCGTACCTAATTAGATTACTTGTATGTAGATATGGATAATAGAAAAACCTTTCTAATAATGATTGATAAATTTTTCTTATAGTATGGACCTTAGGAGTAGAGGATGAGTATCTCCTCGTGATACTAGTTGAGTAGTATTTTGGCCTCTATTTACTTTTTTATAGAATGTTGTAAATTCCAATCCCATGTTTCCCCTTTCTATATATCGGAATCCCATGAAATTAATTTTTATCACTTATCATTTTAGGTTTTGATATTATTATAGTTACTATTTATTATTTAAACTTCCATTTTTGTTTATTATATCTATTATAATCTTCTTCCATTATTGCGGGTTACAGATCCAGTTTTCATTAGGTCTATTTAAATTATGCTTCTGTTATTTTCTGTTTTTTATTTTATCAACTGTGACATTAAGATACGATGGTAAAGTCTCCCCACCATACAACATTTTCACCCTGACTACTTGTCAGCATCCTCTAGTTTACGAGGAGATGTGTATGAGGTCATGTGATCCACCATCTCGGGGTAAGGGGTTAAGTAGATCCTAGGTCGGGACATTACAATGTGGTATTCAAGAAACTTTTTCCTTTTATCTTACTGTTTGGGAATTGGACAGGAGGCGAAGAGATTAGGAAATTGGTTAATTATCTTGTTCTTGGGCATAACTAAAACATGTATAGGGGAAACAAAAATTAAATAGTATGGGAAATTGTAGTTATTGATTATACCTGATGAAGTTGATATGACTTAATCATTGGGTGACACAAATGTCTTATAATTTTATTATTATTGGTATTATTTTAATGGTATTTCTTTTACTTTGTCCTGATGAAATAAGGATGTGACATTAAATGCATCATTATAGGCATAATAGGACTAATGTTACATGAACTTTGTCATTCCAAGTTTATATTCATCATAAACATTCCTATTACAAATAGTTAGTTAATATTCATTATATATTGATATGTGAAGACATTTCTTATTTGATTTAGAAAACATATTTGATAAATATAGGGTCTTTATTAACATAATAGTGTTTTTTAGTATAGGTTAAATAATACACCATGAGAATTTAGTTATATCACGTTGATCCATGGACCATTGGTCGGATGGTGTAGAACGTGTTATGATTAGGATTATATGGATTTCAGATGAAAATTTATAAGGATTATGGGACCTTATATATTAGAATGGTTAATCCATACTTTTCAAGTATTTAATGATATTTAAATACTTAATTGGAATAATTTTAAATGAATATTTATTTTATAATGGAATGGTTATCTTATACATGTGATACGAGACCTAACCCCAGACCCATTGCTTAGGAGATATAGTTGAATCAAGAGGTTGTGGCATGATAGAGAATATATGGAAATTCTATGGGACCATTCCATCAGTGCCTTGAGAGTGGGGATCTACACCTGACCCATGTCCCTGACCAGGGCCAACAACATCTCGCCATGAAGGAAGCTGGAATACCACTGTCCACTCAGGCTGAGGAGGTGGTTGAGGAAGAGGTATTCAAACTGATGATTCTCAACACTAGTAGAGTAGGAATTCTCAATACAATCAGGGGCTGACTCAGGATATTGGTACAACAAAGTTATATACAGTGCAACCTATTATGGAGGTGTATAACAGTGTACATTCTACTATTTTAGGTACTATTCTAGTAGCCTATACTCAATTGTCTTATTTATTTGAAAGAGGAACATCATATTCCATTATATCAGAGATGATTATGGAGTGTTTGGGTATTGATATAGAACACTACTATGGCATGATGATGCTTGATACCCCGTTGGGCATCCAATCTAAGTGAATATGACATTATAAGGATTTTCCCCTTAAGATAACTATATGTTTTTTCTATGGAATCTATTCATCCATGACATGACAGGGTTTGATGTAATCGTCATATTGGATTACTTAGTTCCCTATAGATCTCATATTGACATCTATATTTATAGTATGATGTTTACATCACCATAGGGTGGTAGGTATGTTTATAGGGTAGAATGGGACGTTCTTTCAACTCAAGTGGGACCTGAGTATCAATGGTTGGGTAGTGTGATATCCTAGATAGACAGTATTTTCATGGATAATTAGGGGTTAAGACTTTTTGTTTTCACTCTTGTGGTGGATTATTAAAATCATATCTTCTCTGATAACTTTTCTAGGGTACCTCTAATTTGAAAGGTATAATTGACTATTGATCTTCTTCCAGGAACATCACTAGTTTTTGTTATTCCTTATAGATTGTCACCTATAGAGAGTTTGGAGATCATGAAATAGTTGGTGGATCTAGAAAATATAGACTTTATATGCCCCAAAAACTCTCCTTGGGGTTCACTAATCATTTTTTTCCAAGAAGTAGAATTATACCCTTAGGATTTATATGGATTATAATCAATTGAACTAGCTCATAGTAAAGAACGTGTATCTACTTCCTTGAATAGATGACTTATTTGATCAACTCTGAGGAGAGATAGTGTTTTAAAGGGTTATTCAAGTTTATTCTATCATCAGGTGCGGGTGAGTTCATCATAAATAACTCATATAGATTTCAGGAGAAATTATGGTCTTTACGAGTACATGGTTATTCTTCTCAAAAACAACAACACACTTGTAGTTATTATGGCTCTGATGAATCATGTTTTCCACACGTATCAGGATTCTTGTGTGGAATTCCTAATAGAAAACATAATATATTCATACTCTTAAAATTACCATGGAAATAATCTTCATATTATGATGAATACACTGAGAGATAATCATCTTTATGATAAGATCGTCAAATGACACTTTTTGATCGACAAAGTGCACTTCCTAGTTCATATCATATTGGAGTCAGGTGTTTCAATAGTCACAGTAAAAGTGAATTATATAGTTTCTTGGGTGAATACCATGAATTTATTTTATATTTGGAGTTTCTTGGGGATATTTGGGTATTATAGATTCTTCTTTTAGGATTTATCATTCCTTACATCACTTCTTATTAGTATAACGAAGAATGGTGTAAAATTAATATGGTCAGAAGCATTGTGAAGAATCATTTCAGGAGTTGAAGGGAAGATTGAATTCAGTGAAGATCATGATTCTTATAAACATAATAAAGAATTATTCAATCTATTATGATGCATCAGGTATCGGTCTAGGGTTTTTTCTAATGCAGAATAAGTGATTTTTCGTGTATGGGTATCATCAGTTGAGGTCTCATGAGAAGAATTACACAATACATGAAATCAAGATAGATATTTTAGTTCATAATCTATGATATTTGATACATTATCTACAAGGAGAGTTATTTTGGTATTCACTGATCAAAAAAATTTCATGTAAATATTTATGAACTGTTATTAGAATCTAAGGCAATGCATACGGGTTGAATTTCTACAGTCCTTTTATTTCAATCATGCCTATGCACTTGAAAAAATAAATGATGTGGTTGATGCTCTGAGATGGAAGAATTAGAAACAAGTGGTTCAGGAGGCTAGTGATGAATGGAATCTCGTGGACTTGTTTTCATATATACATGATGAGGTTCATAGGGGTCATGGGAATACTATCCTTTGGGGATTAACAAATATCTTTACTCTTCTATAATGAGTGAGAATGAGGAAACTATCTAATATCAAAGGCCCAGTCCTAAGGAAAAGTGTCTCAAATGACAATTCATATTCTGGTTAGACCATGGATGAGTATGATACTTTACACATTCATGGACATGTATGAGTTCCAGCTGACATCCAAGAGTCGATAATGTTGGAATTTTACATCTCAGCATGGGCAGTATATCCCGGTGCCACCAAGATGTATCAATAATTATGTTTCCAATATTGGTGTACTACTATGAAATGTGATATTTAGGACTTTATCACTTCGGTTTCAACCTATCAGTAGGTAAAGGTAGAACATTAATGACTAATGGGGCTTTTATAGCCATTTTCTATACTTGAGTGGAAATATGGTGATGTTTCTATAGATTTAATAATTTGTTTACCTAGATCACCACATGGAAATGATACAATTTACATAGTCGTTGATCATTATATGATTTTCACACATTTCTTAACTATTCAATAATCATTTTTGGTAGATGATATGGGAAGAAGATATGTCCAGGAGGTCATACTTATTCATGGATTTCCTCATTCTATTGTTTCTGACAGAGATACTCTCTTCATGTCTTAGTTTTTTTAGGGGTTTCATAAGGACTTAGGTACACAAGCGCTTCTATGCATGTTCAATCAACCACATACTAATTGAGAGATAGTGCATATGATTTTGTTATTATATGAAACACTATGTACTTGTTTCCTTGATTACAGGGGTACTTGATAGAAACATATACCCCTCATTGAGTTTTCTTTTAACTACATATTTCAGGCTACCATCGAGATGGATTTTTACAAGGCCTTATATGCTAGGCCTTTTCATTCAACTATATGATGGGTAGATGCAAGGGAGGTATCTTTACATGGACCACATCTTGTATTGAAGACTTCAGAGTAGTTCCAATTGACCAGAAAGCGCATGATGATAGCTCAGTCTAGACAAAAGTCTTGTTCCAACAGACAATGAAGAATTTTTGAGTTTGAGGTTATAGATCAAGTTTTCTTGCAAGTCTGACCAATGTTGATCTGTATATTTATTCATTGGTACGGTAAGATTTATCTTCAATTTGTTGGACCCTTTTAGGTTTTAAATCAAATTAGACTAGTGGATTAACAAATATCACTTCCTCAAAAATACTATTCTATGTATGGGGTACTTCACTTATCTTTGTCGGACTAATATTATGTAGACCTATCAAACATTATACAACCTAATGAGGCTGAGTTAGATGTAAAAGATTCCTTCTAGGAGTATCCAGTGTGTATTTTTTATAGGTAATGAAGACACTCTAAGGTAGGTGAGTTCTATTTGTACATGTTCTATTAAACCATATAAAGGTACATGATTATACCAGGGAGCGGGAAGATGAAATAAAATCTCAATAGTCAAGATTATCTTAGATGATATATCTTTACCATCATGAGGACAAATCTTGGATGAGTTTCCTTATGGAGGTGAGGTTGTAACAACCATAATTGTTTCAAAGGTACATCTTGTTTTGTTTTAGCCAAAATATTTTTGTCTCCTAGTAAACGGGTGTTACGGTTTATGGAAGTTTCCGAGAGAATTCGGGGCCTATTTAGAGCCCAATGCTCTAAGAATTGGGTAAAATGGGTAGTTTATAAAGTTATCACATGGTTAGTACTAACCATGGGAGGTAAATAAGTATGTTACTTTTTTATAGGATAAGGAGGCATATTTTTTTGCAACTACACGAGCAGAGGTGCGAACTAGTTCAAAAACTAAAGATATCCTGATAGAGGAATTTCACATGGTTTACACATGGTTAGGGAAACTGTGTTACTTGACCATGTGGGGTCCCTCTTGAGACAGTGAAGGGAGTATATTTTTCTCATAGTTTGGCCATACCATGAAGCCAAACCCGACACCCCTGTTTCTAAGGGTGAAATGACTATTTTACAAATAATGAATATAAAAACTGAAAACCCTTATTCCTTCTCCCTTTTTGAGATGGAAGCCTTGGTTTTAATCTCATGGGTTCATCCTCATCCCAATCTATGCTTTGATGTCATTCACTTATCAAGACTCCAAATGAAGTACCATCGGTTATATGGGAACCCCATTAGTAAGATTTGGGAACATCATTCATCCATTCTTAGTTGATCTTCTCATCTATTTTCCTACTTAAGAGAAATATCAATTGCCCTATTTTCATGTAATTAGACATTAATTAATTTCTATTCCATACTAATTTAAATATTATGTAGATATTGGAAGAGAAGTCATCTATGAACATAATGTATGTGGTTTATAATTCATTCCCAAATTCTTAGTGTATTTCATATCTCTGCCTTTATTCTTCAGGGCGGCCATTACCACACATTTCCATAAAATGTGTTCTGTCATTTTATATCAATTGATTCATGTTATTATAATCCTAATGAACCTAGATAGGTTACTTTTTGATATTAACTTCTTTCATGGAAACACCTCGTGTTGTGCCAAGCGTATTAACCCAATTGTATAATTGTTTATTGGTCTGAATTTTTCCCAAGTGTTTGACTAGAATTTTAAATTGGGATTCCATGCTTAATTAAATAATTTAATTATTTATTGTGGATATTAATGGGTTTTAAAGCCTTTATTTTGAATATATAATTCCATTTTTAAATAATTTTCTTGTTTATATCAAGTGGAATTGTGTTTCAAGGCCACACCTAATGCTATATCGGTATTTATTTTTGTGAATTTTGATACCTTTGGTTACATTGGTCATGATTATTCAAATTATTTAGAGGCGATTCCTTATGATATTATTATTTTCATTTTCATTTTTATTTTTATTACTCCATTGACATTGTTTGTGGAATGATTGATAGGAGACTTATTGAGAATGATGTTTCACTCTCCCTTATATCGGGTGTTGAGCATAAAATCTCTCACCATTATACTATTATCTGGGTGATGGGAATGAAATTTCACGTTCCTCTATATTGAGTGTTGGGAATGACATCTCACCCCACCTATCTCGAGTTCTGATAACGAAGACTCACATTAATTAAGAGATTCATGGAATGTACCCTCTTCAATAGCCTATATATCATTAGACTTGTTATGAATGCATGTGTTACGCCCTAGGACCATCCAGCCCCAAGCATCCAAGTATATTCCTATTTACACTCTCATGTATTTAGTAAATATAGGTGGATACAACATAAAACTATACATATATATACTATATATATAGTTATTGATCAGAATCTTCTATCAGACTATGTCGAAGTAGGTAGAGTCGACCAGGTGTTCTGTTGGAACCTGAGCCAGCTAGTATTTATTTTTTCATCATTGTTTATTATTCTATATATATGCACACTATTTTTTCTATGTAATAATTTTTTATTACTTCTAGAAATTGTTGGTTGTGTCCTACTATGATTTTATCTCACACCCTACTTGGGATGCCCTTAGACCCCAAGTAGGTCACTTTTCTATAGTCATAGATAAGGGAAAAACATTTCTAATAATTATTGATTCATTTTTACTATAGTATGGAGCATGGGAGTAGAGGAATAACAATATTCCTATGATTCAATTAGAGTAGTCTTTTGGCCTATTATAATTTTTTTGAGCATGTTACATATTCTTGTCCCTTATTTCTGTTTTTTATATATCAACATTGTTGGATCGGGTCATACCAAATATACACAAGAGGGGGGTGAATTGTGTCTTTTACAATTTATTCGCATGATAGTGATATTGTCCTTTTATATTTATATCAATGATTTGGAAGTGTAAAATAAATAGCACAGGATGTACGATGTATAGTGGTTCGGGGAACAGAAGGCCCCTAGTGCACTCCACCAACGCTCTACTCCACAAGCTTGGTGATTTTCACTATCTGGTCATCTTATCAATAAACCATTCCACAACTGAGTACAGGCAGTTGACACCTTTACAATCTAAGTCAAAAAAGAGCCTTCTAGTTCAAACATAGAACCTAATACATATTTTAGTATGAGAAGCTGATCACTCAAGATAAAATAGTATTTGATCATTGAAAATACTTTCCCAGTTGTTCTTTACAATTGCAGCAGAATGCAATTGACAGTAGATGGAACATCATCTTCAGAAATAATGATCTTCAAGTAAGAGTCATTCCGAGTCGATCCAGTTGTAATATATATAGAAATATAATTAGAATCTTCATCAGTAGTAGATTCACAATAGATCTTTGATATCGAATGGGTGAATCTTCTGTCGTGTTTCTTCTTCTTCAATAAACAGAGCTTTTTCGCTCTTCATAATCAGAAGATCTATAGATCTTGATTTGTCTCTGTTTATCTCTTATGTATCAACGTTGTCATACAGAAGATCTTGTACATCGTAAGTGTATCTGCTCTTGTGTTCTTGTTCCAAACCATGTACATTGTGTGTTATATTGAATTTTAAAATAGCACAGATATATCGAGCACTTTCTCTACAAAGTCATATCTACAAAAGTCGCCTTCTAACTCGTGATATTCAAACATTTGAATTAACAGAGCAATCGTAACTCCCCTTGAAATTTTCCATGAAAAGATCCTTTAATTTCAATCCTTTGAATCATAAATAAATGGTTGTGAACTCGTCAAATATGAACTTTAAAATCAGATTTTAATTCGGTTTGAAATCAGACTAATAATTCACTTGTAGATCATTGCATAATAATATCATCTTTAATTCTTTGATGCCAAACGTAAGGTTGAACTGTATACCATTCATCTTCTGAACGTAAGGTAGATCACAAACGTAAGGTTGATTTTTCATCCTTTAAACGTAAGGTTGAATACAAATGTAAGGTTGATGATGCATCCTTCAAACATAAGGTTGAATACAAACATAGGGTTGATCATCCATACTTTTCTTTTCAACATTCAAACGAATGATAAATGATCCATACTTTTATATGATTCTGAATGTAAGGTACATGATCCATACTTTTATATGAAACTTAAGGTTTTTCACAAAAGTAAGGTTGATGAACCATATTTTTGAGAAACAAACATAACGTTTAAAACTTATGTACATTTATTCATCCATACTTTTCCAATAACCCAAACGTAGGGTTACTTCCTAACATAGGGTTATTATTCCATAATTTTCTGATAATGTATGGTTGTTTAACCATACTTTTTTGATAACTTGTAAAGTAAACAGTAGGTTCCTTTCTTTACGCTATTCTCCCAAACATAGGATATGCACAGTGTTTCCATAATACTTTGAATTGATTTCTGAACCATTTAACACTTGTTCTACACTATATAAATACTTGAATACTCTTCCAAAAATAAGAATATATAAAATATTTAATTCCTGAAATATACATAATTTAAAATCATTAGAAAACAATTAAGGGTATTTGTGAGAATCAAAATCATCAAAAAGAGATAGAGTATTGTTCTCAACAATCTCCCCATTTTTAATAAAAATATTATGTATTGTTGAAAACAACACTTACTCAAAAATATCCCCTTTTTGATGATCACAAAACCCATAAAATAATAAATGAAATTAACTTCCAAAATTAATTACATATAGTTTAGAATTTTTCTTAGATAAAACAATATTTAATTTTAACAACATTATTTTAAAAAAATTGTATTATCCATAATCATAAAAATAAATTTCACCCCCTTTTTCTAAAGTGAAAAATTAAAATATCTCCCCTTAAAAAAATATTTTCTTCTTTTAGAGTAAAAATATTTAAAGGATTATAAATAAAATTTTAAAAATATATATATATTTATACAAATTTATCCCCTAATAAAAATAGTTTTTTAAAAATATTAAAGTTAAAAAAAATGTCCAATAAATTTAAAATAAATATTTAGAATATTTAAAGTACAATGTGAAATAGTTAAAATAAAATGTTGTGTTTATCCAAATTTCTCCCCCTTTTGTGATATCAAAAAGAATGATAGAATGTGTAATAGAACACATTTTAATGTATCACTAAACTTAAGTAAAAGCTATTATTGACTATTTGTCAATAAGTGAATCTAGATTACTGGAATATCTAAACAAAGACAATAAAACTAATAGAAACTCACAAATATAGAATGAAACAAAATTTCATTGAAAATATGTAACAATTACAATCATGATGAACATAGAAATCAAGGTGTGGTAAGGGTATGAGATAGAGTTTATCTCTTCTGAACTACTGCCTTGATTTCTGTCAACTTCTCCCTCAGCCCTCTCATCATGCCATATACCATCTTGATAATAAGATCTCTAGTCTCCTGAGCATATAAATATATTCTATCAAATTTACTCTAAAAAAACTCATGCAGCCTTTCTTCCTTCTCTATAAACAGAGTCAACTTCTCGGTGAAATGATTCAGCACATTTCTAATAATTGGTTCACTTGAGGTCAACTTGTCAACCAGAAACTTTTGATTATCTAACAACACTAACAAAGGGGAACTATTTCATTGAAGGTCCCGCAATCTATCATTCATACTACTCATTTTTGTTATAATATCCTGAAATTTTCGGATTAAATCAGGTGAAGTACCTGATGTACTGGCCTTACTGGGTCTGAAAAATGCAAATCGTTGCTCCATGAAAGATTTAAACTCCAAAAAATCAGACTTCAGAATCATTTTTTATTTCAACTTTTCTACTTCATTGAGCATCTCTTTCTTAAAATTTTCAACTTCCTATTTTGAAAATGGACTAGCTTTCAGCCTCTAAAATTTCAACTGTTCTTTCTCTAAGGCTATCCTCATAGCAGCATTTTCAGATTCCAAACTTGACATCTTCTTGTATAGCTCTTCTACTTCCTTATTTATTGAATCAGAGGCACCATATGCTTGATTCTCATCCTCAGCTTGTACTTGATGCAACAGCACTATAGGTAATGACTCTACATCAAATTTTTCCTTATCTTCCTCTTGAGAATGTTTTTGTATAGACTTTTCTTCAGAGACTTTCTTAGAATATTTTATAGAAAAATCCTCAATCAGTACCTCTGAATGTACTTCAGAAACATTTTCACCATGAATTTCAAAATTTGATGAAGTTTGCTTCTCAAGAGAATCCTTAGAATCCATATCATTCACTGGGTTGTCTAAAACAATTTCATCTTGAATTATATGAGGACTGTCCACTTCTACTTCACTAGGCACGACCTCCTTTCCTTTTTCAGATTCAGTTTCTACTCCATCCTCTACAACAGTTTCAACATCAGTTGCAACTTCTACCTCATCTGGAGCCTCTTCTCATGCTTCCACTTGAGTCTTAACTTGTACTTGAGGTGTCATCTCAACTTCATCAGCAACTTTTGGTTGTGATTTTTTAACAATAGTTTCCCTCACAAATTTGTAACTCAACAGGTCTCCAAAAGTTAAAGCATGTGAGGATGCAGGCTTCTCAACAGCTCTTGCATCTTTTTTCTTCTGTATCTGAAGTCCGTCCTGACTTCCTTCTTCTTACACATCCTCAATTTCAAATCTAATTCTTCTAGATATAGAGCTCATCCTTGATTCAGTTTGGCCTTCCTTAGACTTAGCCAACTGATCATGAGTACTTTATTTTTCCTCTTCATCAGCTTCAACTGGTAGCAATTTTCTTTGGACCGTGCTCAAAAAATATCCTATTTTTCTTAGGGTCCCATCTCTGAATGTATTGATGTGGAGGAATCTAACTCTAGAATCCACCAGTCTCACCATATCCTTCTGTAATAGTATCTTTGAAATAAATATACCAAATAGATAAAAATTCATTTTGGCTTCTGTTTGACAATAGTAATGTAGGTACCTTACCATGTACCAAGGAAAATTTAACTTGATATCACTCATCAGTAGAAACATAACATACATATCTGAATACAAAATTTTTTCCATTTCTGACATCCTTGGTGCAATCCCAATTTGCACAAATTTTATAAGAATCTTCTGATCATGCTCCAAGTCTTTCACAAGCATTTTTTGGATATTCATTGAACCAAACAAAAACGACATAATATCTTCAGATTTATGTACTGAATCTCCAATATTCTTTAAGTCAAAATGAAAAACACCCTCGTAAAGGCAGTTTAGAATCTGATCTATCTTTACAGAGGAGATAGAAACATCTCTATCTTCTATTTTCATTATCATGGAATCTTCATCTTCCCCCAAACTAAACTGAATATATTTGAAGAAATAATGAATCTAAACCTCATATAAAACTCATTTTTCTCACCATTAAAAGTTTTTTCAAGGTTTTGAAAAGAAAGATCTTGCTTCAGTAATAGGTTCGTCTGATATAACCATTCCAAATCTATGACCTTTCCTTGCAAAATTTTCCTTCCTGTCAAGTGATGCCTCTTGGCAGTGCTGGTCTTAGCCTTATCGATCCTCTTAGTTTTGGAAATTTCTGCGAATATCTCTAAATGTTCAGAGATTAGGGCTTCAAAGGTTCAGATTAGGATTAAAAAAGAGTGATAATTCTTCACAGGTTCGAAAGGGTTTTTGGTAGAAATGAAACAATTCAGAATTCGAAAGGGCTCTGACATCTTTGATTCCCGTGTCATTAATAATCTGTACATAAATTTTAAAAACAAATAAAATTGTATGCACACATATAAAATAAATCTAATAAAAATAAAAATTATTCTGTTTGAAAAATAAATAACTAATTTATTTTAAACAAAAAAAATAGCATAATCAAATGAATAAAATAAAATGTTATTTAAAATTAAATAAACCTAGATCCCCCTTAATAAAATCAAAACATGTAGTGGGAAGTGGTTTAGTAAAAATAACAGCTAATTGAACTTCAGTACTTACAAATTCTAAGAATATATCCTTTTTAAGAACATGGTCTCTTATAAAATGATGTCTGATATCAATATGCTTAGTCCTATAATGATTAATAGGATTTTGTGAAATATTTATATCACTTGTATTATCGCATAAAATAGGTGTATTATTAAAATTTAGTCCAAAGTCTATAAGAGTGTTTTTCATCCACAACACTTATGCATAGCAATAGACAGTAGATGCATATTCTACCTTAGTTGTTGACAGGGAAACTGAATGTTGTTTCTTACTTTACCATGACACAAAGGATTTTCCTAAAAAGTGAAAAGTTCCTGAGGTGTTTTTTCTATCTAATCTACAACTCCCAAATTATAAATCTAAATATAAAATTAAATTAAAATTAGATGTTTTTGGATAGATAATAGATTGAAAAAAATTTCCTTTTAAATATCTAAAAATTCTTTTAACAACAGTTAAATGGGATTATTTAGGATTTGATTGAAATCTTACACAAATACATACTGAGTACATTATATCTGTCCTACTAGCAGTAAGATATAATAAAATACCAATCATACCTATATATAACTTGTTGTCAACTGATTTCCCAGTTTCATCCAAATCAAGTTTTATATTAGTACACATAGGAGTTTTATATGTCTTGTTGTCTTCAAGTCCAAATTTCTTTAGTAAATAAGTAACGTATTTGATTTGATTTAAAACATTTCCAAAATCTTTTTGATAAATTTGAAGTACTAAAAAGAAATTTAATTCTCCCATAATTCTCATTTCAAATTATTTTTTCATTAGATTAGAAAACTCCTGACAAAGAGATTTATTAGTTGATCCAAAAATTACATCATCAAAAAAAATTTGAACCAATAAAATATTAGAGTTTACAGTTTTCTTAAATAGTTGGATCTGTCATCCCAACAATAAAATCATTTTTCAAAATAAAAAATCTTAATCATTCAT
The DNA here is from genome assembly GCA_963277665.1 of Viscum album. NCBI lineage: Eukaryota > Viridiplantae > Streptophyta > Magnoliopsida > Santalales > Viscaceae > Viscum > Viscum album. The sequence goes on along the minus strand of OY728145.1, from coordinate 24,844,207 downwards.
ACCAAGATATAGGTGCTTGTTTAAACCATAAAGAGATTTAGTGAGTTTAAAAAAAAATCTGGTTTTTGTGAATTTTTAAAACCAGGAGGTTGCTCAACATAAACTTCCTCTATTAAATAACCATTTAAAAAGGTAGACTTAACATCCATCTAAAATAATTTAAAATTTATATGAGATGCATATTCTAAGAGGATTACAATGGCTTATAATCTAGCTACAGGTTCAAAGGTCTCATCATAATCTATACATTCTTCCTGATTATATCCTTTAGCTACTAGTCTGTCATTATTCCTAGTTATTATTCCTTGATCATATTGTTTATTTATAAAGACCCATTTTGTTCCTATAACTGGATAGTTATGAGGTCTTTCAACTAAGTTCAAAAATTCATTTCTTTTGAACTAGTTTAGTTCTTTTTGCATGGCTATCATCCAACTTTCATCAACTAAGGATTATTCTATAGACTTGAGTTCTAATTAGGATAGAAAGGTAGAAAACTCAACAAGATTTCATATATTACTTATAGTTTTTATTTCTGTTTCTAACTCTCCTATTATTATTTCTAAAGGATGATTCTTTAGGATTCTTGATTGTCTAGGTAGTACACTTATAGGTTCTTCAGTATCATGTTCTTCTCGACTGGACTGAATTTCACTTATATCTTTTTCAAAATCATCTTTCAGGTTCTCAAGTCTCGTGTTATCATTAGAATCAAATTCATCTATTTGATATGTCCTTTTCTCAAAGGGATCAGATTCATCAAATTTCACATGAGCCAATTCTTCAACAATCCTTGACTTTTTATTAAAAACTTTATAAGATTTGAAATTAGCAGAATATCCTAAGAAAATGCCTTTATTAGATTTTGGATCAAACTTACCAAGATTGTCTTTGGTGTTTAAGGTGAAAACCTTTCATCCAAAAACTTTAAAGTAATTTACTTTAGGCTTTCTATTATTCCATATTTCATAGGGTGTCTTTTTGAAAATAGGTCTAATTAAAACTCTATTCATTATATATCATGTTGTACTTAAAGATTCTTCCCAAAAATGGGTAGGAAGACTGTATGAATTAGGCATAGTCCTAGCCATTTCTTGAATAGTTCTATTTCATCTTTCAACAATTACATTTTGTTGAGGTGTTCTTGGTGCATAGAAGGTGTGTTTAATACCCATATTTGAGAAAAAGGAATTGAATTCCAGATTCTCAAATTCTCCACCATAACCACTTCTTAATAAAATTATTTAAAAACCTTTTTAATTTTGGACAGTTTTGAAACAACTTTCAAATAATTTAAAAGCTTCATTTTTAAATTTTAAAAAGAAAATCCATGTAAATCTTGAATAGTCATCAACTAAAATATAAACATATAATTTACTATCCAAGATTGATACCCTTGAGGTTCCAAACAGATCCATATAGATAAGTTCTAAATGTTTAAATGTAGCAATTTTGTTAACTGATTTGAAGGATGATTTGTGCTACATGTCAAGTTGACATGCATCACAAAATCTATCACTTTCAAACTTGAGACTAGGAAAATCAAAAACTAGCTGTTTCTTAGATAACTTATTTAAAACATATATATTTCAATGTCCTGGTCTTTTATGCCACATCCAGGATTCATTTATCTTAGTAGTTAAGTAGTTTAATTTTTGTTTACACAAGGAATTTAAATCTAGGGTGTACGCATTATTAGTTCTAGGTGCTCTAAATTTATGCAATTTATTTTTGAAAACAAAATAGTAATTGTTAGAAAAATCAATAGCATAACCATCATCACATATTTGAGATATACTTATCAGGTTGTTTTTCAATCCTTGTACATAGAGTACTTTATTGATTGAGACATCTTCTGTATCTCCAACTATTCCAATGCCAATTATCTTGCCTTTGGAATTGTCACCAAATGTGACTAGACCACCATCCTTTTGAGTTAGAGTTCTGAAATTTGATGAATTTCTACTCATATTCCTGGTGCAGCCACTGTCCATATACCATATGGTCTTTTTTCTCCTGTGACCTGCTTCCTGCAAAGGCATTTAAACAGATTGTTTTGGTACCCATATTCTATTGGGTCCAGTTGTATTAGCCAGCAAAGATCTAGAAATCCATACTTGCTTTGTTTTTCTAAAATCAACAAAATCATATGAATTTTTTGAGACAAAGGCTTTCTTTATTCCACTTATCTAGGGTTTCCTTAAGTAACAGTTCTTAGAAAGATGTCCTTTTTCACCATAATAGTTACAGATTACCTTTCTAGTACTTGGCACAAAGTAATTTTTGTACAGTTTAGGCTTTTCACCTTTACTGCCTATTCCATATCTTCCCTTTTTAATCAAATTCTTTCCAAGAATTTCATTTAGTGTATTTTCATCTTTTGTAAAAATAAGATCTTTACTTTTATATGTTTCTACTTCAGTTTTTAGTGTTTTTATTTTAGTTTCATGGTCTGTATTGTTTTTATTTATCAAGTTATATTTTTCCAGTAATTCCTGATGTTTTTTTAGCAGAGTATCTCTTTCTCCTAAAATAGAATTATGAATATTCTTTAAAGACTTGTGTTTCTTAAATATAGAATCATATTTATTTTCAATCATATTGTAGAAATTTGTATGTTTATCTTTGTATAGCTTGATTCAGAATTAGAGTTAGTAGAGTAATAAGATTGTACCTCATCAGTTTCTACCATAAAGCACATATGTGCTTTTAAATTAGATTTCTCTTTTTCTGAATCAAACTTTGATGGGCTATTGGAGTATTCAGATACACTCCATGTAGCTTTCACTACTTTCTTTTCCTTTTTCTCATAATCATTCCTTTTGAAGAACTTCTTCTTTTTGTCTTCCTTTAATTGAGGACAGGTAGGTCTAATGTGACCCATCTTCTTGTACTCATAGTATCTAACTTATTTTTCATCCTTTTTGAAAGTTTTTCTGAAACCTTTCTTCTTTATGTAGAATTTACTAAACTTTTTGGCTAGTTGAGCCAGTTCTAAATCATAATTTGATGGATAGGAGCTTTCTGATTTCACCTTTAGTTCCTTTTTCTTTATCTTTCTACTTTTAATTTGTGATGACACTTTTAAGGCAGTGTCATCTTTCTTGATAAAAACCTCATGCTAATTTGCTTCATCTTGCATCTCACTTCATATATCATAAGTGTTTCAATAAAATCTCTCAGGGTTTAGTCTTTGACAAGTGTTGATTGTCTGATTGTAGCAGAGATTCCATTCCATTTAGTAGGAAGTACTCTCAGTACTTTTAAATCTCGATCTGCTTGTTTGATTGGTTATCCCAAAGTAGTTATATTGTTGATAATTTATTTCAATCTTCCATTAATTTGAGTAATTATTTCACCTTCAAACATTCTTAATGTATCAAATTTAATCTTAGCAGTAGCATATCTCATTTTTCTGACATTGTCAATTCCTTCATAAGCAACAGTAATAGTTTTCCACATCTCATATGATGTTAGGCATTGAGATACTCTGTTGAATTCATCAGGTCCTAGACCACATGTAATTGCATTCATTGCCTTTGAATTCATGTCATACTCAGCTTCTATAGTTGTACTCCATGTTTTAGGTTTCTCTAGTATATCATATAGAGTCAGAATCTTAGAATATACTCTATATCCAAGGTTTTCCAGATAAATTATCATTCTAGACTTCCAGCAACCATAATTTTCTCCATTGAAGTATGGTGCTCTGGCTATAAACATTCCCTCTCTTTTATCAGTCATCTTACTCTGTGTATAATCCTTAATCAGTTTTATCTTGTTAAGACTTTATCAAAAAGATCCTCCTCTGATACCAATTGTTGGATCAGGTCATACCAAATATACACAATAGGGGGGTGAATTGTGTCTTTTAAAATTTATTTTCATAATCATGATCTTGTCCTTTTATCTTTATATCTAATATTTGGAAGTGGAAAATAAATAACATAATATGCACGATGTATAGTGGTTCGGGGAATAGAAGGCCCCTAGTCTACTCCACCAATGCTCTACTCTATGAGCTTGGTGATTTTCACTATTTAGTCCTCTTATCAACAGACTGTTCCATAACTGAGTACAGGCAATTGACAACTTTACTATATAAGGAAAAACAAAGACTTCTAGTTCAAATGAAGAACCTAATACATAGCTTAGTATGAGAAGCTGATCACTCAAGATAAAAGAGTAATTGATCATTGAAAATACTTTCCTAGTTGTTCTTCACAATTTCAACAGAATGCAATTGACAGTAGATGGATTGTCATCTTCAGAAATAATGATCTTCAAGTAAGATTCATTCTGAGTTGATCCAGTTGCAGTAGATATAGAAATATAATTATCAACTTTAGTAGTATTAGATTCAAAATAGATCATTGATGTCAAATGGGTGAATCGTCTGTCGTGTTTCTTCTTCTTCAATAAACAGAGATTTTTCACCCTTCGTAATTAGCAGATCTATAGATCTTCATTTTTCTCTATTTATATCTTATGTATCAACATTGTCATGTAGAAGATATTGTATATCATAAGTGTATATACTCTCATGTTCTTATTCCAGACCTTGTACATTGTGTGTTATATTGAATTTCAAAATAGTACAGATATATTGAGCACTTTCTCTACAAAGTTAGATCCACAAAAGTTGCCTTCTGACTCTTGATATTCAAACATTTGAATTAACAGATCAGTCATAACTCCCATTGAATTTCTCCATGAAAATATCCTTTAATTTTGATCCTTTGAATCATAAATAAGTGGTTGTGAACTCATCAAAGACGAGCTTTAAAATTAGATTCTAATCTGGTTTGAAATCAGCCTAATAATTCGCTTGTAGATCGTTGAATAATAATATCATCTATAATTCTTTGATTCCAAACGTAAGGTTGAAATGTATAGCATGAATCTTCTGAACGTAAGGTAGATCACAAATGTAAGTTTGATGTTGTATCCTTCAAATGTAAGGTTGAATAAAAATGTAATGTTGATGACACATCCTTCAAATGTAAGATTGAATACAAACATAGGTTTGATCATCCATACTTATCTTTTGAACATTCAAATGAATGATAAATGATCCATACTTTTATAAGCTTCCAAACATAAGGTACATGATCCATACTTTTATAAGCTTCCAAACATAAGGTGTATGATCCATAATTTTATATGAAACATATGGTTGTTTACAAAAGTAAGGTTGATGAACCATACTTTTGAGAAACAAACGTAACATTTAAAACTTACATACGATTATTCTTCCATACTTTTCCAATAACCCAAATGTAGGATTCCTTCCTAATGTAGGTTTCTTATTCCATACTTTTCTGATAACGTATGGTTGTTTAACCATAATTTTTTGATTACTTTTAAAGTAAACAGTGGGTTCTTTTCTTTATGCTATGCTCCCAAATGTAGGATATGAACAGTGTTTCTAGAATACTTTGAATTTATTTCTGAAATCTTTAACACTTGTTCCACACTGTATAAATACTTGAATACTCTTCTAAAAAAATAATATATAAAATACTTAATTACAGAAATATACTTAAATTAAAATCATTAGAAAACAATTAAAGGTATTTGTGAGCATCAAAAACATCATAAAGAGATAGAGTATTGTTCTCAACAATCTACCCCTTTTTAATAAAAATATTATGTATTGTTGAAAACAAAAATTTCTCAAACATGACATGTCATCATTGCATATGACTTAACCAAATGTATTTTTATATTATTATTATTACTATTTCTCATTTACACATATGAAATTGATTATTATATCTATTGTATTCTGCATCCACTATTGTGGGTTATTGGTCCAATTGTAATAGTTTTTGTTTAAATTATTCATCCACTATTTTTATCAGTTTTGTTTGATGTTCCACTATGATATTAATATATAGTCCCCCCATAATACCACCTTTACACATTTGATTCTAGTCAGTAGGCTCTAGTTTATGGGGAGGCATGCTTGAGCCCAGGTGACCCATCAGCTCACAAAACTAGTTAAGAAGATCTCGGGTTGGGATGTTACACTCTCTCTTGAATTTTAGTGAGACATTTATTCTAAAACCTTGAACACCTTTGTTCAATCTCTATATTTTTTGAATTTATGGATGCAACTTATTTAGATAGATTCAAACACATTTATACTCTTCGGTCCAAGAATTTCTCCATTATTTCACTTTCAACTTCACGTTAGGTGATCTCAGACATAAGGTTTCTAAATAGACCACATATGAAATAGATTTCCTCTTTAGGATAGTTAACTAGGACATCTATTAAAATATAAATTCCATTCATCTTATGAATTCAATTAATAATGACCCTACCAACTTGTTCTTGAATATTTTATAGGATATTTTTTAGAAGAATTTTTTTTTAATATTTTTTTAGTAGATATGATGAGCTAGATGATGTAGAACTCCATTTCCTTGGTAGTGTGTTCAACAACCAGATATTCTTCTTTTATAACTAATGTTTCATTATTAGGTTTACTAAATATGGAAATAGAATTTTATTTCCTATAACATAATAGGGATGGATTCTTATAATAAGTTACTTTAAGATAAATATTATAAGAAAAATATTCTAGGATGAAAACAACTTTGATTACCTTAAACTAGTAAAAATCCATTGGCCTCCTCATTCATATATGAGGCCTTTCTCAACTTCTTATAATCCATTTTATTCATTTTTTTTTATTGTTTCAGTAGAAATATTTTCCATATTTTATTTGGAATAAAATTAAAAGGATTTCTAAAGTTCCCAATTCATCAATAATTTTAATAGAGAATCTTTTTTCTTAAAAAACATCAAAAATTATAATTTAATAAATTTTCTGTTTTCTTTTATACTAATATTTTGGATCACATAAGGACATTTCCAACACCTGGGGTTAATCAGTGTTGGTAATTTTTCATAAAATTAAAACATTTATCCCTTATCACCTAATTATATTATTATTTAATGGACCATACTCTCTATTTCGTGTTATCTCATCATTAGATGGTATAAAAACATGGTTATAAGGTAATAATACAAAAGACACAAAATTTTGTTAATGAGGGTTTTCTCCTTTGTATGAGGACTACATCCCCAATGACACATGGTTCTTATGAAACATATGAAACATCGATCTAATTATAAAAAGAAGCATGGAAAAGGGTATGGCCTTCAAGATATTATTATAGAACTAACTAGATAAAAATTAATCACCAAAATTTTATATTTTGTACAATATAATGGTATTGAACATCCTCAATGTAAGATCACATATCTATGCTCAAGTCACTATAATAATATTTATATTGACTTAATTCCTCCTTTACAGAAATCAAGTGGGTTATCTCATGATCCCACAAGAATTTAATGAAAATTACTATGGGTTAGATCGATTACAATCTCATCTTCGAATATAATGTACAAAAGTCCAGATGAACTTGATATTATTCATTCTTATATGATAGATGATAATTATATGGTGGATCTATAATCTTCCTATCTTGAATAGAATCAATAGAATTATAGTAAATCTACTATTCCCTTCTCATACTTCTTCTATAGTGAACAAATAATAACATAGTTTCTCTCTTCCTTCCTTAGATACTTCAACTCATCAACAACCACAATATCAATTCAACCTTATGTTTTTTAACATTACAGGATATAAAACATTGTTATAGTATCGAATTACCCTTCATTTTATTTTGACTTACATAATATATGTTATATATAGAAATTCAAGAATATACAATTTTTTTCTTCTTCTTCAAGTATATATTCATGGAACAATGTGATTATTACATTTTGAAATTTCATAATCCCCAAAATTCAACATCATGAAGTATTACTAATTAAATATATTTATTATTAGTTATTATATAATACTAGACCACATTTAATCCCTCGTGATAATTTAAAAAAGAAAAATTATTCTTTTTAATTTAAATTTTCTATAAAATCTGCAAATTTAAATTCATTTGAATAATATCCTTGTATGAATAGAAATATGGAATTTACTTATATGATTTGAAACTAATCACATTACAACAACTTGATAATGACCCATTTAAAAAATCATGAAACTTGATCTATGAAGATTAGGGACTTTTTATCTTCTACTTTCATTCTCTCTTCATTTAAATTCATTCTAGATATTAATATCTTCATAAGTTTTTTCCAATGTATAATATCATTTGTAGGAAAATGTTATATGAAGGTCTTAAATAACTTTTTAGATAAATTTATCATATAAGAAGTAAAATATCTTACAATAATTTAAGAAATCATATTCATTTCTCAAACACAGAACAAACTCCATAAAGTTTTATACACCAATTCAAAAGTCTTATAACATCATCTAAAAATTTGTATGAAAGCTTCAAAAAGTTTGATTGTTCCTTCTATTTTAATACATGGTAATCCATTTCTCATTTCCCTACCACAACTCAAAGTTATAAAAACTAGAAAAATCATATGTGGTACTGAATGCATACATCTCCTAAAATTCTTAGACACACACATAAAGTCATAAAATATCATCCCCCAAAGTTATAAGTTCATGTAAAATTCCATAAAACAATTAAAATAGTCTCATACTTCTCAAACACTAAAATAATATTCAAAAATTATTGTATATGGTTTTTCTACACCCATCAATACATGAATTTGATTCAAATGAAGAAAAAAACACCAATCATCATAAATAAATGTTTCCTTATGGAATCTATTAATTATTGCACTTCATGTAGCAACACAACATCTGATTCTCCATGTCAACATATCTATGAAGTATTAATAGGTCTTTATTGGAAGAAAATTCATCATCATTATCATTTTTCATAATCAATGGAATCATATCTCTACAAATCATTAAATATGATTTAATATATTATACATATAAACTCCTATAATATTCCTTATTATTGACATATGAATAATGGATGTAAAGACTGATACCTAGAATCATATTTTCCATCATGTGAAAAGATTTCCTTCAATATCATAGAATCAATTTTTTCCTTTTTGAATTATTTTCAACATAATGTGGTGGAATCTTACATAACTACCAAGATTCAAGTAAAACCAATAAACCTCAAAAAATATTCAAAATTCATTACACAACATAATACCTCAGTTTAAAACTCCAAAGTACATCCAAGAAATTAATCATCAATATATTCCGATGAGGAAAATCTTCAACTATGATGAAAAAATAAAATATAAAGTGGTTTCAATAGTACTCAACTTTTTTACTTTGATAATCTCAAAATATGATCACTTATCAACATCTGCTTCAACCCCTTAAATTATCTCTAGCAGCACTGGGACAGTATGATGGGTTGTCCCATTTAGGTATTTTATGTCTTGAGAGCCGAAATCCTATAGAATTCAACCATATATCTCAAGTACTGTAATTCTATAAAAAGTAATATATGCACCTCACACATAGTCATGGGAGGCACCCAACTAAGAACTACATCATCCTTTTCTAGAAACTTAGCTATTATACACTTTAAGATAACATTCCCCATGAAGTATACCTCTCAAATTTAAAATTTACACTTCATTAGAATATACTAAAGGTGGTTCTCTAAATGAAATTCTAAGAGAATATTCATATTAGAAGAATTATCATCCTCTATTATTAAATATAAAAGGATTTAATCAATGATTAAAACTAAAAATAAATCTAAGAAATATTAAAAGACATGGTCCCTATATCTTATAAACACATTAGGTGTCTTCATCACACTAATGGTAATTACTATAAACACTTCATCTGTATAGTGATATCTAAAGGATATCATTAAGATATACTCTTATCAAACACAGAGTTAGTGATAACTAGATCTAAGATAGATCATATAGGATCAAATCCATCCTTTCATCTAGTCAATGAGATTAGAAATCCTCAATAGTGGGTACTTATTCTTGACTATCACCTAATTAAAGTGATGATAATCAAAACAATGAATCAATATTTTATCTTCCTTCATGGATAACAATGATACAGATTCCATAGGGGGAACACTAGGTATAATGAAACATTTCTCTATTATGTCCTCAAGCTAAATTTTCATATCATTATGTTCAGTCAGTTCCATTTGATAAGCTAAAAATTTATCAAAGTTGTTTTGGGATGTATATAAACATGGAATTTGGTACAAAAATAATTTTGGAATCCTCGAACACCCTTGAAAATTATTTCTATACACATATCTATGAGTATAGGAAGATACTGATTAAAATAAACTATCAGGATAAAATCCAATTTCCCCAATTTATAGGTGGTCATATTCATCCTATCATGCATAGTTCCAAGTCTCCTCAACTAAATATCTAACTTTCCCATAAAGGTAAACCTAAATCCATCATCGTGATACCACATCATTCTCTAATGGTAATACTCTATTTTTTCAAAGACTGTGGATCGTGAACATGGTAGTTGTTATAGGTATTCCATGACTAATAACTCTACTCTTAGGTGAACACCGCCATCTCTTTCTACCATCTTCTCTTCTTCTAAAAATATATTGATTACATAGAATATATCCAGAACCTTGTGTTGGTAGGGATGTAGATAGGTAAAAATCTAGCTCAGATATCTCAAATAATGCCACACTTAAATTTTTTTATTTGAAGGAACTCATCATGGTTCATATAGAGATAGTAAATCACGATGTAATAGAACCTTGAAAAAACTCTAAGGTAGATATTCCCTCTTGATATAAATCCAAAAAAACTTTTTAACTCATACAACACTCAATATTACTAGGTAACAATCATCATAAATGATGTTTTAAAACTCTTTACACATAACATTTTACTCATAATGGTTTTTTATAGTGGTGATCCACCATGGAATCTATGTTTTATGGAGAAGGATGGATTCTAGCACCACCATCAATTCGGTAGGTGTCTAGACTAATAAAAACACCAATGTAACTTCCTTAATAACATTCATATATATATTGAGAGGTTGTATAAACCTATAACATGGGGAGTATCTACCACTGATGAGTCTGAAGAATAGTCAACCTACACACATCCTCAATATTCCATAAATGAATTTTCCACTACCCAAAATGTAAAATAACATATTCCTAAACAGCACTTGGTGGGTCTCATCATTGTACTACAGGTGGATGAACTTATCCTTACTCTCTCCATGAAGCCATATCATTATCTAGTCCTCTGATAGAATCATAATTTTATAATTGGTTAATGATATTGTTCTAATTCACCACCACATGAATGTTACATCATTTCCTAAAAAAACAGGTTGGATGCCTATGCATTGGAATCATATATTTGAAAAACAAACCATATTTATTCAGGATTATATGGTGAACATACTCAAGAAGGACACAAATATTAATGAACTAATTCTATATGATGCATTTTTCAATTATATTTTCCCCACAACCAGTTTCTTAGATTTTTGACTTGGTAGGAATGTTAATAAAGTCCCAGTGAATTCAAACAATATCCACTGCTCAAAGACTAGGTTCCTTATACTGAAAAAAACTCAATACCCCTTGAAAACATTTCCTATGTTCTAAAATAAATTTTACAAGGATCCTAAATCCAAATTAAATCTCTAAGATATATTGGATTTGATACCACTCTGACATGACCAAGCCCACCATGACCCATCCCAAGATCGTAAGAATTTTAGTGTGCCACCCAAAGACTTTGTCTAATAAACTTATGTCTAGTGACTAGTATCTAGAAGTAAAATACTAAACAATCAAAGGACATATCCTAATGGACCTATAACAAACCAAAAATCAATATATGGGACATAAAATTGAATATTATACAATAACCTGGACTATAATATATGAAATAAAATAATCCCATACTATTCATCCATGAAGTATAAAAAAAGTTAATTCCATTGAATAAAAGGGGGGAAAGGCCCAATTATCTAGTGTAAACCAAACTAATGAAACTGGAAGAGAAATAATGACTCCTTAACATAATTATCCTACTAAAAAACCCTCTTCTATCTTTCACCTCTAGGTACCACAGTGCTCCTACTCTATTGATACCATATCCTCCAAATTCAGGGTTGAATTGTATATTGTATGCATCATACAAGAAATTTTATTATGAAACACACATTCATGGGTGAGTATATACATTATAATTTATATTTATCTAAAACCAAAATGGATAATTATGATTAATAGTTATCTCAAAATATGATATATAAGAAGAAACCCTCAAATATTCTTTTAAAGGTAGAGAAAAAAACATAGAATAAATACTCATTGTATATATCCCAAAAATATAAGATTTAGTTACAACATGATACCCATGAATTAAAATTAACTGGTCTTTCAGCCCTAATCTCTTCTTAGAATCTATAGTATATGACTCATGCCTCATTGAGTAAATCCCATCAGAAGATAGAGCACCTGATGCTATGCATAGAGAATAAATTCCCCACATGAGTAAGGGAGTTCATACCTTTATTATTCATGGGGTTACCAACTCTTTTTTATTTATAAAGGATTTTTTATCCCATTACTAATCTAAAGTATCCATGGATCATCCAATTAGGGGTGTACCGAACTCATGTAAGAATGTCATGGACATGTACCCCATCATAAGCACGATGACACAGGAGTTCCTAACCCCTCTTTCACTTCGGCCTCTAAGCCACATCCCAGTCCTCGTCCAAACATAGATAAGGAAACCAATATTAATGAAACACCAAGTTTCTCACCTCTAATACTGAAGAGGGATATAAAATTCCATTATTTTAATAAAAATTCTCATGATAGATTACTTATGTTCCCAAATATGGGTCTCATGAATGAAGATATGAAAGTCACTATGGATACAGAACTACGTGTAATATAATTGTTGGATACATGATATGTATCCTCTTAGGATAAACTTTTTTATGTACTTAAGTCCACATTTTGTGTTGGGTTCGACCAATATAGTGTGTATGTTAACGTACATGGTGTGTGGGAGCTGTGAGGGTACTTGACTTATACTTCGGCACTCCAAGAAATGTATGCGATATGGTACACATTATGTCTCAAGAAGGTTACATAGAATGTATAAAAAAATAGATAACATGATTTCTACTGATGTTAGGATAAGTTATGCACAGTCCATGATACATAGTGTGTGTTCCTGGATACATACTATGTGTTTTGATATAAAAATATAGGAATGTACCTCTTAAACATCCTAGGTCGTGTGACCTAAAACCACATGACATGTAATTATAAATTACACCTTGTATGATAATTAAATTAAACATAAAAACCTTTCCACCATTGTAATGGATAAAAAAACATGTGTTTCATGAATTGCACATCATGTGATCACAAAAATAAATTCTATAAACTCAATCTACTAAAAACATGCACCACCAACACCGATATTAGCTATAACTATGTATGAATCAAATGCAAGGGATTCATACTTTGCTTCTATATCTCCATTTATGACTTCCTAGTCATACATATCTAAAAAACCTACCTTGAATGGATTCACTCACAATAATGATTCCCCACACATTGATATCATTTGGTTCTTTCATTTTTATTCATCAAGAAGATATTTTGTTACTCTTGAAAAACATGAAACACGCTGATCTCCGCTGACATTCCAAAAATAGAGATTTACGTATCTATAAACCACTTGTTAATATATATAGTACAATTTTATCAAACTAAATGCCATGATGAAGGCTGGAGGTGAATAAGTTAATAAATGTGGTAAGAATGGTAAGGAAACCCCATATATAGTAAATATTAGTGGATGATGTGAAGGTTTGGTCATCAACCTAAGGCACAGATTTTCCAATTATGGTGATTTGAAGGCAGAATCAAATGATCGTGAAAATTTTGAATGAATTAGAATTAAAAATAAAATAAAATTTTAAAATCCATGATTATTAAATTAAAATATTAAAGTGGAATAATAATCACATAAATTAGGGAGAAACACAAATAAAATATCCTAACATAAATTGGTATTTATGATCAGTGATTTCCACAGCTGCATTAGGATCCATTGGTGTTCCTTCAACAAATAACATGTTCATCATCACTAGAATTATTTGGTACTCCCAAACCCCTTGTCTCACTCTAATTAAAATTTTTATTAAGAATATATCTAAATCCTCAATTGGAGAGGAAAATGTGAATAAATATGGGGTTAGAATATCATATATATAAATTTATTGAATAAACATTTTTATTAAATATAATACCTATGATCGAACTAACTCTTGTTTTGGGATGTGAACTATATTTTTACCAACATTTAAGATAAACCTCATATTTGATACACTATTAAGAGGTCGAATTTCCTATATGAGGTGTTTATTATGAGGAAATAACATTTTATTATGGTCACATGCACACATACTAAAAATAATATGTTGTATTTAATATATTTTTTAGAATTTATGATTCTAATTTAATACAAATTTCTAAACATACCATATATTAAATATTATTTAAAATATTCTAAAAGTTTAGACCCTAAAAATATAGGCCCCTGTGAAATAAATATAAATAAAAGCATTATAATTATGGGGTAACTCATAGAACCCTACCATTTTTGAAAATTGTTCTATAAACAAAATATTTAAATGATAAGCTGATATTAAAAATTGGTTTTATACATGTTCAAGTGATTTGAGATCAATATACCTCTACGTGAGTTAATTAAATAAATTTTTAAAGTTTTCCAAATTCATAAAATAATAGAATAAGGGAAACATGAAATGTGTGGATTAATATTGGGAGGAATGTAAAAATTATAATCATTCATACATGAGAAATGATTATGAATCGAAAGGACTCCTGAATGTTTCCTATACCATATAATATATAAAATTAACATTTCATTGATTCCTTAAATGACTTGGGTTTAATCATTTATATAATTCTTATCTCTTTTGTATCTTCTTTGTAAAATAATTAATTTTTTTAAGGATGATAGTTCAATTAGAAAATATGCATACAATATATCTGACAAGATTCCTTGAGTTTGTTCATGTTTTGGAAGGTGATATGATATTTACATGAAATTTTTAATCCTTAACATGGAGGATGAATGAATAAATTATCATTTTTAAATTATTTTTAGTAGGCCCTTTCCTAAAAACTACTTAAATGACTATAAATATTCATGTGATTACTCCTTGTATAGATCTTGGAGAATAATTTTTTGGATTCAATATTTCAGAATCAATGAACTATTAACGATAAAAATAATATGTATTCATTATTTTTATTTCTTAAAATTCATTTGACATTTCTTCTATTTTGGATTTTCAAACTTTTTCAAATTATTATTTTTCCATTCTTAGGTACATTATGAGTATTGGGATTTTTTCTATGTGTCAAACTATTTTCATATATATATTTCATGATTGGAACACTTTTGGCTCCAAAAGTGTTATGGATTAATTCTATTTTTTTTTGTACAATTTTTTTTATA
Organism: Viscum album; assembly: GCA_963277665.1. Taxonomy (NCBI): domain Eukaryota; kingdom Viridiplantae; phylum Streptophyta; class Magnoliopsida; order Santalales; family Viscaceae; genus Viscum; species Viscum album. The sequence goes on along the minus strand of OY728145.1, from coordinate 24,828,727 downwards.
TATGACATGAATATTGATTATAATAATGGATTTAGTTCATTATTGCCTAATTTTTATAATGTACATTATGATATTGACATTCATAAAACATATTAGTGAAAAAGTATGTTTCCTTCTATAAATAACTCAACTATATTATAACTTAATCTTGTTCCAAAACTTTTAAAATATGCACACTTGGTGGGTGATAATTTTTTAATTATTATAACCAAAAAACATCCCTAAACAAGTGAGTTAACTTTTTAATATTCTATGAGAGTACAACAAGTCGATTAGGTGAAACCTATAATACAAACAAAACATTAGTCACCTCATCTAAATGCACACAATTATTCAAGAAGATAAGTATAAATCAAATAAGAAATCATAAGCATTACATAACCTTTCACTATAACATTTATTTGAGAAAGTTATGGAGACATTTATAAAGTATTATATAATTTAACACATATATTATTCTCAGTTTTTTATCTTTATTCTATTAAATCAAAGAAAAATAGTTTAACGACTATAAAAAATGATAGGGAGTGATTAATTTTGGTGAGGGTATAAAAAATTTAGGGATTTTGTATTTACTATAATATAATAAATTAAATCACTCATAAGAAACATTTTCCTATTTCATTAAATGTACAGATTCTTGAGAGCCATGAATTCTAGAAACATTATAATATAATGGATAACATAGCTTTTTATTTTTAGGTTCATATTAGTTTAATGGGTAAATAAAATAAAACATTCACTTTATCAATTTGTATATTAACTTACTAAATGATTCCACATGAATTTTTCAATAAACTATATACCTTTAAAATATATATTGTATCATTTTCTAATTTCATTTAAAATTTTATAGAAGAATTTATGAATGGATTCAATTTTTGTGACTCCACATTTGATTAATTTCTCTCCATTATGGAACTAGTGTTGCACACATATATATAGAAACATTTTATATTAAAATATAAAAAGATAATTTCTTAAAAAAAATTGAAATTACATCGGGAATGTAGTGTGAAATAATGGTATAGATGTTGATAGATTGATGGTATAATTTTTTCATCCAATCCACATCCTACATGTGTTCATTATTTCCTATCATTCCATGTACATATTTTTTATTAAAAAAATTCATATATTTAATTTAAATCAAGATTCTATTATATTTATTATTTCAGAAAAACTATGAATTTCTGTTTAATGAATCTCATAATAAATCCTTGAATGAGATAAAAAGAAGTCAATATAATTCTCTAATCACAAAAATAACATAGTGGGATCCCTCATTCAAGCTTATGTGTTATGATTCAAACATTATTTTTGGGTTAGTGTGGGAAAAATAAGTATTGGGAAGTATACACATTATTTTTAAATCATTATTGACCCTATATTTTTCTCAAATTAATTACATTGACAAAAATTAGTTTCTTTCTATTATACTAGAACTAGATAATTCCCATTATTTTTTATTTTTATTTAAACTAATTATTTTCTTTGGTCATATAAATTTTATGTAACACTTGTATATGATAGAAAAACAATAGGATTGTATATAGGATGTTTCTTCTTTATTAGGTATAACATTTGAGTTCAAAAAAATGAACAGAACAAATAACATTGTAGTGGATCATATGAGTAGTATTTCATACAAATAATAGGCATATAACTTGGGAATATTACCTATGTGAGTCATATTTCTTGATTATTGGATCTATTAAATCATTGGTACACATCCTTAGTATACCAATTTTAAAAAAAACTTTTCTTCTATAAAATTCCTATACATATTAAGAGTAACTAGGTGAAAATTAACATTATGAATGACTCTAAACATTTTTACTAGGACAGTCCATGAAATTTTGGAATATACAGTGACTAATAAATTATGTGATTAATATATTACTAAGGATTTTAGTATGATTTTATTTTATTCCATACACATTCAAGTGGTAGAAACATCATCCCTTAAATAGAATCTTAAAAAATATTAGTTTTTTATTATGTTGACCATGTTTATTATATGTTTTCCATGAGTTTATTGTGTATGTTTCTAACACATTTAAAATATTTCTCATAGGCATGAGATAAGTAAGAAACCTATATAGTTTTGTGATATTTTTAGACTACATGGTATTGATTTATTGGTAAATTTATAAGATTATTTGTATATGTATATATTATAGTTTATTTTTTATGTCAGAAACTAGGTTGAGGATAAAGACACAAGGGATGAGGATTATCATATTATAGTGGAAACTATTATGGAATATATTTTTTAAAAAGTTATATATTACTAAGGAAATTATCAATAAAAATGGGTCATGTATTTTCATTCAAATAATAAAATCCCTCCTTCAATATCATGGGGTGATGTAGAAAACATAAACACCTTATCATCCCTAAATAAATAACTAAGAAGAATTTTTTTAATCGACAATTGAAACAAACATTAGAGAAAATTACATAATAAAATATGATAGATTGGAGTAATCACATGGATGTTTCACTTTAGGAAGATCACAAAATAAAAAATACTATCATCAACATTTCCCCATGTCAAATTTTAATTTTTAAATAATTACATATTCTTATAGATGTATATTATTTAACATATTGGAAAATGAAAATGAAAATAATCATAATCATAAGAAATATATCCAATAAAGTTTTAACTTTTTATGTCTAAGGATATTAGATTATCATCATACGAAATCTAATGTATCTAAAAACAATGAATAAAATAACCCATGATAAAATGATATATAAGGAGACTAATATGGAAGAAAAAAAATACTTTTTGTACAATATATGGTTGAATTTTATATCTGAAAAGTTTCATTAAAGATAATTGTTTAGTTGTAGAGAGTATCATTTATTCATTTATGGTGTTGTATAAATAAAAAATCAACTATAATAATTTTCATTATAGTAAATAGTTAGTTTTTGAGGTAATAAATTACATAATTCCTCATATATACAATTTATATCATAATACTACTTGAACCTGTCTACACTTGACCTTATCAGACATTTTCATAACTTTTAAATATTAATTTTGTTTATCCTAATTTATATTCATTAATTTAATTTTTACGTATACGATCATTAGGTGATATCATAGATAATGTAAAATTTTATGTTTTAAGAAAGGGATATCACTTTATGTAGTCATTTAAGAACATGTGTTTTTTGTTTTGTATAAAAAGTAAAGAAAATTTCATTTTATATTTCTCAAGTCAATTTAATTTTTTTATTTATGTGTTTTAATAAATGGAAGTGAATAAATGATAATGATTTTACATTGAAGTTAGATTTTTAATATTAAAGAATAATTTTAAGAAATAAAATTTACCATGAAGGATTATATTTGTTGTAAAGAACCTCTAGAATATGACACAAATATGAAATTCTTGGAAATTTATCGATTTATTTAAAAAAATATTTTTTAAAATATCTTGATACTGTATTAGAATTTTGTGTCTTGATACACATCACACATGAACATGAGCATGAAATTACATTAAATACCCTATTTTCTCAATCATGAATAAATTTATATTTATTACAGCCCCTTACATCTAATAAATTATTTTTATCTACCCTGAGTTTTTACAGATTTAACTCTAAATCCACTATATAAAAGATAATTGGTTAATTGTTTTATGATAAACAACCAATATAATATGTCATATTACATAGGAATAAACCCATAAGTACCCCTATAGAATATGTGGCTTACAAATATAGAATCCCAAATATAATCGTAATCTAGGCACTTCAAACATTGCCTCTCTATATGGTTAGCATAAATATTTTTAGTTTAGTAGAATGATCTAATCCCAATATGAATCTAGATACATTAAGAGGGGGTGAATTAGTATATCATTATCTCTATGAATTTTATAAATTTTATCCCAGAATAACTATCATAAATGGATAAAATAAAAAGATATTATAAAAGTTTTAACTATGTGATAGAACCATTTTATGCCTTTAATATAAAATAATTATTTTTAAATATTAATTTATTATTCTTTCCATCATGTAATTTTTTTCATGATTCATGTTATTTTAAAATGTTTGAATGAAAACAAACAAAAAGGGATGAATTTATCCAAATGAAGACACTTTATATCGTAGTGAGAAGCAGCACAGAGTGACACCAGAATATTGAAGCTGGAAGACAAAAATTAAATTGAATCTAGATAAGATTTTATACTAGAATTATATCTATAGGAGGAGATTATGGAAGTTGGATCCTTGATATTCACATTGTATTTTCTCTATTCATGACATAAATTTGAAGAAAAGTCAGGTACTTGGCCTTAATGAATTCATGATGTAACATCACTATTTATAATATAAATCTATTTGAGTGGACCAATAAATGAGTGACACTGATGTAATAAAGTGTATTCTTATGACCCTTGATGACCCAAAAGGATTTTCAACCAATTAATTTTGATATTAATGGATTCTATGGCTAGATTGAATCCCTATAAACATATGGGGATGGATATTGGATGAGGGATATTGGCTATTAAGTGTTCTAACACTAAGCTAAGATTAGGATATTATTAGGTTTGGTCATATTTTTATTTTTATTTCATTTCCCGTGAATTGAAATTTCATATTTTTCATTAAAGTGATCCATCATCATCAAATCAATATATATATTTATCTTTTCCTTATTTTTACCAAGATCTATGACATGTTTTTATAGAATGTGACTAAACTCAAGCTTTATTATGGGGATGATTTTGGGGCATTATTATATTATATAATATAAATTTCATAAATGTTTTAATTCTATTTATGGTGGACACAAGAAATGTGAGTGGTTGTTGTAGTCTTCCATGATGAAATAGATCTCAAATTTATTCTTATTATCCAGTTTAATTTTTCCCCTCCCATTCTATGGATAAAATCTTTATATAGTTAAGATAAGTCTACCCAAAAAATGAAATAACATATCATGGAGCCCAATATTTTAGGAATCACACTCTCAATCAAGGTGTTTATCTTAATTGACTATCATAGGTTGTGGATTTTTTTATGTAGAAAGCATGAAAAAAATATAAAATAAATAAATTAAATAATAGTTATATGTTAATTATGTAAAATTTAATTTAAACAAAAATAAAATAAATAATAAAGGAACAGGTGTAACCAAACCCTATGACTGATACCTTTCTACATTTTTGCCTACATTTTCATTTGTATTTACATTTTATTTTCATTTCATTCCCATTTTTAGCTTTCATATTTTCATATTTTTCAAAAATTATGAAAACACAAAAAATGTTATATTATATGGATTAGAATTTTTTTATTTATTTTAATTCTCCATAAGTGAGACGTCCATGGCTAGCCAATTTGAATATCTAGGAAAATAAATTTTTATCTATACCACCTTATTAAAAGAACATCCCCAAGAATTTATAATCCAATAATAAAAATAATAATCATATAAATAACATGAGTATTCATAGGGGTCACCACTCACAAGATTGAATAATATCTGGTATGTTTATAATCACCAATTTTTATATAATTCATTATCATATCTTTAAATTAAATCAATTATTATTGTAAAAAACCAACTCATTTTATTTTTATATTTAAAAAATATTTATTATTAAATTGATAAATATGGTATATATGGGTTAAAAAATCTTGGAAGAGGAATAAGTAAGTGTGAAAGGAAAAAAATATAGGGGAGAACTAGGTACTTGGTAGTAAGTACTCATCACGAAATAATATTTAGGTGGGTGGTTAGAGTCAACTGGATCACCACTGGCTGATTAATGATCTTGTGATAGGTATATAGTGCCCTTCGGATGGATGTTATTCCCTCAATTGGTACCCAATAGTGAGTATACAATTTTTTTACAAATATTTAAAGGATAAAGTGTAATTACCCATACTTTTTTACTTATATAAAATTGGGAATTATATGTTATTAGTAGGTGTATTACCCCAAACATCTTTCCCCCATCATTATTTGGTATTCCCACTTATTCTAAGATAACTTGACACATATTTTTCATCGGATCCTCATTACTGTTCATAGTTTAGATAACATAGAATTAAGTATAAAGAATGTTAGTTTTCTTTTGTTACATTCTACCAATGTATCTATAAAAATAAAATAATAAATTTATTTCAATCTAAGGTTTTCTTTATTTACCAATCAATCAATGGTTATCCTTCCCTCCACTACTTCAAAGTAGGATTCAACTTGTAATTCTATAGGTTACCCCTTATAATTACTAATATTTTGAATGTGTTATGATTATAATGGCATGGGATGATATGTGTTAGTATTGATATTTTTTTCTTATTAAATAAAATTTATTTAAAAACTTTATCATTTGGTTTTACTGGTTAAATTAATTCCATAAGATTTATATAAACTATAATATGTAGTAGTGTTTCCATTAGTGTTTTTGTTTCTAGATTTATCATATTTTTCACACATATATCATTGATTAAAACATTATAGGATGTTATGTACATGTTTTGTTACCTCACAACACTTTTATTCATGTTCTTTTCTGGTGTAAAATGCTATAGTAATTTTATATCATGATATTCAAATGATTATGGAATTAAAACAATCTTTTTCAGATTATATCATTACACTAGTTATTTTCCACTTATTGAGGATGCATGAAGGGTTGTTTCACTCTAATAAAGGATATTTAATTATTTTTCTCCTTTATAGTAATTTCATTTAGGATACCTATTTTTTTTAATAGATTCTAAGCAAGGATAAGTGTTGATATGGTTGGTTTCAATGTTTCCTTCTCAGATTATGAGAATCCAAAGAACAAGGCAAATGTATTTACAACTATTCATTCTAATATTATCAATAAAACTCATAAATATTGTCGAATTATTTTTCCCAGGATACTATATTTATTCTAGGTGAAATTACAGTAATGGTAGTTTGGTAGGGATAGGGTGGTGAATGCTTATTTGGTACAATGTTCTCACACCATACACATATCCCTTAGGGTATGTGTAGACCTATTTATTTTTATTCTTGGCGTTCAATTCTTGATGATTAGTGTATTTACAAAAATGGTTAGAATGGGATTCTAGGAAATTTTGGTTATCCATCATCTATAGATACGATTATGGGATTTTAGTGTCTTTATATATTTCTAATGTTGAGTTGTATATTAAAATATGGCATGTTATGTTTAAAAAAAATTACTAGGAGTGTTAGAGAAGGTACCTTTTTATAAAAAATGAATAGAAAATATAAAAGGAAGGTAGAAGAGGTCATACAAGTATTCATTCCCTCATGCCAAGTGGAACCAAGGAAAAGAAAAACTCAAATATATCAAATTCACACTGGTAGGAAGCATCAAAATCACCATACCAGTCATAATCATAATAAATAGGACCATGATACTCAGTAACAAAAGTTGGATTTATAATTGAGTAGAATTTCCTACGTCTTTCTTTTATAGGAGAAACATATTGCAAACTGTCATCATCCACAATAAAAAAATCGTTTAGACAAAGTGTGACTATATGTTATATTTTTTGGTGAATCGTCCACTACATAATCCCACCTTCTATGGATGCCTGGGGTTTTCTTTAATTTAATAATTTCCCCTTTAATCATCCAAATACCTTCACCATCATTCACAACTTATTTCTCGAAGATCTCATGACCAAATCATGTCTTCTCCGTTTCCAAAATCACTCCTTATATCATGTCACCCTCATCTCGGGAATTCAAACCATTCTCATGCACAAAAGTTATGGGAAACCCTATCCCAGATCTAGTATCAGAAGGCATACATTCCTCTATACCATGCACCAATAAATATTGTTCAATATCATTATACACTTGAGGATCTTACGTTATTTCATGAGGAGCATATTACACTAGTTGTGAAATATTAGAACTCATATACTCATTATCTCTATCAGTATGGGATAGTCTCCCTCTAAAATAAATCTCTTTATTCTTCATTATTTTCCTTATTATATTATTTATATATAAATTCTATTAATTCACTTTTAATTAACAAAACGTTCATATAATATTTTTCTACCACTTATCATTGGCGTGTCCAATAACATGATAGTCAATACAGAATTCAGGTAATCTCTAATATTTCTTATTTAGAGAAATATAAACATCCAAGTTAGAAATCACAATATTATGAATCATGCAATAATTTAGATCAACTTCCTCCAATACCCAAGAATAATGGCCAAATTTTTCAACCTCAGTGGTCTTATACATTTTAATTGGAATAGTTGTAGTAGAAGAAATGTCAAAGAGGATATTATTATTCCATATTATCAAGTGAATTCCAATAATTAAGATTTATACATGAGCCCTAGTATATTGATGAAGAAAGTATTTAAATGTAAATCTTATTCTTAAAACAAAACCATACATGGATTTAGAGAAATTTATCTAATCCACCAAGCCCTTTTCTTGAGATCCTCTAATGAAAACATTATGTGTAAAAAAAATCATCCAATAGGTATACATCTCCACTAATAAAACCCCCATATAGAGGTCAGCTTTCGAACCAAATCATCTACCTTCAAACATTTTCCACAACCGGGAAGAGAGTCTGTAAAAAATTAAATTTTCACAAATATTAAATCTAATAAGGATAGACTCCCTATTAGAAAAAAAAAATGGGAAGTTTCACCCTTTATAATGACTTGATCAGTAACACCATCATGCATAAAAGTGAAATTCCATCAAACAGAATCCCTTTCAACTCCCATGAGGCCCCTTCCATTGTTCCCCACATCTGTCAATTTACAAGATGGAGGTATCATCTTCTAATTATCCAATCTAAGATTTTTTGTCACCATCCCCACTGTAGGTCGAGGAATATCATCGAAAGGGTGAACCATAGTTTCAATACCCACATATCATCTGACATCCCTCAAATTATTCATCACTATCATAGAGCCTCCCACAAGCTATCGTCGATTTAGGGTAGAAAACACCAATGGGATTCATCAATATACTTCATAAAGTCCCACCATATCAACATCAATCCCCACATATCAAAAATATCCACTAGTCTCTACCTCAAGTTCTACAATCTATCAACGATATTTCAACTCAGAACCCACCGGGACTCAGCAGACATCAGCTTAACCTGCTTCCGACTCCATTATAGATCCACTAGAAAAGTCCCTCAGGGTATTCTTAGCCACCCTAAAATAAAATCATGGTGGTATATCACTCTCAACATTAGGATCCACTCTAGTAACACTTGAAAGGATCTTACCTCTAGTGAGAAGGCTGATTAGGAAGCATTATTTATTTCTAATTTCAATTTTTGTTATATCAGTTGATCTAATCTAAGTCATTATATATGGTATTAGAGTCATATGATGTTATTTAGTTTGGGTGGAGATAAGATGAAGTGTTTTTTAGACTAAAGAAGTAATATGTAAAGATGTTTGGTTTGAATAATTTTGATTTAAGATTGTGTTATAATGTATGTATATGTTTATATATGGTTTATCAACTCTTACATGTGTTTTTTTATTTTATTTTATTTTATACTTCTTGTAAGGATTATTTTATAATTATTTACAATAGTGATAATGAAGTTTTGTTTTTTTATTGTTATGAAATACTTTAATAAATTATAAATCCCTCTGTACTTTCTGAAATATTTTTTAGGGATATACAATTAATTATAACAATGAATTATATAATTCCTTATATTTCATGTATTTATATATTATATAATAAAACTATTATTTTAGGAAATTATTGATTTGACTTCTATAATTTTTATAGAAAGATCTCAGGAAATGAACATCATTGGATTGGTATGGTATTGTTTTTAATTTTTAAAAATGTCACACAAGAAACTTTTTTAAGGATTAAATTATAAAAAATATTTGATATGATTTATAAAAAACCCTAAAGTGATTTTGACCATATAATGACTTATGTTTTTTAGATATAATAAATAATTTTCTTATTTATTTTGATGAAAATTATGTTCATAAATTTCATGTGTGAAAAAAAATTAGGATTTATTATAAAATTATTTTTATATGTAATGAGTATTTTAATATTCCATATAGTGTTTTATCAAAATAATTTGATCATTAATGATATTAAATTAGTAAAAATTTGATATATCCCTAGGTATTTATTTCTATAATTTTATTCTATTATTTTATTATAGTTATGTTGTTTGATTTAAATTTAGTAATATTTTAATTATTCTAGTTTATATAGTGATATTTTATTTTCTAATTATTTTATGGATATCTTAATTTTTTCTAATTAACTAATTTAGAATAGTGGTTCATTTAGGGGTGGGGGGTTTGAAATACAATTTAGTGTTATTTTATTAAAAATTGTAATATTATGAAAATTTATTTCGATTTATCCTCTTTTTAAGTTTGGGATTCATAATTCTTCCTAATCATATAAATTATAATATATCCGTTTTCATTTTCATCCATTCTCAAATTACTTTCATTTTGGTTGTTTTTAAGAATTTAGTGATGTTTAATATTTGAATGTGTATGATTTATGTTTTTCTATACTGAATTATTCTTATGTTTTCAAAATTATATTAATATTAGAAGATATTAATATTGTTTTTTATATAATTTATTATCCTATTTTTAAAAAAATAGAAAATTTTCATGGAATGTATTTTTAAAATGAGAGAGTTTTGTGGATTGAGTTTAAAACTTCTAATATTAATGGTTTTATTTTTATGAAACTATTTTATATTGTTATTGGAGTTTCTAAATAGTTTTTATTTAAACATATTGATGTTAAGAAAGGTTTTATTTTATATTTTAAGCATAAAATATAGTTATAGTTTTATGATATTTTTTCTCTTATAGTTCTTTAAAATTAATTAGATATGTGTTTACTAATTATTTTGAGGCATGTTATCAAATTATGTGTTTTTCATTTATAATTACTTGAAAAAAATCATTGTAATTATTAAATGGACTTTAAAATAATTTAATAAACCCTATTTATTTAATAATGATATATTTTTAAGAAATATAAAGTTGATGTAACTGGGAGATAGTTTTTATAAGTGATTTCAAAAAGGAAAATAAAATTGTACTTTAGGTAGTAAGACCCCTTTTGTGACGTTTAAAACTAAATTATAATTATAATTTTGGTTTTAATTCACTAAGTAATGATATTAATTGGGTTTGAATTTGTTTAAATTGATCTAAAAATAAATAAATTAGTGAATGTTTATGTAGACGAGTGATGGGATTGATTCCATAATATGTTTTTGGAAGTGAATATATTTCTATTTTATTGGATGGTGTTTGGATTCATTATATTTTTTTCAATATGTGAGAGTATGTTTTAAGATTTTTGTTTCTATGGTATTAAAAATTTTCAACATATTATTTATATTTAATCTTTGAATTTCTGATTTTTGGTTAAACTAAAAATAGTTTTGGAAATGGTTTGTTTTGTGAAAATAGAATTTTGGTTATATATTTCCTTATACCAATTCAACTGTGTAATTTAGAATGTGTTACAAATTAACTGAAATATTATGACCTCATTATATTCATCATAATTTATGAATAAAAATTTTTAGAGGCTGAGTGGGAACCCTAAAAGCACAAAAACACTTTTAATCCCACAAAACCAATAAAAAATTTGTCCAACCATCAATAGACATGATTAATTTTTTATCTATAATTTCTAGGATAATATTTATAATCCATATACTAGTATCAATTATAGGATAAATATGGAGTTTGTCATCAATGTTTGAGGATATGATACATGAGACTGCAACATAGTCATCACAGGAGAAAAGATAATCTATAAATTCTATAAAAAATAATTATGTTGTGATTATAACATGTTTATAAGATCATTATTGTGAGACTAGTGTAATCTCTACCTATTTAATTTATCCTACTCCTATGATGCTAGTTTTTATTGATTTTATTGTATTTTTTCATTATTTTATGGAATAAATTTTAAACCTAATATATAAGTCATTCATCATTTCATTGATGTGTGGAAAAAATAGTAAGTCCACATGTTCTGAACAATATAGTCCCCCACCCACTATCTTAATTCCTAGATAATCAGGATTTGGTTTTGATGGTTTCTAGTACCCAAATATTCTTTGGATCAAATGTAAAACCCCAAGATTTCATAGTATGTTAGTTATTAAAAGTAATTCAATAACATACACTAAACGCAACATCGAGTTCAAGCGCACCACGACTTACCAAACTAGTCGTTCAAAAGTGGTTATGAATAGTATTAACAGAATTTTGAACTTTATATAACCATTATAATTTTAGAATCCATATTATGAGTTTCTTAGATATAATATATGGACAAATACATTTTTTCAGATAAAAGAAGTATTTTTCAAAAAATAAAATTTTACCGCCTTTTAACGGCGAACCCTTTTTTTAAATCCAATATTTGAAAATTTTATATATTCAATTTGACAAAATAAACTTATTCTTCGGGATCAAGACATAATAATTTAGTTTTAGTAAATTTTTGGTGTTTTTATGATAACTTTCATATTTGGGAGAATAGTGAAAAATAATATTTTTTTTAAAAGGTTGGGGCCGAAGCCTCATTTTTATTATTAAATCAAAGCAAAGACCTCTTTTAACTGGGTAGAGGGAAACCCATTACATAGCCCGAAGGCCCAGTGGGCTTGTAGACCATTACATAGCCCATAGGCCCAAATTTTATGCCCTATTCACATTCTGAAAATAGTAACCTGCTGCTACAGAATATCAAAATTAGCTTAGGGTGAATTTTTGGTATGTTTTAGAAAACTTTTAGTTTTTTGATGAATAGTGAAAAACACTGAGTTATAGATTAAACCCAAATTTTTATTTAAATAATTATTTGTTTTATTTAAATTTTTTTTTGGTCAAAATAGATACATAATACCCATATATGTTCAATGTAATTCATTAGAGTCAGTTTATAATAATTTTAGATATATAAAAAATTTATTGAACTTTTCGCCGTCTTTTACCCACCTCTTAGGAGAATTTTCAAATTCACGTAAAACTTAATTTTACTGCTTCTGTGAGTGGAATTTAGAAAATCCAAGACATTTTTAATATCAAGGAGTAAAATTTGGTTCAATAAGCTAAGAATAATTTTTGGTGAATAGTAACTTTTTTACTTTTATTTACCACGGTTAAAAGTAAATAGGGTAATTATGGGTAAAAATGATATTATTATTACCCTAACACATGTCCTAATTCTATTAGATAAGTATAATTAGAACAAAAACAATCTTAGGAATAAAATATGAACATATTTGGTCCACTTGAATTAGATTAGGATATTTATTATTATTTAATTCAAAGAAGAGTTAAAAGAGTTAAAATCAAAGTTTAATAACTAAAACATTTTTAATATAGGGTTAAACAGAAGATAAATTCAATTATAAATATTCATTAGAAAGCTAAAAATATTTCCTACATAATGTTATTTTATTTATGTTAGGACCAATAGGGGCTTATATACCCTGAGAGGGGGGTGAATCAGGGTATGGATATTCTTTTTCAAAATTCTTCCTGCCCCACTGGATCTTGACATCTTTAATACAAGGGTCACTTTTTTTGCACTTTTGTGTTTATTATGACCACTTATTTTCATCTTTATCTGATTATGATGCTTTAAATGAAATGCAGGGGAGTAAGCAGGCAGACATAGAGATTTTTACTTGGTTCACCCTCACTGGGCTACGTCCAAGGAGCATACAATGGCGAAGTGTCGTTGTACCAAATCCACTAAAGCACACTCCTGTTTAAAAGGTTTGTGCTAGATCACTTCTATGCCCAATCTCACTTCCTTTACAAGGTTTTGGGTCAGCTCACTACTTTCCCAATGGTCACTCCCTATTTCTCTCTCTCTAAATCACTGCTGGTGGTGAGGATCACCTTCTTCCTCTTCCTTTGCTCACTGCTCTTGAAAGGATCCACTCACATTTTATAGACCTGTAGGTCTCTTCATTATCACTAATGAATACATCCTATGTTGTATGTAGATGCTCTGTTGAAGTCCAACTTTCATCCGTAAATGAATCTCACTTTGCACCGAAGGTATCAGGCAATCTTCCAGCTTCCACGTAGCCCTGAATCACTGTCGTGCTTCAACCATACCTGACACCCTTCTCCTAGTCGGCACGCAAGTCTCGGAATGCAAGTTAAAACTGGCGCACAAGTTCACCTCAACCACTTTCACGACACTAGCTTCTGCAACTCCAAACGTGCGTGACACACACCCTTTTACGCCCAAACAAAATTTGGCACGCAACCATCAACTGTCACGCATCTTCAAAACCTAGTACACAAGTGTCAACAAACCACTTTCACGACACCCCCTTTTTCAACTCAAAACTTGGGCGACTCCCTTCCTTTCTCACCTAAACCTCTTTGGACGCGCAACAAACAACTGGCGTGAAACTTCTACTTGCGTAATGACACCACCACTTGCATGACCACCACACCTGCGCGACGGGAGCTCTGATTTTCTCTAAGTGTTGAACTCACCCCGAATGAGGAGGTTTCGACCTCTATTTATAGTCATTTGAACACCCTGAATGACGGCGTTCAAGTCTCCTCTCGGCGCGCAAGTCTCGGCGCGTAAGTTTCAATCACGCAAGTCATGTGCGTGACCAACCCTAAAACTTGGGCACCCTTTTTCCCTTTTCCATATATTGATGTTATGATCATGAAAAACATGTGGTGCACAAGTTTCCTCTCCTTCAAGACAACGGCGTGTAAGTCCCTTTGCCAAAACCACTATCCTCCATTTGTTGATTTTCAGGCCCAAAAATTTGGCAAACACTGGAAAACGGCGCCACCATGTATCTGCTCTTTTTGTACCACCTCCAGATCATCCTTTCCTTTGTCGATGTTCTTAAATCAAACATGGATCGTTAACCACAACCTTTGAACTCGACATGCCACCATAAAATCCCCTTTGTCAACAAATTTGTACATCATGGTTTGCTTTGTCAACAATCACAACACAGATGTCCACTTTTTCAACAAACAAAATCACCTCAAAAATGCTTCAATGATACCTTGAGGAATTTTAACCCAACAGTTTTTAATTTTTATACATTAAATAATTAAATTTATTTATGACACAATGATGATGCAGTAATTACCTAATTAATGAAATATTAAAATAATTGATATTATAAATATCCAAATAAATTTAATTTTAGACTTTTTATGAATTACACTAATTTTATAAGTTAATATTTCATATTAGGGTTGTTTATATGAATTTTTTTTGAAGTAATAATGCTGCTATGAATTTAGAAAAAACAAAATACCAAATAGTGTCAAAATTGACATAAAAGATGTTTTAAAAAAATATTATATTATTAATTGATATTCTATTCCTAAAAATCTAAGGTTCGGCCAAAAGAATTATATAATGATAAGTGTGTCATTAATGAACCACTTGGGGTTCTCTTGGAAGTATATAGTAATTTTATTAACCATATAATATAAAAATACAAAGAGACATGGTAAATGTCAAACTATTTAACTAAGAGTTAAATCTAAAAGTTAAGGTTAATATAGTGAGCCAAACCTATCTAAAACCTATTGTTTGAGTGGTTTTCGACCCATCCCCTCCTTAGACTTTAATTAATCCATTTTTTATCCATTAGAAACCGAAAATTATTTTATTATAAAATAATATTTCTAGCTTTTCCTAAGGTGCCCCTCACCCCTATTATAAACAGGCACTAACCATTTTCTCTAATTCACACCTTCAAGGCCTTTTGGATCAGACAAACCCTGCCCAAATATCCTCTAAACTTCCCTAAATCCATCCTAGAGGCCTTCCTTTAGTCATAAATCCAACCTAAGGATCCCTTTTGATCAACTCAAAAGGAAACACCCGAAGAAGAGGTAATAATTTCACCACCCTCTTTCAAGTTCTTTTCTTCTTCCACTTCTTCTTTCTTTGTTGTTTCCATTCTAAAATAATAACTCCAGTATTTTCTATATATTGTGATGTTATTATAAATATGGTACAACCATATTCATTATTCTATCCATCCTTTTAATGACATGTCACCATACGTGTGTACGTACGACTTGCCATCTCCACGTCGTGGTGCAATTGTTATTCAATACATTATTATTTGTATGGGTATAATAATGATGTGTAATTCATTTAAATAATAAATATAACATGATAATGATTCTGTATATATGATATACCATCCAATTATATATTATTTTAATATCAAAAGAATGATATTGTCGCTTGTGCGTCCGTACGGATTACCATCTCCACGAACGCGATGAGATTCATTCCCCATCATATCCATTCAAGAATAAATTTCATTTTATGATTACAAATAATGTTTAGAGACATAAAATCATTCTGGATATGAATAATATACATCCCATACATAACAAATATGACTCACATAGCAAATAATATAAAGGAAAATAAATCCGTTAACACCTGAAACGATGATAATACTAAGATATTATTAACAAATCAATGTTAAAAGATCATATATGATATCATATTAATTTATATGATTCTTGTGTAATTTAATAACAATTATTTAACCATTATACAGGAGTTTAACTTACCCTCGACCAAGGAAAAATTACAAAGTAAGGGGTTTCTTATCTCACTTTTAATTCTGTGAGATTTCCATTGTTCATTACTTATTTATTGCAGGTGGTGTGTGTACTGCCCATGATTGTATTCATTGTGTAATATAATTTAATTTATGGATATCTACATCATCATTGTATGATCCTTCTTTAATGGGTGTATTTTTCATAAGTTACCAAATCTATAAGGGAATTTGAAATTTCAATTTCCACTCATTCAGATTTACGCATACTTCATTGATTATTTTACTCCAAGATTATGTGTGAAATCACTATTCATTTTCTTATGTCATAATTTCCACTCCCATTTCTGTGGATATAATTTTCATACACATAATCACTCCATTTATAACTTCTCAAGTCTTCGATATGAACTTGATAAGAGTAATTTTAACTCAATCTCCATTTGTTGAGTTAAATATCCAATTCATTGGTGTTGTCTTTACAAGAATATGTTTGAATGTCCTATGATTGATTTACACTAAATATACAATCATATTGAGTGTATATATATTTCCACACATAATTATGTCGTTTATTTTTCCTTAACCTAAGGATACGGTCTTTATAAGAAATTTCATCTTAAATTACATTCCATTGAGACTTCTTTTTTGTTATACACCAAATCACTTTTATATGGTGTATATAATGTACTTTGACATAGTATATCATGAATCCCTTTATTATCATTATATTAAAAAGTTTTTATTACCTCAATTATTTTAATTCAAATGTCTCTCTTTTGGTTAGAAACTCTAACTAAAATATCATTTTTAAATGTTTTAAATATTTATTATTCTAAATATTTCTCATTAATGTCCATGTTTTAAAAATGGTTTTAAGGATTTATTTATATGAACATTAATGTTTTAAAATTAAAATTCCTTTTAAAAGTTTCAAAGTGGTATGGGACACTTTGATTCAAAAATCTATTTTTAAAACGGCTTCTTGACAAGTAGTGTGACTTTTAAATGTTTTCAAGAAAAAGGGCGTATTTCTCTCAAATAGTTTTGAGGATTATTTTCATCTATGTCAATATCCTTCATTATTCTCAATTGAGGTTAATGTGTTACAATAAAATCTCCCATATTGTATTGAATGAGTTATGTTTGACTGTGGATGTGTTATTTTTAAACCATTCATGGTTGTCGATAAAGTATTTACATTTTGTATGCTAGTTTTAATACGAATGTTTATGTTATGTTTCAAAATTTTCATATGAGTAATGCATTGGACTTAGTAAGTTATGGGTGGAGCCCGCTATAGCTCCTCAATGCATCAGTATGTCTCATGAGACAAACTAGTATCTTGGCACAAGGTCTTGACCAAATCTTATTTGTAGTCTTAGCACAAGTCCTTGACTATGTGGTGATGAAAGTCTGGCATTATGCATTCCATCATTATGAAAGTGGCTATTGATATTGCATGTGATTATTAGACTATTATAATATCCATGTGAATAAGTAAATGACATTATTTGATTTTATCTTTTCCATATTTGGCTGAAATTTGAGTTTAAAAGGCTTTTGTTTTAGTCTTATACACTGCCTTAAATGTTTATACTTATATATGAAAGTTTCATCTATAATGTTATCCTTACTGAGCATCTGAGATCACCCCTTTCTATGTTTTATTTTTCCCAGGATGTAAAGAATTATATTATGACTGACCTACAGGGATAGTCTATGGGATCTCAGTGTTGTCTATGGAAACAATGTTGTTGCAGTTTTCCATTTTATGATGTAATGTAAACCATATGAATGTATCTAGTACTTCCAAGGCTACTAAACTAATTGGTATTTTGAGAATTGATCATTTATAATCATGACAATGATATGTAATAATGCACCGACTATGGGATTCTAGGGTCGGGGCGTTACAGTTGGTATCAGAGGAAGTTTATTACAATCCTTGGAAACTAGATTTAGATAAAATCTGATTAGAGCACATAGCCCTAAGATAGACTTTGAGGATTAGTATAGAGGAACTTCCTAAAATTTTGGTATTGTAATGATTTTTTGAGTTTTCCAAGAAATATATCCCTATCTGGATACAAGCAGGTAGAGGCGGCTTTGGCACAGATGTACCTAGGGGTAAAACCTGAAAACACCTCTTTGATCTAGACTCAAACGGGAATTGGTGCACGACATCCGGACTTGTTTCACTCTTGGTTACGACACTCTCGGGGGATATTATTAGGATAATTTAAACTTTCTTTACAAACCCATTTGAATTATTTTAATATAATATGAGAATAAATGACCTTGGTTAATCCTAAGGTGTTTCAAATTGAAAATATGGTGTCATGATATTCTCTAAATGATTTTATAACTACTTTTACTCACACAATGCTTTCTAGTTTTAGTCAATGGCTGGATTCCAAGGAAGTCATAGTAGCTTGGAGAATGATGTATAAGGTGGGAACGGCGGTGGAAATGAGCAACAAAATGGAATGTTGATAGGCGTAAAAGATATCTTGTTCATTCCAAATCAGTTTTCCAAAAATATGATCAAAAAAATATATACTAACCATCTCCTAGACTCAAGAAAGAAGATAGAGGTGATGAATGATAAGAGATCCAGTAGTGGAGACCATGGAGAAAAGAACCCTCAATTTCCATCATGCAGGAAATGTGGAAGGAGACACCCAGGAAAGTTTCTCAATGGAACAAAGAAATGCTTTAAGTGTGGGAAAGAAGGACATGAAGTGAAGAATTTCCGAGGAAAAATGAAGATTACTATGGAAGAAAATAAAAATAGTCCCAAGAATCCATTTATAGTCATTTTCCATAAATGTATGGGACCTATCCATTACCTGAGTGAATGCCCTATTCTATAGGATATTTTCTTGGTCAAAGAAGAAGCTATGTGGAAATAAATGGTTGGAGAAATGTTTAAAAGTATTAGTGATCCTTGTTGATGGGATTAATTTGGAATAATTTTCTCTTGTATTTGTAACCCTACAGTTATCATCTGAAAATGATATTTAAGGAAGAATTATCTTTTTTCTTATGGATATAGTTATAAATAACCATTTGGTTTTATATGATCATTGGGTTTGAGGCAATTACAAGTTATTATATTTTGGGATGAAAATGCAAGGTATGAGATAACATTTGTGGTTAAATTATGTTATGGTTATTTTGATGAATTTATCTAATTTTTGTAATGTTATAAAATATATTTTTTGAAAAAGGACAACACGCAAATAGTGTGACAACCCGTCGCGTCGGAAAAAGCTGTGGGAATTGAACCCACAACCAGAGTGCGATTGGGATTTATAGCCTACCACTAGACTACGTGAAGTCCCTAGTTAGTGTGACTAATTATTTTTAGTTAAATGATTTTATTAATCAATAATAAGTTTATTTGGGATCTTATATCTTATAAAATGAATACCCTTAGTATAGGAAAATGATTTGGTGATTAAGTGATAAATGTTATTTTGGAAGACGTTCACTTTGTTGGGAACACTATATGCCCAAGGAAAATAGAATACTATGGGATTTCATTTGAGGAGTAATGGTGGATTTTTATCTATGTTTTTATTCTATATTTATAGTGATTGGGGTTATTTATGGAAATGATTAACCTATAATAGATAATATGTGATTAGGTTGATTACTTTTAAGTATGTGACTTTAAGAGTAGTTGATGTCATTTGGAGATACAATTTAACGTGGAAGACTACATAACCAAATTCTTCTAAGTTTTGTGTTTCAATATTAGTTTGGATTGTATTGAAATATTTTAAGGACAATTGTTTATTGAATGGTATTTATTTAACTTTGGGTATTGTTGGTTTAATTTTAGAATTTAAGATTAGTGTTTCTTTCTCTAAAGGAATATCCTTTTAGGGGATCATCAGATCTTGTACTAACCGTTTTGGTTTTGATTAATATCTAAAGACAAGGTAAATATATATTTTATCCTTTGTGGATCATGTGATTCTCTAGAAGTTTATTCTAGCTCTTCCAGTGTGACCAAGTCTTCTTGAATACTCATCGTTTAAAAAAATGAGTTAGTGGTAGAAATTTATTAAATAATGAAACTCTACTTAAAAATTAATTATATCTCTTTATGTTCTTATTCATTCTCATAAATAAATTCCTCATCTTTATGTAATGTAACTTAAAACAAAAAAAATGTTGTCTTTTTACTTTTCCTACTGGGAAACTAATGACCATTTTTTCCATCACAAGTTTGTGGTTTTATTGTTTTTAACTTTCTCCTGATCATGTTTTCTATCCCTCTCCATCAAAACTTGACACTTAGTTTATCTTCCATATCCATGTTTTCCTACATGGAATCCTATTATGGGTTATCTTGGAGGACCTTTATACTTCTCTTTCTTTCTTTTAAAGTGATAGTTTTATTGACCCTTTTTCCGATGTCGGAATTTCCATTATATTCCCAAGACCAATTTTAAAAATTGCGAGGACACAATTTATTGAAGGAGGGAAGAATGTAACACCCCAAGTTTTCATAGTACGTTAGTTCTTCAAAGTAATTCAATAACGTACACTACACGCAACATCGAGTTCACGTGCACCACGACTTACCAAACTAGCCGTTCAAAAGCGGTTATGAATAGTATTAACAGAATTTTGAACTTTATATAACCCTTATAATTTTAGAATCCATATTATGAGTTTCTTAGACATAATGTAAGGACAATTTCATTTTTTCAGATAAAAGAAGTATTTTTCAAAAAATGCAATTTTACCGCCTTTTAATGGAGAAACCTTTTTTTAATCCAATATTTGAAACTTTTATATATTCAATTTGACAAAATAAACTTCTTCCTTTGTATCAGGACATAATAATTTAGTGTCAATAAATTTTTGGTGTTTTTCTGATAACTTTCATATTTGGGAGAATAGTGAAAAATAATATATTTTAACTAAAAACAACTTTTGTAATCAAAATAATTTATAGTGTTCAACTATACATATGAATGGTTTGGTTGTATAATTAGATTATATTTTTACCATTTAATACAATGTTTGTTATTGGAAGTAATTTCACATTGAAATTGGACATAAACAAATGTCAATATTTTGGTAGTTATTATTTCATAAAAATACGCTTTTGGGTTTTGACAACGGGAATTAATTTTAAACTAATAAATGAAATTTATATGTTTTTAATTTTGTAAAATAGATTTCATTTTTGAATTTATAATATCAAAATTATCTTAGGGTGAATTTTTTGTATGTTTCTAAAAACTTTTAATTTTTGATGAATAGTGAAAAACACTGAGTTATAGTTTAAAACCGAATTTTTATTTAAATAATTATTTATTTTATTTAATTTTTTTTGGTAAAAATAGATTCATAATACCCATATATGTTCAATTTAATTCATTAGAGTCAGTTTATAATAATTTTAGATATATAAAAATTTTATTGAACTTTTCACCGTTATTTGCCCACCTCCTAGGAGAATTTGCAAATTCACATAAAAATTCATTTTACCGCTTCTCTAAGTGGAATTTAGAAAATATTAGAGACAAGGTTAATATCAAGGAGTAAAATTTGGTTCAATAAGATAAAAATAATGCTTGGTGAATAGTAAATTTTTACTTTTATTTACCACAGTTAAAAGTAAATAGGGTAATTAAGGGTAAAAATGATATTATTATTACCCTAACACATTTCCTAATTCTATTGGATAAGTATAATTCGACCAAAAACAACCTTATAAATAAAATATGAACCACTTTGGTCTACTTGGATTAGATTAGGACATTTATTATTATTTAATTCAAAGAAGAGTTAAAAGAGTTTAAATCAAAGTTTAATAACTAAAACATTTTTAATATAGGGTTACAAATAATATAAATTAGATTATAAATATTCATTAGAAATATAAAAAGATTTCCTACATAATGGTATTTTATTTATAATTTTTAGACATTAAATAATTAAATTTATTTATGACACAATGATGATGAAGTAATTACCTAATTAATGAAATATTAAAATAATTGATATTATAAATATCCAAATAAATTTAATTTTAGACTTTTATGAATTAAACTAATTTTATAAGTTAATATAATATATTAGGGTTGGTTATATGAATTTTTTTCGAAGTAATAATGCAGTTATGAATTTAGAAAAAACAAAATACCAAATAGTGTCAAAATTGACATAAAAGAGTTTTTAAAACAAATATTATATTATTAATTTATATTCTATTCCTAAAAATATAAGGTTTGGAAAAAATACTTATATAATGATAATTGTATCATTAATTAACCACTTATTGTTCTCTTGGAATTATATAGTAATTTTATTAACCATAAAATATAAAAATACAAAGAGACATGGTAAATGTCAAACTATTTAACTAAGAGTTAAATCTAAAAGTTAAGGTTAATATAGTGACCCAAACCTGTCTAAAACCTATTAGTTGAGTGGTTTTTGACCCATACCCACATTATCCTTTAAATAATCCATTTTTGAGCCATTAAAAACCGAAAATTATTTTATTATAAAATAATATTTATATCTTTTCCTAAGGTGCCCCTCACCCCTCTTATAAAAGGGCACTCTCTCTTCTCTCTAACTCACACCTTAAAAGCCTTTTGTCTCAGAAAACCCCTACCCAAATATCCTCTAAACTTCCCTAAATCTATACTAGAGGTCTTCCTTTATTCATAAAGCCAACCTAAGGATCCCTTTTGATCAACTCAAAGGGAAACACCCGAAGAAGAGGTAATAATTTCACCGCCCTCTTTCAAGTTCTTTTCTTCTTCCACTTCTTCTTTCTTTGTTGTTTCCATTCTAAAATAATAAATTCAGTATAGTCTATATACTGTGATTTTATTATAAATATGGTACAACCATATTCATTATTCCATCCATCCTTGGAATGACATGTCACCATACGTGTGTACGTACGGCTTACCATCTCCACGCCGTGGTGTACCTGTTATTCAATACATTATTATTTGGATGGGTATAATAATGATGTGTAATTAATTTAAATAATAAATATAACATGATAATTATTTTTTATATATGATATATCATCCAATTATATATTATTTTAATATCAAAAGAATGATATTGTCGCTCGTGCACGCGTACGGATTACTGTCTCCACGAACGCGATGAGATTCATTCTCTATCATATCCATTCAAGACTAAATTTCATTTGATGATTAAAAATAATGTTTAGAGACATGATATAATTCTGTATATGAATAATATAAATCCCATCCATAATAAATATGACTCACATAACAAAGAATATAAAGAAAAATGAATCCGTTAACACCCGAAACGACGATAATACTAAGATATTATTAACAAAGCAATGTTAAAAGATCATATATGATATCATATTAATGCATATGATTCTTGTATAATTTAATAACAATTATTTCACCATTATAAAGGAGTTTAACCTACCCTCGACCAAGTAAAAAGTACAAAGTAAGGGGTTTCTTATCTCACTTTTAATTCTGTGATATTTCCATTGTTCACCACTTATTTATTCCATGTGGTGTGTGTACTTCCCATGATTATATTCATTGTGTAATATAATTTAATTTATGTATATCTACATCATCATTGTATGATCCTTATTTCATGGGTGTATGTTTTTTAGGTTACCAAATCGATAATGGAATTTGAAATTTCAATTTCCACTCATTCGGCTTTACGCATACACTACCACAAAAATAGTTTTTCCCAGTGCCCCCCATTTATCAGCACTGATAAAGGGGGGTACCTTTATCAGCCCTCAAAAAAGCGCTGATAAAGGGTGCCTTTATCAGCGCTAAAAAAAGCGCTGATAAAAGTAACCCTTTATCAGCGCTTTTTTTAGCGCTGATAACGCCCCCCCCCCCCCCCTTTTATCAGCGCTTTTTTAGTAGCACTGATAAAGGGGGGCTTTATCAGCACTTTTTTTAAAAGCGCTGATAAAGGGTCGAATTCAAAAAAAATAAAAAAATATATTAATATATTAATATATTAATATAGTTATATTGATATAAATATAATATATAATTTTTAAATATATTTTAGATAAGTATAAATGTATATTTACACTTAATATACTTAATATATAAGATATTCAGTGAAAATGGCTTCTTAAAAAATTAAAAAAAAATATTTTTAATTAATAATTTTCTAATTATTATGGAGTAATATTCATTTAATAACAATTTGAAGACTAAAAAAATTAAAAAAAGATCCAAAATATGTTGAAAACGCAACTAAAACTTCAAATGGCCATAACTTTTGATCCGGGTGTCCGTTTGAGCTCTACCACATATCAAATCGAAGCCTGCAACGAGCTCTACGTCGTTGTATCCCAGGGAGGACCCTGATAAATGGATTTTAGAGGCCAAAATAGGCCCATAAGGCATATAAAACTGAGTTTTTAGTCGGGGTACCCCGATTTTTTAACATTTTGTGGATTTTCAACCTCGTTTAAGGGGGTATTATTGGCTTTTTTTGTGGGGAATGAATTTATTCCAAGGTATTACATTAATATTGATATTATGTATTTGAAATTTTATCGTTTTTTATAATGAACTGCTATTTATAATCAAATATATAACTATATGTACATATTTTTTATATATTCACACCTAAAAATTAAATTTTTAAAATAAATAATTAAACATATTTACATATAAAATATATTAGCTTTATCTAAATAATAACTAATATCCATTTTATTTAAAATACCAATATATGAATATTTATATAACTACTATATATTAATATAACTATATATATATATATATATATATTAATCTAGCTATATATATATATATATTAATATAACTACATATATATTAATATTACTATATATATATATATTAATATCACTATAAATATATATATTAATATAACTATAAATATATATATTCATATAACTATATATATATATATATTAATATAAATATATATTACTATACGAATAAATATAACTATATATATATAAAAATTTAGATATATATTAATATAACTATATATAGATATATTAATATAACTATATATATTTATATTAATATAAATATATATTACTATACAAATAAATATAACTATATATATAAATAGATATATATATTAATATAGCTATATATATATTAATATAACTATATATATATTAATATAACTATATATATATTAATATAACTATATATATATTAATATAACTATATATATATTAATATGACTATATATATATTAATATAACTATATATATTAATATAACTATATATATATTAATATAACTATATATATATATTAATATAACTATATATATATTAATATAACTATATATATATATTAATATAAATATATATTACATTACGAATAAATATAACTATATATATATAAATTTAGATATCATGAAATAGCAAACAAATCAAAATAGAGTAGTGGTAAGGGCTTAGGCGCGTAGGGGAGAGGTCTCGAGTTCAAAACCTGCTGGAGGCAGAGGCATGCGCATGGGGGTGGATGTGGGGGGCTAGCGCTGATAAAGGGTGGAGGGGGGGGGGGGGGTAGTGCTGATAAAGGGTG
Organism: Viscum album; assembly: GCA_963277665.1. Lineage (NCBI taxonomy): Eukaryota > Viridiplantae > Streptophyta > Magnoliopsida > Santalales > Viscaceae > Viscum > Viscum album. Next base: position 24,802,514 of record OY728145.1, on the reverse strand, counting down.
GAGGGGTGCGTGCAGGGCACTGGAGGGGGTGGAAAGTGCTATTAAAATTGGGGGATCAGGCGCAATAAATCCCCCCCCCCAGATTGGCATAATTTTTTTAATTTTTTGTAATTTTTTTTAATTTTTTTTTTAACTTTTATCAGCGCCTTTTTAAAAGCGCTGATAAAAGGGTCATTTATCAGTGCTAAAACGAAAGCGTTGATAAAATAAGCGCTGATATAGGACCCCTTTTATCAGCGCTTTTTTAGCACTGATAAAAGGGGTCGTTATCAGCGCTTTTTTGAGCGCTGATAAAGGGGACCCCCCCCCCCCCATCTTCGCCGGCTTTAACAGCTCTTTTCTAGCACTGTTAAAGGCCATTTTTAGCGCTGATAAAGGGCGTATTTTTAGTAATGATACTTCATTGATTATTTTACTCCAAGATTATGTGTGGAATCACTATTCATTTTCTTATTTCATAATTTCCACTCCCCTTTCTGTGGGTATACTTTTCATACACATAATCACTCCATTTATAATTTCTCAAGTCATCGATATGAACTTGATAAGAGTAATTTTAACTCAATCTCCATTTTTTGAGTTAAATATAAAATTCATTGGTGTTGTCTTTACAAGAATATGTGTGAATGTCCTATGATTGACTTACACTGAATATCCAATCATATTGAGTGTATTTATATGTGTCACACATAATTATGTCGTTAATTTATCCTAACCTAAGGATACGGTCTTTATAAGATATTTCATCTCAAATTACATTCCATTGAGACTTATTTGTTGTTATACACCAAATCACTTTTATATTGTGTATATAATGTACTTTGACATAGTATATCATAAATCCATTTATTCTCATGATATTACAAAGTTTTTATTACCTCAATTATTTGTATTCAAGTGTATCACTTTTGGTTAGAAACTCTAACTAAAATATCATTTTTAAATGTTGTAAAGATTTATTCTTATAAATATTTCTCATTAATGTCCATGTTTTAAAAATGGTTTTAAGGATTTATTTATATGGACATTAATGTTTTAAAATTAAAATTACTTTCAAAAGTTTCAAAGTGGTATGGGACACTTTGATTCAAAAATTTATTTTTAAAACGGCTTCTTGACAAGTTGTGTGACTTTTAAATGTTTTCAAGAAAAAGGGGGGTATTTCTCTCAAATAGTTTTGATGATTATTTTCATCTATGTAAATATCCTTCATTATTCTCGATTGAGGTTAATTTGATACAATAAAATCTCCCATATTGTATTGAATGAGTTATGTTTGACTGTGGATGTTCTATTTTTATACCATTCATGGTTGTGGATAAAGTATTAACATTTTGTATGCTAGTTTTAATATGAATGTTTATGTTATGTTTCAAACTTTTCAAATGAGGAATTCATTGGACTTAGTAAGTGATGGGTGGAGCCTGCTATATCTCCTCGATGCATCGGTAGGTCTCATGAGACAAAGTAGTGTCTTGGCACAAGGCCTTGACAAAATCTTATTTGTAGTCTTGGCACAAGGCCTTGACTATATGGTGATGAAAGTCTGGCATTATGCATTCCATCATTATAAAAGTGGATATTGATATTGAATGTGATTATGCGACTAGTAGAATATCCATGTGAATAAGTAAATGTCATTATTTGATTTTATCTTTTCCATATTATGTTGAAGTTCGAGTTTAAAAGGATTTTGTTTTAGTCTTATACACTGCCATAAACGTTTATGCTTATTTATGAAAGTTTCCACTATAATGTTATCCTTACTAAGAATCTAATATCACCCCTTTCTATGTTTTATTTTTACCAGGATGCAAAGAAATATATTATGACTGACCTGTAGGGATAGTCTATGGGATCTCAGTGTTGTCTATGGAAAAAATGTTGTTGTAGTTTTCCATTTTATGATGTAATGTAATCCTTATAAATGTATCTAGTACTTCTAAGGCTACTAAACTAATCGATCTTTCGAGAGTTGATATTTTATGATCATTCCAATGATACATAATAATGCACTGAATTTGGGCTTCTGGGTTCGGGGCATTACATCAATCCATTATACCCTGACTAGGTCCCTCTGTCTCCTTATAGATTTACATAATTTTATAGAAAGGCTCCTTAGAGTCAACAACCTGTCCAACTAATCTTGTGTTTTAGATATTATTCAAATAAAATTGAAACATTTTTTATATATAATATTCTAATATAATATGATTCTAAAGGATATTGTTTTCATTTAACAGAATTATATTTTTTATGGAATGTGATTTATTTTTTGGAAAAAATAATTTCTAATCCAATTTTCAAACTAAAATATTTACATGAGTAATTTTTTTTGGAATTATATTTTTATTAAAAATCAATTTTATTTATAATATATTTATTTCCATATTGTTCTAGTTTTGGATTTATTAATTGAATAGTGTGTTCTAAATAGGGTTAATTACAAAACTATTGATCATAAAAATTTCTATCAGGTTGTAATATTTGAGTTAACTCTATTTTAGCTAATGAAATTGATATAACAAGTAATTACGAAACAAGCTATAAATTGAAGTTCATAATTTATATATTTATTAACTATTAAATATTTTAATATTTTATTCTATTTTATAAGTTGAATTAGTAACAAAAAATTAATCAATATTTAACCATTGGTCAAAAATTTCATAAGTAGTGATGTAAGTTTTAATCATCATATTTTGTGTTTTATTTGATATCATATTTTGATACTAAATCATATTAATAACATTGATCGGAGTTTTTTTTGAATCATCTTATTATTGATAATTCTCATATATATTAATTTTTTTATCTATACATGTTATATATCTTTCTAATAGTCTTTGATGGTGAGTTAATATCCAGGTTTTTTTCCTATCACAGGTAAATATTTAAGATATGGTATAAAGTTGTGTCCTTGGTCATCAATGTATATCGTATTAAAAACATTTAGATTCTTCTTAGGAATTATAATCATTTTGTAAGGAGTTTTTAATTACCATCATCATTGTGTTTCTAAATTTATATACAAATTTTATATTTAACTAATAAACATGTTAACTAGAGGGGGAAAAGGATTAAAGAGGAATGGGTTAGGGTGGAAGGAACAAAATAAAATGGGGTTAGAAAAATATAAGAAGTGTGGACCTAGTATCCAAGTATCAGGTACTATATGATTTTTAGGTGGGTGTATAGAAAACATTATCACACAATTGGGAAGAAAATGGGAATGTATAAGGTACATACTAGCCATCAGATGAACAATTCACCCTCATCGGGCATTTTGGTTGTGGGAATTTTTTTTAGAAAAATATATGTGAAAAGTGTAATTTATCCACAATTTCTTACATAAATTAGAGTGGGGTTTCAATATTTTTTGTAGGAGGATGCTTCAAACTTTATCCACACTTCATTATCTATTCTTTAATCTTCTTTTAATCTTACCCTTCATTCATCATTAATCTAATCATTATCCCGCCTTTTAGTAGATCTAATTTAGCATTGGGTTGAAATAGCCAGTCTTTATTCTCTTGTTTTTTATTACTATCATATAATAAGATAAATTTGTAATTTCTATCAACTCATGGGTTTAACATAATTGTGTATTTATCAGTGGTTAGCCTTACCTCAAATCTATCAAATTTGGATTTAACCAGTATGTTGGTATGTTAGCCATAATTTTCTATCATATTTTAAATTTATTATGATGGTAGTGACATGGGATCATATAAGTGAATAATTATATTATGCTTATTCAAAAATAAAATTTATTTTAAATTATTTATTTGAGTTTTAATAGTTAAATTAATGTTTTTTTGATTCCATTAAGTATAATATTCTAATGTGTTTATTATTTCTATATGTTATCATCATTGAAAAATTTATAGAACTAATAGAGTAATCCTAAAAAGAAAGTACATGGTTTGTTCCCTTACAACTCTATTATATATGTTCCTTAATGGCATGGACTATTTTAATAATTTCTCTACAATATTATTTATTATTTATATTTATAAATGGTTTTTTATTCATGTTATATTGTTATTACCTTTATTTACCATCTTATTAGGGATATAGGAATAGTTATGTTCCCTCTTATAGAGGTTATTCATTTGTTTATTTCCAAAATGGTAATTACATTGAATATGTCCAATTCATTTTATTGGATTCTTAAAAAGGCTCAAAACAAGTATGATTGGTTTCCATGGGGGTTTGGTTTTCATATAGTGAATAAATTCCTAAGGTAAATATATTTATTATTATTCATTATAATAGTGGTATATAAATTTTTAAAAAATCAATATTTTTTTACACTATGATGTGATGATTCTATGTACACATACACATATGGTAGATTGGTGGGTCTTTGGTAGGGATAGTATATTAGGAAATATATAGTCACATACTAAATATATCCTTTAGGGTGTATGTGGAACTTATTTTTCTTATTTTAATTTTATTATGTTTATTGATTAGTGATTTTCTAGATACAGTAAGAGTAAGATTCTGGGGAAGTGTGATTAGTTGTCTTCCATAGGGATGGTTAGGGGGATTGAAATCATTTATATATTTTGATAGTTTAGTTTTAAATTATGTTATGGAATTTTATGTTTAGTTAGTTTCTTATTATTAATGTGATGAGTTTCATGTGTTCATTTTATTATTTTAAATGATTTAGTTTTGGGATGGATGGTTTTTTTTTGAGATTTTGAGGAGAAATATCATTCAATATTCTATACCTTACACCATTTGCATTGATGCAAGATTCTAGTGATTGGTAATTTTCCCAGAGGTATCGTGGTGATTTGGGTTTGGATACATGATCTCAATTAATTAATTATAATTACCATAAACTAGATTAAAAATGAATCAACTTATCACTTAGTAAATAATATAAAAAATAGAATATATTATAAAGTAAAAAAAATGGCATCATTATCATTAATATAGCACCCACTAACAATTATTTCTTTAAAACCAACATGACTATGATGTAGTTCAGCTTCATATAAATCCTATGATTATGTATATATAATTCATACATAACTTTACTAATATATATATTCTTATTTTTTTAGTTATTTATTTTATTATTTTAATCTTTAATATTCATCTCTATTTATTATAAACCATTTCAATCAGATCTAGAATCTATTTAATACATTAGGTAAATAATATCAATAAAATCTCTATAATTTTTAAAAAAATTCATTCGAATCTCTAATCCATAAATAGATATTGTTATAAGCACAAAACATACCATGATTCACTTAATAAAACTAATAATCCACTTCTATATAAAAATATTCTCCAAAAAGTTATATTTTAAGATAAATAACAACATGTTAGTAAAACTTACTAGGATCCCTATCCAGTTATTCTAAAACCCCAGTACATATATATAAATTTACAAAAATAAAAAAAAATCTTATGGATTGATTAAATTTTTCATAGTAAATTAATAATAAATCAGTTAAACAACCCCTAAAAAGTTATCTTTATTATGACACATTATGATAATTTTTTCACACTTATAATACACTGAATCAACCATTAAATATATTTTTTTACTTATAATTTGTCGTTAAATTTTTCTTTTCACACTTAAATATCAAAATAAAAATGATATGCAAGCATAAGATTATATAGTTAATTCTTATGAACCTCCAGTAAAAATATAAACATCCTGTAAACTATCATACAAAAAATATATATCAATTATGTTGATTTTTCATTTTTTCCATTTACATTGAATGATGCACTTATATTAAATAATGTATTATAAGAAATCTACAAATTCAACATCAAAATTATACTGGCTGAAGAAATGGTACCTTATGAAATCATTACTCACTCATATAGTGACAAAATAATTTATAATCAACACATACACAATCTATTAAACCACACCTTCTGCATATTCAATTGCTGTTAAAATGTCTATAAATCCAATTACACATCAATCCTCATAATACTAATAAATATTGAAAACAAATCAAAAATGTTTTCAAAAACAAATATTAGTAATTAAAGAGAATTTATGATGATTAAAATATAAAGAAAATTTATATGTATAAATGGATAATTTTATATATGTGAATCTTAATTATAAACCCATAAATTGATCCAACATAGAAGTTAGCTGGTGTGAGAAAATTCCAATCCTGTATCATGCGGTTGCATGTAAGTCGGTTGATGTGAGATAATTTTACCCCATGTCCTCTAGAAACATTTAAATAGGTTAGAATAATATAATTCAATTCCAACGATAGAAATTTTCGAAGCATAACACCCTAAAAATTCATATGTGTGAATATTAGACCAAACTTGCACACATATATCATTTTTTGACTCATTATCCAATGAATTTTATGCATACCCAACATGACTACACTTACATCATAGAATCTCATGCACATGTGAAATTTACATAAATATACCTCCAAATATCCCATAATTATGGGTGTTTCCAATGTTCCACTTAGTCCATACATTTCGAGTCAATTCAGACCTACTTCCCCAAGATGGGGATCGTTGGTACATACCAGTGACACATTGGGTTTTACATTGGTCAAGATGAAGGGAGGTTGGATTATCCATCAATTTTTTTGATATATATTCTTATACTTTCTTAAAAAATATAAAAAAATTCATGAACCATTCTCATTATTAATATTATTTTTGTTACCATTATACAAGAGATCAATAAAAACCATGCATTCATGTAAACATCTATATGTATCACATATTATCTATCATTATTTTATTAGTGATTATATTTTGGTTTAAATCTACATAGTCAGGCACCCCCAGAATTTAACACCAACTAGGGAGGTGGTGTCTATTGTGAATATAGGATCAAGCCCATGGAGTGGGATTCTTGTATCTACTTATGAAGAGAATCATAACTCATGTAGTTTAGTTTCACTTAATGGGACATGTAATTCATTTTAATGTCATGTGACAAGGACCATTATGGTTCTTTTTTAGGTCATGAATCCCTAACCAAATGAATTATTTTTATTTTCATGTATATGGACCTATTGGGGTGTTAGGGTTAAACCATATAAGGGCTTCCCGTGTATCTTGGTTTATAGGAATCAAATCCCATGTAGTTTGAGTTTCATAATTTATGGGAATATGTTTATATCGGTCTATACTATTTAACATTTTGAAATAAAAAATCATGTGTCGTGAAAGAGTTGATAATTTTATATTGATAGAGGGTTACTGATGGATGAAAAATTCTAGTTCATCATATATATTTTGGATTAAAAATGAGTGGCATGATCTAACTAATGTGTAATATGGCCTAGTGGGAATATTTATGGGCTTACACAAAGTAGAAGTTCCATAATATGTACATTTCATTGATTGGTATGTATATGAGATCATCAGTGAGGATATGATTGGGGATTTCTACTAGTAGGAGGCATGCATATGTTTATGACTCCTATATATTACTAAATATAAAGGTAACGATGACTGGAATCATGTTGAATATGGTCCATTGAGGACGATTTGGGAATTATGAATTAAGAGGCCCTTTATTATTCATTATATTTATTGGAAACTAAATAGGAGATAATATTATTTTACTCACAGTGAATAAGGCCTAGTGAGAATGATTTGGTTATGATACCTATCTGGATCTCTATAATATTTATTTCTCACTGATTAGGTGTATAAATGATATGATCCAAAAGGATAATATTTTTAAATATAACTACCAAGAGCATAGAATGTCTATATTTGTAATAAGATATGGAAGGATGATTGGACTCATAGGGAATATGGTCTCTAGAGGAAGAGTTGGGGGGTCACACATGGGTACCCATTTCTGGTTTATCCTATCTATTGGTAATTAAACATGAAAGGTTATTATTATACATGTGGGGAATATGGACCAATGATAATGGGTTGGGATTAAAACAATAATGAGGGTCATAATATGAATTTCTCACTGATTAGGTTTGTAAATGAGATTCTTAGTGAGGATATGATTGGGTCTTACACATAGTAAGAGGTCTAAATGGGATTATGCCTCTTATATTGGTAACTATATAGGGAATGAATACTAGACTCATGAGGAATATTTCATAGTGAGAAATATTTGTGGCTTACATTTGGGTTTCCCTTATGTGGTTCAACTAGGTATATTTCTCTGGTGATTGTATGGTAGAGGATTACACTAAAATGGAGGCTCAAGTGTGTATGAATCATTCATGGGGGACATGAGGATGATATCCTTATTGAAATCGAAAAATGAAACCTAGAGGAATTAAGGATAAATAATAATGGATAGAAGAAATTTAGGAGTAAAGTATATATTTTCAAACAACCCTTGTTGCACGAGTCTAGAAATTAAGCCATTGTACAGTACTAGAGTTCTATGTGTGTGTCTTATTTTAAAAATTCTTCCTTGAGGAACTGTATAAAGGATAAAATCCATGCATTCCCACCACAATTCCATGATCTAGATATTTTTTTAATTCCATATGATAATAAATACCTATCATCGCACCATTTCAAGGTTTTGGACATTTGATTTGTTTTAGGAATATGATGCTCCCAACTCACTCAACCTTGACTTATGTTCTTTGAGAAACCCAAATAAACTACAATAGACTCATGTAGGTTTGAATCTTATGTGAATTAAATCACACAATCACTTTAATTCATTCTATTTCACTTAATAATATTTTATGGAACTCATGAAATCACTTTAATGAATTTTTTTTCTCGAGACTATTTTATACGACTCCCTCTGATAACAAACACCCTTTATAATAAATTCCAAATCCTCATTCAAGTCATGGTTTTACATGAAAACCATCTTGGATGAAACCCATACTAGGATAATCTATTTGAAATCCCCATGAAGAAAACATACAAGAATATAGAATAATAATGGGACCAACATTAACCAGTTTCAAATTCATTCTTGAAAAAACCATGTACAGAACCAATATCTTTGATATTAATGCATAAACCCTTTGTATGATTTATGGTTTGTGAAACATGCAATATTTTTTCACCTAAACATAGGTTGAGAAACATAACATGTAATAACCACTCTGTTATTTGAAATCATCCATTTCATGGTACATTCATCCTTATCACATGAGGTTAAAAATCATGGAAATGTATTTCAATTCAATCTTAAATTATATACATCAAGCTATATTGGTTTTTTTACTACTCTAATAGGATATATAGGATGCCTCCTCATAGGTTCAATACAAAAATACCCACGATAAAAATATCCCTTTTCCCCTGTAAGAGATGGTGTTCCCCAAGCTTGAAAATATACTTGGAGAACACAAAACCTATAATAGAGTCTCCAATGAACATTAAAAGATTACCACCCTTATTTTATAGGCATAATAAATTCATTCAATGTATCCACTAGATGTTAAACCATTACCACCCATATGCGATGATAATAAGAGGATATTTTATCTTCCCCATTAGACGTTAAACTATTACATCTCATATATGTTGATCATAAGATGAATTTTCCCCACATGAATCTAAACTGTTACTACCCTTAATTTAAAAGTATAAGAGGGTAAAAAACCCTTATGTGATAAGCATAATAGGATTAATCACTCTTGTGTGATGATCATGGGAGGATCATTTATTTCGTATGTGATGATCATATGATTCTCTATGTGATGAGTATATGATTTATTATCCAACTGATGTATAAGAAACCCATCATCACTAATTTTATGGTCTTGGAGAGACTTAAGTGATGATCCTAGAATCCCTAGGTTCCAAACCTAAGATGGATTATTTAATGTTAAAAATACTTCTTATTGTATGGAAAATAAATTCCTTATGTGACAAGAATAATATTCTTGATTTTTCTATCATTGAATTTATTCGAGGAAGAGTTGAATGATCATTCGGTGATGATACTAAGATTCCATTATGATCCAACATTATAAAGATAAAACAAATATCCTTTATATATTTATACTATAAATCCATCATTCTTCATTAGTTGAGGAACACAAGGTGCTCTCTTGACCAACATGAGGATGATACAACATCTTGATTCCCAAAATTCCCAAAATAATCACCCCCTCCAACTGAATTTGTTATCCCATCCATGTATGGAAGTGATTTATTTAATTGATTTCCACATGAAGATATAATTAAGAATGAGATTTACAAGCCAGAACTTAGTCAATGAGGGAGTCCTTGAATGAAAAAAAAATATCCCTATTGAGAGGTTTTTGCATCCTATCATCCCATTTTGATCAAGATTACATCATAATTACACTAGTGGTTATAGGATGACCACCTTGGGAAAGAGGTAAAGTAGGACCTAGATCATGACCATGCTAATGCATCTGATGAAATGGTCTTGATGGAATGCAACTGAAAACAGAACAGTGAACCTACTATTAATATATTCTCCTTAAATAGTGATAAAATTAGTAATTTTTTACATCAACATCACCAATTGTCACTAGCGTTGGGATTCACCAAAATAAATAATGAATATGACATGATGTATGGATATGATGGTATATTTAAGATATCATATGTCAAGTAAACCCTGACCCCTCAATCGATCATACTCTAGGTGGACTCGTAGAACAAGCTTTGTGAGACATAGTTTTATCCAAGAAACATTACTCAGGGTCACTAAATGGGATAAGAAACTATAACCTTCTCTAATTTGAGGAATAAGTTACATTATTTTAAGGATGATATAATCCTTGGTTTATTCATACATTCAATGAAAAACTACATGATCTATTTTTTGAATATCAATAAGCTGAAGAAGACTAAGTTGAGGAATAGTCCTAATTATTTACCCTTATATAGTTTCATTGGATGAACCATAAAAGAGTGATTTATCTTTAAGTATAGGATTTATAACATCTATGATTGTTTCATAGTGGATTTGGGTGCTCCTAGGGAGCACATCGTACGCATTTCCACCAACCCTAACTAAGATCAATATTTTATGGAATAACAATAGGCTATAATTCAAAACGTGCATATTTTGATGATTATATTACCTAAAAATAAGTCATATAAGACTATATTATCATTCATGCATGAATGAATCGATATACACCCTTCTCATTTATCCTATCTACTCTGGTGATTTCATCACATTAGGAACCCTCTAATGTTCAAAGAAATTGTTACGGGCATCAAAAGGATGGGAAGGAATCCCCACTAGTTCCAAATCTACTATGTAACCTCATGGATTTAATTCCCACCATATTAGGATATATTTCCATGGACTTATAGGGATCCCATGATATCTTCTCTGAGGAGTCACTGGAATAATACTCTTATTAGGAATATGAATATGCTTATGTCAATATTTCCATATTTTTACATCACTTTGGTGACACCAGGAGTAATATATAGCTATAAAATCCCTCTCATCCCCATCACCAACACCCTCATGAAAATGGAAAATCCCCCTCCAACAAGCATGAAAACTAGGATTCTATCCCTGAAAATGTTGTCTGCAATATTATAATAAAAAAGGAAGGTTTTGGTATGACCTCATCAAGAATATACCTCTTCAATAAAATCCTCTAGGTATTCTTTTCATCTCATTATACTAGTATAAAATCCATCCTATCCACAGAAATCCAATCATTGGAAAAATTTGATAGGTTTTAACTAGGTACCTCTACCCCATCCAACTAATCTATCCAGATTTTAGTCAATAAGTGACCACTAAGGCAAAAAAACATTCCCCCAAAATAGAAGTATGATATAACCAAGAATATTTCAAGTATACAATCTTGTAAAAAAATCCTTGATTCTATCTTTCTATCAAAGTCACCTCTCAAGGACCTGAAATACCATTTATTAATTTGAGGCCAAAGTGGATGGCACTAAAGCCTAATGGTAAAAGAATCCAAAAATAGAGTCATCCTGGAAATCATATCATTTTCTAGATAAGACTAGGGGTCTATCATACAAATAAATATACTCTCACACTACCACTAATGAACACTAAATGTCATGGATGTGAATCAATGTCTGGTAGATAGAGACTTTATGGTCAATCTTATCCTAGCTCAGGCAATATACAATTTGGGGTAAACATATGTCGATCTAGCCTGATCGAATCTGACCATTAAAGAGCATGAAAATATATAAAAATAAATGATTTAAAATATCCAACTTATGTCTTAGTTTGAAGATTTTATATCGAATATAGAATTTATTTTTTTTCTCATAGTAAAGAACATTCAAAATCTTTCTAGGAAGTCCTTGAGTACACTTGTATGTATCCTTCCACTCACTAAATCACTAGTGCCTCAATTACTTCATCAAAAGACGAGTAGGGTTTCATCAGGGTTATTTTTCTCCCATTAAATCATGAGAAACCCATTACCATGATATTGAGTGTTAAAAAATATAGGAAACCCAACCCCATGTTATAGAATTGATGTTTTTTAAGGACCCTGATTACATAGTATCCACATAAATAGATCATGGGTATGAGATGAATAGAAATTTTCTAGTTCATATCCTCCTATTGGGGTATCTCTTTCACTCATATCTCACACTCCCTCACACTTGGTGTTACTTCCTCTCATTTGTGTCAATATTTTTTTTCTTTGGTCCTAATATAGTAATCATGGGACAGGATCCAAGTAATTCCAGTTGTTTCTTCACATGACCAGATCTTCAGAAAAGGGTGTGTAACGAATGTATATAGATAATTGAGCATACTAAATGGTGATAGATAAAGGATTATTGAGTGTTATATAATGTAAATATAGGTCACATAGTACCTCCTATAATTGGGTGTGATATGATCTTGGTGCCCATCCTACCTCCCCTCCCCTTTGGAATTTCTCCACCTTCTAATGGAGTGATGAAACTCATCCTTTTCTAAAATCAAAAAGAGAAAATGTGGAACCATCAGAATTATATATTATTGACATGAATTGATTCTAATTCTAAGGTAAATACATGGTGTGGTTGTGAGGTATTCTCACTAGGAATTCTCAAGTGAAGGAGAAACTATACACCCTTTCTTAAACACATCATTTGATGACTTATTATGGAATATGCTATTTGGAATACTATGTATGATGAGGGATGTGTTAAATCACCTATTATTATATGGGAACTCCTCCATTAATGTGAATTTGGGACCTAAGTGAAACCTATATAAAATTTTCACTCTTTTCACTCAGGACATGTATAGAATATGGTATATACTTATCATAATAATTATTTTCATGTTTGGTGTGAGTAATAGAGAATCGGAGTAGGAATCAAGATATTGTTCAAGGATAGTTAGGAACACATTGGTCCTATGAGAAAAATATAAAATGATATTTGGTTGTTACTTATTTTTCATTTGTATCTAGAAATTGTGGAATGAGTTTCATGATCTTTCCTTGAGGTGATGGGTGAAAATTATCACTTGATGAAAAAATTTCCCACCTAATTTTGTGTTATACATCATGTTCACCAACTCAAACAACCTTTTTGTATAATTAAAATTTCATCATGATTATGACCATCTGTTGAATTATTATATATAAAATAGTCAGATCCTAAAACACTACACCTATTAATGTAGTGATTGTCCATATCAAAGAGACAAAAAAACATATAAAGTATAGTTTAGATATTATATCATATCATTCCACCAAGTAATATTAAGTCTTATTAGACTAAAATTTATCAATTACTCATTATTAAACATGATTCCTTTTTATGGGGTTTTCATTTTGATTGAAAAGATGTTTCCAAGACTATACTCTATCTACAGTATTAATCATGTAAGAACATGAAATTACCTAGGTAAAAATCCCCCAAGAAAAACATTCCATCCATGTAGATAATGAATACGATTAATACTACCTAGATTAATCACCAACAATAATGATCAATGAGCATCATGCATATAAGGTCGCCAATAATTTATCTGTATAGAGCCAGTGTAAAGGGTTGATACTTTAATTGGCCCTCTTCTCTAGGGAAAATTTCTCTTGAGAATGGTCATGACCATATTGGGTGAACTAGTGATGCATCATGTTTGAGGGATGATTGAGATACATTGGACTCTAGGATGGTTTATATACATTGAAATTCTTGGTTTACTTTTATCCTGACCTTATCTGATAGTTGACTAGTTAGTGGTGTTCTGAATCCAATACTTTTCACAAATCTCACAAATAAGTGGGTATAAGTCTTTAAGATATTTACATGATTTAGGGAGTCTATATTCTATGTGATATGCACAAAAAGTTTCTCCTCGCCAAATTTTTTTAAGTAAATTACAATAAACCCATTATTTTTGGAAGATATCTATTCTAGATGGTGAAAGAATATTTGAAGAGAGATGTTCATCCTTCTCTCAAAATCTCATTCATTACTAGGATTTGGATATTTTTATCCTCTCAATGATTTTTTTATTTCAAAATAAAAAAAATCTTGATTAACATTAATCACTCAAATCCACCCAAACCAAGAGAAATCAACAAACTAAATCCAAAAATAAAAAAAATAAAATATCACAATACCAAGATCATCACTACGCCAGGCCATTGTACAGTTTAGAGGATACACTTTAATATTTCCAAGATCAATATTTTAAATCAGGTTAGGAAAAATCCATATGTTTATCTCAATAAAAATGGATATTAATTCCACAATCCTGATACAATCATCCATGTAGAATTATTCCTTCTCTTAATATAAATAATAGTGTCAAAGTGTGAATGAAACCATTATTTTACATCATCACTAAGGCCACATGGGTAAATTTATCTCTTCTATTTAGTATCATCCTCTAATGTAAAATTGATTTTGAATTTATGATATTTTTTTATTTTATATCATACCTTATAATCTATGTTTAGATAGCTTTAATGGGATTATAAAATTACTCATGAATATTGAATCCCCCTTAATCTTGGTCTCCCAAGAATACTTTCTAAGGGAAAGGTAGATGGTTGATAGTGTCACAGACTAATAAAGAATAATAATTTCTATTTTGTTGGTCTTTGTTATTCTTAAGATATAGTATTCTAGATTTTTTCCCTAGACACCTTAAATCACATTCCTTTATCCACTCTAGTTTTAGCAGCTGACATGGTAATCAATGTTAAGGGACGTTTGGAGTATTCCTTGAGGCATTTGACATTCTTCATTAATGAAAAATAGAAACCCCATGTACCGATAATTCCATTATCCCCTTTTCTTGAACTTGGGTTGAAGAACTCAACATCATTGGGTTTTTTCATGTTCATGTGAATCCTATATATAATGATCCTCCAGTTTTTCATACTTATAAAGACTATAAAATCTCTCATATAGTGGAATTTCTAAGTATTCTTCTTTTTTGGGCCATAGGATACTCCAAATTATCTATAGTGATTCATTTGGTGAATTACATCTATTTCCTTCACTTAAATATCTTTCATCCTTTATTATAGATTTTTTATAATGGTATTTTCTATATAGTTGAACCAGATTCATAGAGAAATACTAATATTGTTTTTCACTTCAAGATACCATCCACCCTATTTAGTGTATCCACGCACTAGATTGGTCTTCTACTTCTAGTTTCTAACCTCCATTAACATTGGATTGAGATAAGAGCCTCCAAAATTCAATGATTTTTTCATCATGTTATCCTCATAAATAAACTATTGATACACACTATCAATAAAAGACATGGATATCTCCATATTCCATGTATTTATGTATCCTGCTTTCAAATCTTCCACTTCCTCCTCTTTGAAGATGACTCCAATAAGAATGAATAATTCTGCTATTGATACACCAAAAAGTGATTATTTTAGAGATTTTAACCCAACTATAATTGCATGGAATTATCAATGATTAATCACTTATAAATAAAGCATAGGATCCTTATTTTTCACTCCCATCAAACCAAAATCATCATAACTTTATTAAACTAATACTAAATGAACTAGGGATTGAAATCCCTATAAGGATATACTTCCATATAAACCTTAGTCTAGGTAATCATATGTCTTCCATTCATGTCCCTAGGTTTTACTATCAAAGGTGTTCTCCTATAGAATTTGATCAATTCATGGCCATAAAAACCCATACATGTGAATACTAGGTTTTTTAAACAGTTGGTTCTCTAGAATAAAACTCCCTTGAGATGAAAATTCATATAAGCATTTTATATTTGATAGATATAAACCTTGTTGAAGATCCATTAAGTGATCATATGTTTTAGTGGGTGAGTATAGGAGTCAGAACATAAAAAATTATTCAATGAAATACTTAATGACTAGAAAACCAAGGTATTATAGAATGGTAGAGGTAGTTAAGGAAATATAACCAATATAAAATATTTCAAAGGAATATTTATCAAATAAATATTGAATTAACACATCAATAATATGATCCAAATCAAGTGAAAGGTATGAGAAACCAAAAAAAGGCTTCAAAAAAATTGTCCCTATCATAGTGTTTAATGATCATGTACTGAGTATCTAGGATTCCCAACACCACATGGCTCTATAGGCCCTAATCAGGTTTTCTAAGATGGAAAAATCTATCATCGAAGGTAATTAGAAATAACTTATGACCATAGAAATATCAAATAACATTGATGATTCTATAAACTCATATTAGGAACTCTCTACAATATGTTCAACCTTTATTAGAGAATAGGATGGAGGACTAATTTAAATATCATTTAAATCATGAAGGGAAGACAAATCTTTATCTAGCAGTGCCTACCCCTTTATTGGGGTAGGGGATATGATATTTTTCATTTAAAGATTAGGACATCACCATATCCATCACCACGTATCAAAAACTACTATAGTGGAAAAAAGGACCTAACTTGCCTAAAATTATAATGGGATTCATACTAATTAAGGTTATGTTATTGATGATGATCAATAAATGTAATGGGGTTATTAAATTGGGCCAGATTTAAGTCAAAACCATTAGTTGGATGACATCATGGAGAAGTTTCTTAGTGGGTGGTTAACACTATCTTGACATTCATATACTGGTATAAGGGCCACCACCTTTAAGATATACATAAAACTAGGCTTAGGGGTATGATTTAAAATTTATATAACTACCTTAATGATACTCAAATAGGTTTTGGGTAAATTTCAATAATGAAAATATCTCCATATGGCCTATAGTCTAATAAAGTTTTTGTATTGTTAGATAATGACATACCTTTTCTACTACATCCCATAAGAATGGTATTATCCCACTATATACCCAGTAGGATTACATTAAATGACATTGTTGGAATATGGCCAATAAATATAGATACTCAAACTCTAGTTAATTCTATAGGGAGTTATTCACAGTTCATGTTCAATCCTTATAATTATCATGTTGGGTCACCAATGAATGATATCACTGGTTTAAAAAACAATAAATTGTTTAGAATCCAACCCTAAGTGGGTGGGATCATTTCTAGGGTTGATGGGGTATCTATCTAGGAGACTTAAATTCCATATACATTCAATTGTTATTATTATTTTTGTATAGTAGGTGAGCATGTATCCCTATTATTGAGTGCATGGAGAGAAAGACACTATGATTCTATGTCAATTTCGGTTAATGTTGATGTATATGGACATCAACACCCCAATAAAATATCCATCAACCAATTATATACTATATCTATATTCAGAACATGATAAAACATAAATTCAGTATTATTAAGTCATAGTGTTGAAAGGTTCCACCCCGCAAACATATAGACCCCCTATCTATGCCACGGGGAATGTTCTATAGGAGATTGAGTGGGAAGATGATATCGTCTAGCTAGATTCAACATATAATGAAGGGGGAATTCTAGTATTTAACATGGTATTATATTATATAATATTTGAATTAAATGTTCCCACATAAAATCACCATAGGTACCTATATCCATATATTTTCATGGAATATTGGTCATTGAGAATTCCCCAGAGTAATCCCCTCTTGGAATGGAAATCATGAATTTTATTCCAATTACATTTTTTCTAACAACACATACCTTTCTATTCAGAGGTATTATCCCAAATCACATTTCTATTATAAAAACAAAGCGATTTTTTTATGTCTCATAAACGAATTGAATGATATATGAAAGTAAATTTAAAAGCATCCATGATTTGATTATTTAGACTCTCCATGATAATTTAGGGAGTATGGTAGGTTTACTCCATAGATTATTTATAGGTTAGGGATACTCAACATTAATTATGAGGAATTTTATTCCATTATCTGATTGTAAATAGTTATGTAAGAGTAATTTGTGAATCATGAGATATCTCTCCAAAGCTTAAAAAATATGATCCTTTTTGAGAAATTTATTAAACGTGGCACACTAGATATGACTCAACAAACCACTATGGAATTATTTATTGATGAATTGGTGGTCACTATAATGAAAAAAATATAACATTATGAGAATCACATAGAAATAATGAAAACACCATTTTCAAAATGTGGTAATTTGAATAAAATATACTAAGAAGAAGAATCATGAAATGGCTACACAAATATAACAGGTATTCCTTTTATCTAAGGCGGTAGCTCTTAGGTGAGTGGATATACTAAAATCAATCAATGATTTCCATTGTATGTTAGATAACTTATAGTAATAAAAAAATTAAGCTATAGCACTCTTGTTTTATTACATTTATTCATTCCTTTGTTATATCACTATAGGAATACTCTATCTTGTGGATATTCCATATTTGAATTTGTAATCAACTAGAGATAGACTCAAAATAAATTGATGTTTTCCCAATTTATTTAATAAACTGAAGAACCTCAATTCTCAATTGATGATCACTTCTTTTTCTCATGTCTTACATCCTCTATCAATTCATGTTAATCTATGAAACTCAAAGGGGATAATATCATAAAATATGAATACAATTAAGCCATGTATATGAATAGATCATGTAAATCATAAATACCATATACTCTATTCAATTATGTTCATGAATCAATTTTAATTCTTTTAAAAATATACCCTTAGGTGAATATAGGTGGGTAAAATTTAGGGGCAAATATAATATCACTATACTCCAAGGTGAGTTTATGAGATAATGGACTGTGAGAATTGTTTTCCTCCTAATATTATAAACGTAAAAAATTATATGTAGGAATAATATATTAACACATATAATATCAACAAAATCCATAGTTATCTAACTTGAATGAATTTTTCTTGAACTTTTTATCTTATATTGACATAGTAGGGTTTGATATGGTAGCACATATTCTATCACTATAAACCATGGTTATTCTATTCACATATGGAGAGTTTAATGACTCAATATAATGAAAATCAAGAAGGGGTATTTTGAAATGAGGATTTTAGTGTTAAAAATGGTTCAATTACACTAAAATTATACATTTGAAAATTTCACAAAGATCATCCGAACAAATATATATAGTGGTCAGAAGGGTGCTCTAATTTTTTTCCCCAAGTTAATGGAACTAATGAGCGTAACTATACTTTTGAAAGGTCCATATAAGGGACCTTATATGATTTATTTATTTTTATATTCACCCTATATTTTCGTTAATTCAAGGCTGGGGTAATGATTTTTTGTAAGGAACAAGAATTTTTCTCATCTTTCATTTTTTTGGTTTTAAAAATGATAAGTTTCACAACTTTTTGATTTATTAAATGTTGTAAACTTTACATGGTGATTCTAGGTGCATGTATATTGAGAATAGATTTTAATTCTTCCTATTACCACCATTATATATTTTAAAAATAGTGAGTAAAATATATCTTTCCGTCGATAGTTTAAGGTCTTGTAATCCATACCAGCGAAACTAATGTTTATGGTTGAATAATTTTTACTTAATGTCTTTATATTTTATGGTCATATAGCTTTGACAAGAGGATGAGTTAATCTATATATCAAGATAAAGGTGATGAATTGATAAATACAGTAGTCCAAAACAAATATAGACAAACCAAAATAGGGGAACCTGAATTTTATGGTCATAGTTATTTGACTAAGAGTTACTAAGATTTATGTTTTTATTAGTTTGACTAGAAGATGAAAGGTGAAATTGTGTGTCTAAAATAAAGGAAATGTTGAATCGATGTGACTTAATGATGTCCTATATCATTATAAATAGAATCAGAATGTGTTCATGTATTTTATGTTCATAGTGATTCGACCAAGAGTGCAGGGTCTGATATGACCCCCCCAAATGGGGCTTAAGGGTTACGAGTGACCAAGCACCATTGTTTAAGGAATAAAATTAATATAAAACATAGCCCGGTGTATTTGAGTTAGGAAGTTGTGATATGTAATAAGAGTTATGATGATGACCTCTAACCAAATTTTATTAAAAGGATCCATTGTAGTCTCATGAAGGGAATATGGGGTTAGAGGAATTTCTCCTCAACATGAAATATGCCTCCAGTTTTCATGAAAGATATGAGACACAAATATCATTACCAAGAAAATGTGTATTTTTAGAGTCGAATTTTATTTTTTCCAAAATCCAAGAAATAATTTTGGTGATTACAAAAACTAAAGGTATGTTATGTGGCATATGGGAAGAATATGTTTAGAGATGAATGGATCATTCAAGTCCAATTCTCACAATTTTTTTGTTATAATTAAATATGGAAATAGAGTGTAAATTGATGATGGTATGTAGTTGTTTATGAGAAATATGGATAAAATATCACTTTAAATCATGTGATCATAGGAATTGTTACAAGTGTAGTTCTATAGGCTTATAAGAGGAGTGTATGAGCTCAAGGAAGTGGTATCTTCACGGAATATGCACAGCCAAATATGAAGGGGATACATGAATAAAGTGCCAAAATTTAAAATTTAGAATGGGTATAATGGATAAGTATAAATCATCTAGGTTATTGGAATCAACATGAATATTTTAATCATGGAATAAGTAATTCATAACTCAAGATATTTGAATTGATAAATTATGGGATGGAATAATGATTTGGGAAATGATCACTGACCCAATTTGAATGACGAATTAAATTTTAGTATTCTTGGATGTGCATGGGGTTAGAGGACCTCGTCCTTAGGATTAACACATTCCTAATATTTGAATTATATATATGTAATAATTAATAACATTAAGAAGGATAGGTGTATGTTCAGATTCAAATGCACTCATTACCATTAAGCATGAATGGTTTATGATAATTTAAATGCTTATGGTATAAAGTAGGTTTTATAGAGAAATGGATTTACAATAAGGGAATGAGAACCAAATATTTCTCACCACTATTGTATTGAACATGTTCCATTAAATAAGGGACATTAAAGAAGATAGATAAAGTATATAATCCCCTAAATGGGAGAATCTTCTCCATTTGAATAGACAACATTATCTTGAATTCCAGAATACCCATGGCTAAATTCAAGATCATGTGTAGGAAAAAAATATGTTCTAACCATTTACAAAACATGTGGGTCAAATGAGTGTAAAATCTCTATTTTTAGGTCTACGCTTAATTACATAAAATATTTTCTCTATTTTCATTTCAAACTCTATTTTTTCTAATCCATGAAAGGAAATGGCATAGTGAATATAGACTCAACTTTTTCTCGGGCTTCCTATTAAGAGTTTTTAACCTAAAAAGCCTTTAGGACACTTAATTTATATTTTTAAGTCCTGGAATTTTGATGATAGATAGATAGAGATCAATGTTGCAACAACCAATAATGTTATCAATTTAATTTTCCTTCTCAGTATATAATTGTTTTCACATTTTTTAATGTAGTATTATATAGAGCACATGCACCACATGATAAAACCAACAAAATTTTATTGTATTAATTTTTATATTAAATTTATAGAACAAATATGGCCATAAGAATTGAAAATTTTATAAAGTGATTGAATATTGAAAAAAAAAGATGGTAATAATAAGAAAAATTGGATCAGATTGATCCCCCCTAATAAGCATACTAATGAACAACACTATTGAAATAAATCATCATATTGGTAATAAAATATTCATATTTAATTGGAAAATATATATAAAAATGTTTGAAAACAGATGTGAATAGAGAACTACTGAAACATATGGTATTTATAGAAATTATGGAACCTCTATGACCTTGAAAAATCTAACCATTGGAATAGTAATATGACTGTTGGAATAGTAATATGGCAGTTAGGAATAGTAGCCTAATTTTTTGAATAGTAAGATCACCACTAGAAGTGTAAGATAATATTTAGTTATCTTATGAATTTAAAATATGACATATTTATCTCAGGATAAAACTAAATAAATTTCTTAAAAATAATATAATAAGTACTTGTATAATTTGAAAAAAAGAAATGTTTTGTTTGTGTTCTTATAAAAAATATTATTTTTAAACAAAATTTTATTTTCAATAAATGGGTTTAGAAATTTTTATTAGGTTGTATTATAATAATAATATATTTTTACCAAAGAAACTGCATATTTTAAAGGGGTACAAAATTTATCATAATATTAAATTTTGTATTTTTGAATTAAATAATGATATTATTGAAAAATTAAATTTATCATATTTAGAAAATAATATTCATAAAATGGATTTTATTTTCGAAATATAAATATCAGAAAAATATTTGGGTGAATTTTTTTATTTTTCTAAAATAGTTGCATTTTTTGTGATTAGTGAAATATGGTAAAATATTTTACTTAACTTTATAAGTTAAATACATGATTGATTGTGTAAGGGGTTATGTAAGCACCCATTAGTTCAAACTCACATGAACCATTTTCTTTATATTGTAACAATATTCATTTATATTGATAGTATTGATCCAAAATAAAAAAATAATGAATATTATAGTAAAAAAAACCCTTTACTCGAATTTTAAAAACCACCCCTTCACCTCACACCTTCTATGGCTTGGAGATTACCCAAACACTACCAAATCATCCTCTCAATCATATACTCCCCATCTTAGTGATGTTAGTCACACAAAATACCATTTTAAGTGTCCATAAGGGGTATCCTATGTGGAGACAACCAAATGTAGATGATGTTATGTCAAAGTGTCAAACGATTTTGGAACCCAAGGTAAGGTATCCCTTCAAGCGACCCTATTTTCTTTTGGATATTATTTCTCTCTCATTTAACTAATTAAAATATAAATTAATCTCATTTAATTGTTATATATTTTATATATAGGCCATATACATATATACCAAGATAAATTCACTTTTAATTGATGGTGGTATACATGTTTTAAAGGCTCTGTTCTCAATTTCATTTGAAAATAAAACCATGATTAAAGTAAACTTCTTTGTATATTACCCTATTTTAACTTTCACTCCATAAAATTATTTGAACAAAACTTGGTTTATAAAATTTATCATTAAAGTATGGAAGAAATTTTTTACATAATTTATTATTTTTTAGATATTAATATTATTTCTCCCTCTTTAATGATTCTTTATCCCTTTCCCTAAAACACTCCTTAACTGGTACATTTCCAAAGTTACCTATAAACCATTTTTCGAATCTTCACATCATTTAGAAATGATTTTTCATGATCTAGTATTATTTTACATACGAATGTTAAATAATTTTTTAATCCATTATTTCATGGAATCCTTTATGATTCACAATTATTTATGCAATGGGACATGATTATGTAACTCATTTGTCTCCCTTGGTAATTCTTATAATTATTTTTACATATGATTTCCATTTGAGGAAAACATAAGAATATAATTATTATTATGGGTGCTCCCATAAATTGATTCAATGCATTGTGTAATATTTATGTCTCATGAGATGATATCTATGGTATTATGAAATAAACCAAATTCATGATGAGACTCTATCAACCATGTGATGTGATCTTAGTAGTTATCCTTGAATTATGCTTATTCCAAGTTTCACATTGTTATCATATTCTTATGTTTCAATGATATTATTATTCTATTTTATTTATATCACACTTTAATATGATTATTCATGAGCCTTATATTTTACAATATCATGTTATTCCTTTTGATTCATATGTTATAAGTTTTTATCATGTTT
Organism: Viscum album; assembly: GCA_963277665.1. Classification (NCBI taxonomy): domain Eukaryota; kingdom Viridiplantae; phylum Streptophyta; class Magnoliopsida; order Santalales; family Viscaceae; genus Viscum; species Viscum album. The sequence goes on along the minus strand of OY728145.1, from coordinate 24,778,488 downwards.
CTCCACTTATAGGATTTTTAGCTCACCATTTTTGTTTATGTTTTTCCTAGGTTATTATATACAGTTTTAGGAGATCATTGTAGAGAATAAAACAATGATGCTTAAATTTAGTTTAATTATTATTTATTATAAAACTAAATTTCTAAAGACAATAGTCTTATCAATCATTAAGTTGTTTTTATTTTATATTTATATTAAAAATTAGGTAATATTATGTGTCAAAACTTAGGTCTCTATAGTTGGTATCAGACAAAGGACTATTCATTTTTGGGGATTAAGACAACAATATATTAGTAAAAACATAAGGGTAAGTCTAAGTATAGGAAAATATCCTAAAATTTCTGAGATTTATATAGTGAGTGTTTTTCAAGAGATGAAATACAATTCTAGATACTAGAAGTGGATATAGATTTAAATGTGTTGTACATAGGGGTAAAAATCCTTAAAAGGGAGGATTGGGGATTGAATCGAGAGTGGCCTTAATGCACACCTATTTTTACACTATTAGGGATATTCTTTGTAAAAGTCATTAAATATAAACATACCATTATAAAGGATTTGAATAAATCGTCTGGTTAGAAAAACTAATAGTAAAATTACCAATAAAATCCATGATTAAAACCTAGTAACTCATAAGATATGATTTATTTCTCCATTATAATCCATTTATTATAATTTCACAGTTTCCCTTCTTATATAAATTTTTGGATGAGTATTATGATTCATTATTTTATAACCATTATTTTAGTTAATGGAAGGAAGTAGGAGGATTAATGTAAATAACAAATTCGATAGAAAATGTGATGATTACCCTAATGAGATGCCTAAAATTATGGGAGTGGGAGATAATAACTCCATGGATGTATTGGATTAGATGACTTAATATTTGAATAATAATTGGAATCATGTGGAAAAACCTCCTTATCCTAAGAAATAAAATGTTTTGGTCTATTCATTTATCTAACAAAGGCCTCGCACCTTTATTTTATCTTATAATCCCCTCATCAAGGAATAATGTATTAATTCAATTGAGAAAATATTATCTATCCTCTAATTCTTGAATTAAGTGAAATTCATACTGACTATTTATCATATAGAGATGGAATTTGATTAGTGGTGGAAACTAATCTGAAACACTATGTCTTATGAGGAAAATTATTCCATGGAATGTGAAGAATTCAATAAAATATTTTCCAGTAATTACATTCCCCAAACTCTGTATCATAAAATGGAGAGGGATTTCCCTAAACTTAATCCAAATGATGACCAATCTATCAAGGAATGGGATGAAATAATATCAAGCCTATCATGTTATGAATTTGGATTTTTCATGCACACAAATATCAAGGTTCACATCTTCTTTAGTAGATTAAATATGATTCTACAAAAAAAGATCGTCTATTAGAGACTTTTATAGCTATGAAGAGATTTTATAATGTACCATTTTTCTTGATATGTAGATTGGTGACTCTCAATGGTCCTATGGGGATGAATATAAAAAGAATAAAAATGTGTTTAACTTAGAAGGATCAATAGAGAAATCTCTTAGAGGAATGAAAACTCTACATCCCACATGTCAAAAGTGTTTGAATAAGCATCCTAAAAATCGTCTCAAGTAAACCAAGAGCCATTACAAGTGTGGAAAATAGGGGAATCATGCTAATAAATGTAACAAAGAGATGAGTAAATGCACTATTGTGATGTAAGAAAATAAGTTTCATATCAACCCTCATCATATGGTATTGTGTTTGAACTCTAAGGAATATGGTCATTACCCAAGAAAATGCCCTAATCTAAGGGTTATTGGAGATAATAAATGACTATAATAATTATGGACTATAAATAAAGGAAGGGAATATGTTATAACTAATATCTATGTGGGTACATATAATGATGTGGTGATTTTTACACTGGTTATTCATTAAGGAATAGTGAATATACTATTTATTTATCATTCCACATGTTCTTTTAAATCATTAATGATTAGAATAACTATTCAAACACCACCTAAATTCATGGTATTTTAACTATATATGATAATTTAATATATGGAGAGTATTACATCCCATGTATATAAATCCATACCAGTTAATGTTTGGGAACTGAACATCCAAAAAAAACTTGACCCACTTCCTTAAGTAGAGTCTGATTTTACATTTGAAATAGATTTCATATCCTTATATGAATCCAACATCAACTGTCATGAGAGGGATACTAAAATTGATATCCCAAGTCATCCCTTGATTTTTTATAATATTAAGGAGGATAATATATCACTTTTGGAATATTATTATAAACTGTGGATATTATTTCCTTAGTTTAAATCATATATCTCTCAAATTATTGAGATAATGGAGACAATCATGCTTAAAGGAATTCCCCTTGTGAGGTGTTATACTGATGTATTTAGTGAATAGTTTCCTGGACATCCTCAGGGATGAGATGTTGAGTTCTCAATTGAACTTATACTAGGATCTCTAACTATATCCATGAATCCTGATAGAGTTTCCACTATTTAGTTGGAAGAACCAAATAAGAATTTACAAGAGAATATGGAAAAGGATTTTATATGACTAAGTGATTCATTCTGGTGTATTTAGGTACTCTTAATCAAATATAAGTAAAGGTCAATGTGCCTCTATCTTAATTATTATGAACATAAAAAATCATGATAACGAAAAAGTATCTCCTTCCATGAATTGATGACTTGTTTGATAAACTATGTGTGCTCTAATATTTCTATAAGGTGGACCTTCATGAAAGATAACACTAATTGAAGGAGTGGAAGGAGGATATCACCAAGATTTCCTTTAGAATATCGTATAGGCACTATAAGTTCACACTGATTCATTTTAGACTCACTAAAACTTCAACAATCCTCATAGAATTAATGAATAATTTCATTAGATAATACCTCAAAAATATTTGGTACTATTTATAGATGATATAATAATTTACTCAAGGTGAAAGGAGAAGAATTAGGAGGATTAGGATACTATACAAAAGACATTACAAAGGGAAAGATATATTTCATGTATAGAAAATGTGAGTTATAAATGGAGGGAGTATCATTCTTGGGGAATGTTATCACCAATAACTCGATATATGTGGAACCTTCTTAGATAAAGGAAATTAAGGAGTTGCCTAGAAAAAAAATCTCTAATAGAGATAAATAGTTTCCTTGTACTAAATAAGTATTATGAATGATTTGTAAGAATCATCTAATGAATTTTAAACGTGCTAACCAAGATGACTCAGAATGGAGTAAAGTTATTTTGGACCAATGAACATAAACAGTGCTTTATAGAATTAAAAAAGAGTATTATATTTTCACTAGTACATACACTACCTATAAGTGGGGAAATTTTCATGGTATACAGTGATTCTTCAATGAAGTTCTTGGTTTGTGTACTAATATGGGATGATAATGTGATATCTCATGCATCAAGGAAGTTAAAACACCTTGAATAGATCTATCCAACACCTAATTTTTATTTGGCTACAGTGATATTAAAATTAATGATTTTTGGGCATTATATTATTTAGAGAAGTGTGAAATATATACAAATCATAAGATCCTAAAATATATATTAATATACAATGAGATTAAAATACACCAGTGGATATAGTTATATCTAATCAAGTATTATAACCATTCAATAAAATATTATTTTTGGAAATAAAATAAAGTGATATATTCTACAAGTACAAAGAAACCTATAACATTATACATGATGAGAATTGAGAAGGATAAAATCTTCTTAAAATTATAATGAATGTACATTAATGTCAAAAATAAAGAACATAACCATTACTTTATCAAATTATTGTTCAATGGTCCATTATAGAGAAGAAAAATATTGATAAAAGGGATGTTGTGGAAATATAGAAGAAGATAGAAGTTATATGAAAATGGATAGAGTTCAAAAATGATGATTAAGCAGTTTTAGGATTTATGACTACATATACCATCAAATCTCAAGATAAATATGGATATATATAGAATATACATCAAAGAGTCTCGTATGTCAGAAGGTGAAAGCTAAAAGGAAAAATTCCAAGGGGATGATACAACCAATACCCATAGCCGTATTGAAATGGGAAAACATCACTATGTATTTTTTATAGGCCTTACAAATAAATCGAAAGGAAATAAAGAAATATGGGTTTTGGTGGATCATCATAAAAAGGATGATCATTTCATTTCAATTTTAGAGGAATTATCACTCAATAAACTTTCCAGTATATACATCAAATAAGTGGTGAGGCTAAAAGTAACACCACAATAGATCAAATTTTATTGAGATGTAATATTTATCTCCATGTTCTAAAATAGTCTATAATATTCTCTATACATTGAATTAAACTTCAGTGTGGATTATCACATAGAAATTAATGGATAATAGGATTGGAATATCTAGATACATGAATACATGTTGAGAGATGTCTTAATGGAATTAAATGAAGGATGGTTCAATATCTTTCTCTTCTCAAGTTCTATTACAATAATATATTATACTCAAGTATCAAAATAGATAAATATGAATACCTCTATTAGAAGAGATGTAGATCACTCATTTTCTAGGATGAAGTTGGAAAACAAAAGCTATTGGGGCCTGGAATAGTTGAAGAAATTATAGAAAAGGTCAATATCATTAAACAACATATTATGGATTCAAAAATTCAATAGAAGAGTTATGATTCCAATCATCAAGGATACCTAAAGATTGTGTTTAGATATAAAGTGTTCTTATGAATTTATAAATAGAATTGACTCATGATATTCTAGATGAATGGAATTCCCTATCCATGGTACACCATCCCCTTTGAGAATCTTGATCACATCATATCTATTTTCTATCAACTAGTACTACCACTAACCTTGTCCCAAGTACATGATGTGTTACACATGTTCTTATTGAGAAATTACATACCAAATAATTCACATGTATTAAATTAATAGGAGATATATATTGAAATAAAACACTATTATAAGGTGAGGCTAGTGATAATATTGAGTTGTAGAGACAAATTTCAACACAATTACACAACTCACATAGTCGAACTGCTTTTCTGGGTCCCTAAGTATGAGGAGACGACATGGAAACTAGAGTAAGGGGTGAAGAAGTATCTCCCAAAACAATTTTCATCTTATTATCAAAAATCCAATTTTAAGGAAAAAATTATAATTGGGGAATAATTTATTGACACAAAATTTTATTAATTAAATTTCCCTTCTAATTATATAATTATCTCATATTTTATAATATATTATTATATAGAGAAAATGAACCACATGAAAAAACAAATAAAATTTTATTATATTAATTTGAACATTATAGTAAGACAATAAATATGACCATAATAATTGAAAATATTAAAATGGGATAAAAAATAAAAAACAAGATAACTATAATATAAAATTTTGGATATACTTGATTGATAAGAATAATCACACTCGTTAAAATCAATATAGAAATGAAAAAGAATTTTATTAATAAAATATTCATATTGAGAATTTAAATATATATAACCTCGAGATGAAATATAAGTTAATGGATATTTAATGAAACAAGAGGTATTTACTAAAATCCTGGAACCAATATGACCATTAAAAATATAATTGTTGAAATAGTAACATCACAATTTAGAAAAGTAAAATGATTGTTAGAATAGTTACATCACCCATGGAAGTTTATCATATTATTTAATTTTATTATAAAATGAAAATAAGACATATTTATATCATTGTATGTTAGAATAAATGTTTTAAATATGATAAAATAATTGTTTGAATTCATTATAAGAAGTATATTTTATTTATATTTTTATAAAAAATATAATTATTTAAAATAAATTTAATTTTCATAAAATGTATTTATAAATTAATAAAAAAATATTATAATTCTAATATAATTTTATGAAACCATAACTAATAATACAAAGGTTCAGAAAACTAACTATAATAATAAAATTTTTATTCTTCAAATAAATATAAAATTTAATGAAAAATTTAATTCGTTATATTTAGAAAATTATAATTAGAAAATGGATTTCATTTTTTGAGTTTAAACATAAAAAATTAGGGTGAATATTTTACATTTTTATCAATTATATAAATTTTGTAGAATAGTGAAATATATTAAAATATTGAATTTAACATTATAAGTTAAAAACATTATTACATGAATAATGGGTGATGTAAGCACCCATTAATTGAAACTCACAATAACCATTAAATGTATATATTTATAATATTAATCAATATTGGTATTCTTGATCCAAAATAATAAATTAATGAATATAATATTCAAACATTCCCTATCATTTCCTTATAAATACCATCCCTCACCACGCATTCACATCAAACCTTCTAAGTATTAGATCTAACCAAAATTGTACCCAATTATCCTCCCAATCATATACACCATTTCCCAATGTTTCTAGTATAACCAAAGATAATTTTAAGGAACCATAAGTGGAATTATATGTGAAGAAAACTAAAATAAGAGTATATTATGTTTAATTTTAGAACGATTCTTGAACCTAAGGTAAGGGATATCAATAAAAACCTCTATTTTATTTGGGATATTATTTCTCTACCTTTTCTCTATGTTATATATCTATTAATATTATGAACTTATTTTATATTGTATATATATTTCCAACCCATATACACCTATGTAAATTCACTTTTCCAGGAGTAGGATATACATTTTTTAATGAATCCATTCTTAATTTCATTTGATAATAAAGCCTGATTAAAAGGAACTTCTCGGTTTCCAATCCCATTTCAAGTACCCCTACATAAAATTTTTCAGACCATAATTAATTTCTAAACTTTATAATTTTATTTTGGAAAAAAAATTACTTCATTTATGGGTTAATTTATATTCATATTATTTTCCCCTCTTTAAAGTTTATTTTCCCATTTCCATAAATCCCCACTAAAGTGGTATATTTCCAAAGTAACCCATCAAACATTTTAATAATCATATTAGTTGGAATAAATTTCTAATGATATATGATTATTTTCACCTATTAATGTTGAATAATCATTTAATACCATCTTGCATGGAATCCTTTATGATACACCATTTGGTTATGTTATAAGACATAATTATAGAGCCCATTTCTCTCTATGGGTAATCCATGATGGGATTTTCTCCACCATGTGATATTTCCTTGGATGTTAGCCTTAACTTATAATTATGTCATGATTTTTTTTAAATTCCTATGTTTCCATGATCTTATGATTCTATATTATTTATAAGACCCTACCAAATTATTATCCATGGGAATTTTCTTTTTTAATATCATGTTATTCATTTTAACTCATACGTTATGAATCATTATCACATTGATCCCATTACTATGATTTTTTCTCATCTATTTTGATATTGTTTTAACCTATTTATAGTATAATTTTTTGATACCTAAAAGTTTTTTTGGATTTCATTATGGGGAATTTAAAAATATCCTTTAATTTAGTTTCATTTTGATTTATTATGAACCTAGTCCTCCAAATACACTAGTATTATTGATCTTTGGGTTATGTTTATTGGATATTTATGTTAAAAATCATATAATATATATATATATAATAGACTTGTGTATCTGTAAATATCATAATGTTTTGTATAAAAAAATTTACGTTTATGGTTATACATATTTGACCATCTACGATGTGAAATATATAGTGACAGGGGAGAAATTAACCCATCATGAATATGGACTTCGACAAATGGTATAGAACCTGGAGGTAGGGTAAGATACATTTACATGAATAAAACACTCATTGTTAATCAAGGAGACCCCAAAATGGAAGGAAGATATGTTTCTCTATTCTAAGAAAATCAATACATATATTTTCATGAGAAAATATATACCATCCCAACATCGATCCCGGTGTAAAGAGTCCCAACATTAATGAGAAGATCCAAAATCAGGGTCTAGAATTTTAAATTGATGGTAATTTATTTCTCAAAACAAAAAGAGAAATTCAAGAATACCAATATAACCTTAGATAGTATGAATCAAGCCACATGTAGTTTATATAAGGTAAATCACTATAAATATATGGCTCATATAGTACTGGCCTGAATGGTTATAAATTAAATTTCCCTTATTATTTAATTAAATGTATTATTATATAATATGGTTATAGAACATGCATTAATTATTTGGTTTTATTATATCCTGTTGGATTTAAATTACCATTAAGAATCTTTACCAACTATAAAATATTTGTTGAGTAGTGATCACATCATTATTATAAATATAGGTTTTTAACAAATCCAATTGACATAGAAAAAGGAAGTGATAGCCTTAAAAAGTAGGATCATACCCTATAAAGCCAATATATCAAATCATACATGGGAGATAGAATCATCAAGATTTTATCTTAACCAATCCCAAACTGATATCCAATAACTTAAGCATGAGTGAAACTATTTATGGGATAATTTCAAGCTCATCGAGATCACGATAGAAACCATGTACGCCGAACCACCCCATGAAAGTCTCACCATCGTGAACCTTACTCTTAGAGAGTTTTTTGGTGTTTTAAAGGGATATAATTAAATACCCTACCAATATGATTATGTATATTAATTTTTATATAATAAATAACAAATTTTCATCCTAGTACTATTACTTTATAAATGATTTTAATTTTGATGTAATAAAACACAAGTAGTATTTTTGTGTAATATTCAAATTCAATTAAGAAATTCAATTTGATGAATCAATGGATTTTTAAAATATATAATATTTTTATAAAATATTATTAATAAATAATTTTTATTAAATATAAAGGATCATATAATTCTTATTAATTCAAATTTAATTTTTATAAGGGTTCAAAAAAAATTATTGTCTAAAAACCCAGCATTTCTCAATAAATATCGATTATTATTTTAAATTGTAAAACTAAAATATTTAGAAAATTATTTAGATAAAATGGATATTATTTTTTGAATAATAACATTGAAATTATCCAATGGTTAATTTATCATAATTTTCTAAGATATTCAAATTTTTGAGTAAAAATTAAATATGGTATAAATATACATTGTGTATTATGACATCATAATGAACCAAAATTGATGTAATAAATACTATAAATGGGATCCATGGCCAACTATTAATTTTAACATTAAAATAATATTATTTTATATTTATTTGGTTAATTTTATAATACCTTTATGAATCCAACAAACCCATTAATATATTTTAGTGTTTTAAAATAATTTTATTTAAGAGTATGAATCACTTGCACATAATAAAGGGTATTATTTAATTATGTTCAAACCTTTTCCTTATAAAATAATGAATAACACTCCCAATTTTCAGAAACTATAGACAAAAACCATTGGTATTTTTTATTTTGATTATTTTATTATACAGAATCTAAAATATATGTTAGAGAAATAATAAAGAAATCCCCACTCATTTCCTATATACACCCACCAAGTTCCCATTTATCTTCAATAAAAATTCATATATCACATCCTTACTCTACCATTCCTACTATAGTGCCCTCCCAAGGTTCACCTAATCCCTCAATAAGCTCCTTCCAAGTATTTTAAGTCACACATTCAAGGGATCCTCAAATTTTCTTCTTTATTCAACATTAATTATTATCTTATACCTTCTATTTCCAATTCCTAAAGTTGGGATATGTCTCCCCATGACCCTATTAAATCCAATTTAATTTACAAATGATTATAGACCACCTTTTTCTCTTATAAACTCATTTTATCAATTTTTATGTGATGTTGTTATGCTACCAAAAATTAACCATGATTTTTCCATGCTAAAACAACTATATAGTTCATTGACATTAGACTTACATATATGTATCCTGAACTCCATGATAGTGTAATAAAATATAATTATGAATGTATCCATTTTTTATGATTTATGTGGAAGAATTAAACATAATAATTAAATGAAGGTGAAGGGTGTGCCTGAAATTATATATCTCTCCAATGCATTTGGTAATGTTAAGTCTCATGAGATGCTAGGATAGGGTAGGTAGTGAACTTGGTTCCTTTATGAAAAATTTTTCATCATGATGTCTAGGTAGTTAGCCTTGATCTATGTTTATGATGTAGTTTTTTAAGTTGATTCCACATTTACCATGCTATGGTTATCATTCTATATCATGACTTATTATTCATGTTTATTATTTTCACACATTTTATTCCCCATTTATATGCCTATTGTATAACTTGTATTACCTTATGGATTTTTTATTCCATTATTAGGATTTATAGGTCACCCATTTCTTATTTATGTACCTAGGATATACCGTTCAGTTTTAAAATCCATGTAATTTCAGAAGCATGTTAAGTAAGTTTTTAATAATGTTGTTGTATCCCATGTTCAAGATGTTATGCAATGTACCTAATTATCATAAAAACTAGACTTATCTATCTTTGTTTTTTTATTATTTGTACTTTAATGTAATAAATCATGAATTATTTTTTAATAAAGATAAGGGTTGTTATACACATTCAATGTAGTGTTATAATAATCCAATCCTTGGGATGAGTCATATTATGGAAAATCTTCATGCACGTTGTGATGAACCAAAATATGATATTTGGTTATTGATAATGGGAACTTTTAGTGTATAATATGTTTTTATTTAAGGAAATATATTCCAAGGACTTATATATATATATCTATATCCTATTTATAAATATTAATTAATACAAGAAAAACTCCTTCATGTAGTTTAAGGGTCATTCAACATGGACTGTATTTAGTGGAGGAAACTCGATATGAATGGGATGTTATAAACATCAAGACAATGAAGGAGTTTCCTTAGGATGGAATTTATAATAGAGTCTATGATAGAAAATATTTGCATCACAGCATAATTTGTGACAATATAAATTAATCAACATTTAGTTCTAAAGTATGAAACTATATGAATATCGAGCTCTTATTATAGGAGAAAATAACAATGGATCTATCCCAATCCCAGAATGTTGTGATTGAGAAAGGTGAATGAGTAAGAGATAGAGTACTAGGATTATATATGGTGGGTTTATGGATAAACCTGGGATAAGATGTATGGGTTTCATTATGTATATTCTAATTATATAAATAAATAGATGCATTGTTATACAAGAAATTGAATCCATTGTAATGAGAAGTTTTTATGGGAACCATAATGAATGGTAAGGGTCACAAAATATGAGGGAGTGTGGATTAATGTTGAAAGGACTTATGGATAGACCCTTATCGAGGCATAAAGTCTTCACTACATATCCTAGGATAATAAAAATTAATCCATATGTAGTTTTAAAATAGGTAATTTTGATTCATTAATGGTATAAGAACTAGAAGAAACAATATTGTTGTACCCAAGATAGGAGATCTGGGTTTTTTATATGGTATCCCATCATATAGATGATGTAGAAATATCTTTATGAATAGGAAAACCAAACACTACTGGGATTTGGTTGAATGAAATATTTTATGTTGGGTCCAATATAAGTAATCAAGAAATCATTAATTGTCCTATGAGAACATTAATCAAGCCACATATACTTCATGTGCAGCAGAAATAGGAAGATAACTTTTTCCTAATATAGGTTCATTGAGAATCCCACCACAAATTAGAAGGCCCAAGCACTATTATAGAGAGAGTATTGAAGTTAATTTCATTTGTGACTTGGCCTAGTATATAGAATCATTGTTTCACTAAATATCCTTTAATAATAAGAAACATTCAAAAAAATGTTTATTAAAAGTAATCTATCTCATGTGAATAGATCTATCTCATGTGTAGCAAAAATAGGAAGATAGTTTCTTCCTAATATGGGGTCATTGAGAATCCCACCACAAATTAGAAGTCCCAAGCACTATGATAGAGATAGTATTGAAGTTAATTTCATTTGAGACTTGGCCTAGGATATGGAATCATTGTTTCACTAAATATCCTTTAATAATAGGAAACATTCAAAAAATGGTTGTTAAAAGTAATCTCCATTGATCTCACTCATTTAAATGGGTATATTGTATTGAAGTGTATGGCCATCCTAGTTTAATAATGGATAAAGTCTAATATGAAGGGATCCTTATCACCAAGAAAACTTGAAGAGACCCCATCCTAATAAACAAATAGTAAAACGTGACATGAGTTTATGAAGGTTCTATCTCATGGATGAGTTCTGACATGAAGATGGAATCTATGGATGGGCCTAGTATAAATGATCTAGTTGTCACTACATATCTTGGATTAATGGGAATCAAGCTACATATAATTATTCATGTAGAATCTACTTAAATAAATTTGGCTCATGTATAGGATAAAAAAGAGAGGAATTTATGGAAAATAATATGAGATATAGGGATGAATCCACATGTGATTTATCAAAATGAAACATCAACAAATAAGAACCATCCATGGAAATGGAAACTATAATAGGGACTGAGATAGGTGATCTATGTCTTTCTATGTATCTGGGCGTAATAAGAATCAATCTACACATGTTATTTTGTGTTTTATTTTTCATAATATGTTAATTTAACCATTATAATATGGTTGGAAAGTTTATCAATACTCAATAAAACTATAAGGAATGAAAATTCTCAAGAAAAAAATGGGGGTGGATTTTATGCTTTGAGTTTACATCAAATAGACATCTCTAGGAAGTTTAAGTTCATACAGGATACACCATTAAAAATAGTCTAATTTCTTATAGGATGGAATATATATTGTGTAGTTTAAAATCAATAGTTACAGACTATCTTCAATACTGTTTATTTTAATTAAACATGGAATTACATGACATTCTATTTATGATAGTACAACAAGGACCTTATGTAGTTCCATTTAAATTCATGCAGAGATGACTTCATTAAATCTTCATGAAATTATAGAAAATATTTACTAATAATACTTGAATTAGTAGTAAGAATTAGATTTTATCCATCCATTTTAATTATGAAATAGGATATGTTAGAGTAAACCTCATCCATGAAGTAAGGTCCTTCTCATTCTCTTCTCATATTTGGAGGTTTCTTTCAAGGTAACATAAGAGTTCTTAAATGAAATACTGGTTCTCTATAGATAAATGAAATTATTCAAACATTATTATTGAATTATCACATGAATCAATTCTCATATATTTCAAGGTTTATCAATGTGTGTAACCTTTTCTCATTAGGTCATTCCAACTCATATATTTGTATATGAAACTGCTCATCTTCAGATAGTTGATTATAGACGTTGATCTGAAAGTAAGGTAATTTGACCTCCACAAGTAGGCTGGAATCTACTAAATATTTTTTAAATTAAAACATGAACAAAATAACCAATTAAAATTCAAAAAAATGGTAAAGAAAATTAAGTAAATTAGTGATCAGGGAGCCCAAGAAGGACCAAAAGTTCCACAACACTCCACAAATCATGATCCGCATTGGTCGATTGTTTACTTACTATGCTAGGTGTTATCAATATCACTATTTATCATTGATATTGATACTTTTTATTTCATAAAAATTAAAAAAAAATATTTAATATTTAATCATCATTATATGTCTGAATCTAGTGACACCAAACCATCATTTTCACTTTCAATAGAAAAAATATTCTCACTGGAATTTGATGCTTCAATCAATTCCATAGAGGTAAATTGTGCATCACATAAAAATCATTAATCCTAAATTTCGATAAAAAAAATTAAACTAATATAAAAATAACCAACATGGTACCAAAATCCAATATCTAAATCCTTCTAGAAACAATCATTGAATCATCAATGAAAAAAATCCATGGAAAACCCCCTTCACTAAAAAAACAATAATCCTAAAATCATAATAATAAAAACACCAAGTGAAAATAAAATCAACATGAAAATAAAAGACAAGACAAAAAAAATTCAAGAAACATCATGAAAAAACCTGTAAGAACAAATAATGAAAGAAAACAATACACTAAATAGGGGGTAACAAAAGATTGATATGCACTATCAACACTAAATGAATCTACCATCATAATGAAAAAATACCATAATCACCTTCACACCAGGTCACAAATAGGATCCAAAAAAATATATATATACATAAAGAGTATAATGGGGTGAATAGACCAATGAAATAGCTATGAAAAAAGATAACTCTAGGTCAAAGGAATGTTAAAATAAAAAACATTAATAATTAAATGAAATAATCCTTTGAGAATTAATACCATCATAATAAAAAACTGTCTAAGCACAATCATGTCAAAACAAAAGCGTTTTTACCATGATGGTTCATTAGACAAGGGGAATGGTGGAAGAAATTGAGGCCTTAAAATCTAAAACAAACATACCAATAACACCAAATAAAAATTAGGTATAAAACTAGAATAAAGAGATGGGAAAACCATATAGAAAAGTAAAACTCAATGAAAAATTAGAGGGGAAAATAAAATCTAAAATTATTTGAGAGGAAAAGTCAAATACAGGAGGCTTTATAGAGGATATATATGTTTATCTGGATAATATATATTGTTTTTTCTACCGTATTATGATTGATATGAGATAGTGATTTATTTAATGTGTCTATATATTATTTCTCTATTGAATGTTAATGGGATGAGTGGTTTGACTAAATATTATACTCCATATATAACAACTTCAATTAAGAGGAATAAAATTGGTGTCTTTGAAAATTAATATTGTTTGAGGAACACTAGATCTGGTAATTATCTTACACTTTATGAAAATGATTATAACCATTATTATGAATTCCTTAATTAATATAGACTTATCCCACCTAGAGAATAAATCAGTGGAGAGTTTTTTTTAATGTGTTTATAAAAAAATTCTTTAAATGTGTCCAAGTTAATTTTTTGACAAATATGCTTGGAAGGCAGCATCACTGTTTCTATCTTTTGGTTGAGTCCAAAGGCGGAAATCACACTACTTCCTTTCCCCTAAACAAAAAAAATACTATTTTAAATATATTTTTTCTATATTTAATTTTTTTAATTATATATATATATATAACAAAACGTTTTAGTAGAATTTATCTCCTATTTAATATATATAATTACTGTCATTGCAACAATCTAGATTTTGATAAAAGCCCTCACCCATGGATCCCTTTTAAAAGGGGGTTTGCCCTGGAAATCATTCTGCATTTTCGATGTGGGATTCAAGTTCTGCCTTTCCTGTGTAGAACATTTTGCATTTCTGATTTTGGATTTAGAAATGTTTCAAGTATGTCGCTTTAAAAGACTTTAAAACATAAACCATAAGACCAATATAAATGAAACATAAAAATGGATTAAACATATAAGAAAGATTCAAAAATAAAAAGAATTTTTTAACAAATATTGATGAAAAATAATTCATAAGCCTTCAAAGCCACCAACATGAAACATAAAAATGTTTCAAGCATGTGACTTTGAATGCCTATAAAATATAAAATATAAAACCTATATAAATGAAAATTAAAAATTGTATTAAATATATAATAAATATTAGAAAATAAAAAAGGATTTCGTAAAAAATGTTGATGAAAAATAATATATAAGTTTTCAAAGCCACCAACTTGAAACTTGAAAATGTTTCAAGTATGTGACTTTTCTAGCCTATAAAATATAAACTATAAGACCAATATAAATGAAAATTGAAACCTGGATTAAGAATTTAATAAATGGTCAAAAATAAAAATAATTTCGTAAAAAATGTTGGTGAAAAATAATTTATAATATTTCAAAGAAATCAAATTAAAACATAAAAATGTTTCAAATATGTGACATGGAAATCCTATAATATATAAACTATAAAACCAATATAAATAAAAATTAAAACATGGATTAAAAATATGATAAATAGATTAAAATAAAAAAAAATTGTTATAAATATTGATAAAAAATAATTTATAAGATTTCAAAGCCACCAAATTAAAACTTATAAATGTTTCAATCTTGTGACTTTAAAAGCATATAAAATATAATATATAAGACCAATATAAATGAAAAAAACATTGATTAAACATCTAAGAAATAGAATAAAATAAAAATAATTTTTTAAAAAATATTGATGAAAAATAATTTATATGTTTTCGAAGCCACCAACATGAAACATAAAAATGTTTCAAGTATATGACTTTCCTAGCTTTTAAAATATAAAATATAAGACCAATATACATGAAAATTGAAATGTAGTAAACATATAAGAAATAGTTGAAAATAAAAATAATTTCGTAAAAAATGTTGATGAAAAATAATTTATAAGCTTTCAAAGACACCAACTTGATACTTAAAAATGTTTCAAGTATGTGACTTTGCTATCCTATAAAATATAAACTATAAGACCAATATGAAATAAAATTAAAAAAAATGGATTAAAAATATAAGAAATATTCTAAAATAAAAATAATTTTATATAAAATATTTATGAAAATGAATTTATAAGCTTTCAAAACTACTAAATTGAAACTTGAAAATTTTTAAAGTATGTGAATAAAAAAGCTTATAAAATATAAACTATAATAACAATATAAATGAAAATTAAAACATGGATTAAAAAATAATAAATAGTTGAAAAAATATTTATAAAAAATATTGATGAAAAATAATTTATAATATTTCAAAACCACCAAATTAAAAGTTAAAAAATTTTAAGGTATGTGACTTTGAAAGACTATAAAATATAAACTATCAAATTAATAATTTATTTTCAAAAAATTATTATATGTATAATCCATGTTTTAATTTTTTATTAATATGGGACTTATATTTTATATTTTATAGGATTTCAAACTAAATTAGGTGTCTTGGTATCCTCCTCAACATTCCTTATTTTTGCTCTCACTTCTGAGTAACCCTAGACTGACATCGGATAACTTTTGTTTTCATACACATAACTAATTCTCAATGACTTCTAGTGGAGATCCTATCACCACTTTATCATTATAAGTGAGATCTCATCCCGGTGTACATTTATAATAGAGATCTAGTTCCCATATTCAATGTATAGTCTTTGACACACATTCATCAGATCCAGAATCGGTTGTCACCAAGGAGCATGAATGTGTAAATGTTATGTTTTTAAGTAATAACATTTGTGAAGGAAAAATTTAATACATTTTTAAGAACATAATATGGATTCTGATTGATCTTCAAGTTGATATAAATATCATTAGGTGTAGATGAGTCTTTTAGAGAGAAATCGTCATAGAAGAGAAAATTGGTCTTTAACAGGGTTCAATATCTAGGGTTAGTTTTAATATATAGTGTTCCAAATTCCTAAAAATTTTATTAAAAATTAAATTTTTGTATTTTTTTAAACCATTACAATGGTATTTATAATATTTTCTTATATTCCATTCATTTTCATTTATTCATTTTATTTATGAAACTCTTTTTATTTTCAACAAATTTTTATATGTTTGGGATATATTTTAAATTTTATTTACATTATTTTTATACTATATATTTTATAAGATTTTAAATTTAGCTACTTGAAATTTAATAATTATTCCTATGTTTCAAGTAGTCGACATTGAAAGATGTAAAATATAAATTGTGCCTAAAATATTAATGAAAACTTGAACAATGGATAAACATATAAGAGTGGATGATAATAATAATAGTATCTTCATTTCAATAGACATAAAACATATAAATGAATAGGTACAATCAATGTATATGTCTATGGAGAGGAGATTCCATCCCACACGGTGGTTTACGAATAGGATGCCCTCTTCGAGTTCACTGTGGAGTTTGATAACCTAGAAAGGGCTGATCCTCAGGCACAGGAATGTCGACTGTCGCATCCTCCACTTATGTTTCAATGGGAGGAGCTGTCAATTGCATGTTGTATTATGGTCATGATCATTCTCCCACTAGGGTAGTATGAGGACCTTCTATCATTAGAGTGGGGAACTAAGCCTATGATAGATCTATGCCCCAAGGCTGTGATGGTTCTGGACCCTAACACTATGATGGATATGGACCCCAAGTAGGAGATAACTGTGGATATATTATCAATAATGATGGATTCCATGCTGCCTGAGGCACATCCTCAATCAGCTAAGGCTGGACTACTAGAGGGTCAAACTATAATTGTGGAATAGGTGATGCCTCACGTGTAGCACGATGATGTCTACATCATCATCATCATGGATCCTCAGCACTAGAAGTTGTAGTAGGATTTTCCTCTGGGGAAGGAACCTCCTCTCTCTAGGTTGGAATATCAATGATTCTCTCAGAAATCACATGATAAGATGACATTAGCTCCAGTGCTTCAGCATGGACCATTTCCCAGCTAAAGACCCCCTCCTCCTCTTCATCACTCATTCGAATAAGATGCTCTGAGTGAGTTCCATGTGATGAGATTCAAAATGAATTATAAAATAGTTAAATAAAGAAAATAATGGGAATTTATTGACATACAATCTTTTGAATCTCTCTGTCATGTTAGGTAAGATACAGTATAGACTTCACCCTATACCATGGATCATACTTTACCTAATCTGAAAGAAATAATTGCATTGTAGGTACACCCTATATATGAAACTCTATACATATGTGTCAACAGTTGAGCAAGTCAGAATGTACCTATAGGCAGTTCTTATCCTGCCTCCCTATCAGCTTCACTTCATAAAGCCTCCCTGCATGTCTTGGTGGCAATGGAATCGGCTGAACACAACAAAACTGGCACATGACTCTCTTAGGATTCTACCACTCAAAAATATGTAATTGAATGTGGGGAACTATATCCATAGCATCCTCAAGCCCAATAGTGTAGTATGGTTTCAACTGGTCCAATATAATCTAGTATGGAAGCTATGTAATCTGAAATGGCATGTGACCTTTCTAAAAAATCTCCTTACTGAAAACCAAAATTGGTGTTATTATTAAATTTTTTAGATAGTGATAGATTGTATATAAATACTTGGTCAGGTAAGATACAGTCCAAATTGATCTGATATGAACCCAAAGGTGTCTCAGAACCATATGAAAAATGTGTCTCTAACACCGCCTGTAAAATACAACATCGATGGTGAAAAAAATGAGAAATTCAATTCAATAAATCATAATAAAATTATAAATCAATAGAGATGATTTATCATACCAGTGTCCACATGGGGTTTCATATAACACCTCCTCATCAAGTGGAGTACCAACAAGCTATGGGCCGAATGAGGGGAAGTGCTACTATGACCACATCTAAAGAAGGATGAAACATCCCTCGAGATCTGTATGGTAACTATGAGATACCCTACATAATGCTCTGTATGTGTATGCCAAGTAGGATGATCCCAAAAAATACATACCAACCCAATAAAATTCCTCTAGTAGGTCTAGATACATCATGTTCATGTTCACTCCCGATTGGTCAGCAAATAGGGTCCCTCCAATGAGTCATAATATTTATGCACGTGTATAACGCATGACAGTCTGGCCATCAGCTTCATCGAGTAAATGCTGCAAGTGAATCTCAATCTAAGGAATAGATATCAACCTGCCATATGTATCCCTACAGTCATAAAATTTTAATGTCTAATAATCACTGAGGAAGGTTAGGCTAAGATGCATGGGTGGGTCCAATAATATTCTCCCCTAGATAGGAAGACTGAGAAGTGACACCACATCCTAGAGGGTGACGGTCTCCCTCCAGAAGGTGGAATTTTTGTGTTTTTGGTCTCCACCATTTTACAAGTGCAAAAAGTAGGAGATGGTCAACAAATGTGAAATATGATATGGTTGTTGGGCGGAGAAACGCGGGAAGGATGGCAAGAGGGGGGGGTGAATTGCCTTTTAAAAAAATGATTAACAAATTAAAATCAAAGTCAAGAATGCAGCGGAAATAAAAGAGGCAAGACACGCAATTGATAACAGAGTTCGGCCAAAAACCCGGCCTACGTCTCCGCTCCCAACTCAACCGTTGAGAGATTCCTACCGCTTGCTTTTCAATGGTTTTAGCAAGAAACCCACTAGGCTTTGAGGTAGCACTAGGACCTATTACAGCTTGCTTTTATTGGTTGAGCAAGAACCCACTTACTTTTAATGGTTGAGCAAGAACCCACTAGCCTTCTTACAGGTGAAGGCTAGCTCACCTATGACACAAGCCTTTTAAAAGGAAAGGCTTGAAGAAACCTCTTCACACCTTAGTGGTGATGTGAAACCCAAAAGAAAGAGGGATGAGAAGGAGTTTGGGGTTTGTAGGCACAAACCCAATTTTAAGCTCAAAATAAATAAAACAATAAAACCCGTAATTGAAGAAGCCTTGGGCGCCTTTGATTGATTGGAGATGTTGAAGGCCGCTTCCAAGCTTCTTTGGTGGTGCTCTTGGATGTGGAATTGGATGGAGCACTTGGGGTTCCTTGAGGTGGCTCACCGGAGGATTTCCGAATGATCAACAAAGTGTCTGTGGGCTTCTGTATAGTTCTGGGTGGTGTCCGGGGCTTCCTTGGCCTTTATTTATAGGCATGGAACCCTTGGGGAGTCTTCGGAGCCGTTGGAGAGGCTTAAAGAGCCGTTGGGAGCCAAGTGGGAGTTGACTGGTCAAAGCCAACGGCTAGTTTGACTGGGCTACCGGCTGGCCGGTACAGCTCCACCGGCTGGCCGGTGCCTTGGCTGTTGAGAAGCCCTTCTGCCCAGGCAGCACCGTCTGACCGGTGCCAGAGCCACCGGCTGGCCGGTGGGCAGACAGTAGCAACCACTGTTGCATCAGGTTGCCACCGGCTGGCCGGTGACAGAGCCACCGGCTGACCGGTGGAACCTGGCAGTGGGCAATGCCTCTGCCAGGTCCACCGGCTGGCCGGTGCTATCACACCGGTTGGCCGGTGGACTGAATTTCAGTCCACTTGATGTTCTTTCTTGGGCCAATCCTTTGGAAATCAATTGCCTATCAACAAAAACACTTAAAACACAATTAGATAAACATGAAAGTGATTGTGATCATGAAAATCAAACCACGAGGGGATACGAGAGGTACAACAATCTCCCCCTATTTTGATGATCACAATCACCAAAACAATTAATGTAAAATACTGAAATTGAAAGGAAATGCTAAGCATGATGAAAAGGATTCTCCCCCAATCAATCAATAAATTTCTCCCCCTTTGTGATTATCAAAATAGCGTGGGTCATAAAACTTGATTGAGGGAAAGGTGTTTGAAAAACTAGATATGAGAATTGAAAGATCAATTGAGATTTTTGAAATTGAAATGAAAATTTGAATAACAGTTTGAATTGAAAGTTTTGAATCAAAAACCAATTTAATTTTGAAATTTGAAACCAAATGAAATTTTTGAAATTGAGAGTTTTGAAATTGAAATGAAAATTTGAATAACAGTTTGAATTGAAAGTTTTGAATCAAAAACCAATTGAAATTTGAAATTTGAAAGCGAAATTTTCTCCCCCTAAATAAAACAAAAGATCATCGGGGAAACGAAACTATTTTTGGCCCGGAGAGACTCGCCAAAAGGGATTTTTCAATCCAAATTTGTTTCATGGCGGGTCTTCTCCTATAAAATTCGTCCGAAAAGAAAATACTTTTGGGTTGACCATACCGGGCATTTTTGCAATCACACTCATAAATGAGGTGCCCGGGTTTTTTACAATAGTTGCAAAATTTATAACTGGAGCTCCCCATTACAAAAACAGTGGGTGCATGGGAGGGGGAAGCTATATTGGTGTAGCCAAGTCCATTGGTGGTTCTAGATACTCGTTGAGAACCTAAGAGTTTGGACAAATTTTGTTCACCTTGGGTGAACTTGGCTAGGGATTCCCTTAAGTCTTTGATAGTTGATTCCATGGAATCAACATCGGGAAAGTTTTGAATTTTGAGGGTCAACTCTTCCTTCTCTTTAAGAAGTTGTTCTTTTTCGGAAGAGAGTTTTTTGAAATTCTTTTTTAAAGCAACGAATTTTGAAGAAAGTTCATGAAAACCATTTTCAAGTTGGTCTCTAGCATGTTGGAGTTCTTCATATGACAAATGATTAAAAGAATTAGAAGAACTAGAGGAGGAAGAAGAGGAAGAGGATGATGATACCTCATGTTTTGCCATTAGGCATTTTGTACCTTGGTCGCTTGAGGAGGAGGAGGAGGAGGAGGATGATGAGGTGTCACTCCATGTCGCCTTAAGGACCTTTTTCTTTACTTTTTCCTTTTGCGTGGCCAGTTTCTTGTTGAGTGGGCAATCGGGCTTGTAATGCCCTTTTTGGCCACACCCGTAGCATTTCACCTTGGGCTCGGATTTTTCGTTGGGTTCTTGCTTTCGGTGCTTGCGGGATTTCTTCTTCTTGTGCTTCTTCATAAACTTGTGCATTTGGCGGGCGAGATTCTCCATTTCCGAGTCGTCGCTTGAAGATGAAGTAGATGAGGAAGATGAGGATGAGGAGGAGCTTACTTCTTTTTGAACCTTGAGGGCAATGTTCTTTGGTGTCTTGATTGGTGTGCCCTCCTTTTGAGCTTGCCTCCTCATCGTGATTTCGTACGTCATTAGGGATCCGATGAGCTCTTCGACCGGCATGTTCTTTACATCCTTAGCTTCTTGGATAGCCGTCACCTTAGGTTCCCATGAGCTCGGAAGGACCCATAGAATCTTCTTGACCATTGCTTCAGCTGAAACATCATCACCAAGAGATTTTCTACCATTGCAAACGTCAGTGAAGCGTGTAAACATTTCAGAAATAGATTCATTCAGATGCATGGAAAAGCTTTCAAAATCTTGTCTATACATGTCTAACCGAGTATCCTTAACTTTGTTAGTGCCCTCATGGGTCACTTCCAATAGTTTCCAAATTTCATGAGATGAGGTGCAAGTGGAAACTCGGTTGAACTCATTTCGGTCAAGGCCACAATGTAGAGCGTTCATGGCTTTGCCATCAAGCTCAAAGTTTCTAATATCGGCGGGGGTCCATTTGGATTCGTCGGGGGTAGACAAAGTATAACCTTGCATGACAATTTTGTAAATAGGATATCCTATGCTTCTTAAAAAAGTGGTCATGCGGGTTTTCCAATAATTATAGTCGGACCCATCAAAAAATGGAGCCCGACCCAAAGAAAAGCCTTCGGGGGCGAAAGAGGTGGATGCCATCACAATGGATCTTTGAATTTGAAACCGTTTAAGGTATTACTCAAATTATCCCTCTGATACCAATTGTTGGGCGGAGAAACGCGGGAAGGATGGCAAGAGGGGGGGGTGAATTGCCTTTTAAAAAAATGATTAACAAATTAAAATCAAAGTCAAGAATGCAGCGGAAATAAAAGAGGCAAGACACGCAATTGATAACGGAGTTCGGCCAAAAACCCGGCCTACGTCTCCGCTCCCAACTCAACCGTTGAGAGATTCCTACCGCTTGCTTTTCAATGGTTTTAGCAAGAAACCCACTAGGCTTTGAGGTAGCACTAGGACCTATTACAGCTTGCTTTTATTGGTTGAGCAAGAACCCACTTACTTTTAATGGTTGAGCAAGAACCCACTAGCCTTCTTACAGGTGAAGGCTAGCTCACCTATGACACAAGACTTTTAAAAGGAAAGGCTTGAAGAAACCTCTTCACACCTTAGTGGTGATGTGAAACCCAAAAGAAAGAGGGATGAGAAGGAGTTTGGGGTTTGTAGGCGCAAACCCAATTTTAAGCTCAAAATAAATAAAACAATAAAACCCGTAATTGAAGAAGCCTTGGGCGCCTTTGATTGATTGGAGATGTTGAAGGCCGCTTCCAAGCTTTTTTGGTGGTGCTCTTGGATGTGGAATTGGATGGAGCACTTGGGGTTCCTTGAGGTGGCTCTCCGGAGGATTGCCAAATGATCAACAAAGTGTTCGTGGGCTTCCGTATAGTTCCGGGTGGTGTCTGGGGCTTCCTTGGCCTTTATTTATAGGCATGGAACCCTTGGGGAGTCTTCGGAGCCGTTGGAGAGGCTTAAAGAGCCGTTGGGAGCCAAGTGGGAGTTGACTGGTCAAAGCCAACGGCTAGTTTGACTGGGCTACCGGCTGGCCGGTACAGCTCCACCGGCTGGCCGGTGCCTTGGCTGTTGAGAAGCCCTTCTGCCCAGGCAGCACCGGCTGACCGGTGCCAGAGCCACCGGCTGGCCGGTGGGCAGACAGTAGCAACCACTGTTGCATCAGGTTGCCACCGGCTGGCCGGTGACAGAGCCACCGGCTGACCGGTGGAACCTGGCAGTGGGCAATGCCTCTGCCAGGTCCACCGGCTGGCCGGTGCTATCACACCGGTTGGCCGGTGGACTGAATTTCAGTCCACTTGATGTTCTTTCTTGGGTCAATCCTTTGGCAATCAATTGCCTATCAACAAAAACACTTAAAACACAATTAGATAAACATGAAAGTGATTGTGATCATGAAAATTAAACCATGAGGGGATACGAGAGGTACAACAATGGTAATGTTGTAGAATACAGTATAGTGAAAGTATGGTCTAATGGAATGTGGAGGCTCTGTGTGATGAAAACAATGTGCTCAATGCACCCTGCTCGGTCGATACTCACCAACATATAACACGACCTGAGAAACATGTCTATACTTCTCAGTGAGTAGTATGGCATCCTTCATATGTATATAAACAAATAAAATGAGTCATAATTGTAAAATCTAAATTTAATTTTTTGGTCAGTAGAATGTTATGACTTTTAGAATGTAAGAAATGTCATGTTTATTTTCATTCTTTTATGAAGTTATTTTTACCAAAATAAAGGGGCATGTCTTCATGTTTTTCAAATCATATTACTAAAGTTTTGTTAAGATATGCTTTTTCCAAGAAAATGGTGTTTTTTAAGATATGGTTTTATATATTTATATATAAAAACATTTTGTCCTCATTATGATAATGTTTATTAGAAAATGGTGTGCTTTGAAATTTATGTATGAATGCCCATATGATGGTATGTTTCATGATTATTTTCTCCATGGACAAATTAATTATGTGTTAATTTCACCTCAAATGCACTTTTCATATTCATTTTAATGTCACTATGAAAGGCCTATTATTATTTGATAGTAAAAGTATTTGGAAAAGTTATAAAATTATACAAAAAGAAGAATTTTATTCACAGATTCACATGCTTTGATGACAATCAGACAGAAAATGAAAAAGGTTATGTCTTCAAACAGAGCAAGGAGCTTGTTATAGTACACAACCAACAATAGTTGTTAAAATAGATAATTATGTAACACTAACTAAACTTCAATAAATATTTCATGGAAAATGAACCATGACATAGGAGGAATGGTGAAAACAATGATGGTGATGACACAAACTCATTCTATCATCGTCCCCATTGTCATTGTTCCTCCTACGCCATGGTTTATTTACAATGATTTCTTTCTCAAAGTTCACATAGTGTTATATAATTAGTTATACTAACCACTATTTATGTTTGTGTACATGAAGAATCTCCTTTCTCATTTTGAATAACCTTCTCGTAGTAGTACACACAGGAAAAACTTGACTATATACGTCGAAAATTGTTCTTGATCATGATTCTGATTCTGTAACTAGTATTAACAAAGATGGTTGATCATATAAACTAAATTATACTAAAATTTTAAAATGTAATTTATACCCTAATATATGATACTATTGTTTCATTATGTAAAAGTGTATTTTAATATCAGTCATAAAATATTTTTGGAAATCGAGGTAAAAAGAAGAGATAACACCATATAATTTACAATATGAGGATATCATAATGGAGACAATACATCATTTTTGCTGAGAGTGTGAACTCAACCCAAAAATTTTAGGGAATCATTTATGATTATGACCTTCTTGATGACATATAGTGCATCTCAAACTTTTCCATTGTTCTTGAGGCCATTCCATCTCATTTCACATCCTACTAGCCTTCGGTCGCCCACAGGTATGCAACCAGTAGATAATAGGTATCACTATCAGTTGGCCTTTGGGAATTGGGAAATAATAAATCTCCCTAATAAGAGTCCATGGTGAAAGATAATAGTTAAAATTTGTGTCCATCTGGTACTCCAGATCAAGATATTCTTCCCATGATATGTTTATAGAGGCACATGTTGTGATGGCGTGTGCACATGGAAACTATAAGGCTTGAACGTTTCCACATTGACATTGCCTCGCTTCTAGTAATACCACCATTTTTTCACTGATGATATTTGTGATGGGGTATGAATTCTCTTGAACACAAAATTGAGAGTCTTCTCGGTGAAAAAAATTATGAAATGACAACCAGAAGCTTCTTCAATGATCTTTTCAATATCTCATTGAAAGTGTCTTCCATACCTTATCCCCTGCTGAATTCCGTCTGAGGATAGTTTTATTCTTTAAACAAATTACTTCACGCATTTATATAATGTCTCTTGAACTAAGATAGTTATAGGTAATTTTCAAAGCCCCTTGAAGACACCATTATTGTACTCCACAATGTTTTTGGTCATGTGTTTGTACCTCTTCCCCCCGTCATATGCCAATTTTTATTTTTCTTTTGGAATCTGCATTATATAATCATAAAATTCTTGATTAGCCTTTCATACTTGTTTGAAATGTTCATCAAACCACCATTGATCCATCTAATATACTACACCAAAGCGATCATATTTCACATAAATTTTTTTATCTTTACATTGAAATAGTAACAAATAACAAAGACAATGCATACTTATACTCATGATTTCCTTATTCACAGGTTCATTATGGAATGTTTTCCTCGCATTTCTAGCAATGTGTCTAATGAAAGACTAATAATGTGAATTTGGGTGTCTCCATGAATCAGGTTCTACATTTATTGCCTCATTGATTTCTTGATGCCGATTAGATATCAAACAGACACCATGAATGCAGGTGAAATGGTAGAAGATACATACCAAAAACCAACTCCATGATTCATAGTTTTCCTAATACAAAATGGAAAAGTCAAGCGGAAGAGGTGAACAGTTTCCATCTTGGGTTTACTCAATGAACAATACACCCTTGTATTTTCTATATAGAAACGTTCCATCGATTTGAATGAACTGTTTACTGAAATGAAATGCAGAGATACATAGGAGGAATGCCCAAAACAACTGATGAAATTAAACATGAGATGAATCAAGTAGGTTATCTTGAGACACATTTTTATTTGTATCAATATGGAAGAAAACTTGATTATGTTGCCACACTATGGCTAACAATTGCAAAAACACCCAATACGAGTCATCCCAATCACCATAGACCTTTACAAATTCCTTCTATTTCTCTATCCATGTGTTATTATAAGAAATATTATAACTGAAATTTTATTATATACTCTCTTGCACAAGGGATATAGGAATATCTTGGCATGTCCTAATCATCTCAATGAAAATGGATGACACAAATTCTATATCCAATGAGATGTGATCTTGTGTCGGGCTTGAATGAATACAAGTATGATCTACCTCAATCCTCAAGATTTTCAATCCTCCAAATGAAATGTCTAGAATCACCCTCAAGTATAATCTACAATCATCCCCATACTTCTCACACCATATGAGATATTTACTACACCATGATTCCTAAACTATATATCTACAGTTCCTCTCAATGTGAAATCTTTTTATCATTCTTTTTAATTCATCTTTACATAGAAAATTAAATCCAACATATAAGGTTTTGTCCAGATAACTAAACCTATATAGTACATCTCTGGGAAACGTAGTTGTGGGTGTGAGAACATTACATTAAAATTCAAGAACATGTTTCATTTCTTCTGACCAAGATGCAAAGAGTGGTGGATGATTTATTTTGGGTCAAGGCTACTATACAAATAATGCATTTCTAGACACTTCCTCACCAACTTCTATTTCTCCCTCCTCATAAGCACTATTGTAATCATTTATTCCATTATTATGATACTCTTAATTAGATATTGGATTGACATGTATACCTAAGAGGTCATCTAGGTTTCCCTCTTCTACATCATTTGGAATACGATTAATTTCATGGGGTAGATTATTTACAACCAATCGTGTAAGTCTACATATTCATACAACTGGGAATTGTTATTGTACAATAGAAACATCAACATATAACTCCATCATGGTACCTTATAACCACTGAGAAAATAAATTTATTGCTTCAACCCATTGTGCATCAGCAACCAATAGAAAAGCTAGATTTTATAGTGTTTCTGGGAATTGCAAATGTCTACAGATCATAGACTTGATCACTTGATTGGGTCCCAGATTTAAGGATCCATGAATTTTGTCCAAAAGGTCACTTAGGGTTACAAAATCAGTTGTACTAACCACTGTTGTTGGTTTTGTACTATAAGAATCTCCTTACTCAATTTGAATAACCTCACCATAGTAGAACACACACGAAAACATGACTCTCTACATCAAAAAAAAATTATCAAGATTATGATATTTTAACTAATATTAATATTTGTGGTTGAACATATAATATTTATTAGAATTTAATTTTATGACACCTTTTTATACCCTAAAATATGATAGTAATGTTTCGTTATATAATAGTTTATTAGAATAAATGTCACAGAATGTTTTTTAAAAAAATGTAAAAATAAGATAAAACATCAAATTAGTTTATTTATCATTGTTAAAATGATAATTATGATCATATAATGTGAAATATAGAATAAAAAATAAATTAAATAACACATTAATTCTTTACAACATACAAAAAAATACATTTTTTAATAGAACCTAGTTTAGATGAGATAAGCCTCACTTCGGACGTGAGGTAAAATCCATCCTATTTTTAATTACTAGATTAATAACATCTTTTAAAGATATGTATTTAACTTTAGAATTTTGAAAATATTTCGGCCTTCTAATAACATATCTTAGATATTATCTTAGATTCTATTAGAAGGTAGAAAGACTTCCAAAATTTCAAGGTCAATTACTTATCCTTCGAAGATGTTATTAAGCTACAAATTTAAAATAAACTTTATTTTACCTCATGTCCGAAGTGAGACTCATCTCATCCAAACCACATTCTATTAAAAAAAATTCAAGGTATTTCTTGTATATTATATAGAATTTATTTGTTATTTCATGTGTTTTTTCTTCTCCATTTCACATTATATGATCATAAGTATCATTAGCTAATTATTATATTTATTAATTTTTTAATCCTATATTATTAATTAATTAATCTATAATTAATCATTACAAATAATAACTATTATTTATAATCTATATAATCATTATGATACTAAAAATTTAAAAAAAAAATCTTATATCCAAAACTGTGATACTAAGGTTTCTTAGTACAGTTTTTACTAAGTTAATATTTACTAAGTTATTCATTAGTTAATCATTCTTCATTAATTATATAAGCATTCCTTATTCACTCATTAATAATATGATATTCATTAGTTAATTATTATTATCTTATCATGGTATGTATTCATTTTTTAATCCTAAGTTATTTATTAATTAATATATACTTCATCATTACTAATAATAAGTATTATTTTAAAACAATATATAACTAATTAAACTACTTAATAAATAACATCTTTGAAACTAATTAAAAAGAACTCAATTACAAATAATAACTTTCATTATTTAATGCCTTTGAACTTGTCCATTTCATTTTATATCATCATAATTATCATTTTTTCATTGATAAATATACAGATTTGATTTTTCATTTCTTAGGTATTTTAGTTGTTTATAAAGGAAATATGAATCATCTAAATCATATCCCCTGGGAGTGTCAACCAAGGAGTGCAGCAAGACCCCTTATCATGCACCAGTTCCCGTTCGAGTGTAGCTCAAAGTGGTGTTTTAAGGTTTAACCCTAGGTACATCTATGTTGGATCCACATCCACTTGTTTGTATCCAAATAGGGATTTGATTTCCTAGATAATCACATAATCATTATGCTACCAAAATTTTATAATATTTAATCCTAAGTTATTCTATACATAATCTATACTTAATCATTACTAATAATAATTATTACTTCAAAATATATATAACTAATTAAATGACTTCATAAATAAAATATTTAAAACTAACTAAACTACTTAAAAATGAAATATTTAGAACTAAAAATAATTCAATTAAATAAATAAATAACTTTAAATTAAATAAAAAAAATACCTCAAAATGATGCTTCGAAAAAAACAAGCATTCTTTTGGACAACCGACTCCACCATGCGCAAAAAGGAGTTTTTTAGAGAGAGAATCAATGGAATGAAGAGATATGGGGGAAAATTTAAGTGAGGATAAGGGAGGGGTGGGTTCCCTTTTATAGGGCATTGAGGGAAAGGTGGCACTGGTGGTGCCACCTTTGTCATGTCATAAATCTATCCCAAATATTAAGGAGGGGGTGAGGGGGAGGTAAGGAAGCAGTGACAACACTTCCATTACAGCACATTTTTTTTAAAAACAATTAAACCTACACATTTAAAAAACATAAAATATATCAAAAAATACTCAATCAGTGGCAATTTGAATGAACACAAACTGCATAACTATAACCCGGGGTATTGAATCAAGAAATTTATTCCCCAAATGGAATATGAAAATTTTTATTTGGTGGTGTGAAATAATTCTAAGGGATTATGAATAAATCTATAATGTATTTGATATGCATGAAAATTGTTTAGTAATTCCAAGAATTCTTAAATCATTGATGTTAAAAAGGATCCATGTATCTTGATTTTATTGAAGATCTTAATTCCTATCTTGTGAGCATCATAGATACTATCAAATACATCCTACATAATAGTGAGGGTATCTCTTCCATCAATGATCCCAAAGAGAACTCAATTAATGCCTTGTTTATAGAGTTTTTTTCATAAATTCAAGAAATCATAACGGATAAAAATTATTTCCAAATGATGCATATATTTCTTATTAGCTCAATATGGGAGAATATTCCCATTATGTATTTTGTTTATTATGGGATATATATACTCAATTAATATATAAACCAATGAGAGTAGAGGTTTTATTTTACCAAGAGTGGTGTTGACCTCAAAGATCTCTTCCTTGTCATTATTAATAAATGGTGAAACTATCATGAGATGTATGATGTTAATGACCATATCATCCTTTTCTAAATATGTTAGGGTAGTAGATAAATTTAATAATGTATATTCATATGTGTTTTGTGAATATATGATGTGATACAACATTGGATATGGTGGAAATCTATATATCAACCCTCAAACATAATCATACAGGGGAATAAAATATTTGTTTTTGATGGGATAGTATCTAATGATTTTATTGATTACTAACTATAAATCATCCTTAATACTAAATTGAGACACTATTATCTATAGGCCCAATTCTAATCCTGTAATTAGGGATTTATATTTTTCCCATTATCAGTTCATCCTTCTAAAAATATGACAGAGTATGAAAAAAAAATCTTTCTCTATAGATATGAATAGAATCCCTTTTCTGATGTAGTTTAGCTTTGGGTTTTACATCCCTATACCTATTTTGATCCTAGAAGAACATTCAAAATATTTATCCAGTGATTTTAAGAATTTCTAATGGAATGAGAATACATCTTTATTAGTTAAATCTATGTCCATCAACAACTTCTCTTTAATTAGGTTCACCATGATGGCATCTTTTAATGTGTTTCCCTTGATCTCCTTCTATGAAAAGAAATAGATCTTAAATTATTATAAATTGAACACCCAACATGATATATTCCTAGTCATAATTTAGAGACATGGAATTTACTTGACTATATCAACATGATATAATAGGTAGATCTTATAGTGCTAAAAATAATTCATTTTTTTCTATACTAAAAATATCAATACGAGGAGACTATTTTAAATACATAAATATAATGTATTCACATCCATAATTTTTTGATGAGATGGTATATGTTTTCTTCCATACCATCATCATTATTTTGAATGGGGAGTTCACCTAATTATTTCTCTAAGTTTCTCATATATAGGATGAAGGGATTCATTTATACTGATGGGATCAAGAACAGTGGGTGATGAAGGTACTATTTAAGATCATTGATGGCCATATGTAACTATTTATCTAATTGATAGTTAAAATCTTTTTTCATGAACTTTTGGATGGGTTGTAATTTACTAAAAATGTGATTTATGAAGAACCATATATAGGTAAGACATCCCAAGATTCCTCTTATCTCTTTACAGTTTCTATGACGGTTCATATCAAGTATTCAAATTTTATTTTTATGGTCTAATTTGATTTTATTTTAGAATTCCCCAATGTTAAGTAATTTCTCAAATGTTATAGAAAAAGCATATTTCATGTAGTTCATATTCAGGCTATTTTTTCGACCTTTAATTGAATACTGTAACATGATCATAAATATTATGAAAACATTACTGAAACATTACTATTATATCGTCCAAATATAATTCCCTAGAAAGAGATTTAATATATTATTTAGGGGACTTATCAAATAGAAATGAGGTTGTTTAAGACAAAGAGTGTTAATTGATAATATTATTCCCCTTTTCATGAATTGAAGGTAGTGGTCTTATCAAATTTAGGGGAATTCAAATATACTTATAGATATAACACTCATCTATGAAGGAGAGGGATTGAAATATGTCTATTCCATCGATAATTAGTTCCATGAATAAGACAAGAAAAGAACCCTTTAGAAAATGATAGTTGACATCCATGAAATCAATACATAACCAATTAATCCCTATCTTTTTTATGATTAAGACTACATTGGAAAGAAATTTTTGGGTGTTGAAATTCCATAATTTTGTTTTCCATAATTATATTATGAATTTTTTCTTCCACTTTCATAGCGTGGGTCTAGTGCATTCTCTTGAAAACTATTTTATAATAATGATGGTTGTCCTAAAAACCCATATAATGTAAAATCACATGGGGATGCAATCTGGGATTTTTTTTATAGTTCCATGTGAAAAAATATTAGTTTTTATTCACTAAATTTATGCATTTTTCCTCTTCCTCAAGGGATATGGGGGAACTAGTCAACATAGGATATATAGATTCTTTATACTTAGGTTAGCCTTCTTGAGTTCATCAATAGTGTGTTGAGATGAATTCATTAAATACCTAAGGGTCATCCTTAAGATCGTTTTTTTAATCCCCATCTACCTTAGTATCATTAAAAGTAGAATGTGGATTGGAATCTATATACCATTAAGTTAATATGTGGAAATTGTTATTTTTATCAAGATCACATCATTCTTATGTGTTCCCAAGTTTTTATTATATAACTGAAACCATAAGAATATTATAGAATACATATATAAAACCTATTCTCTTATTCTTATTCTTATTTATAGATTCATATCCAATCAATGAAAGTTACATGTCTATGCCACATAAAAATTATTAAAATCTAAACCCATATAAAGGTTATTAAGGGGAAGATTTATTCTAGTGTATTGAAAAAAAAATATTCTCGATTGGTGGTAGTGGTTGTAAAATAGAAAAATTTTCTTAGAATTTGTATGATTTGAATGTGAATAAAACATTTTGATTATTATCCAATGTGTACTATGTGTCCTAATGACTCCCTATATTAATTGTTTTAAATTAAATTTGGTTGATTGGAAATACATATTCTTCCCGGAGTATGCTTTATAGACTGATAGGAGTTATTCAGGATCCATTAAGACCAACAATATGAATGAATTTATTTAATGACAACTTATCACTCTATATTTTATCAAAACCATCAAATATATACTAATATTTTTGGTACTTAAAGGTGATAAAATTCATATCATAGTTCCCCAACATTCTAATAAATGGAGAATTTTAGGCACTAATGATATGACTAAGGCACTACTTAGTGAATATGAAGTCATGACCTTCTAAAAAAGTTATTTAATGATATATATTAGAGAACCACCATGATTAAATATTCCAAAATTTGATAACAAAATCAGGTTATCATCCTAATATTTCTAAGGGATCTCTTTTCACTATTGAAATATTCATGAATTATCATATTTGAATGAGACAACCCAACTTCTCTATACCACAAACATAAAAGAATCCAAATCAAAATGATGTGGATCCATGAACCATTATCAAATAAATCCAAACATATATTAATATCATTTTTATTTCTTTATATGTATAAAGGTTTTATGTTCCCATGTATGGAAGCTTCTTGATCTATGTCTATAAAGGAAATTATCATACAAAATTTCATAGAGTTGGTCTCTAAATAATATAATTTTTTCATAAAATCATAGCATCAAACTCTTGAAGAATTAAAAGGGTATAAATGAGGGTTTACTTGATATAATTTGATATGATAAGGGAATAAAAGAAGGATAAGTTTTCCAAAAATGATAAAAAAATCAAAATTTCATGCTTTTAGACTAGGGGACTACACTTCCTACCTTGAGGTTTCTCCCCACATTAGGGAATATAGTCTGAAGCTGACCATGATGGTGGCTTGAGGTGACCTATAAAAAGTATACATATATATTTAATGTGTTTAAATAAAGACATAATATATTAAATAATAATTTATTCCCCAAAACCATAATGGAGTTTGAATACTAGATATATAATCAACTAATTTTATGAATGATCTTCAAAAACTCCCACAAACTTTTCATCCCATAATAACATTCATATAATTATCTTAATTAATAACTTTTCTTTAGAATATAGGGAAAAGTAAACACAAGAAAAGGTGGTCTAAGATACTCATTAAGGATAAACATGGGGGTAAATTAACATATAAGTGATAATAAGATAAAAAACTAGTATGATTTCATGGTCATAACATACAAAATTCCTACCTAAGCAGTCATAGATTAGAAATCTGGAGTCATTTAATACAACATTTTCATGAAAAGAGATACGAGTCATAAGAGTGTGTAATCATAAATAATAAATCATATTCCATAAGTGTATATAATAAACACAAGAGCATATCATATCGGTGTGTGGAATATTAATATGAAAATATAATCATTTAATTAGTTAGGAAAAATTGCCAAGATAATTATCATATAGTGGAAATATCCCATAATAAATTTTGTTCACTCCCAAACCGCTTTTCATTCATATAATAGCTTCACTTCCCACCAACTTTTATATTGCCACATGAGATATAAATATTTATCAAACTCATTCTAGGGATATATAATCTTGTAATACCAAAACAAATGTTAAATCAAATATATGTGTTCAATAAGATCCTAAAAAAATAATCAATCAGTTATACTCTAATTTACTCATGGATAGATATGGGTTTCATGAAAATAACCTTAGAACATCCGCATTATAAGTGATAAAGATAAATAAAGTGGATTGTATTATCATAAAATTTCCCTAGTAAAGAATAATAATCCATAAGTTTTGATAGCATTAATTAAAAATACATTTCTAAAATAACTGGAAATATATATCTAAAAAGAATAGAAAGCATCATTTTATTTTAGTAAAATTTTTAAAAAAACGAAAACTATTCTTCATAAATAATGGTAATTTTATTTTCATGGTAAAATAATGGATTTTTTTAAGAAATATTTATTATGAAAAAAGGACACGATGTCATGAAAATCTATTCATGTCATAAATGTTAAAAGGAAAATTTATTTTGAAACTTTTTTAAAAGTCTAAATGGGATTCATTTCAAAAATGTTTGAAAAGATTCCTTTTTAAACCATTTTAATGAATTTAAAATATGGTTGAAAATTACTTTAAAAATTCATTGAAATTTTTAAAATAACATTCTTGAAAATTTATAAAGAACCCAGGCATAGATGAAAAGTCTTCCTAAAAAATGATAAATGAGGTTGAATTTTATAAAGAAATTATATTACTCTATCTGAGAACCAAATAGAAGTAAAATATAAATAATACTTGAAAACCTTTTGAATAATGAGATTATAAGAAAATAGACAGTGTTTAAGAGAGATAACATACAATGTCTCCAATGGAGATTTAATCATGGATAATACAGATTAAAAATGAGACTTCCATATAAACCCTTAACCTCAAGTACAGACATGATTCATACATGCTCTAACATCCTATATAAAAAATTTATATTTATTTTATATATATCATAAATATGTTGATTCTTATATTATCATATTTGATTCGTTCATAATTTCCAATCACCCATTTATTAATAATTCTCCATTGAAATCAATATTTTGGGTATTGAGTATTTCATTTTTCATGCATGTTTCTATTTTAAAATATCATTACATAAAACTTGGTCATGGTTTCATCATATCTATAATATTAATAATTTCATAAATACAATATTTATTTTTAGAGTACACTTATAGTGAAATCCCTATAAGGATATTATTAAAAATAAAATACATATCTTTATGGAGGGGGTAGTCCATACGTACGCATGAGTAATGATTCCATTTTTCACTAAATGATAAGTGTTAAAGGTAAAAAATAATTATTCTTTCCAAAAAAATAGATATATTGTAGATATAATATATATTCACTAATCCACCCTTATTACCATCCATGTAAGATGGAAATTAAAAATTAATCACCATGATTCGTGGTGGTAGGATCTCTTGGACAATGGGAGGAGATTTGGTAAGTGATTTAGGTATATCTCAGTTAAGATATAGTGCTCAATGTGTGTAGATAAATGAGGAGAGGAGTTCCCCTTTTATAAGTGATGGGAGTGTAACTCTTATAACTATTAAGAACATTAAAATAATATAAATCCATTTTCATGTTTAAGTCATACTAAGTAATCCAAATATAGAAGATAAGATGATTTAAGGTTAAAATACACACAAAAAATCAAATTAGGACAAGTTTTGGATATATTTGAATCATTATACCTTATTTTACCCCCCCCCCCTCCCAATTTACCTTATTTTCCACTTAACCTGGAT
The DNA here is from genome assembly GCA_963277665.1 of Viscum album. Lineage (NCBI taxonomy): Eukaryota > Viridiplantae > Streptophyta > Magnoliopsida > Santalales > Viscaceae > Viscum > Viscum album. Next base: position 24,741,694 of record OY728145.1, on the reverse strand, counting down.
CTAAACGTTTTCTATAGAAGCTATTTGTTATGATGAAACATTAAATTGAACACATTACCAAATTTAAACATGATGAATCCAAATATGGAATATATTTTCTAAGAATCAATTTCTAGAAGTTGATGAAATTAGTTATATTATTATAGTGACAAAAATTAAAAATCATTTTTAGAAAAAATATATTTTTTTTAAAAAAATTATGTTATACTTATTTAGTCCATAGACTCTTGAGTAGTGTAAGATCCCAAAAAATTATCGTCTTAACATAAAAAAATTAAGCTTCTTTGGCCTTTGAACTATTCCAAAACTGAATGGAACCTTCCAATCACACTAATAAATTAAAATACCTAAAAATTATTTTTTGTTAGACTAAAATATAAAATAGGTTCCAAAATTTCATGCCTCGATCTAAAAATTCATCATAATTTTTTAATTGATTTATTTTATTTCTAAACCATATCTCTAGTTGAGAAAAATGGTTCAAGTTTTTTTAACACTTTCTTATATCATAATAATATCACCAAAGATATAGTATTTATAAAAATAGTGTTATTCACTATTCAGTATAAAATCAACATTTTTATAAAAATATGAAAAACACACCCCATGATAAATTTGAAATTATAGATTCCACAATTAAGTTCATTTTTTAATCTAAAATTCTAAAAAGTATTCCTCTTTAAGTAAAACATATATAATTTTTAGTAAAAACCATGTTTTTATACAAAACATTTATATTGAACTAAGAATAATCAATTTAGTGCTTATTATAATTTATTTAATTAATTATTTATCATCTAATTTTCTCTTAATACATTTCACTTTGTATTATAAAATTTTATTATTATATTTAGTTTTGTGTTCTTGCATCACAAGCTAACAAATACATAAAATTTATTAAAGAGAAATATATTTTTTAAATACTGTGGGGCTATATTTTATTCCCCTTATAAGACTTATTCTCTCAAAATTGTGTTAATCCATCAAAAAAATTATGATACCATCATTTCATCACATCCTCAGGATTACACATTACTTCATAGAATTTATGATTCCATTAGAGAACCCTAACCAATTGAGTGGCCTTGTTCAGTCACACATTATCACTGTAATCCAAGATTTCTACCAATTCCTCCACATTAGACAGATCATGCTCCATAGGTATGTACTTTGAGTTTGTATATGTGAATGATCATGTATTTACTTCCTTAAAATAGTGGCATGGACTAAATGGTGAACTTTTGAGGTATTTAGTTGAAGAACCAAGTGATAAGTTACTTTCCTAATTTTATTAAGAATCTCATAGAGACTGGTATATCTGGGGATCATCTCCCCCTCCCTTTAAAATATCATAACCTTCTTCAAAGGAGATATTTACAAGAACACATTCTATATAGCTTAAATCTCTAGATCCTACTATCAATTATAAACATAACTCTTCTTCCGACTTTGAGCTTCACTAATGTGATCTTGAATGGCTCTAACATTCTATTTAATATTCTCAACTAGTTTAGGTCTCAATAGATTCTCTTCACTAACTTTATCCCATCATGTTTGATTTTTATACTTCTCTCTATACAGGGATCCATCAAAATTATCTATGGATTTTTATTATTGTAATAAAATTCAACTAGAGGAAGGTTTTGATCTGAAACTCCTTTGAAATACAATGAAAAAGACCTCAATATAACTTCTTGGGTTTGAATATTAATCTCATACTAACCATCTACTAGAGGATGACATTCATTGCTAATTTTCAACTCTGTATTCAAATCCAATTGAAGACTTCTCCAGAACATCGAGGTAAACATCATGTTGACCTCACCTGTTTTGATAATCCCAATTATGATTTCACATACTTTGATAATCCCAATTAATGTTTATCTATATATAATTTCTTTAAATCTATTATATTATATTATCAAGATGATAATAATATAAAAATAGTCCTTGAAATATGTTAATAAATGTTTATCTATGTTTTTATGAGTTTTGAATTAATTCTAACTCAATCGGATGTGTTTTGCATAAAACAGATAAGTATTAAAGTCACTAATCTACTTGTGGCTACTGATACAGATCTACCTGTACTTAGTCTACTAATAGACTGAATAGACAGAGTCACCGATACACAGAGCCACCGATATAGACAGCTACCGATAGAAGCTACTGATAGAATAAGTCCACCGATATAGACAACTATCAATAGAAGCTACCGATAGCATAAGTCTACCAATATATATACTTCACTGAAACCAAATGAAGCTACCAATATACACAGGCTAAAAGTCTACTGATACAAGCTACTATTACACCAGAGTTACTGATAGAGTAAGTCTACCGATATGAAGCTATCGATATAAAGCAGAGCTACCGATAGACCAAGAGTTACCGATAGAAGGAGTCACTGGTATATAGAGCTACCGATAGAAGGAGTCACCGGTATATAGAGCTACCGATACAAGATCAAACAGCTACTGATACCAAGGAGCTACCGATATAAGATCAAACAGCTACTGATACAAGGAGCTACCGGTACATGATCTAACAGCTACCGATGGAAGGTCACTGTTACATAAAGCCAACCGCTACCTACAGAAGGCTAAGACTAACCAGTCAAACTCTATACTCTCAATACTATTTATTTATTAAAGCAGTGGTTATATTTTGTGATTTCAATTCAATCAATGTTATTTAATGTGTTTTGTTGGCATGTCAGGGAACCGTACCTAGTACCCATGAAAAAAGGTAATCATTCTTTTTACCGGAGCTGAAAGTTATAAATGGAAGGAAAAAGACCGTGAAAATGTAGAGAATTAAGGAACAAAGAAGGCACATGAAGGGTGAGAAATACAAGGGATGAACAGCATTGAAATGTGGTGCATTCACACAAAAAGAGAAAGCTAAATCCATACTAGGAGAGCACTGGACATACACGAAGCCACTCATTCTAGAGGAGAACACAAGCTGCATCTTGAGTGAAGAACTACAACAAACACTTCATGCACTCAGGCTAATAAGCTGAACCTGAAAACAAAGGAAGAAAATGACACTTTTTTCAGACAAAAACCAGAGAAGGGCTTAGAAGCATTTCAGATTAATTAAAAGAATCCAGAGCTGCACTTAAAATCACTAGAGCTTTCTAAAACTCATATCTACTCTCTTAGTGATTTTTTTATTTACATTTTGAGGAGTGTGTGTCCTCTGTACTTTTTATACACACACTGTCTCCTGAGCCAAGCTGGAGGATTTCTAAATCCTCATTCAAACATTCTATAACTCCTTTGTATCCCACTGTGGACAGTGGTAGAGGTCAAGTAAGACCTAAACAGCTTGTGAGCTATTGTTTTTTCCCCATGAAGAACTGTGGAAGAGGTCTTCGTACCGTGACAGTGTTTCCACTGTTGTTTACCCCGATCCAGGTTGTGGATCAAATTTATATAAATTTTTTGAGAGGAATAAGTCTCGGCTTGAGACTGAACCACTTAGTTACATCTGCTGTGCATTTTAGTTTAAGTCATAATTATATTTTATATTTCGTTACTAAATACTTTGAAATATAATTTGTTTTAAAGTTAATTTGATAGTTAAATTAGCAAGTGTTTATACTTATTGTAACCAGTAAGTTAGTTTCAAAAGTTAATTTAATCTTATTGTTAAATTAACTGAGACCTAATCAATCTTTGAGAAACTAATTGAACATTTACACTCTGTATAAATTCACTAAAGTTTAACTTGTTTTTAAATAGGTGGATTTTAAGAGAAATATTTTTAACAGAAATTTTATATTGGAACTCAATTCACCCCCTCCCCCCCTTGAGTATCCACTCTGACCAACATTTGGTATCAAAGGTTGTTTTTTATTAATACAAGTTTTCAAAAACACTCTATTTTTCAACTGTGATTTTAGTTGCATCTTTAAAGATCTTAAATTTCTGTTAGTTCTAAATTTTAGTTTTTTAAAAAAAATTTCTAAAATCTAGATATGGATAATAGACTATAAGGTGCTACTACCAACATGCCACCTTTCTTTAATGGTACAAACTATGCCCAGTGGAAACTTAAGAGGAAAATTCATTTTTAAAGTATGGTATTTGATATCTGGACTGCAATATAGACTCAATATAAAATTCTAGAAACTGATAGAACTGCTTGGGATAAACCTACTAAAACTGCTTACAATAATAATTGTAAAGCTATGAATTCCCTGTATTGTGCTTTAGGAGATGAATAGTTTAATAGAATATCTTCTTGCAAAACTGCTTATGAAATATGGGACACTTTGGATGTTTTCCATGATGGAACAACCAATGTTAAATAAATGAGGCTGAATACCTATACTATTAAATATGATAACTTTAAAATGAAGCCTGATGAACCTATTTCTGACATGTATCTCAGGTTCAATGATATTGTCAATACTATGAGCTCTCTTGGAAAGGTTGTTCCAGCAAAGGAACAAATTATGAGGATATTAAGATGTCTGCTAGAAAGGTGGAGAGGCACATCTGTTTCCATTAGAGAATCGTGTGACATAAGCAAAATTATTGTTAAGGAATTAATAGGTAAGCTAATGATGTATGGGGAAGAGCTGATGGTGAACAAAGAAGAAGATGATGAACCCAAGAGAAAATCTGTGGAATTCAAGTCTACTGCTTCAAAGATCAAAGACAAGGAGAAAATGCATGTACCTGCTGAAAGTTCAACCAGTGAAGATTCATATTTAGATAGTGATGCTGAGATTTCCCAAATAGCCAGAAGGTTTAAGAAAGTCTATAAGAAGAAGAAATTCTTCAGAAAATCAAACTACAATGGTAAATATGACAACAAAGGACATTGGAAGAAATATTGGAAGAAATCTAACAAGACTAATGAGGTTGTTTTCTATGAATGTAAGAGAAAAGGTCACATTAAAGTAGACTGTCCAAAATTGAAGTTCAAGAAGAAACACGACTAAAAGGACAACAAGTATAAGGAAGCAATGAAAGCATATTGGAGTGCTTCAGAAGACGCTTAAAGTGATTCTAATTCTGCTAAGGATGAAGACTCTCACAAGGATAATGTGTGTTTTATGACAAACACATCTGAGGTAACACTGGACACTCCTGCTTTAAATTCATACTATTTTGGAGTTAATTCTGAATTTGATTCTGAATCTGAAAATATTTCCAGTGAAGAATTATTCGAATATTTTAATATGCTAGAAGAGACATGTAATGAGTTAAAGGAAAATTATAAATCCTTAAATAAATATCATGCTTTATCCAGCACTGTCAAATCTTCTCTAGAAGTAGAAAAAGAAAAGAATGCTCAACTGTTAAAGGAAAATACAGAACTGAAATTGTCTAATGAGCAATTAAGGAAGGACTTAGAAAAATTCACAAATGGAAAAGATACACTTACACAAATTCTACGTAAAAAAGTGGCACCAAAATACACTACTGGTTTGGGATACCAACTTGGACAGAGACAATTTACCAAAAATCGATTTATTCTTAAATCTGGACAAAATTTTGCTTGTTCCAGTTCTAGAAATTCATATTCCTCAACTAGTTATTCACATTTTTATAGATCGAATAAAGTTTATCTTTCAAAATCATTTGATTATATAAATTTTATGAGAACCATGAGACAAATTTGGGTACCTAAAGCCTTGATTGCTAACCTTTCTGGACCCAAGAAGATCTGGGTACCAAAATCATTTTCTATCTAAACCTGTTTTGTAGGAGACCTTCTTAAAGAGTTCTCACAAGAAGGTATGGTACTTGGACAGCGGATGTTCAAGGCACATGTTTTGAGACTATTCATGCTTTAAAATCTTAATAAAGGTTGATGGAGGCTATGTCACCTTTTGTGATAATTCTAAAGGAAAAATCATCAGCCTAGGCCAGATTGGTAACATTAATTCAGTTTTAATTTCTAAAGTTTTATTTGTTGATGGACTTAAATATAATCTATTGAGTATTTCTCAGTTATGTGATGATGGTTTCAATGTTAAATTTGAAAATGATTCTTGTAATGTTTTTAACTCTAAAAATGTTTTAGTATTTTCTACTTTAAGAAATGAAAATGTGTATGCTGTTGATTTGAATTATTTACTCAAGCAAAATGTTACTTGTTTAAATGTTTTTCAAAAATAATTATAGCTTTGTAACAGAAGATTAGGACACTGCAACATTTATTCACTTAGAAAAATGACTAGGAAGAACTTAGTTAGAGATCTACCTAAGCTTGAATTCTCATCAGACAAAGTTTGTAATCCCTATCAAAAGGGAAAGCAATATAAAGTTTCTTTTAAATCAAAGAAGTAAGTTTCAACTTCTCAACCTCTCGAGTTGGTTCACATGTACTTGTTTGGACCTTCTAGAGTTTCTAGTTTAAGTGTAAATCACTATGTCTATGTCCTAGTAGATGACTTTTCTAGATATACTTGGGTATACTTATTAGCTCACAAAAGTGAAGCTTGTTCTTACTTTATTAAACACTCCAAGTCTGTAGAGAACCTTAGTGGACTTGAGATTAAAACCCTAAGGAGTGATCATGGTTGTGAGTTTGAAAATCATGAGTTTTAATCTTATTGCTCACACAATGGCTATAGTCACAAATTTTCTGCCCCTAAGACACATCAGCAGAATGGTGTAGTAGAAAGAAGAAATAGAACCCTTCAAGAAATTGCAAGAACCATGCTTAATGAGTATGACCTGCCTATTTATTTTTGGGCTGAGGTTATGAATACAGCTTGTTATATTATTAATAGAGTCTTAATTAGACCTGTTCTTAAGAAGACCCCATATGAACTATAGAATAATAGAAAACCCAAAGTTAATTACTTCAGAGTCTTTGGCTGCAAAGTCTTTATTCTTAATACCAAGGATAATCTTGACAAGTTTGCTTCTAATAGTGATGAAGGAATTTTTCTTGGTTATTCTTTAACTAGAAAATCCTATAGAGTATTTAATAAAAGAACCAAATGTGTGGAAGAATCAATTCACATCAATTTTGATGAAATTGATCCACATGAACCTAAGTCTTCTCTTGAAAATCTTGAAGAAGATTTGAGTATTCTAGACCTTAATGATAAAACTAAAGAACCTACTGTAAAAACATCTAGTTCTGTACATATTCCATAATCTGCTTCTGTTGAACCCGAACATATAGATGAACCTAAAATTTCTAGTCCTATCTTTACTAGATCAACTAGGATTCTAAAGAATCATCCTTTGGATGCTGTTGTTGGTAATATTGATAGAGGGACACAGACTATAGATTCTCTAAGAAACCAGGTTAAACATCAAGCCTTTATTTCATAGCTAGAAACTAAGAATGTCAATGATGCAATAAATTATGAATTTTGGGTAATGGATATGCAAGAATAGGTAAATCAATTTGAAAGAAACAAAGTCTAAGAATTAGTTTACAGAACCAAGGACACTAACAATAGGCACTAAATGGGTTTTTAGAAAAAAAATTGATGAATCTGGAAATATAGTTAGAAACAAAGCTAGGATAGTTACACAAGGATATACACAAGAAGAAGGTATAGACTATGAAGAAACCTTTTCCCATGTAGCTATATTAGAAGCTATTAGGATCTTACTTGCCTATTCTGATCATCTTAATTTCAAGTTATATCAAATGGATGTCAAAAGTGCTTTTCTAAATGGTTTTATAATTGAAGATGTTTTTATTGAAAAAACACCTGGATTTAATAATCCTCGTTTTCCAATTCAAATTTTCAAGCAATCTAAAGCTTTATATGGTTTGAAACAAGCTCCAAGAGCTTGGTATGATAGAATTAGTAGTTTTCTTATTTCAAAAAGTTTTACTAAACGGATTGCTGATCCAACTCTGTTTATTAAAATAATTTCTAAAGATGTTTTTATAGTACAAATCTATGTTGATGATATTATCTTTGGATCTTCTAAACATTCCTTATGTACTGCTTTTTCAAAGAGTATGCAAAATGAATTTGAAATGAGTTTAATGGGAGAAATCAAATATTTTCTTGGATTTTAAGTTTTTCAAAATGAAAATGGTATTATTTTGAATAAAATTAAATATACAAAGGATCTTTTAAAATGTTTTGGTTTGGATAGTATTAATAAAAGTGATACTCTTATGAGTACAGTCTATAAATTGGATGCATATGAAACTGGGAAACCAGTGGATTAAACCAATTATAGAGGTATGATTGGAAGCTTACTTTACCTTACTGCTAGTCGGCCAGATATTATGTTTAGTGTATGTATGTGCATAATATTTCAATATAATCCAAAAGAATATCATTTACTTGTAGTTAAAATAATTTTTAAATATCTTAAACACACTGTAAATTTAGGTTTGTTTTACCCAAATGGACAATCTTTTGAGCTAATGAGTTATTCAGATGCTGACTTTGCTGGTTGCAAGTTGGATAGAAAAAAGCACATCTGGAACATGTCATTTATTGGGAAAATCCTTAGTATCTTGGTGTAGTAAAAAGCAAAATTCTTTATCTTTGTCCACTTTCTAAGCAGAGTATATAGCTGCTGGTAGTTTCTGTGCACAAATTTTGTGGATGAAACACACTCTTTTGGACTATGGATATGATTTTAAGCATGTTTCTATCAATTGTGATAACACTAGTGCAATTAATTTTACAAAGAGCCATGTATATCACTCTAGGACCAAACACATTGATGTAAGGCACCAATTTTTGAGAGATCATTACCAAAAAGGTGATATTACTCTTGAATTTATAGGTATTGAACATCAATTAGCTGACATTTTCACCAAACCTTTAAGTTCGGATAGGTTAAGTTACATTAGGAATGAGTTAGGAATGATTATCCTTGATCGGTAGGTACCTCACTGATGTAACCTCACTGATGTAACCTCACCGATGTAACCTCACTGATGTAACCTCACCGATGCACCTCACTGATATGAATTCTCACTAATAAACCCTACCGATGAGTGCGTTGTTTTAAACTTCTGTCTGCTGCCAGAATCTGAATCATTTTTACTTTATTTTATTTTATTTATTTATTTTATGATTTATAAATGATAAAACTAAGTCCTATTTACTTCTCAATCCACTGAGCCTCAAACCCTTTACCCTCAAACCTTAGCTACTGAATCTCTCGAAAACCCTAAATCCCTCGAACCAGAGATGGAAAAAACCAAACTTACTACCATCAGAGATGAAATTGATGATCTGAATGCAAAGAAGCAGAAGTCTGAGCCAAAATCTAGTAGTAGTATTGGTAGAACAAGGTCAGGTAGGTGACCAGTGAACCCTCATTTGCAGAATAGAGTGATTGTGATTGAAAATGAGTTGTGTGTGGAATGATTGTTGGGTAGAAAATATTTAGTGCTCGAAGTGATGGAAGATAAAAAGTGGGTAGATTTATTTTTTAAAAACAATGGCCCCTACTATCTGAAGCTAGTGAAACAATTTTATGAGTTTGTGAGTTTTGATAAGTCAGAAGATGAGAACCAAGTGATTTCTTATGTGAATGGAAAGGAGAAATCTTTTTCATCCGTTGAATGGGATGAATGCCTGAAGGTACCACATGAAGGTGTATCTGGATATTTCTTGAAAGTTATACCACCTACAAGTGATATATTTGATTATGATACTGCCTTGGAGGAGCTCACTGGAAATGGAAATCAGAGACAAGTGGTGGCTACTGAAATGGATGGAGAGAACAGATTGTTGTTCAAATTTGTTCAGCATGTCTTAATACCAAGGAGAAGGGACTTTGAGAATTTAAGATATCAAGATATCTATCTCCTGCATCTCTCGAGACATTGTGTGAAAGTGAATCTATGCAGATTGCTTATGATTCAAATGGAGGATATGATCAGACCTGTGTCAAAAACCAATGCCTTATTCTTTGCCAAGTTGATCTCAGTGATGATTAATGTGAAAGGGGTAGCTGAGTCTCAAGATGAGAATGTGGTAGTAAGGAACAACTTTTGTATCACAAGCACTGTTTGCAAATATATAAAGATAAACTGGAACCCATGGAGAGGAGAGTGGGTTAATGATGACCAGAAGGTATATGATAAATTCAATCCTATGAATCGTCCTTCAAGACCTGAGGATGTGAGGGATCCAAGTCTAGGACCTGATGAAGAAGAACCTGAGTACAGTGATGAGACTGATGAAGAGGAGACTTATATGGATGATGGTAGGGATCCAGACTTTCCCCCAAGTCCTTCTGCTGAATTTGTGTCTTCAAGAAAGGAAGTTTTATTAGAAGAAGAGACACCTGCTGATGAGGAATACCATCTAGCTCTTGAGCATGAACAAGAAAGAGAGAATGAATCTGAAGCATCTGATTCTGTTTTCTTAAGTCTAAGTCCATTGATTGGAAGCTCAGTTGTGCCTGATAAGGATGCAGAAGGTGAAATGGAAGGATTTGGGCCTAATCTAGAGGAGCCTCCTACTATTGTAGATGTTGCAGAGATGGAATTGATTGTAGAAGATTCTTCTCAGGAAGAAAGACCTACTAAGAATGTTGTTTCTATACAAGAGAATTCACCCATTGAGGGGGATCATCAAACTAGATTTGGTAGTGTTTCAGTGGCTGTTGATATTGAGGATTGGGCAGAAGACCCAGGCTTTGTGGTTTGTGGATTGGACTATCCGAATTCTGATAATGAGCATCCCTAAATAGAGCAAAAATCAATTATGATGTTCAGACTGAGTTGTTACCTAAAGATGTGGTCAGAATGCATGATCGATACAAGATAAAATCTGATCTCAAAATCAGTTTTGTGGAAGAAATAAGGAATATGGAAGCTTCGTTGGTTGCATCAATTCAATCGATTATGAATGACTCAGTGTCCAGGATAGTATCTGAAAGAGCACCTGTTTTGATTGACTCTACTGATATGATCACCAAGGATGACTTAGCTTCCTTAAAAGATAAAATTAAAGAGTTGTTGAGTAATTCTGTTGCTGGGTTAAGGAGTCACTTTGTTGAATAATTGAGTAACTTGGAAGAGTCCTTTGAACTCTCTCTCGGATGTAATGTCTCTACCTTTGTGGCGGAGATAGTGGATGAAGTTACAGCTTTCCAAACTCAAGTATCTAGACTGGAAGATGATGTTGAAGCTCTAAAGAAATATGTTATCTCTTTAGAATCTTACATGATTTCAAAATCTCAAGTAGACAAGGACTTAGCCTATGTCAAAAGTGTTGTGATCCAGATGGTATCAGTGTTTGAAGGTTTTAAAACCTCCATGAAAGATCATGTTATCACCCAAGATTCCCAAGTGAAAAACCTTATTAGTGGGTTGACTAAAAACTTCAAGGAAACCGTATCTTTCTCTATTGTTTATCTTACCTCCAGACCTTCAATTGATCTTAACCAAATTCAAGCTATGATGAAGGAGGATCTTGGTTCAGCATAAACCAGTGGCTCTGTGGACTCATCTGACCTGAGAAAAGTTGTGATTTCTACTAGAGATTCCGCTCGATAAATAATGAAGATGGTTCAATAATATATGAGAGAAGCTTCTACCTCTCATAAAGAAGTGAAAGAAAAGGTAGACTATTATTTTCAAAGGATTTATACCAAACATCAACTCAACAATCACTTCAAACTTCTGTTAGAAAACCTGAAGTTACCTCCTGTCAATCAAGCCTTCAGAGAGCAAGTCAGCAAGCTAAGGGAATTGACTCCATCCTTAGACAAATTCATGGAGAACAAGGATGATTTAATATATGCTATGGAGAGAGTAGGGGGAATAATTATGGATTTCGGAAATCTTTTGTTGCCTTTCTTCCATGTTGATGCTAGACCAGTGATTATACCTCCAGCCTTACCTACATATGCTTCCACTACTTCTCCGGTTTAGATGACCCCTGCTCAAGATATTAGAAGCCTCACTCCTATGATTACTCAGAGGTCTACTCAGTACAGATCAGGAACTGTTTTAGTGGCTCAGCCTCCTGTGATCATTTCAAGAATTCCTAAGCCTTCACATACATCCACACAGCCTGAATCCTCTTCTGATCCCAAGGAAAAATCTCACATTGAGGACGTGGATTGAATAGGTGGAAAAGAAATTTGATAGGAATCCCTTGTATTTTATTTTATTTCCTTGTACCTTTTTGTAACATGTAATACAAATGGATTTATTTTTCTTCTCCCTTTGTTCCTTTTCTCTTTGTTATTTCCCACTTTTTGAAAATCACAAAGGGGGAGAAATATTATCAAACTATCAAAGGGGGATAAATACTCTAAAAGGGGGAGAAATATTATCTAATGAAGAGCTACTATGCTTTGAACCTCTGATACCATTGCATTTAATTCTATCTATGATACATTATGTTCTATAATATATTGTTTTCTCTGATACAATTGAATTTAATGATATATCCTCTGATACAATTGCTCATTATTTTAAAACTATAATATCATAAGTTGTGATTATCAAAAGGGGGGAGATTGTTGACCGCACCTATTTTGATAATCCCAATTATGCTTTCACATACTTTGATAATCCCAATTAATGTTTATCTATATATTATTTATTTCAATCTTTGATATTCTATTATCAAGATGATAATAATATTAAAATAGTCCTTGAAATATGTTAATCAATGTTTATCTATGTTTATATGAGTTTTGAATTAATTATAACTCAATTGGATGTGTTTTGTATAAAACAGATAAGTATTAAAGTCACTAATCTACTTGTGGCTACTAATACAGATCTATCGGTACATAGTCTACCGATAGACTGAATAGACAGAGTCACCGATACGCAGAGCCACCAATATAGATAGATACTGATAGAAGCTACCAATAGCATAAGTCCGCTGATATAGATAGTTACCGATAGAAGCTACTGATAGCATTAGTCTACTGATATATAAACTTCACTAAAACCAAACGGAGCTACTGATATGCACAGACTAAAAGTATACTGATACAAGCTAATGTTACACTAGAGTTACCGATAGAGTAATTCTACCGATATGAAGCTACAGATACAAAGCATAGCTACCGATAGACCAAGAGCTACTGATAGAAGGAGTCACCAGTATATAGAGCTACCGATAGACCAAGAGCTACCGATAGAAGGAGTCACCGGTATATAGAGCTACTGATACAAGATCAAATAGCTACGGATACCAAGGAGATACCGATACAAGATCAAACAGCTACCGATACAAGGAGCTACAGGTACATGATCTAACAGCTACCGATGGAAGGTCACTGTTACATAAAGCCAACCGCTACCTACAGAAGGCTAAGACTAACCATTCAAACTCTATACTCTCAATACTATTTATTTATTAAAGAAACGGTTATATTTTGTGATTTTAATGCAATCATTGTTATTTAATGTGTTTTGTTGGAATGTCAGGGAACCATACCTAATACCCATGAAAAAAGGTAATCATTCTTTTTACCAGAGCTGAAAGATATAAATGGAAGGAAAAAGACTGTGCAAAATGTATATAATTAAAGAACTAAGAAGGCACATGAAGGGTGAGAAAGACAAGGGCTTAACAGCATTTAAACGTGGTGCATTCACACAAAAAGAGAAAGTTTCATCCATACTGGGAGAGCACTGGACATACACGAAGCCACTCATTCTAGAGGAGAACACAAGCTGCATCTTGAGTGAAGAACTACAACAAACACTTCATGCACTCAGGCTGATAAGCTGAACCTAAAAACCAAGGAAGAAAACGACACTCTGTTTTTCAGACAAAAACCATAGAAGGACTTAGAAGCATTTCAGATTAATCAAAATAGTCCAGAGTTGCACATCAAATCACTAGATCTTTCTAAAACTCATATCTACTCTCTTAGTGATTTTTTTATTTACATTTTGAGGAGTGTGTGTGCTCTGTACTTTTTATACACACACTGTCTCCTGATCCAAGTTGGAGGATTTATAAATCCTCATTCAAACTTTTTATAACTTCTTTGTATCCCACTGTGGAAAGTGGTAGAGGTCAAGTAAGACCTGGATAGCTTGTGAGCTATTGTTTTTTTTCCCACGAAGAACTGTGGAATAGGTCTTTGTACCTAGACAGTGTTTCCACTGTTGTTTACCCCGATCCAGGGTGTGGATCAAATTTATATAAATAGTTTCAGAGGACTAAGTCTCGGCTTTAGACTGAACCTCTTGGTTATATTTTCTGTGCATTTTAGTTTAAGTCATAAGTATATTTTATATTCTGCTGCTAACTTCTTTGAAATATAATTTGTTTTAAATTTACTTTGATAGTTAAATTAGCAAGTTTTTATACTTATTGTAAACCAATAAGTTAGTTTCAAAAGTTAATTTAATCTTCTGGTTAAATTAACTATGACCTAATCAATATTTTAGAAACTAATTGCACATTTACACTCTTTATAAATTCACTACGTTTAACTTGTTTTTAAATAGGGGGATTTTAAGAGAAATATTTTTAATAGAAATTTTATATTGGAACTCAATTTTCCCCCCTCTTGAGTATCCACTCTGACCAACACATCAAATATCTATTAGATACAATTTATAGCATTTCCCCTAAAACCTTACCACTTACATAATGTATAATCTAAAATATTAATTGAGTGATAAATCTTTAAAAATAGAAATAAAATATGTTACCTTTATTTTATAATCATATGAAACCGAAATGGTGTTATGGCCATTCTATTTTTCATGGTGTCCTCTGAAAAAATCCACTCTATTGTTTTACCATTCCTATATAAGTATATCAAATGGTTTCATCATCTTCTTGGAATTCTAATTTTAACCCATAATTGGCTAACATTTTAGTCATTGAGATATATAATCCACAATATCACTCTTCTTGTTTTCCTATAAAAAATGCTCATTGAGATCTCTATAAACCATTATACTATTTGGATGGATAGAAAATGATGATCTATGTTCTTCATCAAATAGTTCTTTCTTAAAATCATATATTAAATAGACACATATCTATTTCCTAAATCTTAATATTCAATCAAGGTCATATATAATCTCTAGAATATTCCATACAATATTTTTAAGCTCTGCATCTTCCATATGCACCTCCTTAATAATCACTTATAAGGATGGTTTAATTTCAATTTGATAAAGATAGGATATTTTCCATTTTCTTATGATTTAAAGATATAAATTCTAAAAATCCATAAATATTTCAACTCTTTCAATCCCTATCAAGGAAAAACTTTCATGGTCCTTTTGACTCAGATCACATCAACCATGTTTGCCTCCATAAAGTGGTAATGTATTGAGTAGTCATAGTAATTAATCAACTCCAATTACATTCTTAGATTCATATTAAACTCGTTATATGTGAATATAAACTTCATGATTTTATTATCATTTTATATATAAAAAAATTATACCATAAAGATAATATTTCCAAATTTTTAACGAAAAAATTACCACTATGATCTCCAAATCATGTATTGGGTAATGTTTATCATAAATCTTTAATTGTAATTAGGTGAACACTACCATAATTTAATTATATTTGAGAACAAATAGTTATACGTTTTTGGATTCATCAATATAAATCAAAAATACATATCCACTGCAAGGTAATGTAGGCACATGTTCATTGATCACCCATCTCTTCTTTTCCTCAAAATTTTCATCACATTCCATTGTAAAATGGAAATTTTCTCCCTTTCCAATCAACTTGGTTATTATATTTGATATTCATAATTAATATCTAACAAATTTTCTAAAATATCTTTTGAATGTAATAAATATATGTACATTGGTCACTGTGGTTAGTCTGCATCATTTTTCAATAGAATCAATCTTTAAAGGATCCACTGATATACCCCCTATTGTAACTATATGTCTTAATAATGATACTTTCTATAGAAAAAATACAAACATTAAAATTTTCATAAACAACCTCCTTTTTTTCAATATCTTTATCATAATCTAAAATAATATTCATACACATTCTTATTTTTAGAATATAAGATAATATAATCAATAAATTCTACCACAAACAGATCATGGTAATCTCTAAAGACTCTATTCATTATATCAATAATGATAGTTATGGATTTTTATGTCCCAATGGAATCAATATAAACTTATAGTGTCTATACCTCATAATTTTTTTTGGATTTATCTTATCCTTTCATCCTGAACTCATGATAGCTATATTATAGGTCAAACATTAATATGTATTAACCTCCTAATAGTTAATAAAAAAATCATTGGTATGGGGTAGATGATACTTACTCTTTATTGTGATCTTATCATGATCATGATAATTAGTTCAGAGACAAATTGACCCATCATTATTTTTAACAAATAGAATAGGTGCACCCCATGATGAAGCTTTCAAGAAAATCAATTTCTTATATAGATTTCCCCACTCTTTCTTTGTCAATTCATGAAACTTGATTAGTTCAATTATATACATAGTTTTTGAAATTTAAATAACACTAGGTTTTAATAAAACTAAAAACATAACTTCACAATTCAAGGGAATATTAGGAAATTATTCTACAAAAGTATCAATATATTATGTAACAATAAGATTAACCTCAATGTTTATTTTCATCCCTACCATTTGAGATAAATATCTTGCATGATTAGGTGATAAAACCTATATAATGGAACTTGTTTATATCATAATTTTTTATTAATCATTTTACATAAACAATAATAGGTTGATTAAAAATATAAAACATGAATTCCCTTTATCGACAATTGAAATAATTACTATATAGGGTGAGTTAATTAGTTCCCAAAATAACATGGAGATAAAATAATGGAATAATAAAAATATCATTAGGAAGAACATTCCCATAAAATTCAATCATAGAGGAGCTATAGACATGAGATGAAATCATCATGAAATTATAGGTATTCAATAATAATTTAACATCAACAATTGATTTGGTGATGTGATAATATTCATGATTTCTTCATATTTAAAATAGTGGGTAGATCATTAATTATAGAACCTACTTGTATTCCTAGAGTGGATGATAAGTGTACCATTAACCACTTTATTCACATGACACACATTGGTTGTTGGTATCACATGATATTTCACTTTGTATCCAGCCTTAAGATGTTATTGACACATATTGTCATCAATAACCCTCTTATTCATGCATTGGTTGGCATAATTCTAATAATCCTTATAATTACAACATTTGAGTGTGAATGGTAGATTGGAATGAGATTTTTCTCCATTAATTTCATTGAATAGAATCTATTTATCCCTTCTACATTCAGTTCCTCTATGGACATCATTTCCACACATAAAACATTTACAAGTCCTATTATGGAAAGTTTCCCCCTATTTCTTTCCACACATTTGACATATAAGAAGATTAATTTTCTTTCGCTGATAGGTTTCATAATTATAAGTTCCCTAAAAATTAATATGTCTCTTATTTTCCCCAAAACCGTGAAAATAATGAGAGTCTCCTCTATTCATTTATAAGTAGATATCGCATCAAATGATATCATCAAAATCTATAAAATTACTTACTATTAAATTCCTTTTGGATACTTTCCCTTATTCCACTCAATAATTGATTAATTTAAAATTAAGTGTTAATGATAAATCCATAATAATACCTTGAATATCTTGTCCAATTTTCCTCATAGATATAAAGGGATTCATTATACTTCATCTTTAGTTTCAGGAATTCCCTCTCAATTTAAGTATAAAATTTTTGAGGAGTATACTTACTGAAAAATACCTTATTAAACTCTTCCCATTTCATAGAGTCAATTTCTAACTCCTATCTTATATTCTTGATAAGATCCCACCATTGATCAGTTTCACCATCTCAATGATACATATCCAAAATAACCTTCTCATGGTTTGAGTACTTGAGAATGGAAAATATCTTTTCTATAGAATTGAAATATTTCTCAAAGATAAGTTTATCAAGGGACCCATGGAATGATGATTTACATTTCCGTATAAAACACTCAATTGTATTTTGATTCTTCCATTGAATGTTTTCATGTTCAAAATAATACATATTACCATTTATATATTGATAGATTTGGGTGATCATAGACGCAATATTTTTCATCCCAAAACCCACTTCATTTGGCTGCTCATGAGTATGATAATTTCATTGGTCATCATATTCATTTTTAACACACTATTTCCATTAAATCAATAAAACCAACAACATTGTTTTAGCATCAATCATTGTTAATTATCTTGATAAGTCATATAATCCTAAAAACAATTCATAAGATTTCTTAAACTATGACGACTTCTTATAAACCTATGAAAAAATAATTTTATCCTTTATCAAATTTAGTTCATCATAGGTTATCTGAATTTATTTCCTCATATTATTCATAACCAAATTTCTAAAAATAACTAATCCCTGCTCCAATAACAACCTAGGTAACATAGACGAAATATATAAACATATTCCATCTTTTTAGATGAAAACAAAATATATTACACAATAATTCACACCCATTAACTTTAAAAGTTTCATTTATTTGAATACTAGATACACAATTGAAATATTTCATAAAATAGTTTCTTTATCTCCCAAAAATGTATCTGCACATAGTATGCTTCATAGAAGTATTTTACATAATACCTTTCTTCATAACCTAGAGAAAATGGAAACATAAGAAAGTGTGGCCTTAGATATTCAATAAGGGTAAACATGAGAGACATTAATCAAATATCATAAGTGAGTATAATATAAGTAGCATGGTATGATATTATGAATATAACATAAAAAATTTATACCCATTCATTCATAGATCATAAATCATGAGTCATTTAATAAATCATTGTTATAACTAGAGACATGAGTCTTAAGAGGCGAGAATATATAATAATAAATATTGATCCATGAGTGAATATCATAAGAAATAGAACATATCATAGGAGTTTATGGAATAATTTTTAGTATAGAAAATCATTTCATTATTCAAGGATCACTACAAAGACCATCATCCCAGAGTGGACAGTGCCCCATAATAGATTGAGTTCACTCCACAACATATTTTGATTCTTGGAATGGGTTTAGTCACCATAATATTTATATTATCTCATGATATATAAATATATACCCAATGAATTAGAGTGACATATAATTACCATTCCAACCATTGCATAAGGAATACCATAAAAATGTGTGCCATAAGATTAGAAAAACATCTATCATTCAATCATATCTTAATTAACCCATTGAAAAAATGGGTTTCTTAAAAACATACTTAAAACATCATCATCATAAGATATCTATAGAAAACAAAATATGATGGTATCATAAAAAAATCTCCATTAAATCATAATTATCCTTAATTAATGTTAACATAAATGAAAAATAATTTTATATAATCTTAGGAATATAATTTTAAAAATAGGATAAAATATCCTTTTTGTTTAGTAACTTAAAAAAATATAAAATAATGGGAATATGATTTTCATTATAAAAATATAGAAACATGAAATGGAATAAACATGATTATTAAATTACATGATAATGGAAAAATATATTAATGTTGTATATGTTAAGAAGAAACATTATTATCAAATTTCTAGAAAAAATAAAAAATGACTTTCAAAAAAATAGTTACAATGATTAATTTTTAAATTATTAAAATGAAATTAATACAAGGATTAAAATTAATTTATAAATACATTAAAAATATATAATATATTTCTTGAGACATTTAATGAATCCATATATGGAAGAGAAATATTACTAGCCAAAAAGAACAAAAATGGTTAGTTTTTATTAAAAACATTACCTTTATCTTTATGATTACCAAAGAGAAGTAAAGGAGAATAATAATTATAAAACATACGAATAACCAGATAATAATAAAATATATTGGTTTTAATAGATATAGTGTATAAAATTTCCCCAAAGAATATTTAATCATTAATAACCCTGATTAAAAATGATATTTCAACATAAACCTCACATGAAGTCCTGAATTTCATAGTACATGCTCTAAATATCTATATATTGAAATTTTATTTATTTTAAATAAATATTATACCAATATTCATACTTATATTACCATATTTGTTTCATTCATAATTGTTAATCACTCTTTTATCAAAAAATCTATATTAAAATCAATATTTTAAGTGTTATTTGTTTAATTTTTCATTCTTTTCTCTGTTTTTAAATTTCATTCCATGCACCCTGGTTATGTAATTATCATTTTATAGATCATAATAATGTCATAAATATGATATTTATTCATTAAATACACTTTTTCTAAAATACATGTAAGGCGATGATGAAAAATGAATTATATCTTCTCATGGAGACGATAGTTTATACGTACTCATGAGTGATGTTTCTATATTTCAATGGAATTAAAGAGTAAAAATTGAACAATAATTTATCTTTTTATAATCATAAATATATCCTATATATCATATTTATTCATTAAATCCATACTTACAAACAACTATGTAATGGGTAGATGAAAAACTTATCCCTTTTCTTCATGTAGTCCACACATATGCATGAGAAAAGATTCCATTTCCCATTGGATGGAATGAAGGTGGAAAAAGTTTGTTACACAATAATAAAGAAAATTAAGTATATTTAACAGAAATATTTAATTATTTTATAATGGTTATAATGTATCTTAAGGAGGGAGGTTAATAAATAAAATTGAAATAGTTCAGTGGATACTTTTACAACAACCTTGGATATCATGCATTCGCTTTTACCTTAAGACTTATAGGAATAGTTTTCTAGTGATACCAGTGATTGTAAGATATTGTGAGGAGATTTTGGAAGTTATTTAAGTATATATTTGTTTAAAAAAATTATCAATGTGTATATATAAGTGAGGAGATGAGGTTCCCTTATATAAGTGACGGGAGTGACACACTTTTAAATTTTAAGAATGTTAAAATAATATAAAGTCAATTGTATGGTGAAGTGTAACCATGGAAGCCTAATATTAATTATAATATAGTGTAACATAAAAATACACTCATAAAATTACATTTAGACATGTGATGGATGTATTTTATGGTTTATCCCTTAGTTTAACCCCATCATTAACCCTTTTTACCCTTATTATGATGACAAACTATCACTATGGTAACTATTCATTATGACTAAAAACAAAATCGAACACATTAACAAACTTGAACAGGTTGATTCAAAAAATTAAATCCCTTTTATAATATTCAATTTCAATAAGTGGTATCAATTAATTATTTTATTAGTGTACAAGTCTCTAAAAATAGTTTTTTAGGAAAAAAAAGGTATTTTATGTATAAAAATGATGTTATACATATTGTGACCTAAACTTCTTCATTTGTGGTGATATAAATGTTTTTATTGAATTATTATTAACAAAATTAATGTTCTTTAATATTAGAAACAAGAAAAAAAATATAATTTCATCATACAACTACACTAATAAATACAAAGACCTACAAATAGTTTTTTATTAGATTAAAAAATAACACAGGCTCCAAAAAATAATATATTGGTTTCCAAATCAAATATAAATATTTTAGAAGATATATTTTAATTATATAAATTATATTCAGTTGATTAATTGTTTTATATAATTTTAAGTAAGTTTTATATCAGAATTATGTTCCCAAAGTTATGGTATTCATAAAAATTATAGTTTTCATTATTCACTAAAAAATAAGAATTTTCAAAAACAAATCCCAAAAATTCACTCGAACATAAATATGAGATTATGAATTAAAAAATGATGTTAATTTTCTCAAACTAAAATTCTAAAATTTATAAATGTATCTTTCGAATAAAACTGTAATGTCCCAGACCTCTCTGAACCATTACTTTTTAAATTTTGATGTGGTCAAACACGACGCGTGTTATAATAATAATTTTTGATAATAATAATTGATAACGGTGGTCGGACACGATCAATGTGGTGAATTACAATAATAATTATTATTATTATTATTAATTGGTGATGAGTTAAGAAATTTTAATTGTGGATTTGTTATTATTAGTATACAAAATAATTATAATAATAATGTTTGCTTAAATTTTGAAAGATCTGTTAATAAAGATTTAATGAGATTTAAATTTTGAATTCAATGCAATGAGATTTCAGATATGAGGATATATGAGAGATGTTATTATTTATGATAATTGTGTTAAAAAAAATAATGATAAAGGTTTAAAATGGAGGTTGGGGCGTGCCACATGGAGTAAAGGAAGGGGAGGCGCCACTTTTGGGGAGTGAGTGAAAATCGTGGAAGAATTAATGAGATTGGAGAGAGGGAGGAGTTATAAGATATTAGTGGGGATAAAACTAAATGTGAAATAAATTATAAATGAGGGAATTTAGGTGGGTCGCACACTCCCTTGCAGCGTGAAAGGAGGTGGGTGTTGAGTAACGTCCCACTCCTTAATTAGGGTAATATTAATTATTATTACGATAATAATTTTGGAAATAAGGTCAAATAAAAAAAAGGTGAAATCTTATGATGTGCTAGGAATGAGAGGGGAAAAAAGGGGCATAAATAGAATTGTTATTGGAGAGAGAATATTAGGATAATAGGAATTAAAAATTAAATAAATAAAGGGAGAATAGAGGGCATGAATATTGGGGGTAGAGGATTGAAGATTGGAGAGAGAAAATTTAAAATATAATAATGATTAAATGATAATAATGATAATATAAAAGAGGAGTCAATCATGGGGGCTTATGCGCTTAACTCTTAAAGAGGCTGAGTTTGGGTTTTTATTTGAGGTAGAAAGAAAATAAATGTTAAATTAAATTAAATAATATAATAATGTAATTATTAATTTTGTTAGGAAAACCATGTTTAGTCCATAACTTCTTCGTGCGACATTGGTTTTACAAAACGTTAGCGGCAATGTGACCCTAACATCGAGACGGAAATTATGATTCTAATATTGGGTGTATTTTTTGGGTTTTTGGATCAGGTACCTGAAACGCTCATGAATTAATAGATTTAATATTATTATTAAATCTTCGACCCGCCATAACTCCCGCGTGCGACGTCTGATTGACTTGTCGTCAGTGGCGATGTGAACCTATCATTAATATGGTCGATTCAAGTATAAGGTTGGATATTAAATTATGGTTCATGTCTTGGGTCAATAAAACACCTATTATTAGTTGAAGTTATTATTATCATTAAACGCATGGAGACCGCATGACGTGTCGTGTGTTAACCAGTCAAACAGCGTAACAATTGTACGATCACGTCGTGTATTAATTAATACACGTTGCATACCATTTTACCTTTTTATTTCCTATATAATAGAGGTTCACGTGTTATTTATGGACCCCTCTTCTTCTCTACACGATGACGCTCTCGGATGACCAAAAATCCTTCCTCCTATCTTCTCCATCCGGACTCCAATCATCGATCTGTCGGTGGCTACATGATCGTGTCGACGAGGCGAACATCATGCACCTAGTTCCTTTAACTCTTCTTCAACTTCCTCTTCATAGTTTCCTACAGAGGATATTGCTGATATTTGTCGAACGTCATCTTAATGGTACATTCTACCCCATTCTTATTCCTTCCTCGATCTCCTCTTTCTGTTCCTCCTTTCCATGCTATGAAAAGTGAAACTTTAAACCTTAATGTATTCTCTCTTGTTTTTTAATGTGGTTGTGCCATAGAATCCACGGGAGGACGTAGTCATCAGGAGGAGTGATCGAAATCCTCGTGGTGGTTTTTCTCGCAGAAGGTCATCAAAACCTATTCAGACAGGGATCTTGCCTTCATCTCTCTCTCCTTTGTGCATCATGCGGGGTGGGTATCCTCTTGTTTTCATGAGATACAGTTGAACTAGTAAATAAATATAATAACTGGTTAAAGAACGGGTTTGGGGAAGTTTTGTTAATATTGTTGTTTTATTTCCATCATTTTTTATCCTTTGATTATGTTGTTAATTGAATAGGCTTATACCTACTGAAAATCACGGTCATTGGGGGCCTTTTCTTGTGCAATTAAATGTTGCCCTATTTTTCTGTATTGTTTTGTGGATGGAATTTCATAGAATGTGGAAATTGGTTAATCATGTAAAGTTGGATGATTAAATGAATACCTCGAACCCTTGTATGATCACCCCGGTTAAACTAAATGAAAGAATGAATTTTTGGGTTCCAGTTGGGGTTTAATTATGTGAAGGGGTGTTTTGTGGGTTGTTGTGGAACGGGTGAGCAGCGGGGCTACGGTTGGCTTGGTTGTGGGTTGGCGTGTATGATATGGTTGTGATGGGTAGTGGAGCTACGGTAAAAGGTATCAAAGGGATGATGATGTGGTATGGTTATTGTTTCTAATGTGTTTGTGGTTATGGTGGTTGGTAGCAGGGTTGCAGGGATGGGTTGTGCATATGAATTAAAGTGGAAGAGTTAAATAATGAATCGTGGGGCATGTTAGTTTATTAAATATGGAAAATCAATGGAATTGATTGTTTGATAAAAGAAAATGTTATTGTGTTGCTTGTGTTTTCCCTAACTTTATTTGTGGTTGGAAGGGATATGTTTTATGAACGATTGATCTGGTTTGGTTGTGGTTAGTTTCTCGGTAGTTATGGAACTGATAAACTAAAACTATTGAAACATGAAAATCTTAATGGGGCTTGGGGTTGTTTATTGTGTGCATACTTTTGAGGTATCAGTGCTGAGGCATGTGCTCAGATCTTTTGTGTAGAAGCCTTAGGATGGGCTGAGTTGTTGATATAATTATATAAATCTGTACGTTTTATGTTTCTTTACGCACCCCACCCATGTTGAGAACTACGTGTTTAACACCCATGGGATGGGGGTGAGATTCTCAAACATCTAAAGGTTGGCTGGTTACTGGTCTTCCCAGTGCTCCCTCTTCCAGGTTCTATATCCCAAGATCCTTCGGGCAGGTTATGACAGATGTTTTCCAAGAGTCTTCGAGATAAGGATGTGATACATTCCCAGGTGTCTTTGGGATGATATGTGATATAGTTCCCAGGTGTATTCGGGATGAGATGTGGTTATGGATGATGATTGAGTGTTGGTGGGATACTATGATGGGCAAGGATTGAGTGCCGGCGGGATACTATGAGCTTCGTATGGACAGGTTGTGGCACTAGCTCAGGAAAAGGGGGAAGCATCATAACGTTAGGCATGAGGGCTTGAGCAGTATTCAGTGGGAAGGTGGTGAGGGGTACCCATACTTTGATAATATTACTATACTACTCTATTGACTTGCGATATTTGGGGAGTGTGCCTTGGTGATGTTTGGGTGGATAGATTCCTTGCTAGGCTTTGGTTCCTTCTGTTTTCTCATGGGGTATTAGGATGTCTCCCCACATTTCACAAGAGATTTAGGTTTTCCTACTTAGTATACTTGTATGCTCACCCTAAATTTACTTTCAAGTTTTCAGGAGGACTTCAGGGACCGTGCGGGGCCTTGCTAGTTGGGCGTTGGAGTTTTGCTGGTTTCATTTTTTTCTTTTTTCTTTTTGGTATCGTACTTTGGATCTTCTATTTTACTTGTACTATTGTTTTAGTATTGTATAAAACATGCATATGGTTTTGGTTTTGGGTTTATTTTCATTTACTTGTTCTTTTTTATTTTGGTGTTTGACTCATCCTATTTCCAGATCTTAAATAATAAAAAGGGTAATGCCCCCCATATTTGTAAAAACTCATACCCTTGGTTCTAGTCGCCACTCTGTGGCCTACTGGGGGTGGGACTCAGAGGTCATTATCTCCCTTTCACCATTGCCATCTCAGGAGGGGAATCTTTGGTGGGAGGGGGTCATTACAGAATGGTATCAGAGGATGATGGTTGAGAGATAGGATGGAGTTTGGAGTTAGGAACAGTGAGGATTGCATGGGATGGTAGGCCAACGGTGTTGGATTATCTTGGTGCGTGACATAGGCCAGGGAATACCGGTTAGGACACGGGATTTTAGCCCCCCCCCCCCCCCCCCCCGTGATCCGATGCAAGGACTCTGAGCTTACCGAACGACCAAGTAAGACTACATTGATTTCAGGTTAGAGACCCTAGTAAAGGTACATGCATCATCATGATCTTTGTTTTACTTGATTTGGGTGTTCTGGGAAATAAATTGAAATAAAATGATAAAATGAAACCTTGAAAAAATTTCCTTGCTACTTGGGATTAGGTGTTCTTTGTTTACCATACGGCTATGGCACTTGGACGTCGTTCCTGGGTGACTCGGGCAGTCGAGGCCCAGCATATTCAGACGGTCGATCAACTAAGGATTGACCGAGAGGAGGAATACGACTTTTGGGAGTGCATGTTTCATGCTTTCCAGTGACAGAGCTTGAAGAAGTATGAAGGAAGCACTTCGGATACGGAATCAGAGAGTTGGTTGGAGGAACTCGAGATCACCTTTGGGCTGATCAGGGCTCCCTCAGAGTACTAGGTTCCTCTAGTAGTAATCCAGCTGCGAGGAGCGGCGCATCAGTGGTGGATGCTTTACCTTGGGGAGGGGTAGGAGACATAAGTTCTATTGCCAACTTCGAGACGGTGTTCCACAAGGAATTTCTTTCCTCGATGAGGAAGTCTGAGAAGAGGCGGGAGTTGTTGTCTATCCAAGAAGGAATCATGTCAGTGCGGGAACTAGGGGTCAAGTTCAAGGATCTCCACTATTTTTTCCCGAATCTCTTTCTAGATGAGGATTCCCAAGCCAGACATTTAGAAGAGGCACTTCACCCCTCTATTCGGTGCACGGTGACCCCTTTCACCTTACCAACGTACCTGGAAGTATATAATAAGGTGGAGATAATCGAGAGGATGAACTCTCAAGTAGTTCCACCACGAGAGAGGAGTCACCCAAGTTCGTCCAAGAAGGAGGCGGTCAGCAGTAGATCCCCAGCAATAGGACCTTCCAAGTTTCAACCGACAGGGAGCAGACTTCAGCAGGTCCCATACCAATCTCACGGTTTCCGATCATTTTTTATGGGCTAGGGACCGAGGTGATTTTCTTGTGGGAATCGTGGGCATCTTGGGAGACATTTCCCTTTTTAGACTCAGTATGGAGGGACTGGCCAGGTTCAGCCCCAGCCCCAGTAGTAGTTCCCAGCCTGACCCTTCCAGCACCAACAGGCTCCAGTCCCTCCAAGGGGAGATCAAGCAGGTGGTGGCCAACCCTAGGGAGTTCCTCAAGGACCCCAACCGGGATGTGGTCAAGGAGGTGGACATCGACAGAAAGGCAGAGGAGTGGGACGCGGATAGTTGCACACAACAGAAGCGGCAACCCTAGCAAGGCCAGAGATTGAGAGAGATGTTTTTGGTTTTACTTAAATGATCTTTTTCATGTTTTGTTTAAATTCAGGAGCATCTCACTCCTTTTTGAAACTCATTCTCACCCACGCTTGGGCCTGGACCTTGTTTTTTCATGATTCTATAATGCTAAGTTGTTTCCCTCTTTACTTTAAATGTATGTGATGAGTCCTAACATGTGGGGAGAAAGGGACCTAATACTTAATCGAGACGCATTAATGTGGATGCGATTAAACCCATGCAGGTGAGTCAGTGCCACCTAAAGTGGATAATATCTCAACATGGGGGAAGGAATTCCATGTCTCATATAATTCGGATAGTGGTTGGATTCCTTTTATGACGAGAGCCCTGAGAGGTATCTTGCGGGGTGGTTGTTCGGACCTTTCCCCTTTTTATGGGATGTTTTTTAATTCTAGTAGAAGAGAATGTTTTGAGAGGTATCTGATGTAATGGCCCAGACCTCTCTGGGCCATTACTTTGTAAAAATTTTATGTTGTCAAACACAACGCATGTTATAATAATAATTTTTTATAATAATAATTGATAATGGTGGTCGGACACGGTCAACGCGGCGAACATCAATAATAATTATTATTAATAATAATAATTGGTGACGAGTTAAGAAATTTTAATTGGAGATTTGTTATTATTATTATACTAAATAATTATAATAATAATGTTGGCTTAAATTTTAAAAGATTCGCTAATAAAGATTTAATGAGATTTAAATTTTGAATTCAATGCAATGAGATTTGAGATATGAGGATATATGAGAGATGCTATTATTTATGATAATTGTGTTAAAAATAATGATAAAGGTTTAAAATAGAGGTTGGGGCATGCCACATGGAGTAAAGGAAGGGGAGGATCCACTTTTGGGGAGTGAGTGAAAATCGTGGAAGAATTAATGAGATTAGAGAGAGGGAGGAGTTATAAGATATTAGTGGGGATAAAATTAAATGTGAAATAAATGATAAATGAGGGAATTTAGTTGGGGCGCACACTCCCTTGTAGCGTGAAAGGAGGTGGGTGTTGAGTAACGTCTCACTCCTTCATTGGAGTAATATTAATTATTATTATGATAATAATTTTGGAAATAAGGTCAAATAAAACAAAGCTGAAATCTTATGATGTGAGGGCGTGAGAGGAGAAATAAGGGGGCATAAATAGAATTGTTATTAGAGAGAGAATATGATGATTAGAGGAATTAAAAATTAAATAAATAAAGGGAGAATAGAGGGCGTGAATATTGTGGGTAGAAGATTGAAGATTGGAGAGAGAAAATTTAAAATATAATAATGATTAAATGATAATAATGATAATATAAAAGAGGATTCAATCATGGGGGCTTATGCACTTCACCCTTAAAGAGGTTGAGTGTGGGTTTTTATTTGAGGTGGAAATAAAATAAATGTTAAATTAAATTAAATAATATAATAATGTAATTATTAATTTTGTTGGGAAACCCATGTTTAGTCCATAACTTCTTCGTGCGACATCGGTTTTACGAACCATCAGCAAAAATGTGACCCTAACATCGAGACGGAAATTATGATTCCAATATTGGATGTCTTTTTCAGGTTTTCAGATCAGGTACCCTAAATTCTCGTGAATTAATAGATTTAATATTATTATTAAATCTTCGACCTGCCATAACTCCCGCGTGTGATGTCTGATTGACTTACCGTCAGTGGCGATGTGATCCTGTCATTAATACGGTCGATTCAAGTCTAAGGTTGTATATTAAATTATGGTTCGTGTCTCAGGTCAATAAAACAAATATTATCAATTGAATTTTTTATTATCATTAAACTCATGGAGACTGCGTGACGTGTCATGTGTTGACCAGTCAAACATCATAACAATTGTACGGTCACGTCGTGTATTAATTAATACACACTGCGTACTATTTTACCTTTTTTTACTATATAAGAGAAGGTCACGTGTTATTTATAGACCCCTCTCCTTCTTCGCACGACGATGCTCCCAGAAGACCAAAAATCCTTCCTCCTATCTTCTCCATCCAGACTCCGATAGTCGATCTGTAGGTGGATAGGGGATCGTGTCAATGAGGCGAACATCGTGCACCTCGTTCCTTTACCTCTTCTTCGACTTCCTCTTCGCAGTTTCCTACTGAGGAGATTGTTGATATTCAACGAACTTCATCTTAATGGTACGTTCTGCCCCATTCTTATTCCTTCCTCAATCTCCTCTTTTTGTTCCTCCTTTCCATACTATAACAAGTGACACCTTAAACCTTAATGGAGTCTCTCTTGGTTGTTAGTGTGGTTGTCCCGCATCATCCACGGGAGGACATAGTCATCGGGAGGAGTGATTGAAATCCTCGTGGTGGTTGTTCTCGCATAAGGACATCAAAACCTGTTTAGGTAGGGATCTTGCCTTCGTCTCTCTCTCTTTTGTGCATCATGCGGGGTGGGTATCCTCTTATTTTCGTGAGATACGGTTGAACCATTAAATAAAGATAATAACTGGTTAAAGAAAAGGTTTGAGGAAATTTTGTTGATATTGTTGTTTTATTTCCATCAATGCTTATCCTTTGATTATGTTGTAAATTGAATAGGCTTATGCCTACTAAAAATCATGGTCGTTGGGGGCCCTTTCTTGCACAATTAAATGTTGCCCTGTTTTTCTATATTGTTTTGTGGATGGAATTTCATGGAATGTGGAAATTGGTTAATCATGTAAAATTGGATGATTAAATGAATACATGGAACCCTTTTATGATCACCCCAGTTAAACTAAATGAAATAATGAATTTGTGGGTGTCGGTTGGGTTTTAATTATGTGAAGGGGTGTTTTGTGGGTTGTTGTGGAATGGGTGAGCATCGGGGCTACGGTTGGATTTGTTGTGGGTTAACATGTATGATATGGTTGTGATGGGCAGTGGAGTCGCGGTAAAAGGTATCAAAGGGATGATGATGTGGTACAGGTATTGTTTCTGATGTGTTTGTAGTTTTGGTGGTTGGTAGCAGGGCTTCAGGGATGGGTTGTGCTTATGAATAAAAGTGGAAGAGTTAAATAATGAATTGTGGGGCATAATAGTTGATTAAATATGGAAAATCAATGGAATTGATTGGATGATAAAAGAAAATGGTATTGTGTTGCTTGTTTTTTTCCTAAATTTATTTGTGGTTGGCAGGGATATGTTTTTTGAACGATTGATCTGGTTTGGTTGTGGTTGGTTTCTCGGTAATTAAGGAACTGATAAACTAAAACTTTTGAAACATGAAAAGCTTAATGGGGATTAGGGTTTTTTATTGTGTGCATACTTTCGAGGTAGCAGGGTCGAGGCATGTGCTCAAATCTTTTGTGTAGAAGCCTTAGGATGGGCTGAGTGGCTGATATAATTATATAAATCTGTACTTTTTATGTTTCTTTAAGCACCCCACCCATGTTGAGCACTACGTTTCGAACACCCATGGGATGGGGGGGTGAGATTCTCAAACATCTAAAGGATGGATGGTTACTGTTCTTCCATGTGCTCCCTCTTCCAGGTTCTATAGCCCAAGATCCTTCAGGAAGTTTACGACAGATGTTTCCCAAGAGTCTTCAGGATGAGGATGTGATACATTCCCAGGTGTCTTCGGGATGATATGTGATGTGGTTCTTAGGTGTCTTCGGGATGAGATGTGATTATGGCCGAGGATTGAGTGCTGGCGGGATACATTGATGGCTGAGGATTGAGTGTCGGCGGGATACTATGAGCTTCGTATGGCCAGGTTGTGGCACTAGCTCAGGAAGAGGGGGAAGCATCAGATCGTTAGGTGTGAGGTCTTGAGCAGTATTCAGTGGGAAGGTGGTGCGGGGTACCCATACTTTGATAATATTACTATACTATTCTATTGACTTGCGATATTTGGGGAGTGTGTCTTGGTGATGTTTGGGTGAATAGATTCCATGATAGTCTTTGGTTCTTTCTGTCTTCTCACGGGGCATTAGGATGTCTCCCCACCTATTCACAAGAGCTTTAGGTTTTCCTACTGAGTATACTTGTATGATCACCCTACGTTTACTTTCAGGTTTTCAGGAGGACTTCAGGGACCATGTGGGGCCTTCCTAGTTGGGTGTTGGAGTTTTTCTGGTTGCAGTTTTTACTTTCTTTTTCTTTGGTATCGTACTTTGGAGCTTCTCTTGTACTTGTACTTTTTTTTCAGTATTGTATAAAACATGCATATGGGTTTGGTTTTGGGATTATTTTCATTTACTTGTTCCTTTTTCTTTTGGCATTTGACTCATCCTATTTCCCGATCTTAAATAATAAAAATGGTAATTCCCCCCATATTTGTGAAAACTCATACCCTTGGTGCTAGTCGCCACTCTAAGGCCTACTGGGGGCGGGACTGAGAGGTCATTATCTCCCTTTCACCATTGCCAGCTCATGAGGGGCATCTTTGGTGGGAGGGGGTCATGACAGAATGGTAGCAGAGGCTGATGGTTGAGAGATAGGATGGAGTCTGGAGTTAGGCATAGTGAGGATTGCATGGGATGGTAGGAAAATAGTGTTGGATGATCTTGGTGTGTGACATAGGCCTGGGAAGACCGGCTAGGACACGGGATTTTAGGGCCCCCCGTGATCCGATGCAAGGACTCTAAGCTTACCGAACGACCAAGTATAACTACATTGATTATAGGGTAGAGACCCTAGGAAAGGTATATTCATCATCATGATTTGTGTTTTACTTGATTTGGGTGTTCTAGGAAAGAAATTGAAATAAAATGATAAAATAAAACCATGAGAAAATTTCCTTTCTACTTGGGATTAGGCATTCTTTGTTTACCGTACAACTATGGCACCTAGACGTCGTTTCCGGGTGACTCGGGAAGTCAAGGCCCAGCATATTCAGACGGTCGATTAGCTGAGGATTGACCGAGAGGAGGAAGACGACTTTTTTCAGCGCACGTTTCATGCTTTCCAGCGATAGAGCTTGAAGAAGTATGAAGGCAGCACTTCAGATAGGGAATCGGAGAGTTGGTTAGAGGAACTCGAGATCACCTTTGGGCTGATCAGGGCTCCCTCAGAGTACTGGGTTCCTCTAGCAGTAAGCTATCTGTGAGGAGCGGCGTGTCAGTGGTGGATGATTTACCTTAGGGAGGGGAAGGAGACAGAAGTTCTATGGGCCAACTTTGAGAAGGAGTTCCACGAGGAATTTCTTTCCTCGACAAGGAAGGCTGAGAAGAGGCAGGAGTTGTTGTCTTTATAACAATGAATCATGCCAGTGTAGGAACTAGGGGTCAAGTTCAAGGATCTCCTCCGTTTTTTAGCGAATCTCTTTCTGGATGAGGATTCTCGAGCTAGACATTTAGAGGAGGCACTTCACCCCTCTATTCGGTGCACACTGACGCCTTTCACCTTACCAACGTACCTGTAAGTATAGAAGAAGGTGGAGATAATTGAGAGGATGCTCTCTCAAGTAGGTCCACCGTGAGAGAGGAGTCACCCAAGTTCGTCCAATAAGGAGGCGTTCAACAGTAGATCCCCAGCAACAGGACCTTCCAAGTTTCAACTGGCAGGGAGCAGACTTCAGCAGGTCCCATACCAATATCACGATTTTCACCCATTTTCTATGGGTCAGGGACCGAGGTGCTTTGCATGTGGGAATCGTGGGAATCTTGGCAGACATTTCCCTTTTCAGACTCAGTATGGAGGGACTGGCCAGGTTCAGCCCCAGGCCCAGCAACAGTTCCCAGCCTGACCCTTCCAGCAGAAACAGGCTTCAGTCCCTCCAAGGGGAGCTGGAGCAGGTGGTGGACAACCACAGGGAGTTCCTCAAGGACCCCAATCGGGACGTATTCGAGGAGTTGGACGTCAACATAAATTCATAGGAGTGGGACACGGATAGTTGAACGTAACAGAAGCGGCAACCATAGCAAGGCCAAAGATTGAGAGATATGTTTTCAGTTTTACTTAAATTCTCTTGTTCATGTTTTTTTTAAATTCAGGAGCATCTCACTCCTTTATTGAAACTCATTCTCGCCCATGCTTGGGCCTGGACCTTGTTTTTTCATGAGTCTATAATGCTAAGTTGTTTCCCTATTTCCTTTAAATGTGTGTGAAGATTCCTAACATATGGGGAGAGGAGGACCTAATCCCTAATCGAGACGCATTAATGTGGATGTGATTAAACTCATGAAGGTGAGTCAGTGCTACCTAAAGCGAATAATATCTCGACATGGGGGAAGGAATACCCTGACTCATATAATTAGGATAGTGGTTGGATTCCTATTATGACGAGAGCCCTAAGAGGTATCTTGCGGGGTGGTTGTTCGGACCTTTCCCCTTTTTATGGTATGGTTTTTAATTCTCGAGGATGAGAATGTTTTGAGAGGTATTTGATGTAATGGCCCGGACCTCTCTGAACCATTACTTTGTAAAAATCTGATGTGGTCAAACCTGACATGTGTTATAATAATAATTTTTGATAATAATAATTGATAATTGTGGTCGGACACGGTCAACGCGGGGAACGTCAATAATAATAATTATTAATAATAATAATTTGTGATGGGTTAAGAAATTTTAATTGGGGATTTGTTATTATTATTATACTGAATAATTATAATAATAATGTTGGCATAAATTTTGAAAGATCCGTTAATAAAGATTTAATGAGATTTAAATTTTGAATTCAATGCAATGAGATTTGAGATATGAGGATAGATGAGAGTTGTTATTATTTATGATAATTGTGTTAAAAAATAATGATAATGGTTTAAAATGGAGGTTGGGGCATTCCACATGGAGTAAAGGAAGGGGAGGAACCACTTTTGGGGAGTGAGTGAAAATTGTGGAAGAATTAATGAGATTGGAGAGAGGGAGGAGTTATAAGATATTAGTGGGGATAAAATTAAATGTGGAATAAATGATAAATGAGGGAATTTAGGTGGGGAACACACTCCCTTGAAGCATGAAATGAGGTGGGTGTTGAGTAACATCCCACTCCTTCATTGGGGTAATATTAATTATTATTATGATAATAATTTTGGAAATAAGGTCAAATAAAACAAAGGTGAAATATTATGATGTGTTGGGCATGAGAGGGGAAATAAGGGGGAATAAATAGAATTGTGATTGGAGAGAGAATAGGAAGATAAGAGGAATTAAAAATTAAATAAATAAAGGGAGAATAGAGGGTGTGAATATTGGGAGTACAAGATTGAAGATTGGAGAGAGAAAATTTAAAATATAATAATGATTAAATGATAATAATGATAATATAAAAGAGGAGTCAATCATGGGGTCTTATACGCTTCACTCTTAAAGAGGTTGAGCGTGGGTTTTTATTTTAGGTGGAAGGAAAATAAATGTTAAATTAAATTAAATAATATTATAATATAATTACTAATTTTGTTGGGAAAACCATGTTTAGTCAATAACTTCTTCGTGCGACATCGGTTTTATAAACCGTCAGTGGCAATGAGAACCTGACATCGAGACGGAAATTATGAGTCCAATATTGGATGTCTTTTTTGGGTTTTCAGATCTGGTACCCAAAACGCTCGTGAATTAATAGATTTAATATTATTATTAAATCTTTGACTCGCCATAACTCCCACATGCGATGTCTGATTGACTTGTCGTTAGTGGCGATGTGATCCTGTCATTAATACGATCAATTCAAGTATAAGGTTGGATATTAAATTATGGTTCGTGTCTCAGGTCAATAAAACACCTATTATTAATTGAAGTTATTATTATCATTAAACGCATGGAGACCGCGTGACATGTCGTGTGTTGACCAGTCAAACAATGTAACAATTGTACGGTCACGTCGTGTATTAATTAATACATGTTGCGTACCGTTTTACCTTTTTGTTTCCAATATAAGAGAGGGTCATGTGTTATTTACAGACCCCTCTTCTTCTCCACACGACAACGCTCCCGGATGACCAAAAATACTTCCTCTTATCTTCTCCATCCTGACTCCGATCGTCGATCTGTCGGTGGCTATAGGATCGTGTCGACAAGGAGAACATCGTGCACCTCATTCCTTTACCTCTTCTTTGACTTCCTCTTCGTAGTTTACTACTGAGGATATTGCTGATATTCGACGAACGTCATCTTAATGGTACGTTCTACCCCATTCTTATTCCTTCCTCGATCTCCTCTTTCTGTTCCTCCTTGCCATGCTATGACAAGTGACACCTTAAACCTTAATGGATTCTCTCTTGGTTGTTAGTGCAGTTGTGTCGCAGCGTCCACGGTAGGACGTAGTCATAGGGAGGAGTGATCGAAATCCTCATGGTGGTTTTTCTCGCCGAAGGACATCAAAACCTGTTTAGGTAGTGATCTTGTCTTCGTCTCTCTCTCTATTTTGTGCATCATGCAGGGTGGGTATCCTCTTGTTTTCGTGAGATATGGTTGAACCAGTAAATAAAGATAATAACTGGTTAAAGAATGGTTTTGGGGATGTTTTGCTGATATATTTTTTTTATTTCCATCAATGCTTATCCTTTGATTATGTTGTGAATTTAATAAGCTTATGCCTACTGAAAATCGTGGTCATTGGGGGCCTTTGATTGTACAATTAAATATTGCCCTATTTTTCTGTATTGTTTTTTGGATGGAATTTCATGGAATGTGGAAATTGGTTAATCATATAAAGTTGGATGATTAAATGAATACCTAGAACCCTTGTATGATCACCCCAGTTAAACTAAATGAAAGAATGAATTTTTGGGTGTCGGTTGGGGTTTATTTATGTGAAGGGGTGTTTCGTGGGTTGTTGTGGAATGGGTGAAAAGCGGGGTTGTGGTTGTCTTGGTTGTGGGTTGGCGTGTATGATATGGTTTTGATGGGTAGCGAAGATGCGGTAAAAGGTATCAAAGGGATGATTATGTGGTACGGGTATTGTTTCTGATATGTTTGTGGTTATGGTGGTTGGCAGTAGGGCTGCAGGGATGGGTTGTGCATATGAATAAAAGTGGAAGAGTTAACTAATGAATTTTGGGGCATGGTAGTTGATTAAATATTGAAAATCAATGGAATTGATTGGCTGATAATAGAAAATGGTATTGCATTGCTTGTGTTTTCCCTAAATTTATTTGTGGTTGGAAGGGATATGTTTTATGAATGGTTGATCTGGTTTGGTTGTGGTTAGTTTATCGGTAGTTAAGAAACTGATAAACTAAAACTGTTGAAACATGAAAAGCTTAATGGGGCGTCGGGTTGTTTATTGTGTGCATACTTTCGAGGTAGAAGTGTCGAGGCATGTGCTCAGATCTTTTGTGTAGAAGCCTTAGGATGGTCTGAGTGGTTGATATAATTATATAAATCTGTACGTTTTATGTTTCTTTATGCACCCCACCCATGTTGAGCACTACGTTCCGAACACCCGTGGGATGGGGGTGAGATTATAAAACATCTAAAGGATGGTTGGTTACTGTTCTTCCCTGTGCTCCCTATTCCAGGTTCTATAGCCCAAGATCCTTTAGGCAGGTTATGACAGATGTTTCCCAAGAGTCTTCGGGATGAGGATGTGATACATTCCCAGGTGTCTTCGGGATGATATGTGATGTGGTTTCCAGGTGTCTTCAGGATGATACGTGGTTATGGCTGAGAATTGAGTGTCGGTGGGATACTATGATGGTCGAGGATTGAGTGTCAGCGGGATACTATGAGCTTCGTATGGCCAGGTTGCGGCACTAGCTCAGGAAGAGGGGGAAGCATCAGAGCATTAGGCATGAGGGCTTGAGAATTATTCAGTGGGAAGGTGGTGCGGGGTACCCATACTTTGATAATATTACTATACTACTCTATTGACTTGCGATATTTGGGGAGTGTGCCTTGGTGAGGTTTGGGTGGATAGATTCCTTGGTAGGCTTTGGTCCCTTCTGTTTTCTCACAGGGCATTAGGATGTCTCCCCACTTGTGCATGGGAGCTTTTGGTTTTCCTACTGAGTATACTTGTATTCTCACCCTACGTTTACTTTCAGGTTTTCAGGAGGACTTCAGGGACCGTGCGGTACCTTGCTAGTTGGGCGTTGGAGTTTTGTTGGTTACAGTTTTTTCTTTCTTTTTTTTTGGTATCTTACTTTGGAGCTTCTCTTGAACTTGTACATTTGTTTCAGTATTGTATAAAACATGCATATGGGTTGGTTTTTGGGTTTATTTTCATTAACTTTTCTCTTTTTCTTTTGGTGTTTGACTCATCCTATTTCCCAATCTTAAATAATAAAAAGGGTAATGCCCCCCATATTTGTGAAAACTCATACCCTTGGTGCTATTCACCACTCTGGGGCCTACTGGGGGTGGGAATCGGAGGTCATTATCTCCCTTTCACCATTCCCAGCTCAGGAGGGGCATCTTTGGTGGGAGGGGGTCGTGACAAAAACACATAAAATATACAATAAAACACAAAATTTGAATGAAACATTTTTGTTATGTTTTGAATAATTCATATAGTACTTATTGTAATTTATTTTACTAAATATGATTAATTTAGTTGTCATAAAATATATTTCACTTTTTATCATAATAAAAAATTATTTTATTGTGTTCATTTACACATGCCTCACAAGATATCAAAAAAATGAATTTATTAAATATGAATATATTTTATAATCCTTGGGTGTTACACAGTTCCTTCCTTTATTTGAAATTAGGGGACACTAATGAAGTATTTAGTTTTATAAAAATTGATCTTCCATTACCTCAATTTTAAAATATTTATCTTTGTATATCAATGAATTTTATCTTCTTTTATGATTGGATATAAAGAAGTTGTGGATGATTGTTGATCACGTTAATGATCTCATTGAGCTCATTAGAGCACCTATCTTTGGGGTTCGAATGCATATATGTATTTTGTAAAAGGGGTAATAACCATTCCATACACCATGTCTTTTCCTTAATTTACCGATTATACCTATTTTACCTCTTCCTTAAATTACTTTAAGGTAAATTTGGTCCATATATGACATCCTCGTCAGTAAAGGGATATGTTATGTAGATGAAATTAATCAATCTAAATCATAACTCCACAACTGGTGAGAATCTTATTTAGTGGGGGTGGTTACCATCCTCCCATTGATATAGTTATAAAAAAGGTATGTATCCTCTTTTGTACTATAAATTTATCTTGTTCCCATTTTATCTTATGACAATGGAAGTTGTTTCGAATCTTGGAAGGTCCTGATAATGAAAATTGCACCTCTAATTTTTTTGAGGGAATTGGAATCACAATCGATTGATTTATTTATGTCTTGGGTATGAAATATTTCTAGATGACTAATTTCTTGGTCATCTAATCATAAAATTGCTTCGCACACCTTCCTATAAATAGAAACCAATCTTTTACTCCTTTATAGGGAGAAAAAAACATAGTCCACCATTTTAGGGATTTTCCAAGCTTTACTACCTAGAGTAAACCATATTATGAATTTTATCATTAAATATGAATCAATCTTGAATGTTATAACCAAGAATTCTGTGCAATGGGAAATTATTGAGGAAATCATTTATAATAACTTCATTGGGAATTTTAACCTTTACAAACTTAATTATATTTTCATTCAGTGTAATGATGAAAATCTCTAGAACTTGTTTCTTTTGGAAAAATTAATTTTTATTTTTATGGTCTGTAAATTTTTGGTGAATTTGATCTTATTTTTTGATTTAAGAGTCTTTAATTTTTATTTTTGTTTTCTAGGAGGTGACACTACATGATATTGAGTATTCTTGAGAGATGGTGCTTTCACCGACACTTGTTTGAGCATGATAGTTAATGTCTTTACTCTCATCAGATTCTTCCTTTTTGAAGAATGGTTTGATTGAAACTTGTA
The DNA here is from genome assembly GCA_963277665.1 of Viscum album. Lineage (NCBI taxonomy): Eukaryota > Viridiplantae > Streptophyta > Magnoliopsida > Santalales > Viscaceae > Viscum > Viscum album. The sequence goes on along the minus strand of OY728145.1, from coordinate 24,702,669 downwards.
CTTTGTACTTATAATGGATTCTTTTAAAAAAAATCCATGGATAAAAACACCTAGAATCCATCAGGGTACTTCAAGGGAAAGTGGGGTGTTTGAAACTCATATAAAATATTCTCTATTCAAATATTTAGAAGTTAATTTTTTGAAAAAAACATATTTAAAGAATAATCTAGCTCTTTCCACTATGTGATAAAGGCTAAAACCCAATTTTTTTCACACTTCTTGTAATTTTATAGGTTTAGAGTAGTTGATTTCCTAGAATATAAATAAAATTTTTTGGAAACTTTCATTTGATATCTTCCTATATTGAGAGACCAAACTAATATATTGTTATACCAAAAAAATACTTTTCCTTCAATGTTTTTCAGGATCCATAAATGTTTTTATTTTTCCTTTTATTCTAATTTCACAATTATATGAAAATATCAGAACACATAGAGCATGATATACTACTCTAAATATTCCATTCCATTGAATTTCATGAAAGTGGGATTCCAAAATCTAGGATGGGATGGAGTCTAATTCACTCATTCAAGATATTTCTTCCTCTATTGATGAAAAAGTGTGTATCACCCCTCTATGTATTCCATTCAAGCAACAAGGGACTTGTTGGATTAAAGGGGTTATTATGAGATATGTATAGTGAACTATGATTTTCATATCATGAAATTACATCATAATACATTAATATTCAATACATTTCAAAAATACACACCAATATACCATAAAGGTTTTGTGTCTTTAGACACTAGTTATATAATATTCTAATTTCATTAAAGTTCTTCAACATCTACCATAATGATCTTCACATTTAGAAATATTCATATACATACTCTATATAAATTATTATTCATAATCTTGTGAGAGGAAACATAATAAATAGTGATCCCATTTTCTTAGTATGGGTAAACATGGAAGATATCAATTGATTATCATATGAAGGCATGAGATATGCATAAGGGTATGACATTATAAATATAACATAAAAATTTTATAACCAATATATCATGTATTTTAAGCATGATATATGGAATAAAACGTTATAATTTCAAAAGACATGAACCATAAGAGTGAAAAATAATCATAAATAAATCATGAACCACAAGTTAATGTCATATAATTGTGACACAATCCTAAGTATAGAAACCATTTTATATGTAAAATTTGGCATCCATAATCATCAGAACATAATGGATTAGTAATCAAAACCAGTTTACCATTTCATAATGGATCAGGAACCACCACATGTTTCTCATAGTGGATCAATACATTATCTAGTTTCCCATAGTGGATCAAGCACATCCTCTTGTTTCTGACCATTATATTATGAGATATAAATATTTGTCCAATGTGTATAAGGGAGATGTAGGTCCCACCCATAAAATAATACATATATATATGTGACATAAGATCATAAAAAATTCATCATGTACTAACACCTAAAAAAGTAAATGGGTTTTATAAACATTTCATCATTGTATAACCCATAGAAAATAAGTGGTTTTCATTAACATTTCATCAATTTATCATATCATATCTTGTGGAAAATGAATGGTTTTCAGAAAAATCCTTTCATCAAAATCATAAAAATAAACTATCCAAATAAATAATAAGTATGTTACTATGTTATCATTTCCCTAATAAAATATAATCAACACTAAAGGTTGTTGTCATTGATGAATATAAATTTCATAAAAGGTCGTTAAAAATTTCTTGAGAAAAATATACTTTTCATTTGAAATCACTTATTTTAAGTCCAAAAATTTCTCAATTATTATGTAAATAATATTATTTAAAAGTTAAAATGAGAAATTTTAAAGTAATATTCCAATTATTAAGTTTTCAATACTGTGTTAAATTATTTTCCTGATGTACATAATAATTAAAAGATTCTTTTCACATTTTTAGTAAAAAAGTCATAACTAAATCATTTAAAAAAACAAGATGATTCCACTTAAAAATTTTGTAAAAGTAAAATATTTATATAAATTAAATAATAATTTTATAAAAATAAATATTTCTTTACACACATTTAGGAAACAAGCACCTCAGAGAAAAAGGGTTTCCGACCAAAGAGGTAAATAAATTATATTTCTCCTTAAAAACATTCATTTGGAATATTGATTACATAAATAGAATAAAGTGAAAGGAAAACATGTAATTTTAGGATTTAACCATATAAGAATAAAATTTATGAGTATCTTGATAGTTTTTTCATAATATCTCATCATTGGAACCATAATCCTAACAATCACTAATAAACAATGAGATTGTAGCATAAAACCTTTACTACTTGGTATTGTTTGAATCATAATCCCTGTGAATGAAATAAAATTACATGGATATTTATATCCCATAATTATATTGATATGGATCATAAAATAAATTTATGGAAAGTATATACACCACACTAAAGAAACATGTGGTTTATATGGAATGTATCCTACATAAATAAAAGTGAGATGAAAATATCTTACCTTAAGTCTCAAATTCCTTCATACATGTTTAAAATTCATGTATAATAAATTTAAGTTTATTATACATATATTTCGTAATAATAATAATATATATCATACCATATATTATTTACTGATTTCCTTTTAATATTATATTATTAACAATTCCTTATTAAAATCACGTTTTGGGTAACAACTATTTTGTTTTTCATGTGTGTTTTGTTTTTTTTATTTTGGGTCCTATTACTTTTATTATGGTTCAATGACATACATAATTGTAAACATGATATAACTATAATAAAATTCATTTTATATTTATTTATATTAATCCATTAATTTTTTATAAGGAAAGTGAATTACAACATTAATGGAGATGGTACGCTATACATACATTTGAACGTTGTTTCCATTGTATTGACAGATAAAACCAAATAATGTTAAATATTGTATTAAATTTATATAATAATTATTATGTAATATATATCACATATTTTCATTAAATATAACCCTATTACCATCCATGTAAAGTGTAATTAAATGATTAATCACATCACTTCGTAGGCAGCAGTCCACCGTGTACACCAACGACGTTATCATATTCCCACATAATGGAAAGTAATAATGTTATGAGATATTATAATTACATAAGTTTAATATGTTATAGATATAATATAAATAATTTAAATCCATAATCATATTAATCTGGTATAGGTGCTGATGTAAAATGAAATACATTGGTTTCGCGAGGTGGTGGTCCTCCACACACATGATCGACAATTTTGATTCAAAAATGATGGAAAGGGATATGGATATAGGTTATTAGAAAAGAATAATAAAAAATCAGGGTTTTTTAGATACTTAATTTATTATATTGGAATTTTTAGGATGTGAATGAAGGTTGTAAGAGAAGAATAAAAAAGAATGATCTCAATGATGGCAATTGCCTTTTCTTAGAAAAATATTCATTGTATCTCTTATTATAGACCCAAGGATTGGTTTTGGGGGATGAAAAAAGATCTATAACATGGTTAAGGATATTGTTGATAGATTTGGGAAGGTATTAGTTGATCCAAATAGTTTATGAGTTGTGAATAAGTGAGGGGAGGAGGTACTCTCTTATAATTGAGGAGAAGTGATATTTTTGTAAATAACCAAACTATTAAACAATTGGAAGTCACTCTCATAAAAATTTCATAAAAATTTGATAAATAAAGTAATGTATGAATTTTATGGATAGGGCACACCTCCTACACAATAAAAAGACACATTTTTAAAACATTTTTTTTCTTTTATCACTATGTTTACTAACCTTTACTATTTTATTTTTCACCATACTAACTAGTCACTTTTTATTTACCTTGGAAATTTATCGTTAATAATAAACATAAAATGATCCTTATTATATAATTTTTATGAAATAATTCTAAATATTAGACCAAATTTATTGAATAATGATTCTACATGTGTCCAAAATTAATTGTACCACATGCATATATAACGTGCAAAACCTATTCTTAACCTTAATTAAAAAATTAGTTTTTATTATTTTTACTAATATTTGTGAAAAAAAATTAACTTAATATTATTATATAGTATATATTTTTATGATTCCAAATATGGAATCAATTTTATCAAATTTAATTCAAATAAGTGGTAGAATTTAATTTAAAATGAAACCTACAGACACGATGAAAACACGGTTTTCAAAAGAAGTTTTTTTCATAAGTATATAATGTTTTAATATAAATATTTAATGTGATATTGATTCCAATAACCAAAATTGAATTGATAAATATAAATTTTAACTAATGGTACTTTTAAAACTATATTAAATTAAAATGGGACCTGTAAATGATATAAAATAAAAGGTAGTTTTTAATAAAAATATAGTATTTTTTTACTACTCCTCGAAAAATTATCCTTTTTTGAAAATTAACTCAAAGGTAATTTTAACATGTAGATTTTAAAAAAAATAGAGGTTATTTTTTAAATTAAATTTTCAAAAAATTTAAACACATAGTTTTATTATTTTTTAATAAAAAAAATTATGAAAATATTATTTTTGAAACATATAAAAACTTTAGAAAAAATTAAATAAAATTTTCATGAATGTGTTTTCCTTATATAAAACCATTATACATAATTTTTTGAAAGTTTTTATTCTTATTCATAAGACCATGTTTAATGGATATGTTATAATTTTCAAGTTTAAATAATAATATTAATAGTATATCATTGTTCATTAAACCTCGATGCTTCATGAAACTCAAGTCATTGAAAATTTTAAGTTTATTTGGAAAAAATATGTTTCATAAAATCCTTGAGTGTTACATAATACACCCTATAAAATGAATTTCTCCGTATAAATTTCATCACTTTAGTAAATATGACCCAGGATACTTCTGCCTCATTACATCCTAAGGTTCCCATGTAGCTTCCTCAAGATGGTTGTTTCATCACAAAACTTTGATCAGGTCAGTGGTCTTTTTTGTAGTACTTTATCTATATGATCCAGAATATCCATTAGTTGTTCTCATAAGAATGATCATTCTATGGTGGTATGAACTCTAAGTTCATACATGTGAATTATTGGGTATTTACTTTCTTATGGGAGATACATAGAAAACATCATGGACTTGAGAGAGGCTCGATGGAAGTGCCAATTGATAAGCTAATTTCCTAATACGTTCATGAATTTAAAATGGGACAACATACATAGGGATAAATTATCCCATTATTTCAAATCTTATTACCTTCTTCCAAGGATAAATTCTTAGAAACGCCTTTCATCAAATTCAAATTCTAGATCACCCAATCGATTGTCCGCATAACTTTTATACCAAATTTGGCTTCCCTAATGTGTTTATAAATGGACCAAACCTTATCTTACATTTATTTAGGTATCCCATGTACCAATTTCTTTATTTATTCTACTTCAACAAAGTATGTTAGAGTTCTACACTTCTTTCTATAAATGGAATCATAGTGCTCTATCAGAATGCTCGAGTGAAACATATTATTGTAAGAATTTTCAACTAGAGGAAGTTTTTTATCCCAACCACCTTTAAAATATATTGAACAATATCTCAAAATATCCTATAGAATTTGGTTTGTTCTCTTATATTGATCATCAGTCTGAGGATGATTTGAAATTCTAAGAATAAACCCAAAATTTATGTCCTACTGAATAATTTTCCAAAACTATAAGGTATACCTCATAACCCAATCAGAAAAAATATAGTATGGTACTCCATGAAACCTTATGACATCCTTAATGTATATCCAAGAAATATGATTTAGAGATAAATTATCTCTTATATAAATTAAGTGTATTAATTTTATAAGGATATCGACTAGAGACCATACATCATTATTCCCTTTTCACATTTTGGGCATCCCAACAAAAAAATCCATGGTGGTCTTTTCCCATTTCCATTCTGGTATGGGTAATCTTTATAATATACCCTTGGAATTTTCTCTCTCAAACTAAATTCCTGGCATACCAAGCATTAGGATACAAACTACACAATATATATCTTCATTCAATCCCACTAGAAATACTCTTTCAAATACCTATACAACTTTATACATTGAGGATAATTAAAGAATGAATAACTATGATACTCTTATAAGAGGTACTTGTTTAAATCTAGTATGGATAGAAAAAATATGTGGTTCTTGAACTATATCATTCCATTACAGTCAAGTTTAAACTTAGAAATATTTATCACCTTCTTTTATAGATCTACATAATCCTTCTTTACCTCTTTTATCCTCACATGGATAGATGGTTGAACAATTATTTTAGAAATATATAATTTTCCCCTCAATTCAATATTTAAAGAAGCATCCTTTTCAAATCCATAAATATTGTATTTTTTTGAACCTCACCATTGATAAGCTAGAATGGTCCTTTCAAATCAAAGGACCAAACACCATGTTCTCATTTCCAAGGTGGTAATGTATTGAGGAGTCATAATATTTAATTATCACCAACCATATTATCTAGTTTATATTAAACTCCTTCTTTATGAATATATACTTTAAAATATATATATCACACTTTTATCAGTGGAGATAATTCCTCTATATCTTTAATCAAAAAACTACCATAGCTAAATCCAAATCATGAATTGAGTAATTTTTATCATGAACATGTAGTTATCATGAGGCATAAGCTATGACCAAGTCATTCTTCATGATAAAATATACCAAACCCTTCTTGTATTTATCACCATATATTATAAACCCTTGTCACTTGTAGGGTAATGTAAGCATATTCTCAATGACTAATAATATATTTAGTTCCTTAAAATTCCACTCACATTCATTTTTCTATAGGAACTTAGATCCCTTTTGAGTTAACAAGAATATTGGATTGGACAATCATGATAAAAACTACTCAAACTATTGATAATATCTAGATAAGTTAAGAAAAATATGGTTCTCATTCACTATGGCAGGTCTGTTTCAATGTTCAATAGGCTCTATCTTTTATGGATCCATCTAAATACCCTCTTTTGAGATTATATGACCCAAAATAAAACTTCTTGTATAAAAAATTCACAATTAATAAATTTATTATATAGTGTATCTTTCTTTATAGTGTTTAGAATACATTTCAAATTATCTTCATGATTTTATATTCTCTTTCAATAGCTATTAATATGATTTATAATGGATACCAAAAACACATCAAGGTAATCTCTAAGGTCTACATTCATTAAATCCATAAAGATAGTAGGGGTTTTAGTATGATTAAATCATATCACTATATAATCATAGTGTCCATACCTTGTATGGAATTTTTTCCTCGGTATATCCTCCTTCATGAACCTTAGTTGATTATATCCAACATGATGGTTCATCTTGAAAAGTATTTATATCCATACAGTTGTTAAAAATATGGGGTTGAGGATACATGTTCTTGATCATGATCTTGGTCAACTCTGGATAATAAATTTTGAGACGCAATGATCCATCTTTCTTATTAACTAAAATAATTTTTTCACCCCATGGTGACACACTTGTACAAATGAATCCTTTTTATGGTTATCCTATATTTTCTTCTTCAATTGATATAACTTGATCAAGTCCATTTTATAGGGATTCATTGAAATAGTTGTGGATAAAGGTATTGAATATATTGTGAACTTAACTTTATGTTTTGTTGATAGACTAAGAAACTCTTCTAGAAAGACATAAAAACTCCCAAATAATAGGAATGACATTGATGCTCTGTTTATCCCCATCTATCTAAGATAAAGAAACCATTTTAATGGGAATCAAGAATTGTACAATGGATTTGATCTCCATTAGAGGTTCATATCTATCATTTTACTAATAGAAAATCATAGTTTGGTTTGGAATATTAAATTTGACTTTCCATCCTTGGATGTTGATGTGGGATTTATATTAACATATCCAATCTATTAATATGATAACATATAATTTAAATAAATTGGGAATAATGATTTTTGATTAAATAATATTTCTACAATCATCATCTAGAGAATAAACATAGACTTCAGATATAATCATCTTACCGTTAGGGGTTATCACTACTAATTCAACATCTAATCATTGGGGTAGAATTTTCATACACATAAAAAATTATTAAGATATAAATGAGTGGGTATATCTATAGTAAAATAAGATAATAATAGTTCTATAATAGATTATAAGTGTACCTTTAACCAAGCCTTTATTGTTCCCCTCATCAGAAATAGTGATCGCATGAGATTTCAATTTTCTCTCTGATTGAGAGGTTTCTTACATTTATTATTTCCATTATCCTTTATATTTGGGAACTAGTAAGCTTAATTAGTATACTCAATGTATTTGAATAATTAGAGTGTGGGTGGTTTTTTGTTCAATGTCTTCTTCTCTATATTTTTTGTTTATCATCCCATTCATTTCCTTTTAATATTTTCAAGCTTTATAACCCACCCTTCCACATTAAAATAACCTCCTAGTTCCATTCAAGAAGTTACCTTGATATTTTTACCAAATTTATAGCATGTATATGGCTGTAATTTATTTCCCCATGTGATTTACATGAGTTTTCATGTGGTTTAATCTTTTATATCTTATCAACCCCCTGGGAATTATGGGAATATTCAACATCCATTTCCACTTAGAGTGAACATTGAATGAATTGCTCATTGATAATAAAGTATATTATTTCTAACACCTTTCATATACTTTTTTTAGGCCACCAATGAATCAAACAACCTTACTTTTAAGTTGGATAATAATAAATGAAGCGTACCTTGCAATTAATGAAAAAAATTATTCATAGGGGCCAATGGATTCATCGTCGTTCTATTTCATCTCAAGGAATACCTTCTCCACATTTTTATTAACAAATGGGAATTACTTGTTGAAAAATAATCTCTTAAACTCATACCAGTCTATATAGTCAATATCTTAATTTTCCATTATGTCCTTGATAAGATTCCTCCACTGATATATTTTCCCTTCTGAATAATAAATAAAAAAATAACTTTTTTCTATTCTAAGAACTATAGAATTTAAAATATCTATTCATTTGTACTGATCAATTTTTCATGGATTAGTATATCAATGGAACCACTCAAATAATTTGGATGATACCTCATAAAGGACTCAAAATAACATTGTTCCCTCCTTTGATTGTTTGGAATCATAGTGTGATTCATAATTTCTAAAAGTTTTGCAAGCATAGAAAATGGATTTTTCATTTAGGATCCCATAACATTTGGTTGATTAAGGGGGACTCTCATTTCCTTTTCCTTCACATTCAACCTTAATATGGTTCCTTTAGGTTCCATACATTAAATAAAACCAAATAACATAGTATAAGAATCAAGAATCATACTTGGAAACCACATAATCATGAAAAATCATATATAGGATTTCTAAATCATGAGACCTTCTTTTCAATAAAAGACACATTTTCTTTAACATAGGTGATTCTATTAGAACCAAGTTTTTTTATTTTTATAAACAGAGTCTAGTTTGTATTTTTTTTGATCTACATTGGGTTGATGAGGGAGATTAAAAGTAAAGTGATCTTATATCACAAGCTGACTAAAATATTGAAGGTAGATTCATTTCCCAGTGTTTTCCAAATTTTTAGGATCAAAATCATCTGGATGGATTAAGCTTTGAAATATGTGGGTTTTCTAGGATTTACTCTTCTCAAATATTGTAAAGGAAAGACTTTCACGGAAACAAGGTTTCATGAAGGTTATTATTCATGAAGATTTGTATTATCACAAACAAGGATTATGAAAGATGCAATGAGATGATGAAAAAACTATGTAACTATGAGAATCTTCATGAATATGTGATGGTGTGTTGGTGTAATGGTGAATATACATGACTGTAAGAATGTTCATGAATGGGTTGAATTTCACTATATCTTCACAAATGAAGGAGCTTCATGAACATGAATTTTGAGGTTCATGAAAAATCCATTGGGAGATTTGAATCATTGTGAATGGATGAGACTATAAATTGGTGGATACCCCCAAATAATTTTACATGAATGGAATAAGAGAAAATATTTAATTACTCTAATTTTGTGAAGGTTGGGATCTTTTCAAATCTGGAATTCTATGTGAGCATGAGAATCTTGAAAAGGTTGGTTAAGTCTTAACTGATTCCAATGATTTTGAGTTATGGGAGATTCATGAAGGCTAGGAATTTTTAAGAAGACTTAGTGTTTCGTGAAGGTGGTGAAAATAAAAAAAAAGGTAGTTTGTTCCTCAATGGTGGTGAGATTCCTGAAGGTAGTTTGTTCCATGAATGTTGTGATCTTCATGAAGGTTGGTAGCTTCGTGAAACTATGTGGTTTCATGAAGGATGGTATTTCATTGAAACATAAAGGAGGTGTCTTAATGGCCAAGAGCTTTGTGAATAGTATTTTTGAACATCTGGTTTAAGTAAATAGTGATTTCAAGCACATCAACTCAAGACATCATTACAAGTAGTGTCTCATGCTATTTATGGACAAATAACTAAATTCCAATCTTCTAAATCGAACTTCAATTCATTAAACCAAGTAATACCTCACCCAAAGTAGTAAGCTAGTGGGAGTCGATGGAAGTGTTTTGAGTGAGGTAATATTCTATACATAAAATATTTTAAAGGTAGTGTCCCTGGAATACAGTTACTATGTATAAACACCATTATTCCAAAATTAGTGAAGATTAGTAGATTTTGTTATGATAGACACACATTTAGTGAATAGTACTTATACTAGACCTTAGTGGTGAACTTAGTAAAACTATTGTGTTATGTCTTTGCATGTGAATGTTTAATTACTATGTGATTCCTTTATATTTTTTTAACAAGTTCCTACCAACATGGGAACAATATTTGTTGTTTTAAAATAAAAATTTGACACTATGCTTCACCCCTCCCCTCCTAGGGTGCTCTGGGGTCTTATAAGTTATATTAGAGCCAAGGTTCACTTATGTTGGATTAATTATATAAGACAACTATTCTCTTTTGAATATTTTAGTTTTCTTCTTGAGTCAAAAATGAGGTATAGTTTTGATAAAGATTAAATTATCTCTGAGTAGAATTCAATATCCACAAAAACCATGATGAATAGGAAAAATAAAGTGAATAAAAGGTTAAAAAGTACTTATTATCTAAATAAGAGGTTGTATATGGTTCTACATTCCTTTTTTATAATAATGATACACCAGTATTTTAAAGTAAATATCATTTGGATTAGGTTTCCACCAAAGATAAAGAAAACCTCTCTAGCTCATGTAAATCAAAATATTCATGTGATCAGGAGGTATGTGTTATAACCTTTGCAATTTCACCTCAAAATAAGGATCTTGGCACTAGTGTTGATGATGATAAATCTAGAACATCATAATAATTTTTAGTTGATATATTAGTAAATTTTCATCATGATATTCCTGAAGAAATATTCCCCCTTTTGTTGAGTCTTTAAATGTATGTTGGTAGAGATCACTGAACTAGTAGGAGATGCTAATGATTCAGAAAAGGGTTTTTAGTAAAAAATTCTTGATTTTTTAATTCTCTCCTGATAGTTTGGATCCTTTTAATCCACAAAGAGGTCATTCGAAGTAAGTTCCTCAAAATACCTTGTAAAAGTTGAATAGAAAGAGGGATTCAAAAGGAATCTTTAAGAAGAGATCCATGGACATAAAGAGAAATTGGAAAATAACAATGATTTCAAGGGTTTACAATTGGAATAAATATCTAATAAGATCAATGAAAATGACTCTTAGATTTCGAATTAATTTAAGATACATGAATATAAAGTTATTATAATAAAGAATTATTGTGAATAAAATATGATTACGATTTAATATCAGAAAACCATCCATAATATGAAATGTCTAGATTTGTAAGATCAGTTTTACAATCTTGAGAAGAAATATATTAGGACTTCAAAAAATAATGAAACGGTTTCTACAGCTACTCAATGATCACTAGAGAATTATAAAGATTAAATACCTCTAACATGTGATAAGAATATAATGACATATTTTGATGATATATCTCATACAGTTGAGAAGAAATAGGTACCATCCATACTAACATGTATTAATGCTTTTAATCCTATTATCAAGAAAATTTATTAATGTAATACAATTACTAAACAAGTATGGATGAATAAAGTTTATAATAAACCATCCACCATGACTAGTGTGGATAGGAAAAAGAGTATGAAAGTAAGTTTCCCAAAAAGATAAGAAATATTGATGAAGAAGATCCAACCACCTTATCCAGAATATATAAGGGGATTAGAGTTTTTTGGTCAATGCTGGTGATGAAACAGATTTGAGCATTATAAATTGGATTTCTAGTACAATCCTATAAATTAAAAATCATTATGGAAGCTTATTTCAAGGGGGATCAATCAATATAAGAAGATCCAATATCAACAATTCTAGAAGAATCTATATACTACAAAATTATTTTAGTAGCGTGATAACATTTGTGATGTATGCAAATGAAGTGGTCACAAGGTTATAACATGCTTATCTCAACATGAATTCAAATTGGATAAGAAAACAATACCACATGGGTTCTTCTAAAAGATGTGGAACAAATGAGGAAACTTGAAAATGCACAGGCTAAGGCTAGTGTAAATAGAAAAAAAATATTCCACATGATGAACAAAAAGTACATGAGTGTTTTCAAACAAAAGGAAACACTTGTGTGAAATAATTTCTATGTGAGAGATGTAAGAAATATGGTCACATTATAGAAGGTTGTTGAACCTTACTACCAGAATAAGAATCATTCCTTCATAGAAGTAGGAATGTATCGTCCATAAATATTGTTAAGAAGAAAAATTATCCACATAAATCAGAAGAAAATGTAAAGAGATCCATGATATCACAACAAAAATCAAAACAGATGTTCTGATGTGAAAGCATGAAGACTGAAGTAAATTGATCAACTTGGTTGAGAAGATTATCTCATCTGTTCTGTTTATATTGATGAATAAAGTAGGAGTTGCCTTATTCCCATAATCATTTTCTATTGTATTTATTCTTATAATGTAGGGAAGTGAAAGGTGAAGCATGTTATCAGGGGAGAACCTAATAAGTAGTGAGGTATATCATTTTGTTTTAATCCAAGATGAATATGTCTCCATCTTTGATTGATTGTTCATTTTTTTATTAAAATAAAAACATGAGGGGTGATTATTTTTGATGAAGTCAAATATTTCCCATTCTGAACAAATAGTATAAATAAAGTTCTATCTTGGATTGATATTATTTCTAGTATCCTATATACTAATTCTTCAATAATATTATACATGTTGAAGTTTTGAAAGTTGTCTAATGTGGTTAGTCACAAATTGAAGATCCATTCTAGTGTATTATCTATACTGATGTTTCTTTGAGATCCATTCATAATGAGATCCACTATTATGAAGATGCTGATAAGTATTTCCCTTTAGGGGGACAAATGAAGATTGATGAATAAAATGATAGAATCATTATTTCAATTGATATTAAATCTGATTATTCAAGGAATTTCTTGAAGATAATGTTATTAAAAAAGGATTTTTAGGTTGATTGTCCTTAAAAGTTTCTTATCACTTTTAGTATCTTTATCCTGGAATGAAAGTGAATGACACTTGAAGAACTTTATATTTATTATCATCTCATTAGGTTTCATGGTCAGTGGGAAAGGAATAGATTTAGATACTGAAATACTATAAATATTTTACAAATTCCCAAGATCAAAAAAAGAAGATGATTTAGATAAATATTCAGAATTGGAAACTGTTACTAAATAAACTTTACCATAACCTCGTATAAGGCTCTCTGTGGTATGAAGAAGTCACACTGAGCATGGTATTCTCATTTGAAGAAGATTTAATTTAAAAGAGAATATACAGATAAGTGGTATAAAATATGGATTACAACTTCTTTTCTCATGAAAAAAAGCATGATATCTTATGAAGAAATTAAACATGCATGACTTCAAACCGATGTCAAATCTGATTGTGGTTGAAATCAAAAACTTGGGAATCACAAAGCTATGACATATGTGGATCCCACCCAATACAGGAGAATCATTGGAAGCTTATTATACATGACTGCAACATAGTCAGATATTATCTTTATAACATTATTAGCATCCCACATTCAAATTAATCTATAGAAAGATTATTCCACAAAATGTAAACTAGTCATGATGTATATTCAAGATACACTCAGTTTTGGATTATAATTTATAGTAAGAATATATAATGAATTATCATCATTTTTTGATGTTGATTAGGTTGGATATGTGGTGTATAGAAATTCCACAAGTGGTGGAGCATTATTCACTAAAAAATGTATGGGATCATTGATAAAGACATGAGAAATCACATATCTTAGTACGAATGAAGCAGATTATATATCTGCTACAGTTTCATGAACTTAACTATTGTGGATGAAGAAACAACTGGATGATATTGTTAATGAGGTGAAATAGACTAAGGTAATTCCCTATGATAATAAGTGTGTGATCAATCATATGAAGAATATGGTTCAGCACTATCATACCAAACATATTGAGGTTAGATATATTTTCATAAATGAAAATTTTTAACAAATTTTGATTACAATGGTGCATGTTTGAACTGATGAAGAAGTGGATGACATTTTGACTAAGCCTTTTGGAGTAAAAATTTCTGAGAATAATAAGTTGAAACTCAATTTTCATCCACCTCCCAGTTTATGAGGTAGTTATGTTCCTCCCCTCTTCCCCTTTGTGTTAACTGTATTAATCTATTTGTGAAAGTGATACTGATTTTTAGAGGAGATATGATTCAGGGGGAGTCTATTTTTTATCTCTATAAGTACAAATATAGTTTCCTTGTGTTTTTATCAAAATGGGGAGAATGGATAAATTTAATGTTTGACATGTTTTCTGGTTGTAGTATTTTGATAAACCATGCAATGATTCTGTTAAATGATGAGAATTAGGTTTTATGAGGGCATAGTTTGTATTTATTATATCATATCTTGAAAATTTTTATGCATTCCAAAAGATGAGAACAAAATCCATGTTTCCCCAATTGTTTTTAACACTAATCATTTATCACATTAACTTTGAGTATTTGATGACTTGTTTATTGCCTTTCATTTCCTGATAGTGATTGGATATTTATTGAATTTATAAATAGATTTCCAACAAACCCAAAGGGGAATATTGTTTGAATCAAGGATTTTCATTGTTGGAAGGAGATCCCAGTTTGTGTTTGTTGTAAACCGACATTGGGTTAATCATATTGTTTGAAAGATAATTGAAATTGTCGTACAAGATGACTACAATGCTAAAGGTGGATTCATTTCCCAGTTTTTTCCAAATGTTTTGGCTCAAAATAAGTAGGATGAATCATTATTTACGAAATTTGGTTTTCTGGGATTGACACTTCTAAAATATGGAAAAGGAATGAGTATCATGTTGACTAGGTTTTTTGAATGGTATAACTCATGAAGATGTAGAGTAGTGCAAACAAGCATCATGAACAGTGTGATGAGATGATGGAAGATATGTGAAACTACAAGAAGCTTCACTCACTACTGGAAATGGAAAATTTCCCAACGGTTCTAAACCATTGGGAAATCCTGTAGAACCGTTGGTATATCTTATACCAATGGTTCTGCAAACCGTTGGTAAGTAAGCCATTGGGAAAGCTTTTCCCAATGGTTTACACAGAACCGTTGGGATAGGTTAGAAAAATGAACTTATCCCAATGGTTGTGCCAAACCGTTGGGACAACCAACCATATGACTTCTTTCCCAACGGTTTCTAAACTATTGGGAAAGGTTTTTTACTAACGGTTCATAGAGAACCATTGGTAAAAAAATACTAAGAATCCTATGTCAACGGTTTTAAACCGTTGACATAACCTATGTTGTGAAAATTGCACAGCAGCCAGCAATTTGCACAGCAGGAACAGAGCAGGGTGTCTATTCCCTCTCCTTTCCAATTCCCTCTCATTTCCAATTATTGTACCTACAATAATCAACTAACACATACATATACAATTACTGTACCTGCAATAACCAACTAACACATACATATACAGAACAAATCCATACACATTTAACATATAATGCATCCTGTAACTATACACATCTAGAATTAAATCAGAAATCATAACATAATTATAAACATACATAATTCATTTATAATTAAATTTAAAATTTAGATTATAATTATATGTGGAATCCGAAATTCAATTCATAATTTGATCAGTTTTTCGTATACCAGATGTTTTTACTAGAAATGATGTCCATTTTAAACAAAATACATACAACTGGAGTGATACCAGCCACACCATGCCTCGGATTGAGGTGAGGTTAACTCGTACATGTCACAAATGACCCATGGATCATTTTCCTAAAGTTTCAACATATTCCGAAAACGTTTGTTTGGTTTTCCGTATGTCAGTTATTGTTTTCACTTAAAATGAAGTGCTTTTTAAATAAAAGAGATACACTTTGAGTGGTGTCAGCCACACCGCACCTCGTATTGAGGCGGGGTTGACTCTTACACATCAAAAATGACCCATGGATCATTGTGATAAAGTATCAACACAATCAGAATTCGTTTGGTTATTTTTCCGTATGTACTTAAAATGTTGTCCATTTTAAACATAAGAGAGACACTTTGGGTGGTGTCGGCCACACTGCGACTTAGATTGAGGCGTAGTTGACTCGTACATGTTACTTATGACCCATGGATCGTTTTCCTAAAGTTTCAACAGATTTTGAATGCATTTGGTCAGTTTTTCATATGCCAGTTGTTCTTTTCACTTATAATCATGTCCATTTTAAACAAAAGAGACATAGTTAGAGTGGTACTGGCCATACCGTGCCTCGGATTTAGATGGGGTTGAATTTTGCACGTCTCAAATGACCCATGGATCATTTTTATAAAGTATCAACACAATCTGAATGCGTTTGGTAGGTTTTCCGTATGCCAGTTGATGTTTTCATTTAAAATGATGTCCTTTTGAAACAAAAGAGAGACACTTTGAGTGGTTCCGGCCACACCGCATCTCAGATTGAGGTAGAGTTTATTCATACACATCACATATGACCCATGGATTTTTGTGTTAAAGTATCAACACAATCATAATCTGTTTGGTCAGTTTTCTGTATGTACTTAAAATGTTGTCCATTTTAAAAAAAAAAAGATACACTTAGAGTGATCCCGACCACACCATGCCTTGGATTGAGGTGGGGTTGACTCTTACACATCACATATGATCCATGTATCATTTTCCTAAAGCATCAACACATTCTGAATGTGTTTGGTCAGTTTTGCGTATGTCAGTTGTTGTTTTCACTTAAAATGATGTCCATTTTAAACAAAAGAGAGACACTATGAATGGTTCCAGCCACACTGTGCCTCGGATTGAGGATGGTTTGACTCGTACACATCACATATGACCCATAGATTGTTATTCTAAAGTATCGACACAATCAGAATCCATTTGGTCGGTTTTCCGTATGCTAGTTTGGTTTTCACTTAAAATGAAGTCCATTTTAAACAAAAGAGAGACACTTTGAGTGGTGTCGGCCACACCATACCTCGGATTGAGGAGATGTTGACTTTTAAACATAAAATATGACCCATGGATCATTATCCTAAAGTTTCAATGGAAACCAAATGTGTTTGGTCAGTTTTCCGTATGTACTTAAAATGTTGTCCATTTTAAACAAAAGAGAGACACTTAGAGTGATCCCGGCCACATTGCGACTCGGATTGAGCCTGGGTTGGCTCGTACATGTCACATATGACCAATGGATCATTGTGATAAAGTATCAACAAAATAAGAATGCATTTGGCCAGTTTTCCGTATGCCAGTTGTTCTTTTCACTTATAATCTTGTCCATTTTAAACAAAAGAGACACAGTTAGAGTGGTATCGACCACACCGCACCTCGAATTTAGACAAGGTTGACTCATACACATCTCAAATAGACCATGGATAATTTTACTAAAGTATCAACATAATCTGAATGTGTTTGGTCAGTTTTCCGTATGCCAGTTGATATTTTCACTTAAAATGATGTCCTTTTGAAACAAAAGAGAGAAACTTTGAGTGGTTCCGGCCACACCACGCCTCAGATTGAGGAAGGGTTAACTCGTACACATCACATATGACCCATGGATCATTTTCCTAAAGCATCAACACATTACGAATGTGTTTGGTCAGTTTTTTGTATGTCAGTTGTTGTTTTCACTTAAAATGATGTCCATTTAAAAAAACACTATGAATGGTGTCAGCCACACCATGCCTCAGATTGAGGTGGGGTTGACTCATACATGTCACATAAGACCCATGGATCTTTTTTCTAAAGTATCAACACAATCATAATCAATTTGGTCAGTTTTTCGTATGCTAGTTGTTGTTTTCACGTAAAATAAAGTCCATTTTAAACCAAAGAGAGACACTTTGAGTGGTTTTGGCCACACCACGCCTCATATTGAGGTGAGATTGAATCTTACACGTTACATATGACCCATGGATAGTTCTACTAAAGTTTCAATAGAAACTGAATGCGTTTGGTTGGTTTTCCATATGTACTTAAAATGTTGTCAATTTTAAACAAAAGAGAGACACTTAGAGTAATACCGGACACACTATGACTTGGATTGAGCCCAATTTGGATCATACACATCACATATGATCCATGGATCATTGTGATAAATTATCAATAGAATCCGAATGCATTTGGTTGGTTTTCCATATGCCATTTGTTCTTTTCACTTATAATCTTGTCCATTTTAAACAAAAGAGACACAGTTAGAGTGGTACCGGCCACACCTTACCTCGTATTTAGATGGGGTTAACTCGTACACATCTCAAATGACCCATGGATAATTTTCCTAAAGTATCAATACAATCTGAATGCGTTTGGTCTGTTTTCTGTAT
Source organism: Viscum album (assembly GCA_963277665.1). Classification (NCBI taxonomy): domain Eukaryota; kingdom Viridiplantae; phylum Streptophyta; class Magnoliopsida; order Santalales; family Viscaceae; genus Viscum; species Viscum album. Next base: position 24,683,782 of record OY728145.1, on the reverse strand, counting down.
GTCAATTGATGTTTTCACTTAAAATGATGTCCTTTTGAAACAAAAGAGAGACACTTTGAGTGGTGTCAGCCACACCGCACCTCATATTGATGCGGGGTTGAATTTTACACGTCACATATGACCCATGGATTGTTTTTATAAAGCATCAACACATTCCGAATGCGTTTGGTCAGTTTTTTGTATGTCAATTATTGTTTTCACTTAAAATGATGTCCATTTTAAACAAAAGAGAGACACTATGAATGGTGCTAGCCACACCGCACCTCGAATTGAGGCGAGGTTGACTCATACACATCACATATGACCCATGGATCTTTGTTCTAAATCATCAACACATTCCGAATGCATTTGGTCAGTTTTTCATATGTCAATTGTTGTTTTCACTTAAAATGATGTCCATTTTAAACAAATGAGAGACACTATGAATGGTTTCAGCCACACCATGCCTCGGATTGAGGAAAGGTTGACTTGTACACATCACATATGACCCATGGATTGTTGTACTAAAGTATCAACACAATCAGAATCTGTTTGGTTGGTTTTTCGTATGTACTTAAAATGTTGTCCATTTTAAACAAAAGAGAGACACTTAGAGTGATCCCGACCACACCGCGACTCAGATTGAGCCAGAGTTGACTTGTACACATCACATATGACCCATGTATCATTGTGATAAAGTATAAATAGAATCTGAATGTGTTTGGTCAGTTTCCTGTATGTCAGTTTTTCTTTTCACTTAAAATCCCAGCTACACTACGGCTTGGATTTAGACGGGGTTGACTCATACATGTCACTTTGAGTGGTGTCGGCCACACCGCACCTCAGATTTAGGTGGCCTTACTTTCCAAGTATCTCACATGGGGGACCGGGTATCACCCGAGGCATGGTATTACCATCTTGAAAAACAGACATGTCCTCAGTTTATCTTCAAGGAACCAATATCACTCATGAGTAATAGAAACCATCCTGGTAGCCCTCACCTAGAAACCAAAGCATTCATCCTGGAATTTCAAGTCTAAATTCCCTGAGCATGACGAGTCCGTCCATGAGTCCTTAACATGTAACCCATGTCTTATCCTAACAATTTACAAGTAAACCAAATCAAACAAGGCATAATTCACATAACATGGAGAATGTACAGCAAGGATTTGTATTCAATTTAAAGCATATCATCACATGCATTTGATGAGCATGAGATAATAAGCTTACCAATACATTCATATAATTCAAGACATACAAAAATGGAATAATCCTAAATAACATTGCATGATCAGAGAAATAAAAAAAGGCATTTGAAATCAAGGAGGAGGGTGGGGGGATGTCTGGGGGTCCAGGGAGGAGGGTGGGGGGGCTGTCCGGGGTCCAGGGAGGAGGGTGGGGGGTTGTCTGGGGGGCTGCCTGGGGGGATGTCCGGGGGGCTGTCTAAGGACCAAGGAGGAGGGTGGGGGGGCTGTTCGGGGGGCTGTCTGGGGGGTGTCCGCGGGGCTGTCCGGGGTCCAAGGAGGAGGGTGGGGGGGGGCTTTCTGGGGGGTTGTACGGGGTCCAGGGAGGAGGGTGGGGGGCTGTTCGGGGGGCTATCTGGGGGGTGTCTGGGGGGGATGTCAGGGGACCAAGGAGGAGGGTGGGGGGGGCTATCCGGGGTCCAAGGAGGAGGGGGGCTGTCCGAGGGGGTTGTCTGGGGTCCAAGGAGGAGGGGGGCTGTCCGAGGGGCTGTCTGAAGTCTAAGGAGGATGGTGGGGGGCTATCTGTGGGGATATCCAGGGTCTAGGGAGGAGGGTGAGGGGGCTGTCTGCGGGGCTGTTTGCGGGGCTGTCTGGGGGGCTGTCTGGGGGGCTGTCCGGGGGGTGTTCGGGGGTCTGTCTGAGGACCATGGAGGAGGGGGGGGGGGGCTGTTCGGGGGGCTATTTGGGGGGTGTCCGGGGGGGCTATCTGGGATCCAAGGAGGAGGGTGGGGGTTGTCTAGGGGGATATCTGGGGGGTTGTCCGAGGAGTTCCCAAACACACAAAACTCTACAAACATGATCAAGATACACTGCAACCACTAAAAGACATCAATATCCATGAAAACAGACAATATATAAAAATAACTCAACTCCAATACTATACTACGGGTCTAGATAAAACCAACAACTAGAATAGATTAAACATCAAATCTCAGTAATATTAGTCAAAAATGTAACGGATCAATTTGTCCCACATCACCATCACAATCATCACAATCATCATCACCCTCATCCTTGTGGTCATAATTGTCCTCATCATCATCACCAACCTCCTCAATGCCCTCCTCCTCACCCTTTCCCTCCACCTCGCCCTCATTTTCCACCTCGCCCTCCTCCTCTACCTCCTCTTCCACATCAAACTCCTCGCCATCATCATCGTTAGGCTGGACATTGTCTTGAACACCACTAGAAATTCCACCTGGTTCACCATATATAGAATGTATCGATGAAATATATTCATCAAAAGCTGGGCTGGCCTTTGGTGGAAGTGTTGGATGTAGAACTTCAATAAATTTCATAAATGCACTGTTTTCCCTAGCAGACTATTCTGCCGTCTCTATGGCCCTTTTGTCAGCCTGTTATGCATGTTCCCTAACTTATTGCAGCTCAGTGGAACTACAACTCATACCTGAGGAGGGCCAATACTTCGTCGGGGCTATCCTAGGTCGGCAGCATACTCTTCCAGAATGCTCCTCTCCCAATACCTGATGTAAGTGATCAGTTGGCCCAAAATTGTCTGGTTCAAGGGCATCGAGGGCCTCTAAAGAAGCTTGTTACAAATATAAATATATTATAAGCTACAAAATAGATATTAAAATATAAATTCAACAGATTAAAACATAAAATCTGCTGCTGAGTCGGTTCGTTGACGACACTTCCATCCTTTTTCCATCTACTCAAGAAAAACAGTTTTGCTCAAGACACACGTCATTCAATATTCAGTTTTTGCCTCTACAATGACATTGAAAACTAAAGTTATATAAAAACTTTAGAAAAATATTAAATAATTGAGGAAACAAAAGAAACTTTAAGTTTTAAATAAAACTTATAAACAATTGTCATACCAGCTTCCTCTCATGATATGACATCATAGTACGTCCTAGTGTGTGGAGGTATTTTTTTCATCAATGTTTTTTTTATTTTTTCCAGATGATTCCTAAATAAAATCATATAATGAAAAGGATAATATTAATGAAAAACATGAAACTTATTATTTAAATACATCAAATGTAATTAATACCTTAAACTGAGTAGTCGTCCAATGAGTAATCATATGCCGATACTACTCTATAGGACAATCATCCACGACTGGTACCGCCTCTAACTCAGTGCCAACTCTAGCACGCCAGCCAATATACAACTCATCCTTGTAGGCTCTCCAAATCTCACCTAAATCCTTTAGACATGTTGGTCGTGCACCCTCACCATCGGGAAAATTAAATCGAAGCTGACACCAAAATATTAATTCATATAAATACAAAAATAATTCATGGAATTAAATACAACAGATTTTTTTACCCATATCTCTGCCCAAGCTCTATCCTTGACCTCATGTGGAAATTGTCTCCACGATAGTGTTCTGACGGGAATGATGTCAGAGTTTTTGGAAAGCGTCGCCAAAAAACTCCGACATTGCTGCCCTGTTTTCTCAACCATTTGGTTGTCTTTCATGTAATCCATCATTACCTGTGTGTGGCGTTTCCACACCAAACCCATGCATGTACGCCCCTGCCCCTGCCTCCTATCAATAGATGTATCTGTCATGAAAGAAAAACAAATATTTTATCAAAACATGTTATAATGAAAATAAATATTGCTATAAAAATTTGTTAGGTTTCTATAAATATACCTGTGCTAGTCTGATCGCTGAGCACCGCTGGATCCACAGAAACTAATGGAACACCCTGTGGTGGAATAGGATTCAAATACGATGGAATATAGAAGCTTGGAGAGACATAAGTAGAAGGAAAAGAAGATAGGACAGCTGTATGATGGGATTCTGGCTGGGGAGTGGGAATCATTATGGGATATGAAAAAGATGGGTTCGAAGATGCAAAAGGTGGTGAAAACATAGGAGGACTAAATATACAGTGTGTCCCTAACGACACACCAGGATCAGAATGTGGGAAGTATGACATGTCAGTGGGAGGGTCAAGGTCTAGTCAGGTATGCGGAGCTACTCGTCTACCTCTGGTATGAACCCCCCTCGTACCACCGGCCTGAGTACTAGGACCAGTACTAGGATCCTCGTTGAATAACTGTCGGCGTATAGGTGGATCCTACAAAAAATTTTACAACAAAATTAATCACATGACATTATATATTCTTTAAATATATATATTTGAAATAAAGTACTCACTGCAGGCACTAATGGTGGAACGCCCATCTCCTCCATTCGACGATTGTTCTCTGTCATTTTTTTCCTTCGTCTCTCTTCAATTGGTTGCATTTCCTGCTTTTGAAAACAAATATGTAATTAATTAGAAAAAGGAAACTAATGTGTAACCCAAAAAACCAAATATATGAGGGAATAGTAGGATTAATTAGTAATTTAGCTATCAATTGTTTTAGAATAGCTTGAATGGATTTAATAAATCATAAAAGTTGTAATGTTCACCAAGTTAGAAATATTGTTTGACTAGGTTTGAATACAGTTCAATTCCAAATTAGAAAATTCAATTCAAATAAAACCGCAACCAATAAACATTGAAAATTCACATAATGGTCAAGTCAATTAAAACATATTTGTGTTCAATACTAAATCAATTTGAATAGTACCAACCTTAACAACCCAACTCTAGGAAAACCAAAATAATTGAGAACATGGATGAATGATTCTATATATTTTCAACCACAACTTCAGGTTCACAATCAACTCTGACAATTGAGCTATTGGAGTCATCAAAAGAAATAAATGGATTGGTTCCAATGACAGTAGGGAAAGTGTCAATTCCATCATCACCATCATCAAAAATATGTCTTGGAATTACTTCAACTATGACACAAAATTCAGGTCGAAGTTATTCTTTGACATAAAAAACTTTTTTAGCCATTGATTCCAACACATATGGTTCTTCGGTAGCAAGAGTGAAAGTCATATTAATTACTCAAAATCCACAATCATCAATAAATGTGCTATGTCTCATCATCGAATCAAACCAATGTCATTTCATCATTGTGACTCATCCATGAGAGTAATAATCCAATATTATTATTTTCTCAATGACTCTATAATAACCCACATTTTCAAATCATGGTCTATTATCTGATGCACTAGAATAATAATCTGTTGTGGTAGTAACCATAACACCATCATGTTGTGTTCTCATGTTCTTTGCTTATTCAGTGACAATAAATTTGTACCCATTGATAACAATTGATTTACAGTCATGAACCACGGTATTAGGACCAAAAGTCAAAGCTCTTATTTCCTCAGAGACAGAGTCAGCAGACAAACTCAATACCTGAAATATAAATGATTATTAAACTTAATTAAATATTGATTTAATTATTTTAAATAGTAATATTTTTACATTCAATTTTAACCAAGCAGAAAACTCTTTGCTATGAAAAGCCTCCCTCCTTCTCAAAGATAAAGAACGACGCTTTCTATTTATTATTGTTTTATATTCCCTGAAGATAAAAAATATGAATATTTTAATAGATGTATATATATATGTAAGATGTACATATTCAATTTAGTTACCTGATATAGTCATCGAACAAATCACAGTTGAACAAAACTGTGCGATGTGCCATCTCCCACTCTTCATGGCTTAATGTCTTCAATGTATATGATCCAGGAATTCCTCCTATTTGAGGAAGTGATGGAAAACTAGGTTCAATTTTCTCATACTATTCTTCTTCATTTATCATTGGTCTGTTCATTCTTGTATTAAGATCAGACAAATACTTTGAGCAGAAATCCATACATTCTTGATCCAAGTAACCGTTCACGATAGAACCTTCGGGATGATTCCTGTTTTGGACATAAGACTATAATGTGTACATATTTCTTTCAGTCGGATACATCCAACAAAAAAAACAGGTCCTCCGAGAAGTATTTCAATGGGAATATGGACATTCAGATGTAGCATGCATGTGAAAAATGATGGAGGAAATATTTTCTCCAACTCACACAAAATTAATGGGGCATCTGTCAACATTTTTTGAAAGAAAGACTTTGACAACTTCTTAGCACAAAGATCTCTAAACAAATGGCACAACTGAATAATAATTACCCTTACATTATTGGACAAAATATGATGCATTGTTATTAGAAGCAACTCATGCAGAAGAACATGATAATCATGAGTCTTCAAAGATTTTAGCTTCAACTCTCTTCTGTTGACCCGTTTAGATATGTTTCTTGAATAGCCATCAGGAACTATAATAGTCTCTAATACTTCTAGAAATTGTTTTTTCGTAGGTGTTATCACATAATAAGCACATGGAAGTTTCTATTTATTTTCACTGATATGCACAGGATGCAATTCTGGTCTGATTCCCCAATCCACCAAGTCATGCCGAGATCGTAAATCATCTTTTGTCTTCCCCTTGACTTTAATAAGAATCGAAAACAAAATTTATCATATATTCTTTTCAATATGAATTACATCTAAGAAATGACGTAACAAATTGGTTGACCAATAAGGCAAATCAAAAAAGATACTCCTCTTCCTCCAATTGTAACAGGTTTCAGTGGAAACATTCTTTCTCTTTCCAGATTTCATTTGACCCTTCCCGAATGAAAAACTGAAATCTTTCAATTCATTAAGCACATCGGTTCCAGACATATGTTGAGGTGGATCATCGGTCTCTATATTATTATCAAATATTTGATGATTATTTATATATGTATGGTCCATTGGAAAGAATCATAGATGTCCCATAAAAATCAAACTATAGCGATGTTTCAGTCTTCTGGATCTTATATTCTTCATACAAACAAGACATGATAGTTTTCCCTTCGTGCTCCATCCAGACATCATTACATAATCCAAAAAATCATTGATCGTCCACATAAGCGCAGCACGCATCTGAAATATGTCTTCCGAACATGAATCATATGTGCGCACACCCACATCCCAAAGAAGTTTCAACTCTTTTATTAAAGGTTGCATGTATACATCAATATCAATTCCAAGATCAGAAGGTCCAGATATGAGTATACTCATAAAAGTGAAATGTTTTTTTATACACAACCATGGGGGAAGATTATAAATGTGTATAAAAATTGTCCATGTGTTGTGCAAAGTAAGAATCTACCCAAATGGATTAAAATCGTCGCATGAAAGACCCAGCCTCACATTACGCACGTCAGCTACAAAATCAGGATGTCGAGCATCAAATCTCTACCATGAAAATCCATCTGCAGGATGAACTAACACATCATTAGTCTTCTTTATCTCAGTATCATGCCATCTCATTTTTATTGATATGTCATCAATCATAAAAAGATTCTGGAGTCTGGGGATTAATGGAAACTGTCACATTACTTTCTGTTGAATGCGGGATGGTGTTCCATCAGATTTTGACTTCTAGTGGGATGTTCCACATTTTATACAATCATTTCGTTCAGCGGTTTCCTCCCAGAATAAACTACAATCTTTCGGGCAAGCATGATTTTTGTTTCTTGAAAATCTAAGTTCCTCAACTAACTTCCATGCCATATAGTGGTTTGAGGGAATATCTGCATCATCTGAAAGTAAATCATTCAAGAGGGTAAGAATGTAATTGATTGCTGTTATTATAAATCCCAAACATAGTTTTCCCATGAAACAATCAGATTAAAAATTCCAGCTTTTTCATTTTTATCGCATTGTCGATATACTGGAGTCATGGCAGCATCATTAAATTTTTTCACCCTATCAATATCATCATTTTCACTAGATGCATCATCTGTCCTCATATCAAATTCTTCTGGAGTCAAAATCCTTTCTTTTTCATGATGATGAATAAACAGAAACTGATCATCTAACAAATTCTCCATTCCAGTCCTTCCATTTTGATTATCACCAATTTGAGATTTAATTTTCTCCCCATTTTGATACCACACAAAATAGTTTGCTTGAAAACCATATTAGGTTATGTGGTAGATGACTTCTTTACAGCTCAACCAAGGTCTACCAACATAATTGGAACATGGGCAGTGTCTGAGACCATTATCTGAATCATTGTGAAATGAAAAATCTATAAATCTCTCCAAATTGTTTTGAAAATCGCTTGAGATCCGATCGGTTTCATACATCCAACTTCTGTACATTATATAAAAAGAATTTATATAAGTCATTTTGTCATAAACAATTCAATAGGATTGAACTTTAATAGAAAATACATTTAAGTAAACGATAAAGGAAGAAGTTTCTAGTCGATGTAGTAAACTATTAAAACAATGTAAAGAACAAGCACTAAAAAATTAAATTAAAATTTATTTATATTCATTTTCATTATGTCTATAAAAGGCACATGCCTCAGGTCCCATTATGTGTTATAAGAATCCCAAATCATTCACTCATGTTTAATAACTCATTATTAGCACCTCTATGGCCATACCTTTCATTACCCAATTACTTCCCCAAGTCAAGCGCACCCCATGGGTGAATAAATTTTAGGCTTATACACTAATAGGTTGTTCATGACTTGTAAAAAGATTTAATTTCATAAAGTATAGAAAAAAACATTTATTTTTAAATTTGAGATTAATAATAAAGTATGTCAATGATAACAACATTACTGAATTAAACTTGTGACTTATCTAACATTTTTATGGATGTCTACACATGACAGTATGGCTAGTCAAAAGCACCCCACCCTCATAAAAGTGAGTATTATCCAAGAAGGACACCTAATATACAATGTACAATGAGAACCATATTTAATTGACCCTAAAGTTATATTAGTACAGTCATCTTGGGGGAAATGGAATATATGATCCTGGTTAACTGATGAATTCAAAAGCTAGCATTCCATATGTTGGACATTATCTAAGGTAAGAAATCATGTGAGGATGGGTATACATCATTAAATTTCTTACATGCTAGTGAGAATGAAAGATTGAATTAATGACTTGAGTTCACTGATTAAATGAGGGTAGAGGTTGCATAGGATGTGTAAACAGAATGATTAAATAAGGGTAGAGTTTGCATACACTGTGCATGGTGGGGGAGTCTCAGCCGATTTAGAAACTAAAATAAATTCCCATCATAGGTATCAATAAGAAACATAAACATCAAAATAAACTCCAAATAAAAAAGGACTAAAAACATCAAACATTTCAAGAATTCATTACTATGAATGGTTTATCCACATGTTTAGCAATAATTATATGTCTTAATCATGAACCGCCTCTACATATCCCAGTTTTCACCAATAAACATAAGGTAAATATCTTAAAATATCTTTAAAACAACTCATTAATAGGCTCAAAATGTAAATATAATCTTGAACCAACCATGGAATCTCTTTCAAACATATTCTCACACACCAGTTATCTCATGTGTTACTAAATACCAAACATAGTCACATAACAAGTGTACTATAACAAATTACATTACACAAGCCTTATTAAAAAAATTCTCATTTTAATAAAACACTTTCCTCAAGATTAAATCATTTCTGAAATATATTTCAAAATCCATTTTAAATAATAAAATCTCTTTGGTCATTTTTAACAAATATTTGGAGTATTCTCAAGGCACCCCCATTTGTAAAAGTCACATTAAATGCCCAATTTCCACGCCAAACCATTGAAAACAACTAACATGGTACAATCATCAACCACAAATAACTCAACTAGAAATTAAAAAAACATAAACCGAATGTGATATAGAATTTAATGTTAAGTCGGGGAAAATGAGATTAAATAGAGACAACAACATCATAAATGGTTCCAACATCATAACTTTTGATTAAAACCACCCATAATAGGAAGGGTAATTCCTCATACACCTAATCCCTAATAAAACAAACCAAATCCCCAATTAAAAATGATAAGTTTTTTACACCAAATTTAGGGTTTCCACCTTCATAAATGGATAAATATGCAAGATAAGTGGAAAATGAGCAAGAATACATGAATATTTGGACTTATAACCTAGTTGGGGAGCAGTTGATTTGATGGAGTAGGGCATGCGCGGGGCTTCTGCAAATTAGGGGAGAGGGGGTTCTGAAATCAGGGGAGAACTGTCGAATGCAGGCAGTACTGCTCAATTTGGTCTAAATCTGGGTATCTTTTCCCAACAATTTTTAAAAACCATTGGGAAAACATTAGCAGGGAAACATTTCCCAACCTTTTCCAATGGTTTATGTAAAACTGTTGGTAAAGGGAATTATTTTCCAACGGTTTTCATAAAAATATTGGGAAATCATCACCTATGTCTTCCTTTACCAACAGTTTTATGAAACTGTTGGTAAAGGCCTAATATACCAATGGTTTTGATGAACCGTTGGTATAGGAGCATTAGAAAAACCTAGGTTTCCAATAGTGACTAATGCATGGTGGTGTGATGGTAAATCTACACGACTATGAGAATGTCAGTGACTGTATTACATTTCACTATATCTTTGTTAATGAAAGAGATTCTTGAAGATTAATTTATAGGTTCGTGAAAAATATGTTGGGATCTTGTAATTATTGAGAATTGGTGAGCCTATAAATAGGTGGCTACCCACACATCATTTGACATGAAAATAATTAGATAAATGGATGAATCACTCTAATTTCATGAAGTCTAGGATCTTCATGAATCTGGGAATCTATGTGATAATAAACATTATGAAAGACATGTTAAGTCTCAACTGATGACAATTATTTTGATTTATAGGAGTTTCATAAATAGTGGGGGTTTCACAAATACTTAGTGTTTCGCGATGGTCATGATCTTCGCAAAGGTATTTTTTTCAATGAATGAAGTGAGATTCATGAAGGAAGATTATTCCCTAAAGGTTGTGATCTTTGCGAATCATGGGAGCCTTACTAAAGAGCATGGTTTTTTGAAGGTTTTTATTTTCTTAATCATAATAGAGGTTTTGTGAAGGCTTGGAGATTTGTAGAAAGTAGTGTTGAAGTTTAACTAAATAGTACATTAAAGTGCATCAACTTCAGACATCGATGCAAGAAGTATCTCGTTCTAGTTAGGGAAAAATGATTAAATGAAAATCTTCTAAAGCAACCTTCAAGTTTTTAAACTGAGTAGGACTTTACCCAAATCAGTGTTCTAGGGGTATTTGATGAAAGTTTTCCATGGGAAGCAATGTGTTGTCCCTAAAATCTTGTAAATTTAGTGTTCTTGGAACAAAGTGACTGTGTATGATCTTTTATATTCCACAACTGGTAATTCATAGTAGATTTTGGTATAACTGAAACCCTTTTGGAATATAATCCATGGATCAAAACTTAGTGGTGAACCAATTAAAATTTTGTTTTGTCAATTTTCATTTGAATATTTAATTACTTTATGATTTCTTTAGGAAGGATTAAAAAGTTCCAACCAATATTGGAACAAGAACCTATGTTTTGAAATAAAAATTTAACTCCCTGATTCACCCCTCCCCTCTCAAGGTTCTCTAAGCTCTCACGCATTCATGGTGATCATCTATTAAAATCTATTGTGATGGTTCTTAATGATTTCATGAATTTTAAAATTGTATCCTCTAGTAGTGTCAAACCAAGTGCGCCACAAGTCACATTGTTATGCACCAATAGATGATCCATTCTAGCTCAATGCACCATTTTTAGAGTTATCACCCCTATATAAAACTTCTCCAAATACACATCATCATGTAGTATCTAGTCAGTGATTTAATTTCTTAGAAACCATTAATTCTGTCCTTCTCCAAAATTCGAGGACATTTTCTTAAACATTCAAAAACTCGTAGATTTATAATTAGACATAGCCTTTGATATGTCCCTAAGGATCTCACTAAAGTTTTCTCATCCTTAGTTTCTAAAGGTTAACTAATCCTTTTCTTTGATAACAACTATTGAAAAATAGGATATTTATACATTGATAATACATCTTAATATATTAATATTCAATAAATTTCTCAAATATACGCCCAAATGTCATAATGGTTTAGTGTTTTTGGAGATTAGTTAAAAAATATTCTTAATTATTGAAAGACGTTCAACATCTCCCATAAATATCTTCCCATTTAGTACTCTTCATAAAAATACCCTACTTAAAACATTCTTCATAACCTTGAGAATGGAAATATAATAAAGGGTGGGATCAAATGCTCAGTAATGGTAAGCAGGGAATATATTGATCTTTGATCATATGAAAGTGTAGGATAATCATAAGGGTGTGATATTTTAAATATATAATGAAAAAATTTCATACCTAATCTGTTATAGATATTAATTGTGATCCATGGAATAATTCAATATCATTTAAAAATACATGAACCATTAGAATGAAAAATCATCATAATAAATCATGAACTATAATTTCATGTCATATATGTATGGAAACATCATACAAATAAAAAAACATTTCATTTTTCAAGGTAAACATCTAGATCATCAAATAATAATTAATCAAGAATCAATACCTATTTACCATTTCATAATGGATCTGGCATCATCACCTATTTCTAATTGTGTATCAATCACATTAGACTATTTCTTATAGCGGATCAATCACATTTCCTTGAATCCCATCATTATCTCATGAGATATAAATCTTTACCCAATTAATTGAAGGGAGATATAGGTCTCACCAATCACATAATCTTTATATTTGTGTTACAGAAGATCATTAAATAGTCATCGTGTCATAACCCATTAAAAATGAAATGGGTTTCATAAAAATTTGATCACAACATAAGTAGTGTAAGAGAAATAGGTTTCAAAAACATTTATCATTTCATTATATAACAGCCCATGGAAAAGGAACAGGTTTCATAAATAGATTTCCATAATAATTATAAACATAAACAATCCAAATAATGAATAGTTATTCTACCATTGGATATTATCCCTAGTAAAATATAATCAACACCAATGTTTGTTGTCATTTATGAATAGAAATCCCATAAAATATCATTAAAATATTCTTGAGGAAAATTTAATTTTCACTTGAAATCACTTATTTAAAAACTAAATGTTTCCTAAATATTAAAAAAAAAAATCCTTGAAAATTACCATTAAAATTTTTAAAGTAATCTTCAAATAATTTAGTGTTCATGATTCTATAAAATTATATTCTTTCCATACAGATTAAAACAACTATTCCTTTCAAAATTTCAATAAACATTAAAAAATACCTCATTCTGAAAACAAAATGAAGATACATTTTCAAAAAAAATTAAAACATGGTTATAAATTTATTTAAAAAACATTAGATAATATTTCATCATTCATTATTATATTTTTATAAAACATGTACATTGAAAAAAAATGTTTTTTGACCGAAGAGAGAAATAAATTTAGGTTTTCCATAAAAAAATTATTTTGGAATATTGAGTATATGAATAGAGAATATTGAATATAAAACATGTAATCTCATGAAATAAAAATATTATAATATAATTAATGAATTTATTGAGGGTTGGATTATAATACCTCATCACTCGAAGTATATTAAAAAACAATCCCAACAAACAATGAGATTATATAATAAAACCTTTACCACATTCACATCATTTCAATATTAAGCCCAATAAAAATTAAAAATTATATGGATATGAATATACCATAATTATAATGATAAGGTTAATAAAATACATTAATGGGTAGTATATACATAACATAAAATAAATATGTGGTTTATAAGGCAAGTGTGCCACAAAAATAAAAGTGAGATGAAATCTCTTTCCATAAGTCTTGACTTCCATCGCAAATATTCAATCATCTTGTACAATTAATATAAGTTTATTATAAATATATTTAAAAAATATATACTCATATTTATCATACCATATATAATTTACTTATGACCATTTATTATCTTGTTACAAACAATTCCTTGTTAAAATCCGTTTTCAAGTAATAATTGCTTCTTTTTACACATATGTTTTGTTTTTATATTTTTGGTAATTTTAATATGATCATGGTTAAATAAGATTCACAATATTAACCATGATATAAATATAATATATATTAATTATATAAGTATTTATATTAATCTGTTAAAGTTAGAGATATAAAATGAGTTACACCATTCATGGAAATGGTTGGCCTTACATACGCATGAACATTTTTTTTCATTTTCTATATGGATAAAATAAAATAAAGGTAAATAATATATAAAAATTCAAGATTAATTGTTATAAAACACACATATATATAATCTCAAACTCTATGGGTTATGATTACCTTAATTGGGATATATAGGAATACACATTAATAGGAAAAACCCCAACATTATAATATCCACCCCTCCTATGATGAAAATAAATTTTAGAGTGGATTTAAACCATTGTATAATCAATGGTAAAATAAATATGGAGAACCAATAATACATATATATGTTCACATCGATGCATGATTTTAAATGACCACTTGCAAGAAGTCAACTAGTAGTAATATTATTAATCATAATGATTCATGATCATATATTAAATCATTTAGAGAGTCCAATAATAGGAATCAAAACACCTTGAATAATGAACCAACCTCGCATCCTCTTGACTATTACATAACCCAAGGTGTCTCCACTATGTCATAATGAAAACTTGTACTTGGAAAGTAGTTCATCTCAATGTTAAATGCATGGGAATGATGGATCATAAAAAATGGAATGGTGAACCTGATGTGAATCCATTACCAATGATTGTGATTGATTAACCATAGTCATTCATTTGATGTTGAAATAATGTGTCCATGGTTATTATCTCCTTCAGGATCTCCTTTCGATCTAAATAGAATCACTAAGCATGTCACTTTACACCAAGATCAATCGATAAGCTGAAAGTAGTCATAGGGTATCTTATGACATTATATAGAACAATCTATTGTGTTGGACATATTTATTAGATACTATGAAGGTCGTGTCCTAAAATCCCCAATATTTAAAGTCACCAACCTAGTATCTCAAATAAAATATGGTGAACTCTTTGGTATGATATTACCATCTAAATTTTAAACCCAAACATTAGAGGAAGAATAAAGAATCCTCTAGAAGAGGAATCTTCATCACCTGTTCAATCAGTGATAGGATATGAAGAAGTGGGTGCAACCAATTTCAACCTCACAAAACATTGAGAGTATGTACCTAGGTAAAAAATTGCATACATGCCTTACTTTATGGATACATCAGCTGTCACACCAACACTAGAGTCTCTAGTTTGAAAGCCAAATTTGAAACACTTAACACCATCACCCTAAACCAATCTCATAGGCTCTTGATCCTAATGTAGAACTGAATTCCTATGATACCACTCTATCACGACCTGTCCCAAAGGGGACCATGCCGTGACTCCCCAAGTCCACCTCCAATAGGCCAGGGGCTAACAACTAGTGCTAAGTAGGCATATCACTAACATGGGAGGACTTAGCCTAAGTACTTGTACACACACACCTTCAAGCCTATACAATGCTGAAATGTAAAAACAATCGAACAATTATGCAT
The DNA here is from genome assembly GCA_963277665.1 of Viscum album. Classification (NCBI taxonomy): domain Eukaryota; kingdom Viridiplantae; phylum Streptophyta; class Magnoliopsida; order Santalales; family Viscaceae; genus Viscum; species Viscum album. Next base: position 24,668,205 of record OY728145.1, on the reverse strand, counting down.
GAATATAGCTAAATCCCATAACCAGAGTATGATAGGAAGTAAAGAAAAGTAAATAGGGTCAAATACAAGCCCATCGCAAAGATTCTGAATTACATGTCCAACCTGAAAGTGAGTACTAGGACTATTGTCAGAAAGACACAAGAACACACCTCAGTCTGTCTGGTCACACTAAGCATTGTCTGGTCCTAGTCTATCTAGGACTATATCAAAAGGTCGATCATTTGTACTAGATATGACATGTGCGGGCAAATCCCATGTAGAGGTGAATATAACAATACTCAATAGGACACCCTGAAACCACAAATCATACAATAAAGGAAATATAGTCATCTCTGTATAGGTATATGTCTATAACACATATAGTAATAGTATATAGATATACTCAACAAAGACACACAGTCTAAAGGTAAGTCACAATTGTAGTATACCAGCCTAGGATTCCAGCTCGAAGATTCCACAAAGCACTCATCCAGGAGATCACACTTCTGAGTTAGATAGCACTAATGATGTTTGTTTGAGACGTAGTGCTCATTGGGTATCATCATTAGAACACACTGATTGTCCAAATATGATACAATACATAGATAAGGATCTTTACCAAGGCCATGGGGTGATACCAACAACTCAATTTGAATTAACCCACTAAGTAGAGGATCAGCGCCCGTGTAGAATTAGTCATGATGATACCAAGAACTTCACCTAGGCCACAAAGATGAATAGAGGATTTCACTTGGAGCCTCTTTGAGGGATTCTAATGACTATATCCAAGAAGTCCTATTAAAGGGATCATAGTCTTAGGAGTAGGAGACGATTCCATACTAACCCTCAGGGAAAGGATATGGGGAACACACCCTAACAAAACTTTTCCAAGATATGGAGGACAAGGGTTCTAATCCATGTATTAAAAGTAGATGGAATGTAAATGGGGTCACACGCTGTGTCCCTTGACCCTGGTTGATGCCCGTGTAAAAGGCGTGTATCTCTTGCCCATGTCCGTGTAGAAGTACACGACGTGTAGGATGCCTATGTAGTCTACTTGTGTTCCAGTACATAGCTTCAACCCGTGTACATGTGTTTGTGTACTAGTACATGGGATTAGCCCGTGTACTCAGTCCAGACTATGTCTATGTGGGGAAGTACATGATGTGTAGGTTGCCCGTGTAGTCCACCCCATGTTTGTGTACCTCCGAGGTACACACCGAGTTCACTAGGGAGAGACCACACGTCGTGTGATAGGTGTCACATGTCATGTGATACTTATATTTCTCCCGAAACCCTAGTCACCTCCAGGAGGGACCCACAGGTCGTGTAATCCCAGATTACACATTGTATGGATCGAGATTTTCTAGAAACCCTCGTTCTTCCTTCTACGCGCACCCGCATCGTTGCCGCCTCAGATCTTGGCTCCAATCACGCCGGAAATCATGGATCTCCCTCAATCAAACCTCACCATGATCGTTCATCGATATCTGAGCTTCGAATAAATTCATAAAATGGATTTTGTTTATCCCAATCATCGTCTTCTCACCCCGCTCGAATTGGGGGTTTCCAAACTAGTCTGATCCACTCGCCACCACCACCATCTCACCTCCGTTGTGTCGTGTCGAGCCCATATCTATACTTTCATATTGTTGCACCAAGAAATGGGTGTGCAACGATCAATTGATCAGGATATGTCGAACTATGATCCAAATGAAGAACATCCACGATGAACGCATAATCAGGGAATAAAAGCAAAAGAACATAAGAGAAGAACGAACTTCGATTGATGTTTGTGTCAATCTTGATCTGTTTCCATGAGAATAGCAACTAAGAAATCACCAAACCAAAGTAATTATCCCAAAACCACCCTGTAATAAACTCATCTTGCAAATACGCACAATCCACAGATCAATCCACTGGTCGATTGATTTGTGTTTTTCATAGGAAACAAAAATGGGGAAATGAAACAAATCAAACAACTACCCTATCTCGGTTCGGATCGATTGCTGATGAAGAACGAAGTTGTGTTGCATTCATTTTCGAGATCCTTCGATCATGCCCCTCACCATCGATCTCTGATCCGGTCATCGTCCGCCAACGGGATCTCATCCAACGGCTCCAATGGATCGCGTCAATTCACAGGGTTATGTGGATGATGCTGCGAATTTTCTATAAGCACATATTTAAATAGGGATATTAGTTCGCCGCGTTGACAAGACAATTAAAATAATTAAATTAGATTATTTTATTTATTTTATACCCACGACATCTTTTCCACAAATAACTCATGCCGACTACGATTAAGTCGCGACTAGGGTAAATCTTGCGTGCTAAACTCAACAGTGCCCTCAAATTTCTGATTCAGACACCTGGTTAGAAGTTATTCCACTTTTTTCAGAAAAATTGCACATGCGTGCTATTTAATATATTTAATATGTTTCAAACATTTATTCTGGGCATACCAGGTCTTGGAATTGCACGTCGTCTTAGCGTCCGGTCTCGAAAATAATCTATACAATATCCACAAATAATACATGGAAAATCCAAGTTATTACAAAATCAATCCACATCCATAATGAAATGGATTGCCGTCATAGACCACTGAATCGATCTGGGTCGACTGATTATTGTTATTATTATATTTTTTAGACAAGAGTCGGTCGTTTATTTGTCAAAAAATGGTTTTATTGTTAGGGATTGTAATGATTAAAAGATAGGGGTGTGTACGATCAATTAAAATTGGTCAAGGGCATCAGTTTTAACTGATCAATTGAAGAAAAAAATACCTTAAGTGGAAACTAAAACTGATCGATGATTAATCTAAAATCGATATAAGCCAAACTAGTGAATTTATATTGGTTAAGGAAACATAAAAAAGAATTTCATGATGCAAATTGACTAATAAAACAAGGAAAAATCATACACTTTCGCAGTTAAGGGTTTAAGATAATGTGAAGATCATGATAAAATAAACAACAGAGTGTGAATGTCACTGAAAAATGGTCAATTCAATATTAAAATGAAGGAACTAATTTGATAAACAGCTAATTCAATAAAATAACAAGGATTTAAAGGGATTCGATAATGTGGGCTAACTTTCAATGTGATTTAATGACTTATATTCACCTAAACACTTCATATGTTCATCATGTTTCATTATAATAAAAAATCAATGGTAATTTGTATTCAACTTTGATCATAAAAAGTTTAACCATCACTTATACTTTCAAGAATGATTTATATACTTATTTAATCATTTAGTTTCAATTAAGAACGATTAAGATCACCAAAATCAAATTGAACCGAAAAACTAAAATATATAGTAGTCATTAACTGACTTAAACTGGTTAAGACGATTTAGTTTGGTTAGTTTGATTCCATTTGAAATTTAATGGAGATAAATCACATAAAGAGGGATATGGAGAAACTTTATCCAGAAATTGAGGTAGTTTGGAAAGAAATAGCGATAAAGGTTAGTATATATATTTTTAAATTTTCAATAAATTAAAATGCATTTTATATTTAAGTTAGTAATCATAATTAATTACATTGTATAAAACTTATACATTCGTAGTTAAGGGTTTAAGATAATGTGAAGATCATGATAAAATAAATAACAGAGTGTGAATGTCACTAAAAAAATGATCAATTCAACATTAAAATAAAGGAACTAATTTGATAAACAACTAATTCAATAAAATAACAAGGATTTAAAGGGATTCGATAATGTGGGCTAACTTTCAATGTGATTTAATGACTTATATTCACCTAAACACTGCATATGTTCATCATGTTTCATTATAATAAAAAATCAATAGTAATTTGTATTCAACTTTGATCATAAAAAGTTTAACCATCACTTATACTTTCAAGAATGATTTATATACTTATTTAATCATTTAGTTTCGATTAAGAACGATTAAGATCACCAAAATCAAATTGAACCGAAAAACTAAAATATATAGTAGTCATTAACTGACCTAAACTGGTTAAGATGATTTAGTTTGGTTAGTTTGATTCCATTTGAAATTTAATGGAGATAAATCACATAAAGAGGGATATGGAGAAACTTTATCCAGAAATTGAGGTAGTTTGGAAAGAAATAGCAATAAAGGTTAGTATATATATTTTTAAATTTTCAATAAATTAAAATGCATTTTATATTTAAGTTAGTAATCATAATTAATTACATTGTATAAAACTTATACATTCGTAGTTAAGGGTTTAAGATAATGTGAAGATCATGATAAAATAAATAACAGAGTGTGAATGTCACTAAAAAAATGATCAATTCAATATTAAAATGAAGGAACTAATTTGATAAAAAACTAATTCAATAAAATAACAAGGATTTAAAGGGATTCGATAATGTGGGCTAACTTTCAATGTGATTTAATGACTTATATTCACCTAAACACTTCATATGTTCATCATGTTTCATTATAATAAAAAATCAATAGTAATTTGTATTCAACTTTGATCATAAAAAGTTTAACCATCACTTATACTTTCAAGAATGATTTATATACTTATTTAATCATTTAGTTTCGATTAAGAACGATTAAGATCACCAAAATCAAATTAAACCGAAAAACTAAAATATATAGTAGTCATTAACTGACTTAAACTGGTTAAGATGATTTAGTTTGGTTAGTTTGATTCCATTTGAAATTTAATGGAGATAAATCACATAAAGAGGGATATGGAGAAACTTTATCCAGAAATTGAGGTAGTTTGGAAAGAAATAGCGATAAAGGTTAATATATATATTTTTAAATTTTCAATAAATTAAAATGCATTTTATATTTAAGTTAGTAATCATAATTAATTACATTGTATAAAACTTATACATTCAAATCAATCCATATCCACAGTGAATTTTCGTAAAAGACCACTAAATTGATCCAAGTCAGCCAATTATTATTATTATTATTATTATTATTATTATTATTATTATTATTATTATTATTATTATTATTATTATTATTATATTTTTTAGACAAGAGTCTGTTGTTTATTTGTTGAAAACAATTCTGATATTGAGTACTATAATGACTAACAAATAGGGATGTGCACGCTCAATTTCAATCCTATACCTTCATATTCAAGAGTTTAAGATAGTGTGAAGACCATGATAAAATAAATAACATAGTGAATGTCTCTTAAAAAATGATCAATTCAATATTAAAATGATGGAATTTGATAAACAACTAATTCAACACCATGCCATGGATTTAAATGGATTAAATAATGTGGGGGTAACTTTCAATGTGATTTAGTGACTTGTATTCACATAAACACCGCATATGTTCATCACGTTTCATTATAATAAAAATTCAATAATGATTTATTTTGTATTCAACTTTAATCATAAAAAATAACCATCACTTATACTTTCAACAATGATTTATATACTTATTTAATTATTTAGTTTCGGTTAAAAATGGTTAAGATCCCCAAAATTGAATTGATCGGTTTGATTTCATTTGAAATTTTAGGAAGAGAAATCACAGAGACAAAGAACAACTATCAAAAAACCAAGTTAATATGAGAATAAACCTTGCTAAAGGTTAATCTATTATTATTTTTTTTTAAAAAAAATCAATAAATTAAAATGCATTTTATATCGTATTTTATATTTATCTAAAACCATCATATATCCATCACGTTTCAATATAACAAAAAATCCATAATGATTTATAAACTTATTCAATGATTTAGTTTCGGTTTGAAAATAAACAGTGCTAAAGGTTAACCTATTTTTTAAAATTTTCAATAAATTTAAAGTGAAATACCCGGAGAATTGTCTCATCGATAGCGGGCAGAACAGGTAAAAAATTAGAAGGTTCCACCGAGATTTGAACTCGGGTTACTGGATTCAGAGTCCAATGTCCTGACCACTAGACCATGGAACCCAATGCATACTTCAAACGAATCCACAGATTCTATAGAATATAACATCACCCGCTGTAGCCTCACGGCTGCTGCCTCCTTGGCGAGGGCCGGCCTCTCTGTTGCCGTCTTGGAGCGCCCATCACTGGCTTCAAATTCTCCCGCTGCAGCTACCAACTGAGCCTTCTCCGCCCTGCTGTCATCAGGTTGGTTGCTCCGACGGATGAGAAGGGAATCGGTTTTTAAGCCTCAGTCCCCCTGCTTCTGTTGAATCTTCATGGTTGCATATGGTGTGTTTCGATTCGTTACTAGTCGTCTTCTACCTTTTCTCTCTCCCCGATGAACAGAGAACTGGAGTTACGGAAACATGGATTGAAGTTGCTTTAAAGTAATCCCTCGTCATTCACCCCCTGTCTGGACGGGCGCTATCTGCTTTTAGGGTTTCACAGGGATCTTAATTGTTCCGAGATTTCCAATTCCTCAAAACGGGACGTAGATTCTTATCCCAGGTGTTTCTGAACTCTCCAGGGGTTATGTCCTTCATCCTATTCTTTTTTTATCTTGTCCAGTACCGCGGGCGACACATGATATCAACCATAAAATCAAATGCTGTAATATTTCTGAAATATTGTTGCCGACCATATTTGAATCTTTACGTTTTGGCTTTACTGCTCTGGTTCTTAATTCGTAGATACGAGGACCAGTTAGATTAAATTACAAAGACCAGTCTTTTGGACTCGTTGTCTTCAGTTGGCTCTCACCTCAGGGCAGGGAAACATGGTGCAAGTCTCCTTTCACAACTTAAATTGGGGTGCAAGTCTCCTTTAATGGACCTTATATTATCTCCACCGTCGAAGGTTTTGAGTAGCTGGTTTGAGGTTAGTGAATGGTCTTGATCTCTCTGTCACTCTCTATATAGACGTGTATTTTCATCCTGTCCACATTTAGTTTGTTTCGTAAGGCTGGCATCACATGGCTGAAAAAAGGAGAGAAATGGACTTTGAAGTTCGTTCACATGAAAGTCTAGGGCAAAGGATATCAAATTGTTGGCCTTATGGGTTAGCATATATCATTTTATATTGTAATAATTGATTGCTAATCAGATATTGCTCCTGTTAAAATTTCTTGTTTGATTAACTATTCTGTTCCATTGATGTTGCTTTATGCTCTGATTGTTCATTGTTGCATTTAAATTGATTTGCCCAATTTGATATGCTCATATATCCCTACCTCTTTGTTGCGACTTCGGTGCTAGCATGACATTCGTATTCATGGTTTACGTGCTGCATTTTCTTTTATGTCCCTGCAATTTATTTTATATCCTAGTTCACGTTTTTCCTTATCATTAACAGGTTGAAGCTTCGTTTTAGCAGGATCGTTGATCGCAATGACCCAACGACATCCACTTGTGCTCGGTGTGTTTGTTGGACGTGTTGTTGCCTCTCACGGATCCACTTCAATCCCCATTGTGCTCCTGCGGCCTATGGTGTGGTTCCGCGTGTCCCACCCATCTTTCCCGTCTTCGGTTTTTGGTCATGCGAATGGCCTCATTAATCTGGGTCGTCCACGTGACATTCATCCCACGCTTGTGCCTGCACCTGCTGATGCCTCGTCTGTCCGTCATCATTACTCGACGACTTCGACTCTCCATTCGATCGAACTCCTTCATTTGGTCTGATTTTGGTTCAAAGAGAGCGAGAGAGAACCACTTGGTTCTTGGTGAGATCTCAAAGAAGAGAGGAAGCTAAGGTTTCGGTTGTTGTTGCTCCTTTCGATCCTCAAAGTGGTGACCTCCTGCAAGTAGTTCTTCATTCCAATAGAGATTCGGTGGAGACGTCTTGTTCTCGAGTGCTGGATGATGACACAATAAACAGGAAGCGCCAACCCGACTCCTTTTATCGTAACGAGGTTTCGGTCAAGAAACCCAAATATGTAAGTGTTCCCTTTCTTCCTTAAGTCACGACTGCGCCTGTATTCTTTTGTTTGTGTGCGTTTGTGAGTACATCCAGGAGTGGACGATGCTGATTCCTCGTGATGAGGTTTATCGTCGCCAACTGGTTTAACAAAGTCGACCTCCTCGTATAGTTTCTTTGGTCAATCTTCTTTCTGCATTTAAGTCTATATTTCTTTCCTGCTTCACTTAGTAATAAATCGTTGCCTGGGGTGGTGTTTTCGCCATGCATGTAGGATCAACGCGATTCGAAGCATGTTATATCTTGATATTCCTTTATTGTTTATTGTTTTTTTTTTCATAATCCTGAATCATGATCATCTGTTTTTTGAAATTAACCGATGATTTTCTTAACAAAACAACATAACTATTCATTTTGTAACCATTGCATATGAATCGGCGAGTCTTGGCCATTCTTGGGGACACCCGCGACAACGGTATCTCCAACAATTGGTATTAGAGTCTTCTGAATTGTAAAAGTGTTGTAATAGTGGGTGTCTTTGACCCAACTAAATGTTAGGGATAATTCCGATTTCGAGTCGAAAATTACTTGTCAAAATATTGCAAGAAACCCGATGAAATATGAAAGCGATATAAGCAAAGTAAATAAATCAGATTTTTTAACATGAAAAAACCCTTCCATGCGGAGGATTAAAAAACTATGGGGCAATTTACAGAAATATCCATTATGAATTAGAAATACAAAGAATCCAAGTAATGTCCAAACTTGAATTACAATGATGGCTAGAAAAATTTGTGTGAAAACCACACTTCGATATGCCTTCGTCTTCTCTCTAAAAAACATACTGCCAACGCTATGTATCAAAAGATCAATCTGTGACAAAAATGTCACCTTTCTGTCGTTGAAACATCACTACCTCAGAGATCTTCATCCAAACATGCATTAGCCTCACACCATCTTGCGACACCCGAAAGGTTACTCTCTCATGATCTCGCTATCATGATGTACCTCCGATCATTAACTGGGACACACCACCTAATCACTGCTATCGGGAAGACTTTCGATACATGGCCCCGATCATCGATTGTGTTGCTGCTGCTCTACACCTGTTAAACGCCGACGCACTGCACATGTTATTACTGACGCAGTAGCTTCCTTATTGCTCTTGGTGGACACATTTTGAACATCTTGTCAAAAACCTCTCCACACGTATAAGATAATTGCATTGTCATCGTTATGTCACATGGGCCATTGCAAATGCGACAGCCCCTTCCCGGTTCTCTCTTGCTGGCTACATCGTGTTGTCACACTTTTAAAATATGTTACCACATCCTCTTATATAAATACCAAGTCTATATCTCCAATAAATGTGGTCAACATTCATTATTCCATCAATTAATATTGAGAATAACTCTTCATAAATGTTGGGAGAAAATCTTCAATTAATGTTGAGATAAATCTCTCTATTAATATTTTTTTCTCTCGTCAATAAATGCGATGAATCCCAACAATCTCTCCTTTCAGCACATTAAAGAATGAAAACATCCAACAAACCCAGTTGGAAATAAAATAGGTCGATATCACACTGATCATCATCATCTGCAAAAAATATGATGACGTCCTTATGCACTTCTGACAAAAAATATCAACTTCCCATGCAAAAAGAAAACCAAACACCAAAATCTTCATCATATATGAATCTACACCATCTCGCTGAACAAGACTAGAACAAGAAATATCTGGCTCCCCCATAATCGCGATCACCATATTATCTGGAGCACATCCAAAATTAATTTCTCTCCCTACTCACCGTCCCATGTGCGACCATGTGTATCACCTCGCTCAACCTGCTTTAATTTTCATACCTTATTATGCTTCATGTACGCATCAACGATCCTCTCAGAAACTTCCATAATTCTCACGTTAAATTGCAAGCACGGACCTTTACCCATGATACCACTTGTTAGGGAGAATCCCGATTCCAGGCTGAAAATTACTTGCCAAAATATTGTGAGAAACCCGACGAAATATAGAAGCGATATAAGCATAATAAATAAATCAGTACGTAAGATTTTTTAACGTGGAAAAACTCTCCCATGCGGAGGATTAAAAACCCACAGGGCAATTCCTAAAAATATCTACTATGAATAAGAGAATACAAAGAATCCAAGTATTGCCCAAACATGAATTACAATGATGGCGTAGAAAAACCCGTGTGAAAACCACACCCCGATACGCCTCTGTCTTCTCTCTAAAAAACATCTTGCCAACGCCATGTATCGAAAGATCAGTCTGTGACAAAAACGTCACCCTTCTTTCGATGAAATATCACTAACTCGGAGATCTTCATTCGAACATGCGTCAACCTCGCACCATCTTACAACACCCAAATGGTTTCTCTCTCATGATTTTGTCATCATGATGTACCACCAATCATTAACTGAGACACGCCACCTGATCACTGCTATCAGGAAGACTTTCAATACATGACCTCGATCATCGATTGTGTCGCTGCTGCTCTGCACCTGTTAAACGCTGACGTGCTGCACATGTTATTGCCAACGCGGTAGTCCCCTTCTTGCTCTTGGCGGACACATCTTGAACATCTTGTTAAAAATATCCACACACGTACAACATAATTGCGTTGTTGTCGTCATGTCACACGAGCTACTGTAAATGCGGCAACCCCTTCCCGGTTCTCTCTTGCCGACTACATCGTGCTGACACACCTTTAAAATATGTTACTGCATCCTCTTATATAGACACCAAGTCCATATCTTCAATAAATGTGGTCAACATTCATTATTCCATCAATTAATATTGAGAGTAACTCTCCATAAATGTTGGGAGAAAATTCTTAATTAATGTTGAGATAAATCTCTCCATTAATAATTTTTTTCTCTCGTCAATAAATGTGATGAATCCTAACACTAAACAGTACTTTTGATTACCATATCGTGTATACAATTAGATATACATGATGCATTCTTACCATTATAGTGTAAATATTTTGGCATCCACTATTGAAATGGTAATGTCCATATATTAATTGTCATATTAAAAGGTTATAGCAGATCCCAGTCTATAATGAGAATCTCGAGGTACTATGTTATTAATCTTAAATATATGTCATATGGTCTAGATACATCATACTGACTTGACAAAGTAGATGTTTGACTATTAGGTGTTGGATGCTCATAATCATTGAGACTTCTTTCTCATGAAGTTCGCACTTGGTGATCTACAGAGTGAGATCATGATGACAGACCCGCCAATAGGAACACCACACGTTTTGGGTGTCATTGGTTATTCATGTCTACAGATATGTGTATTGGTCTCTTGACTTGAGATCATTATCAATGTGTGATATTTGATTGCGTATTTTGATGCAAGACAAAAACCATGATAATGAAATCGTGGTGAGTTCGCTTGTGTTGGGTGCATCATTGGTGGTATGACATTGGTTGAATGATCAAGAAATGATTTTTCACTTCCAAGTTGAGGAAATAATATATATGAGACCTTGTTGATTAGGATGATAATACCTTTATAAGTCCTTAGCCAAGACAGTCAAGGGTAAATCCATCCAGTTAGATCAACAAATAATAAAGCAAGAAAAGAGTGATGACATAAGTATGTGTCCTGCTTTATGAGCCATTTAAAGACAAATATATTATATTACCCAATGTGTGTTCGTAGGTTAGTTGTCATTGCTATGATCACCCTTATCTCTTTAGGGGTTCTGATGAGTTGGTAGACTCCGCTCTTGGTCTCTGGATATTATTCATTGCTATCGAGATAAGGGACTAGAGGGTCACGCACAATAGCATATTCAAGAATTCACTCTATTCAGTTAAATAGATAAATTGGACATGGTGGGCATCACCTCAGGGTTCGAGTGTTGTTTAAGTTATTGATCACTGATAAATAAATAAATTCATTATTATTTAAATAAAGAATAATTGAGTTGAATTTATTTATTAAAAGTATTTACAAGTTAAGGAAATATGAGAAAATATTATTTGAACGAATATTATTTTAATATTCAAGGTTCGTTTAATATTAGTGGGAATTACGAGTCGAGTTAGATGACCCAGTTTTATCACATAATATACTTAATATATATTACAGGTATGTGATAAAATATAAATAATATTTATGACGCAATTTAGTTCGTCATATTTATTTATTTAGTGGACGTTAAATAAACGGGAGTCGAGAACCCAATTCGAGTATTTGAGCATCCACTATAAATAGCAGGGAGAGACTCTTGCACAATGAGTATTTACTGCGAGATTTCCACAGTCTCTCTCTCCTCTCCCGCTTTCTAGAGAGAGAAACTATCGATCCAGGTGATTAGATCGATCTGATCTCTATGCATCAAAGGCACGTCGATGTAGTGATCGTTGGGACGTTGAATGCTTTGTCGGATCTCCGCGCTAGCACCCAGAATTCGACGATCGATGCTCTTGCGGATTTTTGAAGCGTGTGTGGACTATTTAGAGAGATTCTACTTTGGATCTTTCGAGCAACGATCATTGACGACAAGCGGATGTCGAGCGCGCCTTCAGATCGAAAGAGGTATGTTTTGATTTTATTTTTGTGCTCTGTTTAATTTACGTGAGATTCTCAGACCGTACCAGAGCTTAGATCATTGGAGACGACAAGTCTCATTGTCCTGATGATGAAAATTTTTAAAATCCTCAACCCATCGGCTTTCATTCTGTGCCCTGGTACCTTCAATTGGTATCTGAGCGAGCACGTAAATTATCTGGGCCAAGAAAAATTATGTTGCTTTAAATTTTAGTAGAGGGTTTAAAAACGGTCTCAACCGATTTGATTGTGATTCAATCCGAGGTCGGATGACCAAGTTATGACCATTCGATTTTTTTATAGATTGAAATTAGTTGTTTAACAGGTACTAAAATTTAAAATAATCAGTTTTGTTTTCTGATAAACCTGTGTGTTCCAACCGATGAAAGTCGAAACAATTTTATCTTACATAAGTTTTAGTTCCACATGTTTGTGAAAAAATATAATAATTATTATTTTATTAGAAGAATCAATATTATTCTTATAATAAAGTGGATTTTCTTCACAGAAAAAAAAACAAAAATAGAAAGGGCATGGTTGTGGAGAAATCCACAAAAAGAACAAAAAGTGGACCGAACTTAATATGGCGGGAAATTTTAATAAAAACAAAGAAAAAAAGGAGTTTTTTTTTACTGTTGGAAAAGACTTTCGAAAGAAGCCAGGAGGGTGGGACCTCCCTGTCGGCTAACCCTGGCGCCAAACCTCCCTACCTGGCCGCATATCCACCCCGACAAGACCAGCCCCACCGGTCGCCACACCAGATTAGGTGTTGCTCGGAAGTCGGTGCCGCCCCTTGACAACGACCTGTTATATATTTTGTTATATATTTTATTCAAAATATATTTTTTATAATTTTATTCAAATTATTTATTAAAATAAATAGAGTGTTTTTTCAAATTTGAACCGGTGTGACTCACCAAGAATTGTGTCTTTTCGGTTGAACCAATGCGTTCTTTGATCGAAATGGTGAGATCGAAGTGGTGTGTCCCTCACCAAGAGTTATCTTGTTTCAGTCGAACCAATGTGTTCTTTGACCGAACCGGTGCAATTCGCACCGTTTCTAATCTATAAATAAGTGATGATGAGATCACTTATATTTTAATTAACTTCAATCCTAGAAATTCTCCAGAGTTCTCCCAACATCTGTGCAGCGGGGTAATCGGAAATTGGTGTTTGATTTTTCCCAAACCTTGGTGAAATCCTCGAGGGATACTTCCATTGAGAACCCTACCCCATCAATGTGGGGGTGGATCAAACCCTTTTGGACAGTGAACCCGATTCACGCATCAAGGTTCTAACCGTCTTCTTTTTCTACCAACCTATTTTTCTAACAATCAAACGGGTTTGAAACAAGGTAGAACTTCAAAGATGGACTTCGAATCTCTCAAAGTCATGAATCAAGATATGATCAAACTTGACCGTTTCGATGACAACAACTTTTCCCAGTGGCAAGACGAGATGAAATTTCTTCTGACATTGTTGAAGATTTCATACATCCTGGAACCAAATCTTCCTCCCATACCCGATGAGCCTGTTTCAAATGCCGACGGTCCACCCGTTGACATGACTCAAGTCGAGCACATTCAGGAAATGAGGATGAAACGTGATGATGATGAAGTCTTGTGTCAAGGACACATTCTCAATACTTTGTCAAATCGTCTTTACGACTACTTCCGCCAAATGAAGACCGCTCAAGAGATTTGGGATGCACTCGAATTCAAGTATAAAGCGGAGGAAGAAGGTACCAATAAATTTCTTATTGCAAAGTATCTAAATTATAAGATGGTTGATAACAAGCCCGTGTTGGAGCAAATTCACGAGCTTCAAGTTATAGCAAATAAACTTCTTTCCCTTAAGATCAATATACCAGAAAATTTTCAAGTGGGTGCAATTATTGCTAAATTGTCTCCTATGTGGAAAGATTTCAGTAGGTCACTTATTAGGAAAAGTGATGATATTTCCTTGGAGCAATTGCAAAAACTTCTTCGTATTGAAGAAGAATCCATGTTGAGAGACGTGGAGATGACTTGACAATTTGATACCAAGGTTAATATTGTTGAGGGAAAGCAACAACAAAATTCTTCCTTACATGTCAAGAAGAAGAGTCAACAATTTAAGAAGAAAGGAAATCCTTCCAAGAAGAAAGGAGATTGCTTCGTCTGTGGTAAACCAGGGCATTTTGCAAGGGAATGTCGCTATCGAAAGAAAGTCGACAAACCAACTGCAAATATGATGACTGAAGAAAATCTAGTCGCTATGATATCCGAAGTCAACATGACTTCGATGAAGATGAGATGATGGCTAGATTCTGGAGCAACGGTGCATGTGTGCAAGGATCATTCAATGTTCAAAACATTTGACGATTGTACTATCGTGAAGGAAGTACATCTTGGAAACAATGCACGCATCAACGTTAATGGACAGGGAAGCGTGGAGATTGACTTTACTTCTGAGAAGAAGTTGACCCTTCTCAATGTGTTGTATGTTCCCGAAATTCGAAAGAACTTAGTTTCAGTTGACATTTTGTGTAAAAAGGGATTTCGAGTTTCATTCGAATCCGACAAGGTTATCTTGTCGAAGGGAGGAATGTTTGTGGGAAAAGGTTATTCAAATGATGGGATGTATCAACTGTCTATTAATAATATGATTGAATCTTCTGCTTATTTGATCGAATCTTCTAATTTGTGGCATGATCGTTTAGCACATGTTAATTTTAATTCATTAAAAGTAATGAAGAAGTTAAACTTGATTAATTTTGAAAAAGATTTTAATAAATTTGAAACATGTGTAGAATCTAAAAAAGTTAAGAAGCATTTTCATAGTGTTAAAAGAAATTCTAATATATTAGATTTAGTGCATTCTGATATTTTTGAATTAAATGGTTTGTTAACTCGTGGAGGGAAAAGATATTTTATTACTTTTGTTGATGACTGTAGTAGATATTTACATATATATCTTCTTAAAACAAAGGATGAAGCCTTTAATGTGTTTAAGAAGTATAAAGCAGAAGTTGAAAACCAATTAGACAAATGATTAAAATATTACGCTCAGATAGAGGTGGTGAATATTTTATGAATGAGTTTAATGAATACTGTGAAGAAAATGGTATAATTCACCAAAGAACTGCTCTTTACACACCTCAGCAAAATGGCTTAGCTGAAAGGAAAAATCGCACTTTAGTAGAAATGGTAAATTGTATGATTAATAAATCTAAGTTACCATTAAATTTATGGGGTGAAGCTTTATTGACTGCATGTCATATTCATAATAGGATTGCATCTAGAAAATCTAAGTTATCTCCTTATGAAATTTGGAAAGGAAGAAGACCTAATCTTTCTTATTTCAAAGTGTGGGGGTGTTTAGCATTTTATAGAGTTCCTGATCCTAAAAGAACTAAAATTGGTCCTAGAGAAATTAAAGGTGTTTTTGTTGGATATGCAGAAAATAGCAAAGCATATAGAATTATGGATTTAGGAGCTAATATAATTGTTGAATCAAGGGATGTAAAGTTTTTTTAAAATAAGTTTTATAAAGATGATGTGGAGGAAGTGATTCCTCATATCCCTATCTCATGTACTCCATCTAGTTCAAATATAATAGTAGAGAATTATGATGATTCTTGAGTTGAACCTAAACGAAGTACAAGAATTGGGAAGGAGAAACATCTACATCCAGATTTTATTTCTCCTGATTCCATAATTTTTCTTGTTGAAGGAGATCAAAATAATCAACTTCTGAATAAATACCCTATGGTTTTGACTATAGAAGATTTCCCAAAGACTTATAAAGAGGCCATGTCTTCTGGAGATGTTTCTTTTTGGAAGGAAGCAATTAATGATGAAATGAATTCTATTATAGGGAATAATATTTGGGTTATTATGGATTTACCAAGAGGTTCAAAACCTATTGGTAGTAAATGGGTATTCAGAAAGAAATATGATTCCAGTGGTAACATTCAAGCTTTTAAAGCTAGATTGGTTGCCAAAGGTTTTAGACAAAAAGAAGGGATTGATTATTTTGATACATATGCCCCTGTAGCACGAATTACTTCAATAAGGATATTATTTGCTTTAGCTTCAATTAATCATTTGTATGTTCATCAAATGGATGTCAAAACTGCTTTTTTAAATGGAGAATTAAATGAAGAGATTTACACGGAACAACCGGAAGGTTTTGTTTTACAAGGTTATGAAAACAAGGTATGTAAACTAGTTAAATCTCTTTATGGTCTTAAACAAGCTCTGAAACAATGGCATGAGAAATTTGATTCTATTATTTTATCTAATGGTTTTTCTCATAATAATGCGGATAAATGTGTTTATTCAAAGTTTACAAAAGAGTATGGAGTTATTGTGTGTTTATATGTGGATGGTGTTAATTTTTGGAACCAATATGATTGGTATAACTGAGACAAAGAATTACTTATCTTCTATGTTCAAAATGAAGGATCTTGGAATAGTTGATACTATTCTAGGCATTAAAGTTAGAAAACATAGTGGGGGTTATTCTTTAAGTCAGTCTCATTACATAGAAAAAATGTTAAATAAATTTGATCATCTTGGTTTCAAGGATGTTAATACTCCATTTGATTCTAGTGTTAAACTTTTTATAAATACGGGTAGAGTTGTAGCACAACTTGAATATGCTAGTGTAATTGGTTCTTTGATGTATGTGATGCATTGCACTAGACCTGATATTGCTTTTGCGGTATGTAAAATGAGTATATATACTAGTAATCCTAGTATGGATCATTGGAGATGTATAACGGGAATTTTTGGATACTTAAGAAAGACCAAAGATTTATGTTTATACTACAATGATTATCCGGCTGTATTAGAAGGATACACCGATGCAAGTTGGATTACCAGTATTGGTGATAACCAATCCACTTCTGGATGGTTGTTTACTCTTGGAGGTTGTGTTGTTTCTTGGGCGAGTAAGAAACAAACATGTATTTAACATCTGACCATGGAGTCAGAGTTTATCGCCTTAGCCGCATGTGGAAAGGAAGCTGAATGGATTAGGAATCTATTATTGGATATTAGATTATGGCCTAGTCTGATGCCTCATATCTTTATCAGTTGTGATAGTGAAGCAACATTATCAAGGGCATATAGCTGCATGTACAATGGAAAGTCTAGACATATAAGTTTGAGACACGATTATGTGAGACAATTGTTACAAGATGCTACCATAACAATTGTTTATGTGAGATCGTGTAAAAACCTTGCGGATCCGTTTATAAAATCTCTACCGAGAGAGGTTATTCGTGCAACTAATAAAGAGATGAGGTTAAAGACCATAGAATAAATCATTCCAGTAATGGAAACCCGACACTTTCTTTAGGTAGATCCTAATCAAAGTGTTTAATGGGTAAAAACAAGTTACGAAGATGATTGTTGATATTGACAAAAAATAACCCCAATTTTTTGTGTCAATATCGTCCGTTATGATAAGAGGTTGAGTTTTAAACTCTTAACAAAATATTAAGATTCAATGAGTTATGTGCTATAATAACGGAAGCACATTGTAATATTTTGCCTATGTGAACTTAGAAGTGGTGTTGCTTCTTAGAGGAGTTAATGGGTTTACTCCTTACAGAGTTCATGAAAAGGATATAAGCACGTGGCCTTAAAAGTGCTACAAAATGAGATGTTGGATGAAAGTTCATTATATGTATGATTTCTCCAGTTTATCATAAAGGTTAATAAGTTTAATGTTACAACAACTTATAAATTTGAAAAACTTTGAGATATTGATACTAAGTAAAGGTTTAAATAGAAAGATACCTTTATTATGTATAATGAATCACCTGTGATCTGGAGAATTAATATTTATGAATAAAAGTGGGGGATTGTTATATATTTTGTTATATATTTTATTCAAAATATTTTATTTTTATAATTTTATTCAAATTATTTATTAAAATAAATAGAGTGTTTTTTTCAAATTTGAACCGGTGTGACTCTCACCAAGAATTGTGTCTTTTCGGTTGAACCAATGCGTTCTTTGATCGAAATGGTGAGATCGAAATGGTGTGTCCCTCACCAAGAGTTGTCTTGTTTCGGTCGAACCAATGTGTTCTTTGACCGAATCGGTGCAATTCGCACCGTTTCTAATCTATAAATAAGTGATGATGAGATCGCTTATATTTTAATTAACTTCAATCCTAGAAATTCTCCAGAGTTCTCCCAACATCTGTGCAGCGGGGTAATCAGAAATTGGTGTTCGATTATTCCCAAACCTTGGTGAAATACTCGAGGGATACTTCCACTGAGAACCCTACACCATCAATGTGGGGGTGGATCAAACCCTTTTGGACAGTGAACCCGATTCACGCATCAAGGTTCTAACCGTCTTCTTTTTCTGCCAACCTATTTTTCTAACACGACCCACCTCCCTGATGCATCATCGTCTGACTTCCTACCGCAACCAACTTTTCTACCCTGCTGCACGACTCGTAGGTTGCCGCTCCACCGACGTCGTCGGAGCGAATCAGGTGAGCGACCTCCTCCGCCCACTCGAGCCGGCGCCGACCTGCACCATCGCCCGTCGCTGGATCTCCTTACTGGCAGCCTCTTCCTCCCCTTGGGCAGACGAGCAACGACACTCTGCCGGACACCTGCTTATGTCCCCATGCAGCCAGATTTGGTGAGAGCGGACACCGCCAGCCTTACCTTCTTTCGTCAGAGTGCATCGGTTCCCTCCGCTCGCCAGCGACAGGTAGATCTGTCGGGAGACTGCACCACCACTAAGCTGCCCTGGGCCGTCCACCGCCACGAGGCCGCTGTCGCCCGGATTGGGTTGTGCCATGAGCTCGCTGATGCCCCTCTGTCACGACCGAAACTACAGGGTGCTGCTGGAGCCACATCATCTCGTCGCCGTGGCCGTAGATTGGGACGACTCCTCCCTTCGTAGCTACAACACTGTGCACCGAGGACCAGCCGCCAGATCCTACGACGTGAGGTACTCCCTGCACAACCTCGTTTTGCCCTGTAATGGGTTCGGGGTGGGTCTGCCCAACCCGGAACCGCTCTGGGCGGACCTGCCTGGTCCGGAATGGCCATGCCCGGGCTTTGCATGACCCGAAATAGTTTTGCACTGCTCGAGGTTTCGGGGCTCGGATTAATCAAATCAAATTAATTAATTAATTTAATTTTAGAATTAGATTAAATTAATTAAAATATTAATTTGCGGTTTAAAATAATAATTTTAATGCCCAAAAAGAAAATTAATTCAATTTAGGTATTAAATTGATTTAATCAATTAATTTAAATTTTACTATTAAAATTAATTTAATAATCAGACCGAATTAGAATTAAATAAATTATTTGAATTTATAATTCATTCAATTTATTTAATAGCCCTCATATTTTAATTTATTGCAATTTAATTTTATTGCGTTTTTTACCCACTAACTGGTCTTGAGCAATTGACCTGACTTGTATATGTCTGTTATTTATTAAATTAATTATTTTTAACTGCACGTGATGATTGTAAATAATTAATTAATTAAAACGGTATGCACATCATCATTTATTTTTCATCAATTTGTACAAGGGCATGTGCGTCGAACTGTATCTGATGTATTTTTCTCCCCTAGCCCCCCTCGCATGCGTGCAAGTACTCTTTTACCTTTGACAGAAATGATGTACGATGTGGACCCCGCCATGACGAGGCGGTACGCCATGACTAGGACGATGTAAGATGCAAACAACGCCAAGTTGTGGCGAACTCCAGACGAGAAGTAGACACACTGGATGGGGGCGAGCAGCATCACGAGTCAAGCGACGACCCGGGTATGATGCCCCTAGGTCGTGGTTGATCCATTGAGTTTAGTTGGATCAACTAGTTTTAGATGCCCAAGATCAGTCGGGTTGTTAATTTCCTTTATTTATTATTTATTATTTAATAAATTTTATAACAGTAGGAAAATACATAAAATATTAAACAATAAAATGTATAAAGAAGCGAAGAATGTTTTTCTATTAATGTTCTGTTGTGAGCACAATAGCATAGAATGAACAAGACTAATAAAAATGAATTACATTTGTCGAGAAAAACACAAAAACCCTCAAAGAAATATTAAGTCACAAACGTTTTCTGTCGTTTGAATTTGAACACAACCAGGTGTTCGGGTGCTTGATCAGTCATAACTGATGGTGCCTCTTACTATTAGGGAGTTCTTATGAGAACGATGCTTTGACTTAACTAAAGTGGTAGTAATGATCAGTCATAACTAACTTGCTATCACTTTAGAGACAAACGTTGAAAAAATTAAGTTTATGATTTTAGAAGTTGAGACTTCACTCAACAGATCAAGGAACCGTGAGTTAATGCGGTTGACTAGTCAAACACCTACCTTGAGCTCTCTAAGTAGTGGCGTAACCATAACTTGTAGACTATGAGAGGAAGTTCAAATATCCTTGCCCATAGAATATTCAAGCGGCAGATTATTCTGATTCTTGTACAAAGGGTTCATAGAATTTGATAAAATATTAAGAGGCATTTAATGATTTAATTAATTAATCAATAATGTCTAAATCGACAATCTAGTAAAAGTACAGTCTGTTATATTTTATTTTTGTAGAAAATGACAAGTAATGCCACAAGATACATTGCGGTAATCTCAAACAAAGTCAATGTCTTATCCAACATGAATTGCTAAGTGTAGTACATGCGCTTTTCCACAATACTATGATATAGGAAATTCAAGGTGTTGTTATCCCTATACCTGTTAAACTATTTCAGGAAGCGAGGGTGTAAAAATGCTTACAGGAGACTCATGTATGTAGCATATGATGGTTATATCATAATGTCATCATGAATGTCTGATGTTAGTTGCAATTACAACATCGGGGCATGAATGATATAACATGTAATCTCATCTCCAAGAAACTTGCAAGGAGAAAGTGAAGCACAAATATGAATGGGTGATAACTACATTAGGTCTTGTGTAAATTGAAATGCAAGTCATGATCTTTAAATGAATCTCTTTCTCATATCATTTTCACCCAATTACTCAAGTTTCGTTTAAGATTACAAAATGAACAGGATGAAGTCAACGCTTCATTACCCTTAAGTAAGGTTATCCAAGTAAATAAGAAACTAAAGAAAGTATAACCTTTAATTCTTATAGCGAATAAGTTGAAAGACATGGTGATAAGGCCAATGGAAAGACCGACGCCAAAGACACATTCACAACGTCCTTCAAAGTATGGTTGATTATTAAATAGGAGGTTATTTGCTTCACATATCATGAAATACATTTATGGAAGTTTAATCACAATAAACTGAATTAAAGAAGCAAGTTATCGCTTCTTCTTCAGGTATATTCATCAATATAAAATGCAATGTTTTGGTCATACTTCTTGGGTATTAAATACAGTATATTTCTTACATGTGTATCGAAATACAATTACCAAGTAATAGAAATATGACAAGAATTAAGCTGCATTCTCAAAGTGGTTGAGAAATGGTGATTCCTAAGTCAGCGGTGAGAAACACCTAACTTCAAATTGCCATGTTAATGATTTAAGTCAAACTATTATTGAGTATAACCAAAAGATTTATCTCATGTGTCCATTGGACATAAGGAGACATTATTCCAAGTTCAGGAATGAATATTGTTTGTGGTATCTCATACTCAACCAATAGTATAGTGATACTTGAATCACATGCAATACCTGATGAATATAAAATGTAAGACTTATTTATCCAGTTGTAACAAGATAATTCTTTGTCAAGTAAAACTAAAAGTGGACGTCACAGATATACTTAGTTTGGTATTTTGATTCAGTAGAGATAAACACCTTAGGTATTATCAATATATATATTTATTTAGTTTGTACAAAGAAACCTTTCGAAATAAAGGTATGCTACAAAGCTTTCGAAATTAGTTAAGATAGTGAGCATGAACTATTTCAAGGGTGGAATAGTGGTAAATATACTTCATAAGGTTCCTTTAAGTATTTAAGGAATGAGAAAGTAAAGTATGCATGGTCAGAAGATATAAGATGCTTCGGGCCGACATGCCGAAGATCTTGACCAAAGCATTTATCGATCAATATAATGTAGTGTGGACTAATTCCTAAACACACATTACCTTATCTACATCATGACATTGATGTTAATAAGGAGGATCGATGATAATTCTTACCTGTTAACATTGATCAACAAGCATGAAACAATTCCTAAACACACATTTTATACATTAGAGTCATGATCTAAGTAGTATCAAGGTTGCAACTTGCTGAAATTTCCTTTGTATTTCAAGACGTGCTTTGCAAATAACGGCTATATTGTTGGATTGGTGTAGCTCGATCCGGTTAGGGTTGAATGCTTGTGGCCCATACTGTGCACTAGCCCGCAACTTTCACAGGTCAAGCTCCGCAGTGAGCTTGTTGGGGGTTGCAGGGGGCAATGTGCCCCTGCTCCGGGGGTCCGGAGGGCCGAAGGCCCCCGTCCCAAAGTTGGGGGGACTGCATCAACTTTGAAAACTGTAACAGAGCTGACCGACCGACACCGACAAAGCATTGTAGCAGTGTGGACTTTAGAGTCAACAATATTGTAGCTCCTTGGACTTCCAACCAGCAGCCACTATAGCACTTTTGACTTGGGTGGTCGCCTTTCACTGTAGCGATGTTGAATTTTCGATAGTTGGTGGAATAGGGATTTGTCTTCTATATTAACCCATTTTGGGCTAGGGTTTCAGTGTGTGTGTGAGAACTTTGAAGAACTCTATGTAAATTGTGCTCCCGAATTATAGTGATTTTCTGCTTCTCCATGGATGTAGGGATTATTCCCGAACCATGTAAATCCTTGTGTTTTTGTTCTTTTTTTTTCCTTTTACTCTTCTCCGAATCGTTGTTTTATCATTGCGACTCCTGGTGTTTCCGCATCAAATATCTCATAACCATATGCCTAACTATCATGAAAAATGGATATCATAACAGTTGTATTATGATGGAAATCCATTATCATAAGAACATGTTTTAAGATGCAAAGAGTTTGTTAGGATATAAACAAACTTGCATAAAAAAAACACAATGTGTATCTAAAGTAATAATCATAAAAGTTTCTTAGGATATTATAGAAATCCCTATGATAGAAAGATATAGTCAAGTTATAAACTATATTTCTATATAAGGGTGCACATCTCTTTTGAGATAGTGAGAGCCAGATTGACTTTGGTTTAGTCAATGCTAGAGATGCACATGTAGTTGGCATAAGAACAAGTTCCACAAGAGATCGTGGAAGAGAAATGTTCCAGAAATGCATTTTACGTAGGAAGGTTGAAACCATAATAATGGTTTTATATTCACCGCCGTTGGTGATAAATTATTCATTGTGAATAATAATTCCTACAAGTAGGCGATATTTGGAAATCAGCTAAGATTGACAAAGTCAATTAAAATTCAATAATGAATTCCATGTATCAAAGTGCAAAGGGGCTTAATATTTTGAATACTGTGGTGGGTATTCAAGTGGAATGATACATGGGTGGTACAAGAATGATACCAATAATGCTCGATTGGTTATACCAAGTTTCTATGCCTAAATCCATTATAATTTTTAGTTGTCATAGCTACGTTTTGTGATCATTTTATTGTGCATTTGATGTCACGACCGTCAATCGTGAAAGGTGTCTATTCGACGCAACCAGAAAGGGATGGTGACATCATAGAATGCCAATATGGTTGCAAGTTACTGAAATCCAGTTTATAGTTGAAGTAAGTAACTAGATCATAAAACATTCATTTAGAATGAATTCTTTCCATGTGTCTACCAGATGTTGGTGGGATCGCCATTGTTTTCTAAGTAAACTATGTTCGACAACATATGAAAAAAAATATTGGTCTTTTATTTTGTTAAGACTAGGATGAAAGTAACTCTCCAAAGATTGACTTAAAGTAGCAACCTAAGTTCTAGGGAACATGATCTACTGAGGTAGATCTAACGGTTGCTTGGACCTAATCAATCGTACATATACTGACATAGCATTGAAAAATACAAGTTGGAACAATTCTAGAGAGAATTGTTGCTAGTTTCACATGACATAAATCTCTCCAAGTAGACATGCACGGGCATAGGAGGAGATTAAATTAGCAAGTTGAATTCCATACGCTTTTGCGATGAATCAATCACATATGTCATGTTATGTATAAGAAATTATATTGCCAACATATACTTACTAGTAGGAAAATATCAGTTATATCTAGGAGAACTGCAGGTGAAATAGTTAGAATCATCTGGTTGTACTTGAGCAAGTACAAAAGATATATACGTGGTATGTGGAGAAAATGGATACTAGTTTTTGCGGGGATGCAAACTAGTATTTCTTAGATCAGTGTGATCTAGTATCGCAGTTAGACTAAGGTGTTGAGCGAGATAAGTTTATAAAAGATAGTGGTATCCATACCTACAAAAATCGAGTACGTTGCAACTTTTGAGGTAGTTATTAAATGCAACGATTTATTCTAGTTCTTGGAATCATTCCTACCAAGTAAAGTTTTATCATAATGATAATTCTGTTAATGATAGTAGCCAAGATGTCGAGTTTTGATAGTGGAAAAAAGAGATATACTTGGGGATGCCACCTCTTGAGAAGTTTTACTTAAGGAGGTGATGTCACACTTAGCAGAATAGCCATGCAATGAAAACGTGACAGACCCAACAATTAAAGTCATGACTCAGCAGAAACACGATCTTAATCATGTGTGAGCTAACAAGGATAATTAGCAAGTTGACACTAGTGCAAGTGAGAGTGGTGTAATAGTGGGTGTCTTATACCCAACTAAATAGTACTTTTGATTACCATATTGTGTATACAGTTAGATACACATAATGCATTCTTACCATTATAGTGCAGACTTTTCTGCATTCACTATTGAAATGGTAATGTCCATAGATTAATTTTCCTATCAAAAGTTTATAGCAGATCTCATACTATAATGAGAGCCTCAAGATACTATGACATTAATCTTAAATATATGTCCTATGGTCTATATACATTGTACTGACTGAACACAGTAGATGTCTGACTATCAGGGGTTAGGGGTTCATAAGTATTGTGACTTCTTCTCATGATGTTCACATCTGTGATCTCTAGTAGTGCAACCACGAGGATATACCTGCCAATTGGAAAACCACATGTTTTGGGTATCATTGGTTGTTCATATCTACGAATATGTGTATTGGTCTCCTGACTTGAGATCATTATCAATGTGCGCCATTTCATCACATACTTTGATGTAAGTAAAACACCATGAAAATGAAATCTTGGCGAGGTAGTTTGTGTTGGGTGCCTCATTGGTGGTATGACATTGGTTGAATGGTCAGGAAAGGATTAGTCGCTTCTAAATTGAGGAAGTAATATATCTCATGCCTTGTTGATTATGATGATAATACCTTCATAAGTCCTTATCTAATACATTTGAGGGTAAATCCGTCCCGTTAGATCAACAAATAATAAAACAAGAAAAGAGCGATAACACAAGTATACGTCATGCCTTATGAGATATTTAAAGACAAAAAGATTATATTACACAATGCATGTTCGTAGGTTGGTTATCGTTGATATGACTATCCTTATCTCTTTAGAGGCCTTGATGAGTTTCTAGAATCCGCTATTGATATGTGAATATTATTCACTACTACCGATCAACTCTATAAATAAGGATATAGGAGGTTCTTCTAGACAAAGATCAGGTTGAGATATCTCTCCTTGAAATATAACTGTAGGTTTCCCATTTAAGACTACTGAGATTTACTTGTTTATGCATTTGATCTTAGCATTATACTTTGAGAGCCAGTCCATCCATAATATAATGTCGAATTCTAGCATGGGAATAACTACTAGATTTGTGATAAGATTATGCTCACTAAAGTAAATACTAGAGTTTTTAAACACTAATGATGCTTGGATAATCCCACCAGAAGTCTTGACTGATAACTCTACTTTTAGAAATTTAGGGGTTGATTCTAAATTCTTTGCAAACTTGAAGGAAATAAAGGAATGCATAGAACTAGAATCAAACAAAGTACTTTCTAGCTTTGAGAGAACAACAAGAATACCTACCACCACAACATTTGGAGCTTCAACATCAAATGTCGTGATAGAAAAAGCATGACCTTGCTCCCTTGGCCTTTGCTGAGCCTTATGGTGGTTCCCCTCCATTGCCCTCAGATTTGGATAGTGATTGGAAAAGTGCCCAAGTTGTATACACTTATAGAATTGGACATCAGGTAGGGTATGCACCATCTTGCCCTTGTCATTAGTGTTTGAAAGTTGAGGCTTCACCTCACTATGACAATTCTGCGCAATATGACTATCTTTTCCACACTTGTAGCACTTACTGCTCCCAAGCGGACAGTTCCTCAAATGCTTCTTCCCACACTTATTACAAGTGGGACGTTGCACTTGCTTGCCTTCTCTTACCTGATCAAAGCTCCTCCCTAATCTTAGCTCCATTGATCTCTTATTTTCATTGGATTTATAAGACCACTGCATCTCACCAAACTCCAGTTCAACTTTCATAGCACTTCGCATGATCTCCTCATAGCTATCATAGTCTCGGTTGGCTAGATTCTTCTGTAGATGAAATCTCAGTCCACCAAAGAATATATCAACCTTCCCATTAGGATCCATGAAAAAGATTGAGGTGTAACAGGAAAGTATTGTGAAGTTCATCTTGTAGCTTCCAACAGATTCATTCATATTCTGCTTCAGCTCGCGAAACTCTTTCTTCATTTTTGTTCTCATCGAACGAGGGAAATACTTATTGAAGTAGATCCCTCTAAACTCTTCCCACTCCAAAGCTTCAACCTCCACTCTTGGCCTAGTGTTTTTAATCAGTTCCCGCCACTGATTAGCTTCCCCCTCTAAGCGGTAAACAACCAGGGTGACCTTCTCTTATTCTGAACAGCAAAGCACAAAAAAGATCTTCTCGATAAGGTTGATCCACTGTTCAACAATCAATGGGTCAGTAGATTCACTGAACGTGGGTGGTTGACGCATAAAGGACTCAATAGAAAGTTGTTCCCTTCATGGTGAAATCGGTCTCTCAGCTTGATTCAAGTTATTTCCCATAACTTGAGTCAGTTGGTTCATCATTCTCCTGAAAGCTTCCATTCCGGTTTCCATCGGAGGGCCATCATCACATGGTCGATTGCGGTCACCATTTGCACGGTTCCTCATATTGCCTGCCATTTTCTAAAAGAATAAAAGATCAGTGAGAAGCTTATTTCATTTATTAATCTTTTAATTATAAAGGACTTTTATGTCTTAAAACTTCATGCTTAACCATATTATTCTTTAACAACAGTTACATTTCTCTATAAATCCTTCATAATGATTCATAAAAAACTTGTGATTAACCAAATATAACCCTCGGGATTTTCAAACCAGGAGTGCAGTAAGACCCATTGTCATGTACCAGGATACCCCAGATCAATCCTGAAACTTCTTGTCAGAGTTTTCACTTCTAGGTACATCTATTCTAGAGTCGCATCTACTTGTTCGTATCTAGACAAGGATTTAGTTGTTCGGAAACCACTTATAAATAATATTTCACAAAAATATCAAGAAGTTTTCTTGTATTTAAACTTTTCTATAGGGTTCTTCCCAAAGTTTTCATGTCCTAATTTACACAAATAACTAAACTATCTTTTGATACCAACTATAACATCCCGACTTTTTATTACAAAACCTTTCATTACATTTTACAAACAGATCTTTAAAGTCTAGTGTCTTGGAAATCAGGAACATAATACATGAAAACATAAAAAATTATTCTGATCTACTTGTAAGACTTCACCATAGGTTCATCCTAAGTACAATTACTACATCTCATAACCTGGAGACATACATCAAAGGAAAGGGTGAGTAGAAGGCCTAATAAGGAAAACAAGTGAAACATTTTACATGTTAACTTGAGCGATATCAATAAGAACATGGAGAATATCACAAAGATATGATAAAGAGGCATATCATGATTATAAAAACTCGAAAAATAACTTTAAAATGTTGCTACAACATTTAATTTAGACATTCATGAACATATCACCAAGGTTCATCCCCAAGGTGTCATAAAATTACCAAGGTTATTTACGAAGGTATCATAAAACTTGTCATCTCTAGATATTAATTTCTTTACCCAATGCATTGGAGCGTTATCAGGGCGCACACTTAATATGTATTTATTTTCATGTGATCCATATATATCACAATCAAACATTTCATAAATAACCCAAAGAGAATAAAAGAAATTAGTTTCATATCAAAATCGTGACATTTTAAAAAGTACTTAAAAATAAGCTCATTATGTCATTTATAAACTATGGAAAGGGAATGAGCGTTTTATGTATGTCAATTTCAGAATCAAATATATCATTTTTATTTCTTTATGAATACCTCTGGAAATGAAATAGGTTTGGATATTCACATAAATAAAATGAGAGAATTTCTTGAGAAAGAGAGATTTTGAGACGAAAATTCTGCAACATAACGACTATACAACATGGTTTTAAAAAACATTAAAAAGAGAGGGGACAAGGGTTAACCACTCATAAATAACTCATAATACAATATAGAGAAATAATAAAATGTAAATAAGATCATGGTATGAATGTTTGAATGACATACCACATGAAAAAGAAATTTGAAAGAAAAGTGTGATTTCTTTTATGAAAATTCGGAAGCCTAACGGCGTCACTTAAAAATTTAGAAAACCAGTTGATGAGAGTGGAAATTGTCTCATCATTTTGACATAAAATTTACTACAATAAGGATATAGAAGAATATACCCCCACATAATAAAATGGAAACTAGAAGACATAACATAAAGGAAGTCATGACTAAAATAGTAGGGTGAAAGGTTCCCTTACCTTGAAAAGTAACTTCAAAAACTCAAAGGTTGGGACCTTGGGGAGCTTGAGGGCACATTGGGAGAACTCCTTATGAGGTAAAAAGACCATAGCTTAATTTAGGAGAAATTTGGAATGAAAGGAATAAAGAAATGAATTGGTATTTATAGAAAAGGTGAGGGAATATTTTATTAATTTCTAAGGGACACCTCATTAGTGATATTTACAAAACCATGGGCTTTCCCATGGTATTGTCCACTTGGGACACCTCATAACATATCTTACTGTACACAAGTCAACCAGAATTATTACATCATTATTACATCATTAATGATGTCATTAAACACATCAAAACTCAAAACTGTACTTTTACTATTCACCAAAAAACAAAACATTTTATAAAAATCTTATAAATTCACCATAACCTAATATTGAAGCTCTAAATTCAAAAATAAATTCCATTTTATGAAAATAACTTTCTAATTATGAGATATTTAATTTTTAAGTAAAACCACTATTTACCCAAAAAAATAATAATACTTAACTAATAATTTCTAAAACAGTTATTTACTTATGCTATTATATCACATTACCAATCAAGATGTATAAATTTTATTTATACTTTCTTAAGTGATGTTACTATTTCATTGGTCACATTATTATTTATAAGGGTAATATTACTATTCATAATTTACTATTCACCAAAAATTAAGTTGATCTTATTAGACTCTAAATTTCTTACTTATCACAACTGTAGAAAACCATTTTTTGAAAATCATTTCACATTATTAATTATTTATACAAAAATATTTTAAAATACCATTTTTCCAAAATTCACCAATAATATGGAACTTCTATAAATTCATCATATATTTATTTTGACATTTAAAATTCACAAATTTTACCATAATAAAAAATAACAATTTTATTTATACAAAAGGATTACACAAAGTAACTAAGGCCTCGTTATATAGCCCCTTATAACACCTGCATAAGACTTAAGTGTAAGGTATGCTATGGTGATAGAATCTTGGGGCGGCTCGGACAACATTGTCTGAGTGGTGATTTCTATCAGCTTGAATTTTCTCGTAAGCGATTCCGTTCAAAATTAACGTGTTGGAGTTCAGCTTGGGCTTTGTCCAGAGAAAAGCCTCGTGATGTTATCTTATTCCCAAGCTCTGACAAATGGGCTCCATACGACTCGAGTCTACTGGATGAGGCCATCGACTCTTTTTTCGGTATTAATTAACAATGATAATTTGTATTTATAAACAATAGTCATAACGTTAAGAGTATAATTTCCAATGGTTATATTGACCAACAGTCATATAAAAGTCAAAACCCAACGGTCTCATTTTAATTATACTCACGTCATTAATAAAAGGATATAGTTTTGTTATAAGTTATTTATTAAATGTCTGGTTTGGGGTAGACACCGGTGGTCCCGGCCTACTGAGATTTATATCTCACACCCTACTCAGGCCTCCATTTCACTGGGTACCCGAGTAGATTCTATTTGGTTGCAGGACTATACTGTTTGCATTTACTTGGGAGTTAGGAGCACAGGACCAAGCGGAGGCTCGGGATGCTCGAGGAGATCGCCCGTGGGGCTTTGAGTCATTATTTATTTATTTATGCATTGAAATGTAAAGCATGTTGTTTTGTTCATTTTTTTCTACTTTTGTATCATTAGCATATCATGCATGCATTCCTTGTATACTTTGGCATTGGCCATTTGTTTTGTACAAGATTTATAAAATATGATTTTCGCTGCTTATTCATTTATTATACCATTTCCGCTATTTATTGCCTTTGTCTATTTTTGAACACTAAAATGATGGTATAGTCTCCCCACTAACTATCCTTAGACCCTCACTGCTAGTCGGCAGCCTCTAGTGTACGGGGAGGCGCGCTTGAGGTCATGTGGTGACCGGTCCGGCCTCCGGTTTAGTGGTGAGCCGGGTTGGGACATTACAGAGTGGTATCAGAGGGAGGTTTTCTTTATTTTCCTTTGTCTTTATGTTTTGGGGTTTGTAGACAGGAGACTAGGAATGTGTCGGCGCTTGGGTTAATAGTCGTGCTTGGGACTGATCACCTCATGTACGGGAAATGACCGAGTGGCTTAGAATGAGAATTGATGTTTGTACTATTAGAGGTTACAGTTGATATGATTTCACCTTGAGTGACTGGTGTATTTTCTGTTGTTTATTGATTTTGAGAATTTTGAAAAATAATTGTCTTGACCTGATATGGCAAGGAATTTTCGTACATGCATCATCTTAATCGATTAGAGATTCACATGTCATGCATATAACATGTCATGTAGTTGCATTAGTAGGATGCCTACTAATTTGGATTGTGTTCCTTGGATACAATGTCATGTTTTGATATGCTTTAGCATGTCTCTTGAGATAGCTTGTTCCGGTAATAGATTTAACATGATTGAGTGATTATATTTCATACTGTTTCAGTTATTAGCATGTTTTGTTGTTGTGCCATGATTCTGTGTTATAGCATGTTGTTGTGTTACTGCTTATGCTAACATGTTAGAGATATTTTGGATATGTGAAAGGGGTGCTAAAGATAAAATGTTAAATAAATGTTGATTGTGATAAATGGGGGCCAAATTCCAGTGATAAAGTGTATGGGCGCCTTATCGATTGGTAGATGGCCACCCATGTGTTTGAACCTTATACAACCATAATATGTTTGAAAATGGTTACAAATGTAAAACTGTTGAGTTTTGATTATAATGAACTGTTGTTGGGTTGCTTTTGGAAGAACCCAGATTGAATAAATGAGAACTTTGGAGGTCGCCTTTTCTGTAAAAGGAATTTAGATGCTAAATTGCCTTTTTATATTTGAATAACATTGAATGATGTTTAAAGAAGATTTTTGTGATAACAAGCCTATCTTTTTTTCCGTAGGTTGTTGTTTTGAAAACGAAGTGACTTGTTGTGAAGATGTACTTGTGTGTATGCTGAAATTCATTCAAATGTTAAAATCTTGAAATGAATTAATTAAAATTCCTAAAAGAAAAAAGGGGTTTTTGAACCTTGTGATTTCAGTTTTGCCTGACCAAGAGAGAGGGTCAATGTTTATGTTTTGTAAGGGGCTAACCCATGGTAGGTAGTACCCATTGAATGTTCTAGGCTATTAAAGTTAGTTCGTCCCACTACTCGGGAGGACTTCTTGGGACTCTGTTGTTTTGGCACGCCGATAGGTTTCTGTTATGGATTTTTATGATCAATGTTTGACGTGGTGATCATGGTTCGAGGAATGTCACACACATGCATTAATGTATTCTAAAAACACGCACTGGTGAGCGGCTAATCATTTCTTGAGACGTTAAGGAAAATCCTAAGGTGGGTATTGTTGCATCTTTTTTTATAAAATTGCCTGCAGGTGATGTCGAGCTTTTAGAACGGAGTTGTCCTGTAATTTTTTGACTGATCTTCTTAAATGACCTTGGTAGGTCAGTTGATTTATTAGTGGTTTATGATGGCTTCTCGGGGATGAGAAATTTTTAAGGTGGGTATATTGTAAAGTCTCATGTTTTTGAACCGGGTTAAAATACGAATTTTTTCGATTTTTTTTTCAATTTTTCAACGGTTCTTTTTTTTTTTAAACCGAGTTCTAGAATTTTATTCTGAGTATTGGAACACCCAATGGTGTCGTTTCTGGAATTGTGTAATTACCCGATAAATTTTAGCGGGTGTCCCGATGAGTCTCGGGTGCACCGGATCCGGAAAAATTCACTTTAATGGATCTGCATGGGCAGCGCATGGTTGTGGTCCAACCTATGCAGTTTTTCTTATTTAATAAATTATTATTATTATTTTTAATTAAATATGATTATATGAGAGTTTTGGATTAATTAAAATAAAGTTTTAATAATAATAATAATATGAAGTTATTATTACTAATATTGTGGTTGTTAAATTTATTGAATGTTAAAGAATTGATTAAATGACAGTTGAAGGTATTGACGTGACTTTTGGGTTTATCAAAGAACCATTTTATTTAAATGAAGAGTTTTAGAATTATTAAAGGACCATTTTTTATTAAATGGAGGAATGTGCTAATAATAATAATGTCATTGTTACTATTGCAGAGTCATAAATTATTTTGATACTTTGAGATTTTAATTGCATGTTAAAGGAGTGTATCATTTATGAGAATTAAATGTGGCTTTTGAGCTTCTCAAAGAAACTTTTAATTAAATGAGGGGTTATGGGTTGGAGTTTTTATCATATTAATGATATTGTAATAAATTGGGGGTTTGAGTTTTTAAATAAATGAAAGTTTGAATTATAATAATGATGATGTTATTATTATTTTTGTGGTTACTTAGTTAAATAAATGTTAAAAGAATTTAATGATCAATATGGAGTTTTATAATTAATTACGAAACATTTATTACAAGAATAATAAATGAAGGTTAAAAACGAATTGGATCATTAATGTGGATTTAAATGGGGAGGTTGGACATAATTAAAATGGGTGTTTTTTTGTTTCTTTTAATACAATTTAATTATGGGGTTTGTCAAAGTTCTGTTTTTATTTAATGTGGTGTAATATTTAGGTAAATTTAATGAGGCTGTTGGGTATCTCGACGAAACGCTTAATTAAATAAGTAGTTTTGAATTTAATGAAAGAGTGTGGTTATTTAATAGAGTTTATGGGTTATATCAAAGGTTTGAGTAATAATAATTATATTTTTATTATTATGGTTTTACGAGTGTCATAATTATTGATCATTATGAATATTATTATTATAAATAGTAATAGTAATGAATTGGGGAGTTTGGGTTGGAATTTAAAAAAATGAATGTTTTAATAATAATAATAATAATGATTTAATTATTATTATTATTATTTTTTTAATTAATTAAATTCAAGGAAAAACGAATTTTATTAATTGTGGGAAAGGAATTATTATTTTTACTTTGAAGTCAAAGAGATTTAAATTTAATTGAGGGGTAAAGGGGAGTTTAATTTTATCAACAAAACATTTCCTTTAATAAGGATTAATTGTTGAGTTTTTACTTTTTAGATAAGTGTTTAATGTGTATAATAATAATAATAAATTGAGTATTATTATTATCCTTTTTTATTATTATTATCACATTAATGGTAGTATTATTATTGGGTTTTAAGAGTTAAATAATAACTATTATTAATGGAAATTAATTTAGCGGTTTGAAAAAAAAAAGAAATAAAGGGAATCGAATTCCCATCTTCTTCATCCCTACGCACAAGGTGCAACATGCATGCAGCAGCGCACCCCATGATGCGACCCCTTCCTCCCTCCTTCGAGCTCCCTCCTCGGCGTGAGCTCCTTCCCGCGGTGCGACCAAGAGGCACGCGAACCCCCGAGCGACCCTCCCTGCAGCAGCGCGGCACCCGGGCGGAGCTCCTGCAGCGTGCGACCTCCGTGGCACAGCCCCCCTCCGGGCCATACCTTGAGGCACACCACCCCTCTCTCGGACTCCACTTTGCGCGCGACGATTCCCCTCAGACTCTTCACGAATCTTGTCCGCCTCATGAAGCTAAAACCCAAAGGTTCGGGTTTAATCATTTGTTGCGTTCCTCTATTTTTAGGATATGTGAATGTTGACTCGGGACCCATTGGTCCATAATCCGACATCCGTCGCCAAGGGCGAGGTGGATGGTCTCGAATTGTCTTGCCACCGTTGGTTCAGACAATGCGCATATATATATATAAAGGTGTGTGCACGTGTGATTACGGACCAGTTGTGGACTGGTTGTTGCCAAGTACATTAAAGCGCTTCAGATTTAAAATGGTGCCACCCCGAGGTAGGGTCTCAAATCTTTAACACTTTATTTTAAGAATTATAGCTTTTTTAAATAAATTGAGAATGTAAGTTTCCTTGATTATGATATGTCGATGCATGACACTTTTGAAGTTATTAAATGATGCTGCCCACGTGAGATAAATGAGGGCCTGAAATTGTGTTGTTTTTAAGCATGTTTTGCTAATTTGGTTAAAGTGATATGATTAAACAGTTAAATGATTTGAATGAGAAGAATGTATAATAGGGTAATTAATTGTAGAATTAATTATCGAGTCATGAGTTGGAATAAAATGTGTGGCTTCTAATGATGATTGGGAATATTGAATATTTGACATGTTCAAAAGTATAAATTGAAAATTGGTAATAATTAATGGATGGATTAATTATTACATGTTAAATGTTAAATGGTTAATTAATTTATGATTGGTTTAAGAGATAATATTTAATTAATTAATTTTTGAATTAATTAATTTGCATGAATTAAATTAAGATTGTGAATTGATTGTTTTTTACGACTGTTGGCCAAGGGTACTTTTTTATACTTGTTAGATTTCCATGCATTAAGTTGTCTTGGATGGAGTTGTTCTATATTATGAGATGATGCGTGAGATGGTTGCTAAATATATGGGCTTGTTCAGTATGTTTTGTGATGATTATGACGTGCATGTATATTGTTAAATTTCTGGACGAATCACTGTTTGAGTGGACGGGTTCAGACTTGTTAATGAATTTGGATAATTAAATGTTGAGTTGATTATTTATTTGGATTGCTAAGAACAATTAATTGTTAATTAATTATTTACTATTGAGATGTTGAATGGTTAATTAAGGGTTGACTTTTGATGAGCGATTTATGTTGTTAATTAGTTGTTGAATTAATTAACGGTTTGGATTAATTAATTTATGAATTAATTAATGGATGGTTTTGGGGTGTTAGACATTGTGTTCTACACCAATGATAAATATATATGTATGATTGATAAATGGGTTGTGAGACAAGGAATGAATCTCCAAATACTCACGGGGTGATAGACATGGTGTTCTACACCAATGATAAATATATATGTATGATTGATAAATGGGTTGTGTGACAAGGACTGAAGCTCCAAATACTCACGGGGTGCTATACATGGAGTTATACACCCAACTTGCAAACAAATATTCTTTTATGGGTCAGGGACTAATGCTCCAAATACCCATGAGTTGTGAGACAAGGACTGATGCTCCAAATACTCACGAGGGTGCTAGACATGATGTTCTACACTCATTAATTATCATTGGACTGTGGGTCCAATTGTTCATGCATGAAATGAGTTAATGGTTAATGAAGGCTGTTGAGACATGATGTTTTTTGAATTGTTTATGAGGAAGGTTTCAGACTTATTTATGAATTGGGTGAACCACTTTTAGTGGGAGAGATCTGACTTAGTATATGAAAGGTTGAATTGAATAACTTATGACGCGTTATCCAAGCCAAAGCACAAGCTTGGAATTAGTCTTTACTTTGATTACATAGATGGTCTTTAGAGGAATCTGTGGTGAGTGATTTATACAGGAGATGTTGGGCGTAGGCCGAATCTCAAGACCTTCATATTTTATTAAGATTGGAATAATTAATAACCGATGAATGATTATGTAATGAATATTGATTTTGTATGACAAATGTATAATGCAGGTCCAGACACCAGCTGAGGGCTGAAGCAGGTACATGGGTATATAGTTACATTGTATTGTTTACTTAATTTATGCATGCTTTCACATGTTATAAGTTATTTATTAAATGTTTGGTTTGGGGTAGACACCAGTGGTCCCAGCCTACTGAGATTTATATCTCACACCCTACTCAGGTCGTCATTTCACTGGGTACCCGAGTAGATTCTATTTGGTTGCAAGACTATATTGTTTGCATTTACTTGGGAGTTAGGAGCACAGGACCGAGCGGAGGCTTAGGATGCTCGAGGAGATCGTCTGTGGGGCTTTGAGTCATTATTTATTTATTTATGCATTGAAATGTAAAGCATTCTGTTTTGTTCACTGTTTTCTACTTTTGTATCATTAGCATGTCATGCATGCATTCCTTGTATACTTTGGCATTGACCATTTGTTTTGTACAAGATTTATAAAATATGATTTCCACTGCTTATTCATTTATTATACCATTTTCGCTATTTATTGCCTTTGTCTATTTTTGAACACTAAAATGAGGGTATAGTCTCCCCACTGACTATCCTTAGACCCTCACTGCTAGTCGGCAGCCTCTGGTGTACGGGGAGGCGCGCTTGAGGTCATGTGGTGACCGGTCCGACCTCCGGTTTAGTGGTGAGCTGGGTTGGGACGTTACAAAGTGGTATCAGAGGGAGGTTTTCTTTATTTTCCTTTGTCTTTCTGTTTTGGGGTTTGTAGACAGGAGACTAGGAATGTGTCGGCGCTTGGGTTAATAGTCATGCTTGGGACTGATCACCTCATGTACGGGAAATGACCGAGTGGCCAGGAATGGGAATTGATGTTTGTACTATTAGAGGTTACAGTTGATATGATTTCACCTTGAGTGACTGGTGTATTTTCTGTTGTTTATTGATTTTGAGAATTTTGAAAAATAATTGTCTTGACCTGATATGGCAAGGAATTTTCGTACATGCATCATCTTAATCAATTAGAGATTCACATGTCATGCATATAACATGTCATGTAGTTGCATTAGTAGGATGCCTACTAATTTGGATTGTGTTCCTTGGATACAATGTCATGTTTTGATATGCTTTAGCATGTCTCTCTAGATAGCTTGTTCCAGTAATAGATTTAACATGCTTGAGTGATTATATTCCATACTGTTTCGGTTATTAGCATGTTTTGTTGTTGTGTCATGATTCTGTGTTATAGGATGTTGTTGTGTTACTGCTTATGCTAACATGTTAGAGATGTTTTGGATATGTGAAAGGGGTGCTAAAGATAAAATGTTAAATAAATGTTGATTGTGACAAATGGGGGCCAAATTCCAGCGATAAGGTGTATGGGTGACTTATCGATTGGTAGATGACCAACCTTGTGTTTGAACCTTATACAACCATAATATGTTTGAAAATGGTTACAAATGTAAAACTGTTGAGTTTTGATTATAATGAACTGTTGTTGGGTTGCTTTTGGAAGAACCCAGATTGAATAAATGAGAACTTTGGAGGTCGCCTTTTCTATAAAAGGAATTTAGATGCTAAATTGCCTTTTATATTTTAATAACATTGAATGATGATTAAAGAAGATGTTTGTGATAACAAGCCTATCTTTTTGTCCATAGGTTGTTGTTTTGAAAACGAAGTGACTTGTTGTGAAGATGTACTTGTGTGTATGTTGAAATTCATTCAAATGTTAAAAGGTTGGAATGAATTAATTAAAATTTCTAAAAGAAAAAAAGGGGGTTTTGAACCTTGTGATTTCAGTTTTGCCTGACCAAGAGAGAGGGTCAATGTTTATGTTTTGTAAGGGGCTAACCCGTGGTAGGTAGTACCCATTGAATGTTCTAGGCTATTAAAGTCAGTTCGTCCCACTTCTCGGGATGACTTCTTGGGACTCTGTTGTTTTGGTACGCTGATAGGTTTATGTTATGGATTTTTATGATCAATGTTTTACGTGGTGATCATGGTTCGAGGAATGTCACACACATGCATTAATGTATTCTAAAAACACGCGCTGGTGAGCGGCTAATCATTTCTTGAGACGTCAAGTAAAATCCTAAGGTGGGTATTGTTGCATCTTTTTTGATAAAAGTGCCTGCAGGTGATGTCAAGCTTTTAGAACAAAGTTGTCCTGTAATTTTTTTACTAATCTTCTTAAATGACCTTGGTAGGTTGGTTGATTTATTAGTGGTTTATGATGGCTTCTCGGGGATGAGAAATTTTTAAGGTGGGTATATTGTAAAGTCTCGTGTTTTTGAACCGGCTTAAAATACGATTTTTTCGAATTTTTTTTTCAATTTATCAACGGTTCTTTTTTTTAACTGAGCTCTAGAATTTTATTCTGAGTGTTAGAACACCCAATGGTGTTGTTTCTGGAATTGCGTAATTACCCGATAAATTTTAGCGGGTGTCCCGATGAGTCTCAGGTGCACCTCCTCCTCCAATGGCCCGAAGGCCTTCATTTTTTTATTGATTTTGATAATCCACCTTTCAAGGGGTGAGGTGGAACCCTTACAAGGCCCGTAGGCGTAAGTATTACATGGCCCGTAGGCCTTAGAGGAATTCATTGTCCGTATGCTTTCAAACATTACATACAACCTAGACTAACTACTTGGAACTGCTCCTCCCCAGCATCTTCATCGTGAAATCAGCTCTCCACCTTCGCATGGTTATTCAGCTAGGCTTTCCCATGCATGAACAGGCTTTTCCCGATGGCAGGTGCCATACCCTCTCATTCTTGCAATCCATTTAGCTTCTGCGGCGGTCCAACCTGTGCAGTTTTTCTTATTTAATAAATTATTATTATTATTTTAATTAAATATGATTATATGAGAGTTTTGGATTAATTAAAATAAATTTTTAATAATAATAATAATATGAAGTTATTATTACTAATATTGTGGTTGTTAAATTTATTAAATGTTAAAGAATTGATTAAATGGCAGTTGAAGGTATTGACGTGGCTTTTGGGTTTATCAAAGAACCATTTTATTTAAATGAAGAGTTTCAGAATTATTAAAGGACCGTTTTTTATTAAATGGAGGAATGTGCTAATAATAATAATGTCATTGTTACTATTGCAGAGTCATAAATTATTTTAATACTTTGATATTTTAATTGCATGTTAAAGGAGTGTATCATTTATGAGAATTAAATGTGGATTTTGAGCTTCTCAAAGAAACTTTTAATTAAATGAGGGGTTATGGGTTGGAGTTTTTATCATATTAATGATATTTTAATAAATTGGGGGTTTGAGTTTTTAAATAAATGAAAGTTTGAATAATAATAATAATGATATTATTTTTATGGTTACTTAGTAAAATAAATGTTAAAAGAATTTAACGATCAATATGGAGTTTTATAATTAATTATGAAACATTTATTACAAGAATAATAAATGAAGGTTAAAAATGAATTGGATCATTAATGTGGATTTAAATGGGGAGGTTGGACATAATTAAAATGGGCGTTTTTTTGTTTCTTTTAATACAATTTAATTACGGGGTTTGTCAAAGTTCTGTTTTTATTTAATGGGGTGTAATATTTAGGTGAATTTAATGAGCCTGTTGGGTATCTCTATGAAACGCTTAATTAAATAAGCAGTTTCGAATTTAATGAAAGAGTGTGGTTATTTAATAGAGTTTATGGGTTATATCAAAGGTTTGAGTAATAATAATTATATTTTTATTATTATGGTTTTACGAGTGTCATAATTATTGATCATTATGGATATTATTATTATAAATAATAATAGTAATAAATTGGGGAGTTTTGGTTGGAATTTAAAAAAATGAATGTTTTAATAATAATAATGATGATGATTTAATTATTATTATTATTATTTTGTTAATTAATTAAATTCAAGGAAAAAAACAAATTTTATTAATTGTGGGAAATGAATTATTATTTTTACTTTGAAGTCAAAGATATTTTAATTTAATTGAGGAGTAAAGGGGAGTTTGATTTTCTCAACGAAACGTTTCCTTTAATAAGGATTAATTGGGGGAGTTTTTACTTTTTAGATAAGTGTTTAATCTGTATAATAATAATAATAAATTGAGTATTATTATTATCTTTTATTATTATTATTATCGCATTAATGGTAGTATTATTATTGGGTTTTAAGAGTTAAATAATAACTACTATTAATGGAAATTAATTTAGCGGTTTGAAAAAAAAAAGAAAATAAAGGGAATCGAATTCCCCTCTTCTTCCTCCCTACGCACAATGTGCAACATGCACGCAACAACACACCGCATAATGAGACCCCTTCCTCCCTCCTTCGAGCTCCCTCCTCACCGTGAGCTCCTTCCCGTGGTGTGACCAAGAGGCACGTGAACCCCTGATCGACCCTCCCTGCAGCAGCGCGACACCCGGGCGGAGGTCCTACAGTGTGTGACCTCTGTGGCGCAGCCCCCCTCTGGGCCATACCTAGAGGCGCACCACCCCTCTCCCGGACTCCACTTTGCGCGCGACGATTCCCCTCATACTCTTCATGAATCTTCTCCACCTCGTCAAGCTAAAACCCAAAGGTTCGGGTTTAATCCGATCGTTGAGTTCCTATATTTTTAGGATATGTGTATGTTGACTTGGGACCCATTGGTCCATAATCCGACATCCTCTGCCAAGGGCGAGGCAGGTGGTCTCGAATTGTCTTGCCACCATTGGTTCAGACAATGCGCGCGCACGTGCACACACACACACAGATATATATATAAAGGTATGCGCACGTGCGATTACGGACCAGTTGTGGACCGGTTGCTGCCAAGTACATAAAGCGCTTCAGATTTAAAATGGTGTCACCCCGAGGTAGGGTCTCAAATCTTTAACATTTTATTTTAAGAATTATAGCTTCTTTAAATAAATTGAGAATGTAAGTTTCCTTGATTATGATATGTCGATGCATGACACTTTTGAAGTTATTAAATGATGTCGCCCATGTGAGATATATGTGGGCTTGAACTTGTGTTGTTTTTAATCATGTTTTGCTAATTTGGTTAAAGTGATATGATTAAATAGTTAAATGATTTGAATGGGAAGAATGTATAATAGGGTAATTAATTTTAGAATTAATTATCAAGTCATGAGTTGGAATAAAATGTGTGGATTTTAATGATGATTGGGAATATTGAATATTTGACATGTTCAAAATTATAAATTGGAAATTGGTAATAATTAATGGATGGATTAATTATTACATGTTAAATGTTAAATGGTTAATTAATTTATGATTGGTTTAAGAGATAATATTTAATTAATTAATTTTTGAATTAATTAATTTGCATGAATTAAATTAAGATTGTGAATTGATTGTTTGTTACGATTGTTCGCCAAGGGTACTTTTTGATACTTGTTAGATTTTCATGCATTAATTTGTCTTGGATGGAGTTGTTCTATATTATGAGATGATGCGTGAGATGGTTGCTAAATATATGGGCTTGTTCAACATGTTTTGTGATGATTATGACGTGCATGTATATTGTTAAAGTCCTGGACGAATCACTGTTTGAGTGGATGAGTTCAGACTTGCTAACGAATTTGGATAATTAAATATTGAGTTAATTATTTATTTGGATTGCTAAGAACAATTAATCATTAATTAATTATTTACTATTGAGATGTTGAATGGTTAATTAAGGGTTAACTTTTGATGGGTGATTTATGTTGTTAATTAGTTGTTGAATTAATTAACGGTTTGGATTAATTAATTTATGAATTAATTAATGGATGGTTTTGGGGTGTTATACATGGTGTTCTACACCAACGATAAATATATATGTATGATTGATAAATGGGTTGTGAGATAAGGACTGAAGCTCCAAATACTCACGGGGTGATAGACATGGTGTTCTACACCAATGATAAATATATATGTATGATTGATAAATGGGTTGTGAGATAAGGACTGAAGCTCCAAATACTCACGGGGTTCTAGACATGGCGTTCTACACCCAGCTTGCAAGCAAATATTCTTTTATGGGTCAGGGACTGATGCTCCAAATACCCATGGGT
Source organism: Viscum album (assembly GCA_963277665.1). NCBI lineage: Eukaryota > Viridiplantae > Streptophyta > Magnoliopsida > Santalales > Viscaceae > Viscum > Viscum album. Next base: position 24,625,458 of record OY728145.1, on the reverse strand, counting down.
TGTGAGACAAGGACTAATGCTTCAAATACTCACGAGGGTGCTAGACATGATGTTCTACACCCATTAATTATTATTGGACTGTGGGTCCAATTGTTCGTGCATGAAATGAGTTAATGGTTAATGAAGGCTGTTGAGACATGATGTTTTGTGAATTGTTTATGAGGAAGGTTTCAGACTTATTTATGAATTGGGTGAACCACTTTTAGTGGGTGAGCTCAGACTTATTATATGAAAGGTTGAATTGAATAACTTATGATGTGTTATCCAAGCCAAAGCACAATATTGGAATTAGTCTTTACTTTGATTACATAGATGGTCTTTAGAGACATCTGTGGTGGGTGATTTATACAGGAGATGTTGGGCGTAGGCCGAATCTCAAGACCTTCATATTTTATTAAGATTGGAATAATTAATAACCGATGAATGATTATGTAATGAATATTGAGTTTTTATGACAAATGTATAATGCAGGTCCAGACACCAGCTGAGGGATGAAGCAGGTACTTGGGTATATAGTTACATTGTACTGTTTACTTAATTTATGCATGCTTTCACATGTTATAAGTAATTTATTAAATGTCTGGTTTGGGGTAGACACCGGTGGTCCCGGCCTATTGAGATTTATATCTCACACCCTACTCGGGCCGTCATTGCACCGGGTACCCGAGTAGATTCTATTTGGTTGCAGGACTATGTTGTTTGCATTTACTTGGGAGTTAGGAGCACAGGACCGAGTAGAGGCTCGGGATGCTCGAGGAGATCGCCCGTGGGGCTTTGAGTCATTATTTATTTATTTATGCATTGAAATGTAAAGCATGTTGTTTTGTTCACTATTTTATACTTTTTTATCATTAGCATGTCATGCATGCATTCCTTGTATACTTTGGCGTTGGACGTTTGTTTTGTACAAGATTTATAAAATATGCTTTCTGTTGCTTATTCACTTATTATACCATTTCCTCTATTTGTTGACTTTGTCTATTTTTAAACACTAAAATGAGGGTATAGTCTCCCCACTAACTATCCTTAGACCCTCGCTGCTAGTCGGCAGCCTCTGGCATACAGGGAGGTGTGCTTGTGGTCATGTGGCGACCGGTCCGGCCTTCGGTTTAGCGGTGAGCCGGGTCGGGACATTACATTACATGGTGTCCAGACCCCCTTCTCGTATGGTAGAGGATTAGCATGATCTTGTGGTGTGAATGTCCTGCTTGGATGGGACCCCTCCCTAATGGTAGTTCTATAGGAAATACTTATCAGGGTGATTAGGGGCATCATTAAATCCTTATATTGGTGATGTTTGATGTGAATTTGGATATGAAATGAAGTTAGATTATTCTCGCATTGAGACATGTTCTTGAGACGCGATCCAAAACCATGCGGGTGAGTCAGTGCTACCCAAAGAGGATAGTGTTGAGGTATGGTGGATGAGTTTCTCTAACTTATGTGTTTGAGGTTGTTCATTATGCTAAGGTGTTGGATCAATACATGGTTATGTTCAATAGGTGAGAAGGTAAAAGAATGAGTTCTAGGTAGTATGATCTCATAGAGGCTTCGAGTGCAGTTGAAGGTATGGCATGTGTCTTCACTGCCCCAGTTGCAGTTTTCACACAGAGTTATGAGCCACTTTTCCCTAAGTGTGTCCCCTTTTAAAGACTTAGTGATATTAGTGGAGGCCTTTTTTCTCTAACCTTATGTTTGAGGATCATATAGAGATCATCAATTATTACACACTTCTACTAACAATGTGACCTGACTCTAAGAGGAGAGGGAGAGCCTCTTGTAAAATCTCTTTGTAGTTATAGTGAGAACATACATTGTTTTACTTATTATGGGTCGGTTCCCTACCATCCATGATCATATGTTTCTCACCAATGAGTGTGGTGGTGTTTTCGGCTTGTTGGGATAGAGATTTCCTCCTTTGATAAGGAGTAATCCCAAGTAGAGTAGGATGAGCTCATGTGGAGAAGGTTATGATCGACTTCTTATCGGTTGGATAGTGATACCTATAGAGTAGTGGGTGATATGATATTTTGTTTTCCTATAGGGGTGGTGGAGTATGAGGATGTATTTCCTAGGTATATTCTAGGTTTACCTCCCCATAGACAGTTTTTTTCTTCATGGACATGCACTATGGATGAACTAATATTTGTGCTAGAATATTGGATGACCCCATGTAGCTATGAGAGATGTAGGTATGGTTGGAGGAGTCTGTATAGTAGGGGATTCATAAAACCTAGTGTGTTTTTTTAGGTATCCTAGTGTTGTTTACCTAAGAGGTAGATGAGTGCTTGTGGTTGGATGTGGATTGGCATCACTTAGACTAGGTGACATGAGGAAAAGTATCCACTCTCAATAATTTATGGCTTCTTAGACCGGTGGTTTGGGGTGAAGTGATTCTCAAAATTTGACCTCAAAACGAGTTATCACTAGCTCTAGTTTTGGAGTAGGATATATAATAAGTTTCATTTTAAATCCACTATAGTTTTTTCAAGTATATAGTGATACCCTTTGGTGAGTTGTATGCCATATCAGAGTTGTGTTCTTAGGATAATGTGGTTTACCTCTAGTTGATAGATATTACCTCCAAATGGATTCTTTGAAGGATTTAATCTCATTATCCATGTTCAATGATGGACGGTGACACTAGTTACACTACAAAATGAGGTTATGAGGAGGTTGTTCTCCCATATCAGTATATATGGTGGAGGTGAGAATGTATCAATATCTCTTTGAATTGGTTGGGTTTTTGGGGGAGTTGCTGTGAATTTTAAAGTTAAACGTTTTATTGTCTCTCCTATCTATAGGTGATGACCAATAGATATTTGTAGAGAGTTTGGGACACTTTTTCATGCAGTAGGTAGTCAGGTTTCATGTAATTATCTTGAAGATCATTGAAAACTGTGACTCATACTTCATGGAATGATTGGGAGAGTTTATGGGAAGCCTTTGGGAACTCAGCTACAGTTGAGCACAGTGTTTTTTCCCAGCCAGTTGTCCAGGTAAAGTGGAATGTCCGGGTTCTGGTGAATATGATTTGGTTTTTCATGTCAGTTTTGATCCATTGCTGGGAGGATCATCTACCATCGGTGGAGTTTGTGTAACATGAAGATTACCACTCCACCACCAGAGTAGCACCTTTTTGAGGCCATGTATAAAATTCCTTATAGTAAAATGTTATACTGGTTAGAGCTAGTGGGTAATAGTGCTTGGGTCCTAGTTCTGGTTCTAGTGATGGTTGTAAAGGGTACAGTTCATCCAGGGGAGTATGAGGACTACCTAGTAAATGTTAGGAGTCCTTGGTGGACTTAAAACACAGTCCTTTAAAATTTTAGAGTTATAGAGTTTTATCTAGGGTGATAGGCTATATTTGAGGTTCTTAGGCCCTTTCTTTTCTAGCTGTTATGTCAGATTAGCGAGGTGGTTTACAGCTTAACCCTGTGATCATAGTAGTTTTGGTTGTTTGGTGTTATTCACATGTCATGCCTAAGGAGGTATGTGTATGACTCATTGTAAAATATCAAACTGGGTAAGCTAGGTTTTGGGAGTGAAGTTTTATTTTACAAGGATCTGGTGGTGTTGAGAATTTTTAGGAGAAAGACCCTTTCTGGGAATTTTTTTCCTTTGGTGCATGTTTGTTGACAGCAAATAAAACCATTGGGGAAGCTCATGGGAGTGGGAGACCCATTTGAGAGCTCAGTATCCCTAAATTTGTGTTTATCTTGTGCTTTTTGAGGGAAAAATCCTTGAAGGATGGAATAATGTAATGTCCCAGTTTTTTTCAAATAAGACATTGGAATATTTCTGGATCCAGGTACTGAGATGGTGTAAAATTCTGAGACCTGGTGTGTCTGAAATAAATTTTTTTGAAATATATTAAATATATTAATATTGTGTATGTGTGGTTTTCCTAAAAAAGTAGAATAATTCCAAAATAGAATCTCATATTGTAAATTTTATCCCACCATTGATTTCAGAATATGGATTTTATCCTAGGAGTGACATAATCTTTTTCAGTGTCATGTGTTCTGGTAAAATGCTATCACTAGTTTAAATAATAAAATAAAATAATTTATTTTATTTATTTCTTTATTTCGACATAGTGACCTATAATCCTCTATTTAAACATGGTTATGCATAATCCATAGGGTTAGCCACATAACCTAGGGATTGTGAGGATTTGTTGAAGAATTATTGGTAGACGATATCCGATCGAGACCAAATCGAGGATCGTGCACCAATGCAACTTGTGGATCTCGTCAACAAAAACAACTTGCAATTGTTCTTAATTAGTGATTTATTCAAATCAAGTTATAATTTTTGATTTGTGGATTTATCCTCATTTATTATCCCACTACAAACAAAAATCAATAGAATAAAATATTGATTCACAGATCGATCATTTTTTGGGTATGGATTTATTTGCGGAATTTGGGGATAATTATTAATTGTTTGTTTGTTAATGTTTATACCTCTTCATTATTATTTTCTATGATAATGTATAGAGTACAAAAATTATCAAAGTTTGAGGTTCATTACTCAAATTTATGATTTACGGTAATCTCTCCCCATTCTATATGCATTCATCATTGGCATTTTCTTTTGGAATATGATTCGACGAATACCTGTTGAACGATCATTGAAAATTTGGTCTTTGGTATAATGGATCACTTCCATAGGTTTGGTATGGAGATCCAAGATTATGATTGTGATATATGATGATGGAATTGGATCCATGGATGGATTGGTAATTTGTGATACTAGTTTGGCATGCGGCACCAACAGGGCACAACAATAGGTGTTTCCCGAGCACCAGATGCGGATTCAAGATGTAGATGGTGAGTATGTTTGGTTAACCTTAGATCTATGAATTATGGTGTGATTCAGGGAATTATTGGTGATTTTAGAGTTGTGATAAAGGACACATGATAATTTCCATGGGTTCTATGAAAAACCTAACTACACGGCGTGTAGTCCTATGAACACATTTCATGTAATTCATTTTTTACAGCATTAGGGTTTTCATGTAAAGATAAGTATCAGATGTTGTGTGACATGTGTCATATGTTGTGTGACCCTTAGTTGAACAGCTCGGTGTATATAGGGGGTATACTTCTAGGAGTCCATGTACACATCATGTAACATGTGGAGGACGTCTTAGCATGTACAAGGAGTACACGCCCAAGGGGACATATGGCCCCACACACTGTGTACTTGGTAAGTACATGGGAAGAATGCAGTACATGGGTAGAGTCATGTACTTGGACACATCCAAGTACATGGGCCTGGCCTAGTGTACACGGGCATGGGCAGAATGGCATGTCGAGTGACAGGGCGACTTCTACACACCATGTACCTCAAGGGACACACTGTGTACCCACTACTGGAAACAGAGGATTTCCCGACGGTTCTAAACCGTTGGTATATGTTATACCAATGGTTCTGAAAACCGTAGGGAAGTAAGCCGTTGGGAAAAGTTTTTCCCAACGGTTTACAGTGAACCGTTGGGATAGGGTGCTGAAAAATTACCCTATCCCAACGGTTTACAACCATTGGTATACAAGCACAAAATTATCATGTTTTTTTAAAACCCAACATATCCTCTTTCCCAGCGGTTTTAAACCGTTGGGAAAAGAGTTTTACCAACAGTTCTATGAACCGTTGGTAAAACAAGACCTACACATTCTATACCAACAGTTTTGAACCATTGGCATAGCCTCTGCTGGGAAAATTGCACAGCAGCTCTCCAATTTACCCAGCAGCTCTCCAATTTGACCACCTGATATCCAATTTTCCCACCATGTCTGATTTTGTGGGTTCCCTCTCATTTTCAATCCAATTATTGTACCTGCAATAACCAAATAACACTTACATATAGAAAACAAATTCATACACATTTAACATATAATGGTGGAACTATACACATCCATAATTAAATTAGAATTCATAACGTAATTATAAACATACATAATTCATTTAGAATTCAATTTAAAATTTAGATGACAATTATATGTGGAATCCGGAATTCAATTCATAATTTGATCGGTTTTTTGTATACCATATAATTTTACTTGAAATAATGTCCATTTTAAACATAATACATACACCTGGAGACCTACCGGCCACACTGTGCCTTGGATTGAGGCGAGGTTGACTCGTACACGTCACATATGACCCATGGATCGTTGTGCTAATGTATCGACACAATCCGAATGCGTTTGGTCGGTTTTCCGTATGCCAGTTGATGTTTTTCAATTAAAATGACGTACTTTTGAAACAAAAGGCAGACACTTTGAGTGGTTCCGGCCACACCGCACCTCGGATTGAGGCGGCGTTGACTCGTACACGTCACATATGACCCATGGATCGTTCTCTTAAAGTTTCAATGGAAACCGAATGCGTTTGGTCGGTTTTCCGTATGTACTTAAATTGTTGTCCATTTTAAGCAAAAGACAGACACTTTGAGTGGTGGCAGCCACACCGCACCTCGTATTGAGGCAGGGTTGACTCGTACATATCACATATGACCCATGGATCGTTGTGCTAAAGTATCGACACAATCCGAATGCATTTGGTCGGTTTTCCGTATTCCAGTTGATGTATTTCACTTCAAATTATGTCCTTTTGAAACAGAAGACAGACACTTTGAGTGGTGGCGGCCACACCGCACCTTATATTGAGGCGGCGTTGACTCGTACATGTCACATATGACCCATGGATCATTGTTCTAATGTATCGACACAATCCGAATGCGTTTGGTCGGTTTTCTGTATGCTAGTTGATGTTTTTCAAATAAAATGACGTACTTTTGAAACAAAAGGCAGACACTTTGAGTAGTGGCGGGCACACCGCACCTCGGATTGAGGCGGCGTTGACTCGTACACGTCACATATGACCCATGGATAGTTCTCCTAAAGTTTCAATGGAAACCTAATGCGTTTGGTCGGTTTTCCATATGTACTTAAATTGTTGTCCATTTTAAGAAAAAGACAGACACTTTGAGTGGTGGCGGACACAATGTGCCTCGTATTGATGCGGGGTTGACTCGTACACGTCACATATGACCCATGGATCGTTTTTCTAAAGTATCGACACAATCCGAATGCGTTTGGTTGGTTTTCCGTATGCCAGTTGATGTTTTTCACTTCAAATTATGTCCTTTCGAAACAGAAGACAGACACTTTGAGTGGTGGCGGCCACACCGTGTCTCGGATTGTGGCAGGGTTGACTCGTACACATCACATATGACCCATGGATCGTTTTAATAATGTATCGACACAATCCAAATGCGTTTGGTCGGTTTTCCGTATGTCAGTTGATGTTTTTTCAATTAAAATGACGTACTTTTGAAACAAAAGGCAGACACTTTGAGTTGTTTCGGCCACACCACACCTCAGATTGAGGCATCATTGACTCGTACACATCACATATGACCCATGGATCGTTCTCCTAAAGTTTCAATGGAAACCGAATGCGTTTGGTCGGTTTTCCGTATGTACTTAAATTGTTGTCCATTTTAAGCAGAAGACAGACACTTTGAGTGGTGGCGGCCACACCGTGCCTCGGATTGAGGTGGGGTTGACTCGTACACGTCACATATGACCCATGTATCGTTGTGATAAAGTATCGACACAATCCGAATGCGTTTGGTCAGTTTTCCGTATGCCAGTTGATGTATTTCACTTCAAATTATATCCTTTTGAAACAGAAGGCAGACACTTTGAGTGGTGTCGGCCACACCGCACATCGGATTGAGGCGGAATTGACTCGTACACGTCACATATGACCCATGGATCGTTCTCCTAAATTTTCAATGGAAACCGAATGCGTTTTGTCAGTTTTACATATGTACTTAAATTATTGTCCATTTTAAGAAAAATACATACACTTTGAGTGGTGGCGGTCACACCGCGCCTCGGATTGAGGTAGGGTTGACTCGTACACTTCACATATGACCCATGGATCGTTGTGCTAATGTATCAACATAATCCGAATGCGTTTGGTCGGTTTTCCGTATGCTAGTTGATGTATTTCACTTCAAATTATGTCCTTTTGAAATAGAAGACAGACACTTTGAGTGGTGGCGGACACACCGCACCTTGGATTGAGGTGGCATTGACTCGTACACGTCACATATGACCCATGGATCATTGTTATAATGTATCGACATAATCCGAATGCGTTTGGTTGGTTTTCCGTATGCTAGTTGATGTTTTTCAATTAAAATGGAGTACTTTTGAAACAAAAGGCATGCACTTTGAGTGGTGCTGGCCACATCGCGCCTCGGATTGAGGCGGTGTTGACTCGTACACGTCACATATGACCTATGGATCATTCTCCTAAAGTTTAAATGGAAACTGAATGCGTTTGGTCGGTTTTCTGTATGTACTTAAATTGTTGTCCATTTTAAGAAAAAGATAGACACTTTGAGTGGTGGCGGCCACACCGCGCCTCAGATTGAGGCGGGGTTGACTCGTACACGTCACATATGACCCATGGATCGTTGTGATAATGTATCGACACAATACGAATGCGTTTGGTCGGTTTTCTGTATGCCAGTTGATGCATTTCACTTCAAATTATGTCCTTTTGAAACAGAAGACAGACACTTTGAGTGGTGGCGGCCACACCGCGTCTCGTATTGAGGCGGGGTTGACTCGTACACGTCACATATGACCCATGGATTGTTGTGCTAATGTATCGACATAATCTGAATGCGTTTGGTCAGTTTTTCGTATGCCAGTTGATGTTTTTCAATTAAAATGACGTACTTTTGAAACAAAAGGCAGACACTTTGAGTGGTACCAGCCACACTGCGCCTCAGATTGAGGCGGCGTTGACTCTTACACGTCACATATGACCCATGAATCGTTCTCTTAAAGTTTCAATGGAAACCGAATGCGTTTGGTTGGTTTTCCGTATGTACTTAAATTGTTGTCAATTTTAAGCAAAAGACAGACACTTTGAGTGGTGGTGGCCACACCGCGCCTCAGATTGAGGCAGGGTTGACTCATACACGTCACATATGACCCATGGATTGTTGTTCTAAAGTATCGACACAATCCGAATGCATTTGATCGGTTTTCCGTATGCCAGTTGATGTATTTCACTTCAAATTATGTCCTTTTGAAACAGAAGACAGAAACTTTGAGTGGTGGCGGCCACACCACGCCTCTTATTGAGGCAGCGTTCACTCGTAAACATCACATATGACCCATGGATTGTTGTTCTAATGTATCGACACAATCTGAATGCGTTTGGTTGGTTTTGCGTATGCCAGTTGATGTTTTTCAATTAAAATGACGTACTTTTGAAACAAAAGGCAGACACTTTGAGTGGTGGTGGCCACACCGTGCCTCGGATTGAGGCGGCGTTGACTCGTACATGTCACATATGACCCATGGATCGTTCTCCGAAAGTTTGAATGGAAACCTAATGTGTTTGGTTGGTTTTCCGTATGTACTTAAATTGTTGTCCATTTTAAGAAAAAGACAGACACTTTGAGTGGTGGCGGCCACAACGTGCCTCAGATTGAGGCGGGGTTGACTCGTACACGTCACATATGACCCATGGATCATTTTTCTAAAGTATCGACACAATCCGAATGCGTTTGGTCGGTTTTCTATATGTCAGTTGATGTTTTTCACTTCAAATTATGTCCTTTTGAAACAGAAGACTCACTTCAAATTATGTCCTTTTGAAACAGAAGACAGACACTTTGAGTGGTGGAGGCCACATCATGCCTCGGATTGAGGCGGGGTTGACTCGTACACGTCACATATGACCCATGGATCATTGTGCTAATGTATCGACACAATTCGAATGCGTTTGGTCGGTTTTCCGTATGCCAGTTGATGTTTTTCAATTAAAATGACGTACTTTTGAAACAAAAGGCAGACACTTTGAGTGGTTCCGGCCACATCGCGCCTCAGATTGAGGCGGCGTTGACTCGTACACGTCGCATATGACCCATGGATCGTTCTCCTAAAGTTTCAATGGAAACCGAATGCGTTTGGTCGGTTTTCCGTATGTACTTAAATTGTTGTCCATTTTAAGAAAAAGACAGATACATTGAGTGGTGGCGGCCACACCGTGCCTCGGATTGAGGCGGGGTTGACTCGTACACGTCACATATTACCCATGGATCGTTGTGATAAAGTATCGACATAATACTAATGCCTTTGGTTGGTTTTCTGTATGCCAGTTGATGTATTTCACTTCAAATTATGTCCTTTTGAAACAGAAGGCAGACACTTTGAGTGGTGCCGGCCACACTGTGTCACGGATTAAGGCAGCTTTGACTCATACATGTCACATATGACACATGGATTGTTCTCCTAAAGTTTCAATGGAAACTGAATGCGTTTGGTCGGTTTTCTGTATGTACTTAAATTATTGTCCATTTTAAGCAAAAGACATACACTTTGAGTGGTGGCGGCCACACCGCGCCTCAAATTGAGGCGGGGTTGACTCGTACACGTCACATATGACCCATGGATCGTTGTGCTAAAGTATCAACACAATCCGAATGCGTTTGGTCGGTTTTCCGTATGCCTGTTGATGTATTTCACTTCAAATTATGTCCTTTTGAAACAGAAGACAGACACTTTGAGTGGTGGCGGCCACACCGCACCTCGGATTGAGGAAATATTGACTCTTACACGTCACATATGACCCATGGATCGTTCTCCTAAAGTTTCAATGGAAACCAAATGCGTTTGGTCAGTTTTCCGTATGTACTTAAATTGTTGTCCATTTTAAGCAAAAGACAGACACTTTGAGTGGTGGCGGCCACACCGCGCCTCGGATTGAGGCGGGGTTGACTCGTACACGTCACATATAACCCATGGATCGTTGTGCTAATGTATCGACACAATCTGAATGTGTTTGGTCGGTTTTCCATATGTCAGTTGATGTATTTCACTTCAAATTATGTCCTTTTGAAACAGAAGAAAGACACTTTGAGTGGTGGTGGCCACACCGCACCTCGGATTGAGGCGGGGTTGACTCGTACACGTCACATATGACCCATGGATCATTGTGGTAATGTATCGACACAATCCGAATGCGTTTGGTCGGTTTTCCGTATGCCAGTTGATGTTTTTCAATTAAAATGACGTACTTTTGAAACAAAAGGCAGACACTTTGAGTGGTGCCGGCCACATCGCACCTCAGATTGAGGCGGCATTGACTCGTACACGTCATATATGACCCATGGATCATTCTCCTAATGTTTCAATGGAAACCGAATGTGTTTTGTCGGTTTTCCGTATGTACTTAAATTGTTATCCATTTTAAGCAAAAGACAGACACTTTGAGTGGTGACGGTCACACCGCGCCTCAGATTGAGGCGGGGTTGACTCGCACACGTCACATATGACCCATGGATCGCTGTGCTAATGTATCGACACAATCTGAATGCGTTTGGTTGTTTTTCCGTATGTACTTAAAATGTTGTCCATTTTATGAGAATCCTCTGTGCGGGGGTTGTTCGGAGTCCAAGGAAGAGGGTGGAGGGGTTGTCCGGGGGGTTGTCTGGGGGGCTGTCTGGGGGGTTGTCCGGGGGGTTGTCTGGGGTCCAGGGAGGAGGGTGGGGGGGCTGTGCGGGGGATTGTTCGGGGGGTGTTCGGGGGGATGTTCGGGGTCCAAGGAGGAGGGTGGGGGGCTGTCTGGGGGTTGTCCGAGGGCTGTCCGGGGGGCTGTTCGGGGGGCTATCTGGGGTCCAGGGAGGAGGGTGGGGGGGCTGTCCGGGGGGCTGTTCGGGGGACTGTCTGGGGGCTGTCCGGAGCTGTTCGGGGGGTTGTTCGGGGTCCAAGGAAGAGGGTGGGGGGGCTGTTCGGGGGGCTGTCTGGGGGGATGTCCGGGGGGTTGTCTGGGGTCCAGGGAGGAGGGTGGGGGGTTGTCCGGGGGGCTGTCTGGGGGGCTGTCCGGTGGGGCTGTCCAGGGTCCAGGGAGGTGGGTGGGGGGTTGTCCAGGGTCCAGGAAGGATGGGGATTCCCAAATCAAAAAAGATACTCTTCTTCCTCCAATTGTAACAGGTTTTAGTGGAAACATTCTTTCTCTTTCCAGATTTCATTTGACCCTTTCCAAACGAAAAACTGAAATCTTTCAATTCATTAAGCACGTTAGTTCCAGACATACGCTATGGTGGATCATCAGTCTCTATGGTATTATCAAATCTTCGACGATTCATTCTATATGGATGATCCTTTGGCAAGAATCGTCGATGTCCCATAAAACTAAAACTACAACGATGTGTCAGTCTTCTGGATTGTATATTCTTCATACAAACTGGACATGACAGTTTTCCCTTCGTGCTCCATCCAGACATTATTGCATAAGCTGGAAAATCATTGATCATCCACATAAGCGCAACACGCATCTGAAATATGTCTTTCGAACATGCATCGTATGTGCACACACCCACATCCCAAAGAAGTTTCAACTCTTTTATTAAAGGTTTCATGTATACATCAATATCAATGCCGGGATCAGAAGAACCAGATATGAGTATACTCATGAAAGTGAAAGGTTTTTTCATACACAACCATGGGGGAAGATTATAAATGTGTATAAAAACTGGCCATGTGCTGTGCGAAGTAAGCATCTGCCCAAACGGATTAAAACCGTCGCATGAAAGACCCAGCCTCACATTACGCACGTCAGCTGCAAAATTAGGATGTCGAGCATCAAATATCTGCCATGCAAATCCATCTGCAGGATGAACTAAATCATCATTAGTCTTCTTTCTCTCGGTATCATGTCATCTCATTTTTATTGATATGTCATCAGACATAAAAAGATTCTGAAGTCTGGGGATCAATGTAAAGTGCCACATTACTTTTTGTGGAACGCGTGATGGTGTTCCATCAGATTTTGACTTCCAGCGGGATGTGTCACATTTTATACAATCATTTCGTTCAGTGGTTTCCTCCCAGAATAAACTGCAATCTTTCGGGCAATCATGAATTTTGTTTCTTGAAAATCTAAGTTCCTCAACTAACTTCCATGCCATATAGTGGTTTGAGGGAATATCTGCATCATCTGGAAGTAAATCCTTCAAGAGGGTAAGAATGTAATCGATTGCTGTATTAGAAATTCCATACATAGTTTTCTCATGAAACAATCGGATTAAAAATTCCAGCTTTTTCATTTTATTGCATTGTTGATATACTGGAGTCGTGGCAGCATCATTCAATTTTTTCACCCTATCAATATCATCATTTTCACTAGATGCATCAGCTGTCCTCATATCGAAGTCTTCTTGATTCGAAATCCTTTCTTTTTCATGATGACGAATAAACAGAAACCGGTCATCTAACAAATTCTCCATTCCAGTCCTTTCATTTCGATCATCACCAATTTGAGATTTCATTTTCTCCTCATTGTGATACCACACAAAGTAGTTTGCTTGAAAACCATTTTTGGTTATGTGGTAGCTGACTTCTTCACAGCTCAACCAATGTCTACCAACACAATTGGAACATGGGCAGTTTATGCGACCACTATCTAAAGCATTGTGAAATGCAAAATCAATAAAGCTCTCCAAATTGTTTTGAAAATCGCTTGAGATCTGATCGATTTCATACATCCAACTTCTGTACATTCTGTAAAAAGAATTTATATAAGTCATTTTGTCATAAACAATTCAATAGGATTGAACTTTAATAGAAAATACATTTAAGTAAACGATAAAGGAAGAAAATAATCAAGGTATCAACTACACATGTGAAAAAAACATACAAATGTGTTATTGAAAAAATGTAAAACCAACAAGAACTTAATGTGTTATATCACATCACATCATGCCTCATCCCATAACCATATTAGTAGGGCATCATGAACATTAATAACATCAACCTTGTGCCATCCTCCTACCCTACATGACCCCAACCACATGCCACATCTTATTATAGTCTTATCACATCACACCTCACCAGAAAACACTAGGGAAATCATAGTACATCTCACCTGAAGACACATGGACAATCACATCGCATCTTGCCTAAAAACACATGGTCAATCACTTTTGAAGGAAGAGTAGGGAAGACATGATAGCTATCCAACCATATAACCACCATCCTAGATATTAGAAAAAATACCCATAACTCAAAACCTCTTATTGTTGGTAAGTTTATCCAACTCTGGTTGGGAATGTGTAGAAATAACATAAAAATACATGATATATAGATAGCACAAAATACTCAACCTATGGGTTCACAGTAACTACATAATCACACACTTCACTACTACCATAAAACACATAAATCACACCTCCACCACACAAGACGCATAGTATTTCTCACTTTCATTTATAAGCCACTTCATTCACACTTACATTGTCCATTCATTTAATGTTAAATTAATTAAATCCATTTACCACACATCCATTTCTATTCCATATCATTTATTTAATATCTTGTTTTTTTGTTTTTTTTTTGTTTTAACAACATAATTTACTCCATAGATAACCAGGAAACTAATAAAACCACCACACAATAACTCACCATCTCACAATAACCATCGATGCCATGTTACATCGACCAACCATCTCACCAAAACAACCACATATCACAACAAAAATATTGCACATCACAAACCACCACACAACCAAAACCACCTCACCACATCATACACCACAACTTCATCACACAACACCTCTACACGACACAACACCACGACACATCATCACTATCATACAACTTCACATGTCACATCCATGCCCACTAACCATCACATTACAACCCCACATATCACAAAGACCAACTGGTCACCTCAATCCCCATAAAACACCCTACAACATACAATGAAACACAACAAAAAACCTCTCATAGAGGCAACATACCCCAACTTCCACAATTTATTTATTCAAGTTCTTTTATTACATTACCCCTTTATTTAGCACAGATATTATAACACAACTGATATTCCAGGGGAAACTAATTAATTAACAAAATATTCATTCATTTCCCTATTTTTCACGGTGAAATCACATCAAAATACAAACTTAAAACTAAAATATTAGATCAATAACAATAAAAACAAGGTACCATATGTGTATAAAGAATAAAATACCTGATTTGAGATGATTCAGATGGGTTTTCACCTATTCGGATGGGGGAGTTCGAGAGTAGCAGAGAGCTGGAGCTGGATTGATAACTTAAAACTAAAATATTAGATCAATAACAATAAAAATAAGGTAGTATATGTGTATAAATGAAAAAATACCTGATTTCAGATGGGTTTTCACCTCTTCGGATGGGGGAGTTCGCGAGAGGAGGAGAGCGCTGGAGCAGGATGAATTTAGGGTTCTATCGCGAATGGGGGGAGAGCAGCACCGCGGCTGTATTTGGGAGAAATATTTCCCAACGGTTTTAAAAAACCATTGGGAAAGAGATGTTCAGGGTACCCTTTCCCAACGGTTCAACAGAACCGTTGGAAAAAGGGAACCTAAAATACCCCTTTACCAACGGTTTCTTCAAATTGTTGGCAAAGGGTGACTTTTCCCAACGGTTTTAGTGAACCATTCTGAAAGGCTTCCTTAATCCTTCAACACCAACGGTTTAAGAAAACCATTGGTAAACACCCGTTGGTAAAAACCAGAATTCCAGTAGTGACCTTAGGGACACACCGTGTACCTCAAGGGACACACCGTGTACCTCAAGGGACACACCGTGTATTTTGGAAAGTGAATTCTATGTGAGAGTGTGACACATGTAGTTCTAGGCTTAGTGAGACGCATTTTGTACCCCTTGGGATACATTTTTTACTCCTTTAAGGATAGAATATATTCCTATTTTTTCTCATATTAGCTTCACTGTGAGCTTGTGTGAGCTTCCTTGTACTAGTAACGATTGAGTGTGTTCTCTTAGTCCATTCCTATGAGGGTTCGTTGCAGCATTCTATTCTCTTTATATAGTTTTACCCCTTTTCAACTTCCTGTTGGTCAGTATAGATGAGTTCCCTTCTTCTGGAGTGAGTTGTCTTATTCATCTTCAATTATAACCCTCAGTGGATTATGGAATGTATCCCTTATAGAGTCCTAGAATGATCCTCATTTCCTTAATGTTTACTTATATAGGGTTTTTTGGAATTGTCATGAACAATATTTACATAGGTGTCGATCCCCTATCTAGAAGGATGTTTCTAATGGGATCTGGTGTCCCCCCAGTGAGACCTGGGTGTTAACCCCCTATTTGTGTATCGAAATATGATCTTTCTGGTGAGGTGTAGTCTTATCGAGTGTGTTTCTTAGATGAAACCTCTTAGTATCCTTCATGCTTCTTCTTGGATATACCTAATGAGCATGACCTATAGGATGAGTGTCATCAGTGGTAGTATAACTCAAGGAGTTGTTCCTCCCAGAAAAACGTGACCTCTAGGATGAGTGTCGAAAGTGGTAGTTTAGCTCATGGAATGTTTTCTCCCAGATTAGTGTTATATGAAACCTTTAAGAAAAAATCCTAGGTTGGTAAATATTATTATGACCTTACCTTGAGATTATGTGTCGACTATGAGTATATCTAGATGTTTTATTATATGACTCATTTTAAGATTGACATATCGTGTGATGAGTTGACTACTATTGATGCTCTATGCTTAGTTATTGTGTGGTGTCCTAATGTGTATTGTTATAACCACCCTTGCATGGGCTCTGCCCACACATGTCATGTCTTATGCAGACGAAAAATATTTTTATGGAGTCCTTGGAGGACTAGGATCATGTAGAGCTTAGTTTGGACTAGATAGGTCGGGGTATATACTGGTTTTAAATTTGATAGTAGTCCCCTCCTTCTGAACAGGGATAACTTTATTTCTAGTTTTGGGTGGGCTTGTATTTGGCCCCTTTTTATGCTTTTTGATACTTTATGTCATACTCTGCTAGTGGTATTATAGATTTATGAATGAATTTTTATTAGTTGTTTTACATTTCAGCATTTTATGGGCTTGGATATGTTTGTGTGCATAAAATTACTTTAGGTAAATGCCTTCCATGTGTGTGATATGCCTTCTTGGTGCTAGTGGATATCCCACGACCTATTAGAGATGGGCTTGGGGTAGTTTTGTTTTGGAACCTAATGGGTCAGTTCATGAAATTAGTGATTAAATATGGGTCTCAAACTTGACCTAAACCTAACAATGAGTAGTCATCCACATTAGGGATGAAGCTAATAAAAATATCTATGTGTCTTTAATTTCTTTATATTAGTTTCATATGAGTGAGGGTGAGGTTAAAAGAGAGGGGATTGATACTTTAATTATTCAAATATATTAATTTAAAATTAATTGGAAAAATAGTATCATTGATTCACCCCCACCCTCTAATGATGCATCTCCACTCACCTAAGCACTTTAGAGAAAACTAGTTTGGGATGGATATAGGAGAGGTCCTTTTATATATCAATTTGAGTATCATTTTTTAAATTTCTCATTCCTTAATGGTTAAGGAAGGTCATTTTTGTTGGATTTAGTTCCCTAGAACCAACATTTTTAGTGCTTGATTACATTTTTTTTCTTATTAAAGAATCTTTCTTATTGCATCTTGATTATTCTTCTACATGATATTTGTATGTGATAATGTCCTTATAATATATGTTTTGTTGAAAGGTCCTAGTAGTTCCCTACTACAATGAGAACATAGAGATTCCACGACATTATTCTTGAGCATTGTTCTATAGTTGGGTGATATTTAATGATGGGACACACATAATATATATAACAACTCTAACCTTTTACACATATTATTAAATGATTTTAAGCATAATTAACCATCTAATACAAACCAAGGATTTTAAAGACTAGTGTCATTGAAATATTAGGAACATAATTAAGAATAATGAAACCAAAATAAAAACATCTTTTATTTAATATCCATAATGATCTCCTAACTTCCTTTGAGCTCTTACATCTGTATAGGATAACCTGGGGAATAAATGAACAATGGTATGAGCTAAAAATCCCAGTAAGGGAATAAATAAATGAATAAAGAATAACACATGAGTTAGAAGGCATAACATGATGACATAAAAAGGCATAACATAAGAATAAACATATGGAATAATAACTTATGGAACATGGTATCATATAATCATGTCTACATAAGAATGTGGCAGTAATATATAATATGACATAAACATGAGTCAAGGCTAATGGCCAATACTATATCACATGGTGGAAAAAGTCTCATAAAGAATTAGGTTTACTCCATAAACCAACATGATGTCTCATGAGACTAAACATTACCCAATTCATTTGAGTGATATCTGGGTTCACCCGTCATAACATGTTCATACATATGTATTCCACATGAAGAATCAAACATACTGAATAAACATAAGGGTTACCCATGAAAAGAAATGGGTATTGTAATCATGTCTTAAGGCATAACCAATGGGAATATCATAATGGTGTCCATGAAATAATGGATTTAAATCATACATGAAAATTATTAAGGAAAAATAGGCATAGATCATGATAAATTATGTCCAACTAAAGTGAAAACATATAAAAATAGTGTTTTAAGAAACTTTAGAAATGAGTCACTTTAGTACAGTTTTAGGGAAAATATTAAAGAGTCTTTAAAGAGGAAAAAGACATAATTATTTATATAAAAAAAATGAAACAAAATATTTTTTTCATGATGAAATGGATGATTTTTAAACAATAATGGTGGATTAAAATCTATTATGTAGTGTACTTGAAAATAGGTAAGAAATTTGGAAGTTTCCTTTAATCGGGTTTACTTATCAGGAGGAATTAAAAAGGGAACCTTATAAAAATGTATTTCCCCATCAAAGAAAGAATAATTGAGCTAGTTAAAAAAAATTTTAAAAATAAAAAATAATGTAGGTTGAGTAAATAAGAATAATTAAAAATTAAATTAGGGTAAATAGAGAGAAAGGGTAACCCGAAGGAAAAAATTTAGGTTCAGAGAGAATTCCTTACCTTATAACCGAAAGTGTTCTACACTTTCACTTAATGTACTAGATAATAAAATTAGATTCATTAATAAAATAATTTGGAACATATATAACATTTATTTTATCTATTACAATTTTATTAAGTTCATTTATAACCATTTCAATGGGTTATAAGTTTAATTTTGTCGTTCTGGGTGCGTTTGTTTCAAGATTTTATGATCGGTTCCCTTGAGTTTAATTATAGGAGTTCTCATAAAATGGAAGAAAAACTCTAAAAATGTAATTATATGATATTTATGAACATAAATAATTTTAAATGGACCCATATATCATTTTTCTTTCTATAGTTAGAATGATTCATTATATAAAATGTTAATGATAAACGTTTAGTTTGTTTTGGTGGTTTTTTGATCATCACGAACTAGTTTTGTTTTATTATTTAATATTATACATATGTATTAGTTAAAAACATAAAAAAAAGTTTTATTGTAAATTTTTAAATCTGTTTTAACCATTATAATGTTTTTATATATGATGAAATGATGAAGTATAAGAAAGAAAGAATTTAAAAGATAAAGGTGGAGGATTTTACCTCTTGAATATTGTCTCATTGAGAATTTCCTTAAGGCACTTGGGTTTTGTCTTTTGGTGAGACCCAAAAGACCAAGAAATGGATAATAGGTTTGTTATAGGAATTGGGTATAATATAATCAAGCTTCAAATCTTAGAAAGTGTGAGGAGAAGAGGTGGTGAGTGGTGATATTTATAGTGAGAGGAGAGGGGTGTTTTTGATTATTTTATTAATTTGTTTATTATTTTATCTCAAACTATCAATAGTATAAATTCTTGTGACTAAGTAAAGTAAATAGTGCATATGAGTTTGAAAAAATGGGTTCTTACATCATCCATGGCTCAAAAATTCACGTATTTGAATTAAAATGTTAAATATTGTAAATTATTGTATTTCACTATTCACCAACAATTCAACTATTTTAGAAAAATCCAAAAAAAATAACCACAACCATTTTTTGACATTTATATTTCAAAAATTTAATTCATTTTATGAAAATAATTTTCTAAATATGGGAAATTTAATTTTTAATTAAAATCATCATTTATTCGAAAAATATTTATTTTAATATTATAACCGATTTTATGACACTTTAAAAAATTAATTAAGGTCTCATAAATTTATCTTATAATCATAATACAAAAAAATATTAATTTATAAATATATTTATGAAAAGATTTTTTTTAAATCCTTATATAAATATTAAATTTTAGATAAACATTTACATTTCACAAAAATACCAACACTTAATTTATCATTTTAAAAAAAATTATTTATTTATGTTAAGATATAAATATATCATGTTTTCATTAATAATATGATTAAATTTAATTTATAATTTCATAGTTGATGTTACTATTCTATTCTTCAGGTTACTATTCTTAATGGTCATATTTATATTCCAACAGTCATGTTACTATTCCATCGGTATAGGTTCCTTAATTTATATAAATACCACTAATTTCATTATTAATTTATGAGAGTAAAGTTTTTATTGGTTTATCTATATGATGTATGTATTTTATATTATATAACATAATTATAAGAAGTGAAATTAAATTGATAAGATTTTTGGTCATTACATTCTTCCCACATTATGAAATATCACCCTCGAAATTTTATTTTACATACTATGGTGAAAATAAGTGAGGGTATTTCTCCTATTTCCCACAATTAACTAATAAAATAAATAAAATACAATTAATGGTATTGAATTATTGGATAATATTCATATAAAAATGAAACTTTGAACATAGAAGGATAAACTTATAAATGAAAAGTATATCATAACAGGTGATTCTCTAAATTTCAATCTAGGTTATCCATGGTGATAGAATTATACCAAGGGTTGTTATTAAATTTTTATAGTATTAATATCTAAAAATAACTATACCTTCCTTTGATACCAACTATATAAATCCTAGCCTTTTACTCATATTATTACATGATTTTATGCATAATTAACCATCAAATACAAACCCAGGATCATAAAGTGTGGTATCTTTGAAAGATTAGGTACATAATTAGAAAGCATGAAACCAAAATAAAAAATATATTTTATTTAATATCCATATTGATATCTTAACTAACTTTTAGATCTTACATATTCATAGGATAACCTAGGGAATACATTAACAAAGTGATGAGCTAAAAAGCCAAATAAGGGAATAAACAAAGGAATTAAGAATAGAACATGAGTTAGAAGGAATAACATGATGGCATAAAAAGAATTGAAACTAAAATAAACATATGTAATCATAACATATAGATCATGGGATCATGTAATCATGGATACATAGTAATTTGGAATCAACATATAACATGACATAAACATGAGTTAAGGCTAACTGCCAAGACTATATCACACAGTGTACAAAGTCTCATAAAGGAATTAGGTTTACTCCTTATCCCAACACAATGTCTCATGAGACTAAAAATTACCCAATGAATTTGATAACTATATGAGAAAACCCATAATAACATGTTCATACATATGTGTTCCACATGAATAATCAAACATAATGAATAAACATAAGGGTTACTCATGGAAAGAAATGGGTATCGTAATCATGCCATAAGGAGAAACCAATGGGAGTATCATAATGGTGTCCATGAAAGAATAGATTTAAATAATATATGGACATTAATAAGGTAAAATAGGTATAGATCATGATAAATGGTGTCCATATGAAGTTAAAACAGGTAAAAAGAGTGTTTAAGAAACTTTAGAAATGATCCACTTTAGTGCAATTTTAGGGAAAATATTAAAGAGTCTTTAAAGAGGATAAAGACATAATTTTCTGTATAAAACTAGAAACTAAACAAGATAGTTTTTCATGATTAAATTAATGATTTTATAAAAATAATGGTGTATTAAAATAGATTATGGATTGTACTTTAAAATGCATATGAAATTGGGAAGTTCCCTTTAATCGGGCTTGCTTATCAGGAGGAATTAAAAATGGAATCTTATAAAACATGTATTTCCCCATAAAATAAAGAATAAATGATCTAGTTACATATTTTTGGACCATAAAAATATAATTTAGGTGGAGTAAATAAGAATAATTAAGAATTACATTGAGGTAAAGAGAGAGAAAGCGTAATCTAAAGGAAAAAATGGAGGTTCGGAGAGAATCTCTTACCTTATGTTTGAAAGTGTTCTTCACTTGCGCTTAATATCCTGGATAATAAAATTAGATTCATTATTAATTTAATTAAGAACCTATAAAACATATATTTTATTTATTAAAATTTTATTAAGTTCATTTATGACCATTTCTATGAGTTATAAGTTTAATTCTGTTATTCTGGGTGCATTCATTCATGATTTTGTGATCGATTCCCTTAAGTTTAATTATAGGAGTTCTTGTAAAATTGAATAAAAACTCTAGAAATGTAATTATATGATATTTATGAACCTACTTAATTTTAAATGTACACATATATAATTTTTCTTTCTAGTATTATAATGATTCATTAGATAGAATGTTAATGATAAACATTTAGTTTGTTTTGGTGGGTTTTTTATCATCGCAAACTAGTTTTATTTTATTATTTAATATTATGCATATATATTATTTTTAGAACATAAAAATGTTTTATTATAAATTTTTAAATCATTTTTAACCATTATAATGGTTTTACGACTAGAAATTAATGTGGTAACAAAAAACAAAAACTCATCGTCTACAAAGGTGGTGAATCGACACATCATGGATAATGTTTTAATTTTTAGAATAAAAGGATAATATAAGAGAATTCATGATGTATATTCCATTAGAAAAATAAAATTCCAGTATATTTATGATAATGGATTCATCATGTAACTTTAGAGAGTGGAGGAATGGATGAAGTTGAAGAAAGAAAGAATTTAAAAGAGAAAGGTGGAGGATTTTAACTCTTGAATATTGTCTCCTTGAGAACCTCCTTAAGATAATTGGGTTTGGTCTTTTGGTGAGACCTGAAAGACCAAAACATGGAGAATAGGTTTTCAAGAGGAATTGGGTAGAATATAATCAATATCCAAATCTTAGAAGATTTTAGGAGAAGAGGTGGTGAGGGGTGGTATTTATAGTGAGAGGAGAGGGGCGGTTTTTATTATTTTATTCATTTATTTATTATTTGGGCTCAGTACTATCAATAGTGTAGATTCTTGTGACTAATTATAGTAAATAGTGCATATGAGTTCAAAAAAATGTGTTCTTACATCATCCATAACTCAAAAATTCATGTATTTGGCTTAAAATGTTAAATATCGTAAATCACCATATTTCACTATTCACTAAAAATTCAACTATTTTAGAAAAATCTCAAAAAAAATACCCCAACTATTTTTCAATGTGAAGAGTTCAAAAATGAACTCCATTTTATGAAAATAATTACTAAATATGATAAATTTAATTTTTAATTAAAATCATCATTTATTAAAAAAATATTGATTTTAATATTATAACAGATTTTATGAAACTTTGAAAAATTAATTATAGTCCCATAAAATTATCTTATAATCATAAGAAAATAATATATAAATTTATAAATCTATTTATGAAAATAAATTTTCTTTTAAATCATTATATTAATTATAAAATTTTAAATAAGCATTTACATTTCACAAAAATACCAACAATTTATTTATCATTTTTAAAGCATTTATTTACTTATGAGAAGATATAAATATATAATATTTTCATTTATAAGATCCCTAAATTTTATTTTTACTTCCATCGGTGAGGTTCTTATTCTATTATCTAGGTTACTATTCTTAATGGTCATATTTATATTTCAACAGTCGGGTTACTATTCCATCGGTATAAGTTCCTTAATTTCTATAAATACCACTTATTTCATTATTCATTTATGAGAGTAATGTTTTTATTTGGTTCTCTATCTTATGTATGTCTTTTATATTACATAGCATAATTATAAGAAGTGAAATTCTAGTGATAAAATTTTGGGTCATTGCATTCTTCCTCCCTTATGAAATTTCACCCTCGAAATTTCATTTTACATACTAAGGGGAAAATAGGTAAGGGTATTTCTCCTATTTCCCACCATTAACTAAGAAAAGAAATAAAATACAATTAGGGGTCTTGAATGTGTAGCTAATAAGCATATAAAAAGGTAACTTTGAACATAAAAGTATAAACCTATAAATGAAAAATATATCTTAACATGTGATTCCCTAAGTTTCAATCTAGGTTATCCATGGTGATAGAATTATCCCAAGGGTTATTATTAAATTTTTATAGTCTTAATCTCTAAAAATAATTAGACCTTCCTGTGATACAATCTATAGATACCTTATCCTTTTACTCATATGATTACATTATTTTAAGCATAATTAACCATCAAATACAAACCAAGGATCGTAAAGTCTGGTGTCTTTGAAAGATTAGGTACATAATTAGAAAGCATGAAACCAAAATAAAAACATATTTTATTTAATCTTCATAGTGATATCTTAACTTAATTTGAGATCTTACATATTCATAGGATAACCTAGGGAATATATGAACAAAGTGATGAGCTAAAAAGCCGAAAGTGAATAAACAAATGAATAAAGAAGAGCACATGAGTTAGAAGGCATAACATGATGACATAAAAAAGAGTGATGTGACAATAAAAATATGTAATCATAACATATAGATCATGGGATCATGTAATCATGGCTACAGAGTAATGTGGAAACAACATATAACATGACATAAACATGAGTCATGGCTATCTTCCAAGACTATATCACATGGTGTACAAAGTCCCTTAAAGGAATTAGGTTTACTCCTTATCCCAACATGATGTCTCATGAGACTAAAAAATACCCAATGAATTGGATAGATATCTTATAAAACCCATAATAACATGTTTATTCATATGTGCACCACATGAAGAGTCAAACATAATGAATAAACATAAGGGTTACTCATGGAAAGAAATGGGTATCGTAATCATGCCATAAGGCATAACCAATGGACGTATCATAATGGTGTCCATGAAAGAATGGATTTAAATAATATATGGACATTAATAAGAGAAAATAGGTATATATAATTATAAATTATGTCCATATGAAGTGAAAACAAGTAAAAAGAGTATTTAAGAAACTTTAGAAATGATCCACTTTAGCGCGATTTTAGGGAAAATATTAAAGAGTCTTTAAAGATGATAAAGACATAATTTTTTGCATAAAACCAGAAATTAAACAAGATAGTTTTTCATAATTAAATGAATTATTTTAGAAAAATAATAGTGGATTAAAATAGATTATGGATTTTACTTGAAAATGCATAAGAAATTGGGAAGTTCCCTTTAATCGGACTTGCTTATTAAGAGGAATTAAAAATAGAATCTTATAAAACATGTATTTCCCCATAAAATAAAGAATATTTGAGCTCGGTACATATGTTTGGAGAATAAAAACAGAATTTAGGTGTAGTAAATAATAATAATTAAGAATTACATTGAGTTAATGAGAGAGAAAGTGTAATCTGAATGAAAAAATGGAGGTTCGAAGAGAATCCCTTACCTTATGTACGAAAGTGTTTTGCACTTGCGCTTTATATCCTATATAATCAAATTATATTCATTAATAATTTAATTAAGAACCTATAAAACATATATTTGATTTATTAAAATTTTATTAAGTTCATTTATGACCATTTCTATGAGTTATAAGTTTAATTCTGTTATTTTGGGTGGGTTCGTTTCATGATTTTATGATCGGTTCCCTTAAGTTTAATTATAGGAGTTCTTGTAAAATTGAAGAAAAAATCCATAAATGGAATTATATGATATTTATTAACCTGCTTAATTTTAAATATACCCATATATAATTTTTATTTCTAGTATTATAATGATTCATTAAATAGAATGTTAATGATAAACGTTTAGTTTGTTTTAGTGGTTTTTCGATCATCACGAACTAGTTTTATTTTATTATTTAATATTATGAATATATATTATTTCTAGAACATAAAAAAGTTTTATTATACATTTTTAAATCAGTTTAACCATTATAAAGGTTTTATGATTATAAATTAAGGTGGTAATGAAAAACGAAAACTCATCATCCACGAAGGTGGTGAATCGACACATCATGGATGATGTTTTAATTTTTAGAATAAAAAGAGAATATAAGATACTTTATGATGTATATTACATTAACACAATAACATTACAGTATATTTATGATACTATATTCATCGTGTAACTTTATATTGTGTAGGAAAGGATGAATTTAAAGAAAGAAAGAATTTAAAAGAGAAAGGTGGAGGATTTTAACTCTTGAATGTTGTCTCCTTGAGAACCTCCTTAAGAAAATTGGGTTTGGTCTTTTGGTGAGACCAAAAATACCAAGACATGTATAATAGGTTTGGTAGAGGAATTGGGTAGAATATAATCAATATCCAAAGCTTATAAGGTTTTAGGAGAAGAGGTGGTGAGAGGTGGTATATATAGTGAAAGGAGAGGGGTGTTTTTGATTATTTTATTTATTTATTTATTATATTGGTTCAGGAAAATCAATAATATATATTCTTGTGACTAATTATAGTAAATATTGCATACGATTTTGAAAAAATGGGTTCTTACGTCATCTATAACTCAAAAATTCATGTATTTGGCTTAAAATGTTAAACATCGTAAATCACCATATTTCACTATCACTAAAAATTAAACTATTTTAGAAAAATCCCAAAAACAAATTCAATGTTAATATTTTAAAAATGAACTATATTTTATGAAAATAATTTTCTAAGTATGGGAAATTGAATTTTTAATTAAAATCATCTTTTATTAAAAAAAAAATACTGATTTTAATATTATAACTGATTTTATGACACTTTGAAAAATTAATTATAGTCCCATAAAATTATCTTAAAATCATAAGAAAATAATATATAAATTTATAAATCTATTTATGAAAATAAATTTTCTTTTAAATCATTATATTATTTATAAAATTTTAAATAAACATTTACATTTCACAAAAATACCAACACTTTTTTATCATTTTTAAAACATTTATTTACTTATAAAAAGATATAAATATATAATATTTTTATTTATAAGATCCCTAAATTTTATTTTTACTTCCATCAGTGAGGTTCTTATTCTATTAGATGGGTTACTATTCTTAATGGTCATATTTCTATTCCAATAGTCGGGTTACTATTCCATCGGTATAGGTTCCTTAATTTCTATAAATACTACTTATTTCATTCTTCATTTATGAGAGTAATGTTTTTATTGGGTTTTCTATCTTATGTATTTGATATTACATATCATAATTATAAGAAGTGAAATTCCATTGATAAAATTTTGGGTCATTACATTCTTCCTCCCTTATGAAATTTCACCCTCGAAATTTCATTTTACATACTAAGGTGAAAATAGGTGATGGTATTTCTCTTATTTCCCACCATTAACTAAGAAAAGAAATAAAATAAAATTAGGGTTCTTGAATGTGTAGCTAATAATAATATAAAAAGGAAAATTTGAACATAAAAGGATAAACTTATAAATGAAAAGTATATCATAACATGTGATTCTCTAAGTTTCAATCTAGGTTATCCATGGTGATAGAATTATCCAAAGGGTTATTACTAAAGTTTTCTTGTCCTAATATTTAAAAATAACTAGGTCGTCCTCTGATACCAAATATAGAGACCCTATCCTTTTACTTATATTATTACATGATTTTAAGCATAATTAACCATCAAATACAAACCAAGGATCGTAAAGGCTAGTGTTGTTGAAAGATTTTTTACATAATTAGAAAGCATAAAACCAAAATAAAAAGATATTTTATTTAATCTATCTAATTATATCTTAAATTACTTTGTGATCTTATATATTCATAGGATAACCTGGGGAATACATGAACAAATTGATGATCTAAAAATCCCAGTAAGGGCAAAAACAAAGAAATAAAGAATAACACATGAGTTAGAAGGCATAACATAATGGCATAAAAATGAATATGATAATAATAAATATATAGAATCATAACATATAGAGTATGTGATCATTTAATCATGGATACATAGGAATGTGGGAGCAACATATAACATGACATAAACACGATTCAAGGCTAACTACCAATACTATATCACATGGTGGAAAAAGTCCTGTAAAGGAATTAGGTTTACTCTTATCGCAACATGATGTCTCATGAGAATAAACATTACCCAATGCATTTGAGTGATATTTGGTCACAACCATCATAACATGTTCATGAATATGTATGCCACATGAATAATCATACATAATGAATAAACATAAGGGTTACCCATGGAAAGAAATGGGTATCGTAATCATGTCATAAGGCGTAACCAATGGACGTATCATAATGGTATCCATGAAATAATGGATTTAAATAATATATGGACATTGATAATGTAAAATATGAATGTATCATTATAAATTATATCCAATTTAAATGAAAACATATAAAAAGAGTGTTTAAGAAACTTTATAAATGATCCACTTTAGTGCAATTTTAGAGAAAATATTAAAGAGTCTTTAAAGAGGACAAAGACATAATTGTTTGTATAAAACTAAAAATGAAACAAGATAGTTTTTTATGATGAAATGAGTGATTTTATAAAAATAATGGTGTCTTAAAATAGATTATGGAGTGTACTTGAAAATGAGTAATTAATTGGGAAGTTCCCTTTAATCAATCTTGCTTGTGAGGAGGAATTAAAAAGGGATCCTTATAAAACATGTATTTCTCCATCAAAGAAAGAATAATTGAGCTAGGTACATATGTTTGGAACATAAAAAAGAGAAAATTGATAGATTATATAAGAATAATTAATAACTGAATTAATTTAAATAGAGATAAATCATAATCTGAAGGAAAAAATGGAGTTTCAGAGAGAATCTCTTACCTGATGTCTGAAAGTGTTCTACACTTTCACTTAATGTCCTGGATAATAAAATTAGATTTATTAATAATTTAATTTATAACCTATAATACATATAGTTTATTTATTAAAATTTTATTAAGTTCATTTATGACCATTTCTATGGGTTATAACTTTAATTTTGTTGTTCCGAGTGCGTTCATTTCATGATTTTATGTTCACTTCCCTTGAGTTTAATTATAGGAGTTCTTATCGAATGGAATAAAAACTCTAAAAATTGAATTATATGATATTTATGAAATTAAATAATTTTAAACGGACCCATATATCATTTTTATTTCTAGTATGAGAATGATTCGTTAGATAGAAGGTTAATGATAAATGTTTAGTTTGTTTTGGTGGTTTCTTAATCATCACGAACTAGTTTTGTATTATTATTTATTATTATGTATATATATTAGTTACAGAACATAAAAAAAGTTTTATTATAAATTTTTAAAGCTTTTTTATCCATTATAATGGTTTTATGACCTGCCTTTAATGTGGTAATGAAAAACAAAAACTCGTCGTCCACGAAGGTGGTGAATCAACACATCACGGATGATGTTTTAATTTTGAGAATAAAAGGAGAAGAGAATAGACTTGATGATGAATATTAAATTAACACAATAAAATTACAGTATATTTATGTTAATGTAGTTATCATGTAACTTTGGATAGTGTAGTAAAGTATGAAGTAGAAGAAAGAAAGAATTTAAAAGATAAAGGTGGAGGATTTTACCTCTTGAATATTGTTTCCTTGAGAACCTCCTTAAGACGCTTGGGTTTGGTCTTTTGGTGAGACCAGAAAAAAAAGGATGTGGACAAGAGGTTTGGTAGAAGAATTTGGCAGAATATAAGCAAGTTCCAAAGCTTATAATGTGTGAGGAAAAGAGGTGGTGAGGGGTGGTATTTATCGTGATATGAGAGAGGTGTTTTTTATTATTTTATTCATTTGTTTATTATTTTGGCTAAAGACAATACATTGTGTAAATTATTTAGAATACCTATAGTAAATAGTTCATATAAGTTCAAAAAATGGGTTCTTACATCATCCATGACTGAAAAAATTTGTATATTTGGCTTAAAATGTTAAATATCGTAAATTATTGTATTTCATTATTCACCAAAAATTCAACTACTTTAGAAAAATCCCAAAAATTCACCCCGACCATTTTTCAATGTTTTGATTTCAAAAATGGAATATATTTTATAAAAATAATTTTTTAAATATGATAAATTTATTTTTTAATTAAAATCATTATTTATTCAAAAAATACTGATTTTAATATTATAAGTGATTTTATGACACTTTGAAAAATTAATTAAGGTCTCATAAAATTATATTATAATCATACGACAAAAAAATATTAATTTATAAATCTATTTATGAAAATAAATTTTCTTTTAAATCATTATATTAATTATAAAATTTAAAATGAACATTTACATTTCACAAAAATACCAACACTTAATTTATCATGTTTAAAACATTTATTTACATATGTCAAGATATAAATATATCACATTTTAATTTGTAATATGCCTAAATTTTATTTATATTTTCATAGGTTAGTTTCCTATTCTATTAGTAGGGTTACTATTCCTAATGATCATATTGTTATTCCAATGGTTGGGTTACTATTACATCAGTATAGGTTCCTTAATTTCTATAAATACCAATTATTTCATTCTTACTTTATGAGAGTAATGTTTTTATTGGGTTCTATATGTGATTTATGTGTTTTATATTATATAACATAATTATAAGAAGTGAAATTCCATTTATAAAATTTTGGGTCGTTACATTCTCCCCCTTATGAAATTTCACCCTCAAAATTTCATTTTATATACTAAGGTGAAAATAGGTGAGGGTATTTCTCCTATTTCCCACCATTAACTAAGAAAATAAATAAAATAAAAGTAGGGGTATTTAATGATTAGCTAATAAGCATATAAAAAAGGCAACTTTGAAGATAAAAGGATAAACTTATAAATGAAAAGTATATTATAACATGTGATTCTCCAAGTTTCAATATAGATTATCCATGGTGATAGAATTATCCCAAGGATTATAACTGAATTTTTTTAGTAATAATCTATAAAAATAACTAGACTACAATATGGTACCAACTATAGAGACCTTATCCTTTTACTCATATTATTACATGATTTTAAGCATGATTAACCATCAAATAGAAACCAAGGATTATCAAGTCTCATGTCATTGAAATATTTGGTACATAATTAGAAAGCATGAAACCAAAATAAAAAAAACTTTTATTTAATCTCCATAATGATATATTAACTTACATTTATATCTTACATATGCATATAATAACCTGAGGAATACATGAACAAAGTGATGATCTAAAAAACCCAGTAAGGTAATAAACAAATGAATAAAGAATCGCACATGAGTTAGAAGGCATAACATGATGACATAAAAAGGAATGACATAAGAATAAACATATGGAATCATAACATATAGAGTATGGGGTCATTTAATTATGGCTACATAGGAATTTGGTAACAACATATAACATGACATAAACATGAGTAAAAGCTAACTACCAAGACTATATCACATGGTAGACAAAGTCCCATAAAGGAATTTGGTTTGATCCTTTTCCAAACATAATGTCTCATAGACTAAAAATTACCCAATGCATTAGAGAATTATCTGGACACACTCATCATAACATGTTCATGCATATGTTCTCCACATGAAGAATCAAACATAATGAATAAACATAATGGTTACCCATGGAAAGAAATGGGTATTGTAATCATGTCATAAGGCATAACCAAAAGGCGTATCATAATGGTGTCAATGAAAGAATTACTTTAAATAATATATAGACATTAATAAGATAAATAGGAATATATCATGGTAAATTATGTCCAAATTAAGTTAAAACATATAAAAATAGTGTTGAAGAAACTTTAGAAATGATCCACTTTAGTGCAGTTTTAGGAAAAATATTAAAGAGACTTTAAAGAGAAAAAAGACACAATTGTTTGTATAAAACCAAAAATAAAACAAGATATATTTTCATGATTAAATTAGTTATTTTATAAAAATAATAGTGGATTAAAATAGATTATGGAGTGTTCTTGAAAATGGGTAAGAAATTGGGATGTTCCCTTTAATCGAGTTTGGTTCTCAGGAGGAATTAAAAAGGGAACCTTATAAAACTCATATTTCCCCATAAAAGAAATAATAATTGATCTAGGTAAATATTTTTGTAACATAAAAATATAATTTAGGTGGATTAAATAAGAATAATTAATAATTACATTGAGTTAAATAGATAGAAAGTGTAATGTGAAGGAAAAATAGAGGTTTGGAGAGAATCTCTTACCGTAAGTATGAAAGTGTTCTGTACTTGCAATTAATTTCATAGATAATCAAATTAGATTCATTAATAATTTAACTCAGAACCTATAAAAATTATATTTTATTTATTACAATTTTATTAAGTTCATTTATAACCATTTTTATTGGTTATAAGTTTAATTCCGTTGTTTCAGGTGTGTTCGTTTCATGATTTTATGATCAATTCCCTTGAGTTTAATAATAGGAGTTCCTGTCGAATGGAAGAAAAACTCCATAAATAGAATTATAATGTATTTATGAACCTAAATAATTTTAAATGGAACCATATATCATTTTTATTTATGGTAGGAGAATTATTCATTAGATAGAATGTTAATGATAAACGTTTAGTTTGTTTTGGTACTTTTTCAATCATCATGAACTAGTTTTGTATTATTATTTAATATTATACATATATATTAGTTACAGAAAATAAAACAAGTTTTATTATATATTTTTTAATATGTTTTAACCATTTTAATTTTTTTATGTCCAACCCTTAATTTTCTAATGAAAAATGAAAACTCATCATCCATGAATGCGGTGAATCGACACATCACGAATGATGTTTTAATTTTTAGAATAAAAGAAGAAGATAAGAGAATTGATGATAAATATTACACAAACAAAATAAAATTATAGTATATTTATGATAATGTAGTTATCATGTAACTTTGGATAGTGTAGTAAAGGATAAAGTAGAAGAAATAAATAATTTAAAAGAGAAAGGTGGAGGATTTTACCTCTTGAGTATTGTCTCCTTGAGAACCTCCTCAAGGCACCAGGGTTTGGTATTTTGGTGAGACCAACAAGACCAGTACATAGATAAGATGTTTGGGAGATTAATTTGGTATAATATAAGTAAGCTCCAAATCTTAGAAGGTGTTAGGATAAGAGGTGGTGAGGGTGGTATTTATAGTGAGAGGAGATGGATTTTTTTGACTATTTTATTCATTTGTTTATTATTTTGGCTCAAGACTATCAATAGTGTAGATTCTTGTGAGTAAGTATAGTAAATAGTGCATAAAATTTCGAAAACATGGATTCTTACATCATCTATGACTCAAAAATTCATGTATTTGGCTTAGAATGTTAAACATCATAAATTACCATATTTCACTATTTGCCAAAAATCATTTATTTTAGAAAAATCTCAAAAAATCACTCCAACATTTTTTTGAAGTATAGATTTAAAAAATGGACTCCATTATATGAAAATAATTTTATAAATATGAGAAATTTAATTTTTAATTAAAATCATCATTTATTCAAAAAAATGTTGATTTTAATATTATAACTGATTTTATGACACTTTGAAAAATTAATTATGATCTCATAAAATTATATTATAATCATAAGATGACAAAATATAAATTTATAAATCTATTTATGAAAATAAATTTTATTTTAAATAATTATATTAATTATAGAATTTTAAATAAACATTTATATTTTCCAAAAATACCAATACTTAATTTATCACTTTTAAAAAAATTATTTACTTATGCCAATATATAAATATATCATATTTTCATTTATAAGATACCTAAATTTTATTTATAATTTAATAGGTGAATTTCCTATTCTATTAGTCGGGTTACTATTCTTAATGGTCATAAATCTATTCCAACAGTCAAAGTACTATTCTATTGGTATAGGTTCCTTAATTTCTATAAATACCACTTATTTCATTCTTCATTTATGAGAGTAATGTTTTTATCGGGTTATCTATCTGATGTATGTGTTTTTTATTACATAAAATAATTATAAGAAGTGAAATTACATTGATAAAATTTTGGGTCGTTACATTCTTCTCCCCTTATGAAATTTCACCCTCGAAATTTTGTTTTACATATTAAGGTGAAAATAGGTGAGGGTATTTCTCCTATTTATGCCATTAACTAAGAAAAGAAATAAAATACAATTATGGATCTTGAATGCTTAGATAATATGCATATAAAAAAAGGAAAATTTGAATATATAAGGATAAACTTATAAATGAAAAGTATATCATAACATGCGATTCTATAAGTTTCAATCTAGGTTATCCATGGTGATAGAATTATCCCATGGGTTCTTACTAAAGTTTTCTATTTTTAATCTCTAAGAATAAATAAACCATCCTCTGATACCAACTATAGAGACCCTATCATTTAACTCATATTATTACATGATTTTAAGCATAATTAACCATTAAACACAAACCAAGGATCGTAAATTCTAGTGTCTTTTAAAGAATAGGTACATAATTAGAAATCATGAAGCAAAAATTAAAACATATTTTATTTAATATCCATAATGAGATCTTAAATTCCTTTGAAATCTTACACATACATAGGATAACCTGGGGAATACATGAACAAAGTGATGAGCTAAAAATCCCAGTAAGGGAATAAACAAAGGAATAATTAATACCACATGAGTCAATGATAAATGTCATGACTATATCACATGGTGGACAAAGTCCCATAAAGGAATTAAGTTTACTCCTTATCCAAACATGGAATATCATGAGGCTAAACATTACCAAATTTATTGGAGTGTTGTATAGGCACACCCATCAGAACATGTTCATGCATGTGTGTGTCACATGAAGAACCAAACATAATGAATAAACATAAGGGTTACCCATGGAAAGAAATGGGCATCGTAATCATGTCATAAGGCATAACCAATGGGAGTATTGTAATGGTGTCTATAAAATAATGGATTTAAATTGTATATGAATATTAATAAGGTAAAATAGGAATATATCATGGTAAATGATGTCCAAGTGAAGTGAAAACATGTAAAAATGGTGTTTAAGAGACTTTAGAAATGATCCACTTTAGTGCAATTTTATGGAAAATATTAAAGAGTTTTTAAAGAGGACAGAGACATAACTGTTTTTATAAAACTATAAATGAAACAAGATAGTTTTTAATAATGAAATTATTGATTTTAGAAAAATAATGGTGGCTTAAAACAGATTATAAAGTGTACTTGAAACTGGGTAAGAAATTGGGAAGTTCCCTTTAATCGGGTTTGCTTGTCGGGAGGAATTAAAAAGAGAACCTTATAAAAATCACCACATAAAATAAAGACAAATTGAGATAGGTAAATATGTTTATAACATAAAAATATAATACATGTGGAATACATAAGAATAATTAATAATTTCATTGAGGTAAAGATAGAGAAAAAGTAATTCGAAGGAAAAAAATGGAGGTTTAGAGAGAATCCATTACCTTATGTCTGAAAGTGTTTTGCACTTTCCCTTAATGTCATGGATAATAAAATTAGATTCATTAATAATTTAATTTGAAACCTATGAAAAATATATTTGATTTATTACAATTTTATTAAGTTCATTTATAACCATTTCTATGGATTATAAGTTTAATTTCGTTGTTCTGGGTGCCTTCGTTTCATGATTTTATGATCGATTCCCTTGAGTTTAATTATAAGAGTTCATGTTGAATGAAAGAATAACTATAGAAATTATATTATATTATATTTATGAACCTAAATAATTTTAAATACACCAATATATCATTTTTCATTCTCGTATGATAATGGTTCATTAGATAGAACATTAATGATAAATGTTTAGTTTGTTTTGGTGGTTTTTCAATCATCACGAACTAGTTTCCTATTATTATTTGATATTATCCATATATATTAGTTCCATAACATAAAAAAGTTTTATTATACATTTTTAAATCTATTTTAACCATTATAATGATTTTATGATCAGCCCTTAAGTTGGTAATGAAAAATGAAAACTTGTCATCCACGAAGGTGGTGAATCAACACATCACGAACAATGTTTTAGTTTTTTGAATAAAAGAAGCAGAGAATAAACTTTATGATGGATATTACACTAACATAATAACATTATAGTTTATTTATTATACTGTAGTTATCATGTAAATTTTTATAGTGGAGGAAAGGATGAGATAGAATAAAGAGAGAATTTAAAAGAGAAATGTGGAGGATTTTACCTCTTGGATATTGTGTCCTTGAGAACCTCCTTGTGACACTTAGGATTGGTCTTTTGGTAAGACCATAAATACTTGGACATGGGTAATAGGTTTGGGATAGTAATTGGGTATAATATAAACAAGATTCAAATCTTATAAGGCATGGGGAGAAGAGGTGGTGAGGGAGGAAAGGGGTGTTTTTGATTATTTTATTCATTTGTTTATTATTTTGGATCAAGACTATCAATAGTATTGAATATTGTGACTAATTATAGTAACTAGTGTATGTTATTTTTAACTAATGGCTTCTTACATCATCCATGACTCAAAAATTCATGTATTTGGCTTAAAATGTTAAATAGTATAAATTATCGTATTTCACTATTCACCAAGAATTCAACTATTTTAAAAAAATCCTAAAAAATAAACCCAACAATTTTTTTATTTGTATATTTCAAAAATGGACTCCATTTTATAATAATAGTTTTCTAAATATTATAAATTTAATTTTTAATTAAAATTACCATTTATTCAAAAAATACTGATTTTAATATTATAACTGATTTTATGGAACTTTGAAAAATTAATTAATGTCATATAAAATTATATTATAATAATAAGAAAACAAAATATTAATTTATGAATATATTTATGTAAATATATTTTCTTTTGAATCATTATATTAATTATAATATTTTAAATAGACATTTGCATTTCACAAAAATACCAACACTTAATTTATCACTTTTAAAACATTTATTTACCTATTCCAAGATATAAATATATCATATTTTCATTTATAATATTTATAAATTTTATTTATACTTTCATAGGTGAGGTTTCTTTTCTTAATGGTCATATTGCTATTCCAACGGTCATGTTACTATTCCATCGGTATAGGTTCCCTAATTTCTATAAATACCACTTATTTCATTCTCCATTTATGAGAGTAATGTTTTTATTAGGTTATCTATGTGATGTATGTGTTTTATATTATATAAAATGATTAAAAGAAGGGAAATCCCATTTTTGTTCATTACATTCTTCCCCCCTTATGAAATTTCACCCTCGAAATTTCATTTTACAAACTAAGGTGAAAACGTGAGATGGTATTCCTCCTATTCCCCACCATTAAATAAGAAAATAAATAAAATAAAGTTAGGGGGCTTTAATACTTAGATAATAAGAATATAAAAATTCAACTTTGAACATATAAGGATAAACTTATAAATGAAAATTATAACATAACATGTGATTCTCTAAGCTTCAATCTAGGATATCCATGGTGATAGAATTATCCTTAGGGTTCTTAATAAATTTGTTTAGTCCTAATCTCTAAATATAACTAAATAATCCTTTGATACCAACTAAAATGACCCTATCCTTTTACACATATTATTACATAATTTTAAGCATAATTAACCATCAAATACACACAAAGGATCGTAAAGTCTAGTGTATTTGAAATATTTGGTACATAATTAGAAAGAATGAAACCAAAATAAAAAAATTATTTAATATCCATAATGAGATCCTAAATTCATTTGAGCTCTTACAGCTGCAAAGGATAACCTGGGGAATACATGAATAGAGGGATGAGCTAAAAATCCCAGTAAGAAAATAAACAAAGGAATAAAGAACTATAAATGAGTTAGAAGGCATAACATGATGACATAAAAAGACATGACACGAGAATAAACATGTGGAAGCATAATATATAGACCATGAGATACTGTAATCATGGATAAATAGTAATTTTACAACAACATATAACATGACATAAACATGAGTCAAGGCTAACTATCAAGATTATATCACATGGTGGATAAAGTCCTATAAAGGAATTAGGTTTACTCCCTATCCCAACATGACGTATCATGAGACTAACATTACCCAATGCATTGGAGTTTTATCTGGGTGCACCCAATATAAAATTTTCATGCATATGTGTGCCACATTAATAATCAAACATAAGGAATAAATATAAGGGTTTCCCATGGAAATAAATGGGTATTGTAATCATGTCATAAGGCATAACCAATTGGTGTATCATAATAGTGTATATAAAAGAATGGATTAAAATCATACATGGACATTAATAAGGGAACATAGGCATATATAATGATAAATTGTGTCCAAATTAATTTAAAACATATAAATATAGTGTTTAAGAAACTTTATAAATGAGCAACTTTAGTACAGTTTTAGGGAAAATATTAAAGAGTCTTTAAAGAGGACAAAGGCATAATTGTTTGTATAAAACCAGAAATGAAACAAGATAGTTTTTTATGATTAAATGGGTGATTTTATAAAAATAATCATGGATTAAAATATATTATGTAGTGTACTTGAAAATGGGTAATAAATTGGGAAGTTCCCTTTAATCGGACTTGCTTATCAAGAGGAATTAAAAAGGGAACCTTATAAAACATGTATTTCCCCATAAAAGAAAGAAGAATTGATCTAGGTACATATGTTTGGAACATATAAATATAATTTATGTGTATTAAATAATAATAATTAAGAATTTAATTGGGGTAAATAGAGAGAAATCCTAACCCAAAGGAAAAAATGGTGGTTCAGAGAGAATCTCTTACCTTATGTCTGAAAGTGTTCTGCACTTGAACTTAATGTCTTGGATAATAAAATTAGATTCATTAATGATTTAATTAATATCATATTAAATATATATTTTATTTATTATAATTTTATTAATTTCATTTATGACCATTTTTATGGGTTATAAAGTTTAATTTTGTTGTTCTGGGTGCGTTCATTTCATGATTTTATGATCGGTTCCCTTGAGTTTTATTATAAGAGTTCTTGTAAAATAGAAGAAAAACTGAAGAATTTTAATTATATGATATTGATTAAAATATATAATTTTAAATAGTCCCATATATAATTTTTATTTATGGTATGAGAATGATTCATTAGATTGAACATTAATGATAAACGTTTAGTTTGTTTTGGCAGTTTTTCAATCATCGCGAACTAGTTTTGTTTTATTATTTAATACTATGTATATATATTTGTTTGATTTCATAAAAAAAGTTTTAATATACATTTTAAAATCTTTTTAAACCATTATAATGGTTTTATGATCATCCATTAAGGCGGTAATGAAAAACGAAAACTCATCTTCCACGAAGCCGGTGAATCGACACATCACGAACGATGTTTTAATTTTTAGAATAAAAGGAGAAGAGAAGAAATTTGATTATGGATATTACATTAAAAAAATAATATTATATTATATTTATTATAATGTATTCATCATTTAAAATTTCATAGTGTAGTAAAGGATGAGGTAAAATAATGAAATAATTTAAAAGAGAAAGGTGGAGGATTTTACCTCTTAAATATCGTCTCATTGAGAACCTCCTTAAGGCACTTAGGTTTATACTTTTGGCAATACCAGAAAGACAAAGATGTGTTTAAGAGGTTTTATAGAGGAATTGGGTAGAATATAAGTAATGTCCAAATCTTAGAAGGTGTGAGTAGAATTGGTGGTAAGGGTGATATTTATAGTGGGAGGAGAGGGGTACTTTTGATTATTTTATTCATTTGTTTATTATTTTGGCTCAAGACTATCAATAGTGTTGATTATTGTGACTAAGTATAGTAACTAGTGAATTTGAGTTTGAACTATGGGTTCTTACATCAGTTGTGACTCAAAAATTCATGTATTTGGCTTAAAATGTTAAATATTGTAAATTATTGTATTTCACTATTCACCAAAAAATCAACTATTTTAGAAAAATCCCAAAAAATCACCCCAAAAATTTTTCAACATATAGATTTCAAAAATGGACTCTATTTTATGAAAATATTTTTTTAAATATGATAAATTTAATTTTTAATTTAAATCATTATTTATTCGAAAAATACTGATTTTAATATTATAATCGATTTTATGACACTTAGAAAAATTAATTAAGGTCTCATAAAATTTTATTATAATCATAAGACAGAAAAATATTGGTTTATGAATCTATTTATGAAAATAAATTTTCTTTTCAATCATTATATAAATTATAAAATTTTAAATAAACATTTACATTTCACAAAAATACCAACACTTAATTTATCATTTTTAAAACATTTATTTACTTATGTAAATATATAAATATATCATATTTTCATTTAAAAATGCCTAAATTTTATTTATACTTTCATAGGTGAGGTTGTTATTCTATAATTCGGGTTACTTTTCTTAATGGTCATATTGTTATTCCAACGGTCATGTTACTATTTCATCGGTATAGGTTCCTTAATTTCTATAAATACCACTTATTTCATTCTCTATTTATGAGAGTAATGTTTTTATTTTAATTTATATGTGATGTATGTGTTTTATATTATATAACATAATTATAATAAGGCAAACTCAAATGATAAAATTTTGGGTCATTGTATTCTTCCCCCTTATGAAATTTCACACTCAAAGTTTTATTTTACATACTAAGGTGAAAATAGGTTAGGGTATTTCTAATATTTCCCACCGTTAACTAATAAAAGAAATAAAATAAAATTAGGGGGATTTAATACTTATCTAGTAATCATATAAAAAGGATACTTTGAATATAGAAGGATAAACTTATAAATGAATAGTATATCATAACATGTGATTCTCTAAGTTTCAATCTAGGTTATCCATGGTGATAGAATTATCTATAGGGTTCTTACTAAAGTTTTATAGTCCTAATATCAAAAAATAACTAGACCATCCTTTGATACTAACTATAGTGACCCTAGACTTTTACACATATTATTACATGATATTAAGTATAATTAACCCTAAAATACAAACCAAGTATTGTAAAGTCTAGTGTCTTTGAAAGATTAGGTACATAATTAAAAAGCATGAAACCAAAATAAAAAAAATTATTTAATCTCTATAATGATCTATTAAATTCATTTGAGCTCTTACATCTGTATAGGATAACCTGGGGAATTCATGAACAAAGGGATGGTCTAAAAAGCTCAGTAACAAAATAAAAAAAGGAATAAAAAGTAGCACTTGATTTAGAAGGCATAACATACTGACAAAAAAAAGGTGTGTCATAAGAATAAAAATATGGAATCATAACATATAGAACATGTGATCATGTAATCATGGCTACATAGGAATGTGGAATCAAAATATAACATGACATAAACATGATTCAAGCCTAACTGTCAATACTATATCACATGGTGTACAAACTCCCATAAAGTAATTAGGTTTACTCCTTATCCTAACATGATGTCTCATGAGAATAAACATTACCTAATGCATTGAAGTTCTATTCAGTCTCATCCATCATAATATGTTCATGCATATGTGTTCCACATGAATAATCAAACATAAGGAATAAATATAAGTGTATTTCATGCATACATTTTAGAATATTTTAATGTATTGATTTTTGGATTTAAATGAATAATCTTGCCAATTTTGGAAAGAATTGGGTTGTTTTATGTTTTATGGTAGGAACCGATGAAGCTGTGGAAAAGGAATGAAAAGGGATGAAAATATGAGTCGAACGACCCTTTGCGCCACTTCCATTTTCTCATGGCGCGACACTATAATTTTGAGGTAGAACGAAGCTGTAAAAATTGAGGAAAAAAACATTGTTACACATCATGAACCACAAGTACACATCCTGACCTCATCAGAGAAGCAGGCCACCACCAGAACATGTCATGAAGAGCATACACACTGTGAGACACAAGTACAAATTGTGTACCTTCAGTACACGACGTGACGGCGGTCAAACTTCAAATTTATTAATGATATTTTTACAAGATTCTGTGGACATGGAGGCAACATGGATCGGAAGTACATGACATGTAGGCCAAGTACACGTCGTGTAGGTGGTCAAATTTCCAAAATCTCAGCTGAGAACTACGCACGCATCGTGCGAATTCATAAAAAGTGGATCAGCAACACACGTCATGTAGTACAAATACACAACGTGATGATGGACGGGAAGAGCCATTTCAAATCCTATAAATAGAGGACCAGGAGGTTGTTGTAGGGGGAATTTAGATTTAGAGAAGTATGGAGAGAATCTACTATGCCTCCACAAGTTCTTTTATTTTCATTATTTTTTATTTCCTTCATCCCTCTAAACCTCTCATCGCTAGGATGAGGGGGTAATTCCACCATGTGATAGGTAAATCTAATTGAAATGGGAAGGTGCATTGGATTTATTTATTTTAAATTATTCAGTTTGCGTAATTTCTATAATTAAACTTCAATTCCTTTCTTTTTCTTTTATCGTGACCATTAATATTTGTTTCTAAAAGGAGCTTTAAAATTGTGAAACTAATTATCCTAAAAGAAGGCATGACCATTGTCAAATTTAGGGGAAATCAGGTTTAAATATAGTTTCAAGACGAACTCAATTCGGAAAAATCCTATATTACCGGACCAAGGGAAATAGGGTATTGTCGTGTTGAGGAGGAGATACCATGACTATTGGATATTTCTCATCTCGACTCTGACACCAATCATGAATCAATCAATTTGTTTTCTAAAATCCAATTGCACCTGAACCTGGAAATTACATTACCTCGACACTCTTTCCAAATGTGATCAAAATCCAATCAATCTACTTGCTTTTGTCTTTTCAAAACCAATCAATGTTTTCTCACTTCTTTCTCAATTTAATAAAATAAATCTTTTGAAATTCTAATAAAACTAAATCACCATCTCTGTGGGTTCAACCTCAAACTTACCAATAATACATTTTAATTAATTAGATAACATAGTTTGGTTTTTTATATAAAAAATCATAGAACCATAGGGAACTAACGGCGCCCTATAGGGGCTATAAAATAAACATAAGGGTTTCCCATGGAAAGAAATGGGTATCGTAATCAAGGCATAAGGAATAAACAATGGGCGTATCATAATGGTTTTCATATAAGAATGTATTTAAATCATTCATGGAAATTAATATGGGAAAATAGGCATAGTTTATGATAAATTATTTCCAAATGAAGTGAAAACATGTAAAAATAGTGTTTAATAAACTTTAGAAATGATCCACTTTAGTGCAGTTTTAGGGAAAATATTAAAGTCTTTAAAGAGGAAAAAAGACATAATTGTTTGTATAAAACCATAAATTAAATAGGTTAGTTTCTCATGATGAAATGAGTGGTTTTAGAAAAATAATGGTGTCTTAAAACAGATTATTGAGTGTACTTGAAAATGGGTAAGAAATTAGGAAGTTCTCTTTAATCGGGCTTACTTATCAGGAATAATTAAAAAAAATATACCTTATAAAACATGCATTCCCCAAAAAAAGAAAGAATAATTGATATAGTTATATATTTTTGGAATATAAATATAAAATTTAGGATTTTTACATAAGAATAATTAATAATTACATTGTGGAAAATAGAGATAAATCATAACCTGAAGGAAAAATGGAGGTTCGGAGAGAATCGCTTACCTTATATACGAAAGTGTTATTCACTTCCACTTAATTTCCTATATAATCAAATTAGATTCATTAATAATTTAATTAAGAACATATTAACCATATATTTTATTTATTAATTTTTTTAAGTTCATTATGACCATTTTTATGGGTTATAAAGTTTAATTTTTTTGTTCTGAGTGTGTTTGTTACATGATTTTATGATCAATTTCCTTGATTTTAATTATAGGAGTTATTGTAGAATGGAATAAAAATTTAAGAAGCTAAATTATATGATATTGATGAACCTATATAATTTTAAATGGTCTCATATATCATTTTTTTGTTATGAGAATGATTTATTAGATAGAACATTAATGATAAATGTTTAGTTTGTTTTGGCAGCTTTTCAATCATCATGAACTAGTTTTGTTTTATTATTTAATATTATGCATATATATCAGTTCAAGAACATAAAATAAGTTGTAATATACATTTTAAAATCTTTTTTAACCATTATAATGTTTTTTTGACCAGCCATTAAGGCGGTAATGAAAAAGGAAAACTCGACATCCATAAAGGCGGTGAATCG
This sequence comes from Viscum album, assembly GCA_963277665.1. Classification (NCBI taxonomy): domain Eukaryota; kingdom Viridiplantae; phylum Streptophyta; class Magnoliopsida; order Santalales; family Viscaceae; genus Viscum; species Viscum album. The sequence goes on along the minus strand of OY728145.1, from coordinate 24,581,218 downwards.
ACACATCACGGACAATGTTTTAATTTTTAGAATAAAAGGATAAGAGAAGATAATTGATGATGGATATTACATTAACATAATAAAATTTTAGTATATGTATGATTTTTGAGTTATCGTGCAACTTTGGAAAGTGGAGGAAAGGATGGGGTAGAATAAAGAAATAATTTAAAATAGAAAGGTGGAGGATTTTACCTCTTGAATATTGTCTCCTTAAGAACCTCATTAAGGCACTTGAGTTTGGTCTTTTGGTGAGAAAAAAAATAAAAAGACGTGAGGAATAGGTTTATAAGAGGAATTGGGTATAATATAAGCAATTTTCAGAACTTATAAGGTGTGAGGAGAAGAGGTGGTGAGGGGTGGTATTTATAGTGGGAGGAGAGGGGTATTTTTTATTATTTTATTCGTTTGTTTATTATTTTGGATTAAGACTATAAAAATTGTTGAATATTGTGACTAAGTACAGTAAATAGTGCATGTGATTTCAAATTAATGGGTTCTTACATCATTCATGACTCAAAAATTCATGTATTTGGCTTAAAATGTTAAATACCGTAAATTACTGTATTTCCTAATCATAAAAAATTCAACTATTTTAGAAAAATCCCAAAAAATCATCCCAACCATTTTTAAATGTGTAGAATTTAAAAATGGACTCCATTTTATGAAAATAATTTTCTAAATATGATAAATTTAATTTTTAATTAAAATCATTATTTATTCAAAAAATATTGATTTTAAAATTATAACTAATTTTATGACACTTTGAAAATTTAATTAAGGTCTCATAAAATTATCTTATAATCATAAGACAAAAAAATATTAATTTATGAATATATTTATTGAAATAAATTTTATTTTAAATTATTATATTAATTATAAAATTTTAAATAAACATTTACATTTCACAAAAATAACAACACTTAATTTATCATTTTTAAAAAAATTATTTACTTATTCCAAGATATAAATATATCACATTTTCATTTATAAGATGGCTAAATTCTATTTATACTTTCATAGATGAGGTTATTATTCTCTTAGTCGGGTTACTATTCTTAATGGTCATGTTGTTATTCCAATGATTAGGTTATTATTCCATCGGTATAGGCTCCTTAATTTCTATAAATACCACTTATTTAATTCTTCATTAATGAGAGTAATGTTTTTTGGGGTTTTATATGTGATGTATGTGTTTAATATTATATAAAATAATTATAAGAAGAGAAATTCCATTGATAAAATTCTAGGTCATTATAATATAGGTTATCAAGGGTTGGAGGCTCACAAGATATTAAGACATCTTCTCATGGTGTTTTCTCTTAGTAATCATCGTGATATGAGGTTATGAGAACAAAACCATAAATAGGAAATCCACATTTCCATGTGTCATTGGATGTTCCTATTTAGAGATATGTATATTGATTATTAGACTTTAATATTAGCATTAATGGATATCATGAATCACATGCTTTGATGTATTGATGAAAACCATGATGAAATATGTTCATGGTGAAGTAGGATGCATTGGGTGCAATACAAATGATACAACATTAATGGATAATGTGAGAAAGGATTTATCCCTTTTTTTATCTTGATGAAAGTTTATATCTCAGGCCGTTTGATGGGAATGAAACTACCTAAATAAATCCATGTATATGGTCTTTAATGGAAAAGTTCATTTTCGTAAATTCAAAGAAGGAGACATTGAGTATATAGGTTTATAGCACTAACATGGAATTTTCTTGATTTGAGATATTATGATAAAAGGATTATATTATACAGTAACGGTCATAGGAGGTTGGATATTATTACAATGTTAACTTCTTTCTCTATGGATGTCTTAACATGTTTCTATATTCTAACGTTGGACTTTAGGTGGTTATGCCTAATGCCACTGAGAAATAGGACTAGAGGGTCATTCTATAATTGTATCTGCAATCTTATTTAAATTCTAGTATTGAATTTAACAAGATGGAATAAATAATATTTATTTGAGTTTGGTTGATTGTTATAATTTAATCACAAGTTATTCAAAAGAATAAATGAGTTAAATAATAATAATAAATATTTATTTTCATGTTTTGTGAATATAATATTTATTATATTTATCTTATAATAATGCAATGACATTTATTTATTAAATAATCATTATTCGAGGATAGGAAAATATCAACGAGGGAAAGCAAACCAAGTTTAATGGTCTAATTGGAAATAATATAAATGATATTTATTTATATTCTTTATGCATTTCACATTTCAATAATTTGATACTAATATTTATATTATTATTGTAAATTGTTTCAACAAAGAATTATGAAATTGGAATGGTTTTAGTGTGCAATCTTCCAAACCTAAACATGCCATAATAAATATCCAATTATATATATTTCCTGAAACACAATTATTGTGCACAATAGATAGAGTGAGGATCTCAGATAAAGCAAATTTTTATAAAATATTTTATTGATAATAAATTACACAATTTCCTCACATTTTTTTAAATATGTTTATTTATGTAATATTATGAATTAGATCATTCATTTGGAAATTTGATGAAAATTCAAGTTTTTACCCTTTAATGTGCATTGTAGTATTTCTGCCATAAATATTTTTATGTGACTTATTTGAACTTAAACTTTTGTAATGGTGTTCCTCACTCAATGGTATATAACTTTTATTCAAAGCATATGAGTTATATCATGCATTTTATTGGTGTAAATGTGTCATGAAGTCAAAAATAGACTCAACTCACCAAATTGGACACCACTTCACTATTTGGGTCATATCTTCTACATGTAGAATTGGATTGGGATAAAATTTGGACAGTAGATAGAGGAACCAATTCCAAATAAATAAACATGATGTAAGGATAGTTGATTCATGCATTTTTTAGGTCAACAAGGTGGCTCAATTTGGATTAAAATATTTGTCTGAATTTACACATTCACACTTGTAACCTCTTGTAACCCTAGCCTCCCCTCCACACTATAATTGTGTGTTTTTCTCAATTATAGGGGTTTTTTAAGTTCATTAGGATATTAAGGGTATGGTATAATTTGTTTCACTCCATTTACCCAGGCATTTCGAGAGGGAGAGTTCTTGAAGCAAGGATCCCTTCATCGAAACCTTCTTCATATTCTTCATGTTGTAATGTTTATGTTTTCATGATAATCTTATTAGTTTATATTTGATTTATTTTATTTTGTTAAATTTTATTCTTATTTAATTCACTTATTTGTTCTGATAATCAAGAGTATAAATGTGATTTTTTTATACCTTTTCTAAACCTTTGCGAATGCAATTCGTTTCTACGATGACTACACCTCCCATGGAAGAGTAATTTTTCTTAGTAATCAATCTACCTATAACTTTATTTATTTATTTATTTTGAATCAATGAGTTACTATAATTAACATAATATTATATATGAATTTATTTTTTAACTTAAAATAAACTAATCAAACAATTGAACAATTTACACAAAACACACGAGGTCGAGTAATGTGTGAATTGTGAGAGTGCGATATTAATCGGTAAAATGAAACAACATCGGATCAATTTGTAGAGTTAAAATAAAATCCAATAACTCAATTTATACTCATTTTTATAATATATATGTTCCCTAATTTACCACTGACCATAATCTATCCTTATAATGACAATCAAAGCAGGGTGTTATGATTGCATGTTCCGGAGATAGCCTAAGGTTTAATTCATTTCATCTTTGTGGTTAAGTTAATTATCATAGGGTTAGAGGGTTAAAAATTAAGGGATCATAATTAATTGGATCTTAATTTAAATTATAATGATTAATAAGTAACTGAAGAGGTAGAATTAGATCAATTAAACATTTTAAATAATATTTTCAAAAAAAATAACTTCTCGTTGAGTTTTATCAATCTCATTTAAAAAACAAAAACAAAAAAAATACAGTCTTATTCCAGTATACTTATTATTTTTTTATAAACATCAAACCCCCATACTTTTTAATAGTTTTTTTCTTTTATTTTTTTTAAATACCTTTAATATGTTGTTTTAAAGTACTTCCTCCTTTGAGAATGACCTTGTCCAGCCACTCAATTGCACCTATGAAGTAAAAATTACACATCATTTGAGAGTAACCATGATAGAGCCTTTCAAATTAGCACTATTTTAGGGAGTCAAGTACTTATTTCAACCAATTATAGGTATTTTATTTTTTAAATTTTTTATTTCATTATCTTTTTTTCATCTCTCTTCCTTTTCCCCCTTTCTCAATTTAACTTTTTTTTCTTCTTTTTTTTGGACCATCAACTCAATCTTCTTATCTTTTTATTATGGTCCAATTTTTATCATTTAATTTTTCTTTGATTTATGATATTAAATAATCTTGAGGATCTATTAGATATTGACCCTAATATTTAACACAACCTTAAGGTGTGAATCAAACAGTCTCAGTCTATGGGAAGTTTCAACATTCACCCAGTTGGGGAATTCCTCAATTCTGGGAACATTGAAATTAGAAGCACTTCTAAATAAAAATTAAAACTAGAACCAATGGATGTAAATAATAACTATGAAATTAATATAACCATTCAATAATTGGTTTCACCATATATTAACTATCAACCAAATTGTATTGCATACCCAAACCTTGAATTGGACTTTGAATTAAAATATGGATTGATACACCTTCTACCAAAATTTCACGACCTCTATAGGGAGGATCCCAACAAGCATCTAAAAGAATTTAACATAGTTTTCTCAACCCTAAAACTAAGAAATGTCTCTAAATATCAAATAAAACTAAGATCATTCCCATTCCCACTAAATGGAACTACAAAATATTGGATGTATTATTTACAACTTTAGATTTAACTTGTTGGAATGATTTAAAATGTCTTTTATTATAGAGATTTTTCTAGTATTAAGGACCAATTTCATTCGAAAATAGATCTCAAGAACCAAGAAATCCCATGTGGAATCAATGTATGGGTTCTTGGAGTGATTCAATAAATTTTTTGTAAGCTACTTGCATCATCAAATTAGTGAGAAACTCTTCATCTGGTACTTCAATGAAGGCCTCACACCTATGGAGAAGATCATGGTGGATGTTGCGACTGTAGGGGAATTATTCAACAAAACACCAATAGTTTCACATGTGTTGATTGATAAGATTTCACAAAACTGTAACACCCGAGATTTTTATGAGTAATATTTTGTTTTTATGTTATCAAAGGAATCTTTCACTACACACTAGCTTGGCTTACTTTACACGCAATCGCGACCTTCCTCGATAGCTTGCGTCGTACGCAATAATGAGTTTCACTAAACAACGATATGCTATTAAAATATTATTAAAACTAGTCGTTATGAATAGTAATAACCACTTTTTGAAATTTTATAAATTTTATTTTTCAAAATGGACTTCATTTTTGGATTCGGAATACCGAAATTAGCCTAGGGTGAAATTTTGGAATTTTTCTGAAAACTTTCAATTTTTGATGAATAGTGAAACCACTAAGTGGTAGGTTAAAAACTGAATTTTGCATAAAACTTAATTTTACCGCTTCTGTGAATGGAATTTCGAAAATCCGACAGACACAGTTGATATCAGTAAGTAAAATGTGGTTCAATGAGATAAAAATAATTTTTTTGTGAATAGTAACTTTTTACTTTTTTTACCGCGGTAAATAGTAAATAGGATAACTAAGGGTAAATATGATATTACTATTACCCTAACACATGTCCTAATTCTATTGGATAAGTTTAATTCGACCCAAAAAAACTTAGGAATAAAATATGACCATTTAGGCCCACTTGGATTAGATTAGGATATTTATTATTAATTTATTTAAAGAAGGGTTAAAATAGTTAAAATCAAAGTTTAATAAGTAAATCATTTTTAATATGGGGTTATACATAAGATAAATTCAACTATAAATATTCATTAGAAAGATAAAAATATTTCCTACATAATGGTATTTTATTTATAATTTTTAGACATTAAATAATTTAATTTATTTATGACACAATGATGATGTAGTAATTATCTTATTAATGAAATATTGACATAATTGATGTTATAAACACCAAAATAAATGTAATTTGAGAATTTTTATGAATCCCACTAATTTTATAGGTTACTATGATATATTAGTGTTGATTTAATCAACTTGGTTCGAACATATAATTCTGTTATGACTTTCACAAAAATCATATATCAAATAGTGTCAAAATTGACACAAAATAGTTTTTAAATCAAATATTATATTATTAATTTTTATTTTATTCCTAAAAATATAAGGTTCGTCAAAATGACTTAGATAAGGATATATATATTAATAATAAACAATTTGGGGTTCTTTTGGCATGTTATAGTAAGTGTATTAACCATATAGTGTAAGAAAATAAAAAGACACGGTAAAAGTTAAATTATTTAACTTAGAGTTAAATCTAATTGATAAGGTTAAAATAATAACCTAAACTTGTCTAAATCCTATTGGTTGATAGGATTTCGACCCATCCCCACTTTATCTTTGAAATAAGACCCTTTTGAACCATTATAAACTGATTTTGACTTTAATATAAAATAATATTTTGAGATATTCCTAAGGTGCCCCTCTCCTCCCTTATAAAAGGGCACCTCCTCCCCCTCCTCCTCACACCAATTTGAGCACTCAAGCTCGTCCAAACCCTACCAAAATCCCTTCTCCACTTCCCTAGAATAATCCTAGAGGTCCTGGTCTTCTTAAAAGACCAATCTTAGTTCCTTAAGTGGAGGATTCAAAGAGGTGTTCCAAAGAAGAGGTAATATCCATTACCGATCTTTTCAATTTCTTTCTTCTTCAACTTCTTCTTCTTTAGTTGTTTCATGATAAAGTAATAACATCAGTATTACTTACATACTGATATGTTATTATAAATATGAAACAACCCTAATTCACCTTCTATCCATCCTACGGAAAAATGAAATCACCGCGCGTGCGTACGTACGGAATACCGTCTCCACGCCGTGGTGTAATCTATTTTCCACCATCACCTTACAAGGATGGGTATAATGGTGTAATGAGTAACTATTTATGATTATTATAAAGTAATATTGATACTGAAATAATATATATATACTCCAATACAATTCCACGATCATAGGAACGATATCATCACTCGTGTGTACGTACGGAATACCGTCTCCACGATGTGATGCGACTCGTTCTACATGATCTTCATTTCATAATGATTATATAAATGAATTTAATGAATTAATATGATATATACTACACTAATACCATTCTTTAAATGAAGTATCTATAACCTAAAGATAAGAATAAGAATTTATTCGACAAAACACGCATAAGAACAAAAAGTTATAAACACCCGAATAACAAGTAGCAATGAAATATTACTACTAAGAAGCTAAGAATATGACCATATATGATATCATAAAAATAAGTATGATTCTGGAATAAGTCAGTAACATTATTTAAATCATTATACAGGAGGTTCGGACACTTACAAAGCAAGTCGGACCTAAGGTAAGGGGAAATATCACAATCTCATTTTTATCCGAGATTGTTTATACTTTGGTATTTACTGGGGTGTATTTTATCATCCACATCCATGTTCCCTCAATATGTAATATTGTTTTCATCCACTTACAATAGTTTAAATACAATTTTACCCATCGGTGAGTTTTTAGTAAAGAATATGAAAGGAATCTTTTATTGTTTTTTTCATACGAGGTACTTTTTGACTTTTCCGACAAAAGTACGAAGAATGTTTTTTTTAACTTATACGGCATGAATGGATTTTTAAAACATTATTTCCAAGAAGCTTCCTTTACAAGTTTTCAAGTTTATTTTTAATCAACTTCTTTTAGTTTATAATTGTATGACATGTTAAGAAAAGAAAAGTTTTTTTGAAGAAGAAAGGATATTTTCCTCAAGAATGGAGTTCAAGTGTTTTATCAAAATTATTTTCCATCTAAGATAATAAAGGGTTCTGTTTTTATCCCTATTATTACATTGATTTGATTATGTTGTGAGGGAATTATTTTTATGAAGTCATTTACCTTATATGATTTGTTTTATGATGTCATGATGTTTCAAGAATCCCATTTTTGTTACATGTGTTATGCGATGATGTATGATTTATGATTATGTGGCACACATAAGAAAGTATTCATTATAAGATGGGTGGGACCTATATCTCCCTCCAATGCATTGGGTAAAGATTTATATCTCATGAGATAGACATGGCTGGAATGGAAGGTAATTTTGGTTCAGTGATACAGGACTGAAACGAGGAGTGAACTCGGTTCAAAAATGGACTTTGTCTGCTAAGATAGTCTTGGCAATGAGTCATGACTAACAAGAAATGATTTTCCATGATTATGTGTGCATGCCACAAAGTTTCAAGTTTTATTTTATGATTATGGGGATCTCATTTTCACTTCTATTATTTATTCTGTGTTAAGATATTATGATCTCTTTTGCAGGTTATGATTTTCAAAAAGATATGATATGATTTTTATTTCCTTTATTCTCCCTTGCTGAGCATTTGAGCTCACCCTTTTATGTTTTCTTTTCCCCAGGTCAGGAAGATGGATATTAAGTAGAATATGCTAAAAGGGACCCTAGATATGATGAAATAAATGGGAGACACTATAGAAGATTTATGAACCAGTTGTTTATGTTTCCCAGTTTCTAAAGACATTATACCTATACGGTCCTTTGTGGTTTTTTCATATGTTGTAATAAGTGTGCTTAAATTTTGAAGTATTAACAATGTATGTAAAGTATGGGTCGTTATATTTGGTATCAGAGGCAAATGAGGTAGGAATGTATCCGATCCTTGGGAACTCTCACATGTGAGCGTTGGACGAAGCATGGCTCTCCGCCCAAGGGCTTCATGTGGAAATAGCTGCCACTGGGGATGGTGGTGTGTCCCGCCCAGGGGGTGTAGCCGCCCATGGAGTGCCCTGATAGGTATCAATTATAGTCCACTGTAAGTAATTCTAGACCGTTATAGTTGGTATTAGAGGAAAGGTATAGTCAACCTTTGGAAACTAGGATGTGAAAGCCTTAGTAAGAACCCTAAGGATAAGTCTAAGCATAGAACACAATCTTAGTGTTTTAGAAATGGCCATGAATAACCTAGGATAAGACCTTAATCATGAAAATTTTATTCTTGAATTATGTGGTTTTCCTATTATAATTAGTGTTGCTCACACTATTCTTCTTGGTTTTAGTCAATGGCTGGAACCCGAAGGAACCGTGTTAATGCGGAATGTGATAGGCAATGCAATGATTGTCCCCCTGAGCAACCAAATGATATGGGAGCTGGAATGAAAAATCTTGTAGCCATGCTCACACAACTTTCTCAAGCTATGAATCATGAAGGACATCCAAACGAGCAAAGGAAAAAAGCAACATTCTGTTGAATCCTTCATGAGGCAGCGTCCACCTTCTTTCAGCGGGTCTACTGATCCATTAGTTGCTGAATAATGGATTAGTACTACTGAAAAGATATTTTTAGTTCTTCAATTTTCTGAACATGATAAAGTCGTCCTAGCAGTGTATCGTTTGGAAGGAGATGCTGATCAATGGTGGAATCTTATTAAGAATACGAGGCAAAGGGATGAAATTGAGTCCATGGAATGGGACGAGTTCAAGAACTTATTTTTCAATAAGTACTTCCCTCGTATTCTCCAAACAAAGATGGAGAAAGAGTTTCTTGAACTGAAGCAAAGGGATGATGAATCTATTGGTACCTATGAAGCAAATTTTACAAGACTTTCAAGGTACGCTTCTGGTATTATTATCCAACCTGAGAGTAAGATAGATCGATTCTTTAGTGGCTTAAAACCAAGTCTTCGAAGGGCGTTAGCCATAAGGGGCTTCAATAGCTACAAGGAAATCGTTCAATGTGCTCTCAAAGTCGAGATAGAGATTGGAGTAACCCATCAGTCAAATGGGTTTGATAAGAAGAGGAAAATGGAATTCAAAGGAAAATCTAAAGAGCACACTGAAAAGAATATGAGCTTTCCCTTATGCTCAAAGTGTGGAAAGAAACATGGAGGGAGTTGTCTTAAAGGGACAAGTAAATGTTTCAAATGTGGAAAGGAAGGTCATCGGGCATTTTAATGCCGCGATAATGGGAAGAAGATGTCTAATGATGCAAACAAAGGAAGGGATACACAGAATGAACCTACTACACTTCAATGTTTCAAGTGCAAGGAGATGGGTCATTATGCCAATCAATGCCCAAATCCAAGGGTTGATGATGATGGTCGACGTCAACAAAATCTTAAGGCTAAAGACAAAGGAAAGTCACATGCAATTTCTATCAGCGATGTGGAGTACGATAATGAAGTGGTGAAAGGTACACTTACCATCCACTCTAAAGTAGCAAATGTTTTATTTGATTCTGGATCCACCCACTCTTTTATTTCTACAGAATTTTCTAAGGGTATCACCGTATTACCTCAACAATTAGATGTTGAGTTAGCTGTGACAACACCTAATGGCACAACAGTCGCATCAAAAGTTTATAATTCTTCTCCGATTGAAGTTTGTGGGAAAGTGCTTCCTGCAAATCTTGTGATCCTTCCTATAGTGGAATTTGATGTGATTCTTGGCATGGATTGGATTTCTCTACATAGAGCTCATATCAATTGCCAATGAAGGGAAGTCACATTTCATATTCCAGATCAATCTACGATAGTCTATCAATGCAAGGATGAATATAACCTTCCAGTGGAAATTCCTTCCATCTTATGGGTCTTGATTCCACTAAATGAAGGTTATTTATCTCAAATGGTTGGTGAGAAACTCACGATTAAGAATATGCCCATCGTACGGGAGTTTGATGATGTCTTTCCGGAGGAATTACCGGGTCTTCCACCAAATCGTGAAGTTGAGTTTCCAATAGAACTCGTACCGGGTGCTTTGCCTATTTCAAAGACACCTTATAGAATGGCCCCAATTGAGTTGCAGGAATTGAAGAAGCAACTCCAAGAGAATCTTGATAAGGTATTCATACGCCCTAGTGCGTCACCTTGGGGAGCACCTGTTCTATTTGTTAAGAAGAAAGATAGATCAATGAGACTCTGCATTGATTATCGAGAACTTAACAAGATCACTATCAAGAACAAATATCATCTCTCACGCATTGATGACTTATTTGACCAACTACGAGGAGCTCAATACTTTTCCAAGATTGATCTTCGTTCAGGGTATCATCAATTAAGGGTCAAAAGGGAGGATATACCAAAGACGGCTTTCCGTACAAGGTATGGACACTATGAATTTATAGTGATGCCATTTGGTCTTACTAATGCCCCTGCTATCTTCATGGATCTAATGAATAGAGTCTTTAGAGACCATCTTGATCAATTTGTAGTAGTCTTTATAGACGATATTCTTGTCTATTCAAAGAGCAAGGAAGAGCATGAAGATCACTTGAGAATTATATTGAAGACCCTGAGAAAGGAGAAGCTTTATGCCAAATTTACCAAGTGTGAATTTTGGCTTCAAAAAGTTTCATTTTTGGGTCACATAATCTCAAAAGAGGGGATATCTGTGGATCCAGCAAAAACAGAGGTTATCGAAAGATGGTCGAGACCAACAACAGTAACTGAGATCCAAAGTTTTCTTGGTTTGGCTGGATATTATCGACATTTTGTAAAAGATTTTTCACGATTATCTAATCCACTCACCAAGTTGACTCGGAAAGGAGTTAAGTTTGTTTTGACAGAGGAATGTGAAGAGAATTTCAAGGAGTTGAAAAGAAGGTTATCCAGTGCACCTGTGCTCACACTGCCTTGTAGTGGAGAAAGGTTTGTGATCTACAGTGATGCATCCAAGAAGGGATTGGGGTGTGTTCTTATGCAAAATGATATGGTGATAGATTATGCCTCACGACAGTTGAAAATCCATGAGCAAAATTACCCAACACATGATTTGGAGTAAGCTACGGTAATCTTTGCATTAAAGATTTGGAGGCATTACCTTTATGGTGAAAGGTGTGATATTTATACTGATCATAAAAGTTTAAAGTATATTTTCACACAAAAGGAGCTGAATATGTGTCAAAGAATATGGTTGGAGCTGATTAAGGATTATGACTGCTCAATCCATTACCACCCTGGGAAAGCAAACAAGGTGGCAGATGCATTAAGTTGACAAGACCATGCTAGTTTATCCATGATGAGGATCACAAAAGATCCAATATTTATGGATTTACAAAGGATGGATCTTGGAATTATAATGGAAGGGTAAAAATCTTATCTTTCTCAAATGAATGTTCAACCATCTATACATGTGAAGATTAAAGAGGCATAGAAAGAAGATGTTGAGTTACAAAAGAAGGTGAGAAATGTTCCTGAATTCAACCTTGATTGTGATGGGATAATAAAGTTCAGGAATCGGGTTTGTGTTCCTCCCATCCCCGAATTAAAGAAGGAGCTGCTGGATGAGGCTCATAGTTCTTCATTCTCTATTCATCCTGGAAGCACGAAGATGTATAGGGACCTGAAATAGTACTTCTGGTGGGATGGCATGAAAAGAGATGTTGCTGAATATGTCTCTCGATGCTTGGTTTGTCAACAAGTTAAAGCTGAGAGACAGAAGTCTAAGGGGATGTTACAACCATTACCCATACCCGAATGGACATGGGAAAACATCACTATGGACTTTGTCACAGGACTTCCTAAAACATCCAAAGGCAATAATGCTATTTGGGTCATAGTTGATCGTCTTACAAAGTCTGCACACTTCATTGCTATTAGAGAGGATTTCTCTCTAGATCAGCTTTCCAGGATATATGTAAAGGAAGTGGTAAGATTTCATGGAGTACCACTTTCTATTATATCTGATCGGGATCCGAGATTTACCTCGAAGTTCTGGCGAAGTCTTCAGCATACTCTGGATACAGAGTTGAGTTTCAGCACTGTTTATCATCCTCAGACAGACAGTCAGTCTGAGAGAACAATTCAAACCCTAGAAGATATGTTGAGAGCTTGCTCTATGGATTTCAAAGGAGGTTGGGATCAACACCTACCTTTGGTGGAATTTTCTTATAATAATAGCTTTCACTCCAGTATTCAGATGGCTCCTTATAAAGCTCTCTATGGAAAGAAATGCAGGACTCCAACTTGCTGGGATGAAGTTGGGGAAAGAAAGCTATTAGGACCTGATCTCGTTGATGAAATGGCAGAAAAGGTCAGATCTATTCAACAACACATAACAGCAGCTCAGAGTCGACAGAAAAGTTATGCCGACAACTGAAGAAAAGACCTAGAGTTTGAAGTGGGTGATAAAGTGTTCTTACGAATATCTCCCTGGAAGAGGGTTATGAGATTTGGAAAGAAGGGGAAGTTGAGCCCTAGATATATCAGTCCTTTCGAAATACTAGATCGTGTTGGAAAGGTAGCTTACTGATTGGCGCTTCCACCGAATCTCTCTCAAGTTCACGATGTTTTCCATGTATCTCTCCTGAGAAAGTATATACCTGATCCTTCACATGTACTCAGCTCAGAAGTTGTACCGCTGGAGCAAGATCTTTCTTATGAAGAACAACCGATAGAGATTCTGGATCGTAGCGAAAAAGTCCTACGAAACAAGACCACTCGATTGGTGAAAGTTTTATGGAGGAACCACCAACTTGAAGAAGCTACATGGGAGCTTGAGGATATGATGAGGGAAAAGTATCCTCATCTGTTTGTTACAAAGTGACGAATTTCGAGGGCGAAATTCATTTTAAGGGGGGTAGAATGTAACACCCGAGATTTTTATGAGTAATATTTTGTTTTTATGTTATCAAAGGAATATTTCACTACACACTAGCTTGGATTACTTTACACGCAATCGCGACCTTCCTCGATAGCTTGCGTCTACGCAATACTGAGTTTCACTAAACAACGATATGCTATTAAAATATTATTAAAACTAGCCGTTATGAATAGTAATAACCACTTTTTGAAATTTTATAAATTTTATTTTTCAAAATGGACTTCATTTTTGGATTCGGAATACCGAAATTAGCCTAGGGTGAAATTTTGGTATTTTTCTGAAAACTTTCAATTTTTGATGAATAGTGAAACCACTAAGTGGTAGGTTAAAAACTGAATTTTGCATAAAACTTAATTTTACTGCTTTTGTGAATGGAATTTCGAAAATCCGACAGACACGGTTGATATCAGTAAGTAAAATTTGGTTCAATGAGATAAAAATAATTTTTTGGTGAATAGTAACTTTTTACTTTTTTTACCGCGGTTACTAGTAAATAGGGTAACTAAGGGTAAATATGATATTACTATTACCCTAACACATGTCCTAATTCTATTGGATAAGTTTAATTCGACCAAAAACAAACTTAGGAATAAAATATGACCATTTAGGCCCACTTGGATTAGATTAGGATATTTATTATTAATTTATTTAAAGAATGGTTAAAATAGTTAAAATCAAAGTTTAATAAGTAAATCATTTTTAATATGGGGTTATACATAAGATAAATTTGACTATAAATATTAATTAGAAATATAAAAAGATTTCCTACATAATGGTATTTTATTTATAATTTTTAGACATTAAATAATTTAATTTATTTATGACACAATGATGATGCAGTAATTATCTTATTAATGAAATATTGACATAATTGATGTTATAAACACCAAAATAAATGTAATTTGAGACTTTTTATGAATCCCACTAATTTTCTAGGTTACTATGATATATTAGTGTTGATTTAATCAACTTGGTTCGAACATATAATTCTGTTATGACTTTCACAAAAAACATATATCAAATAGTGTCAAAATTGACACAAAATAGTTTTTAAATCAAATATTATATTATTAATTGTTATTTTATTCCTAAAAATCTAAGGTTCGGCAAAATGACTTAGATAAGGATATATATATTAATAATAAACAATTTGGGGTTCGTTTGGCATGTTATAGTAAGTGTATTAACCATATAGTGTAAGAAAACAAAAAGACACGGTAAAAGTTAAATTATTTAACTTAGAGTTAAATCTAATTGATAAGGTTAAAATAATAACCTAAACTTGTCTAAATCCTATTGGTTGATAGTATTTCGACCCATACCCACTTTATCTTCGAAATAAGACCCTTTTTAATTATTATAAACTGATTTTGACTTTCATATAAAATAATATTTTGAGATATTCCTAAGGTGCCCCTCTCCTCCCTTATAAAAGGGCACCTCCTCCCCCTCCTCCTCACACCAATTTGAGCACTCAAGCTCGTCCAACCCCTACCAAAATCCCTTCTCCACTTCCCTAGAATAATCCTATAGGTCCTGGTCTTCTTCAAAGACCAATCTTAGTTCCCTAAGTGGAGGATTCAAAGAGGCGTTCCAAAGAAGAGGTAATATCCATTACCGATCTTTTCAATTTCTTTCTTCTTCAACTTATTATTATTTAGTTGTTTCATGATAAAGTAATAATATCAGTATTACTTACATACTGATATGTTATTATAAATATGAAACAACCCTAATTCACCTTCTATCCATCCTACGGAAAAATGAAATCACCGCGCGTGCGTACGTACGGAATACCGTCTCCACGCCGTGGTGTAATCTATTTTCCACCATCACCTTACAAGGATGGGTATAATGGTGTAATGAGTAACTATTTATGATTATTATAAAGTAATATTGATACTGAAATAATATATATATACTCCAATACAATTCCACGATCATAGGAATGATATCATCACTCGTGCGTACGTACGGAATACCGTCTCCACGATGTGATGCGACTCGTTCTACATGATCTTCATTTCATAATGATTATATAAATGAATTGAATGAATTAATATGATATATACTACACTAATACCATTCTGGAAATGAAGTATCTATAACCTAAATATAATAATAAGAATTTATTCGACAAAACACGCATAAGAACAAAAAGTTATAAACACCCGAATAACAAGTAGCAATGAAATATTACTACTAAGAAGCTAAGAATATGACCATATATGATATCATAAAAATAAGTATGATTCTGGAATAAGTCAATAACATTATTTAAATCATTATACAGGAGGTTCGGATACTTACAAAGCAAGTCGGACCTAAGGTAAGGGTAAATATCACAATCTCATTTTTATCCGAGATTGTTTATACTTTGGTATTTACTAGGGTGTATTTTATCATCCACATCCATGTTCCCTCAATATGTAATATTGTTTCCATCCACTTACAATAGTTTAAATCCAATTTTACCCATCGGTGAGTTTTTAGTAAAGAATATGAAAGGAATCTTTTTTCGTTTTTTTCATACGAGGTACTTTTTGACTTTTCCGACAAAAGTACGAAGAATGTTTTTTTAACTTATACGACATGAATGGATTTTTAAAACATTATTTCCAAGAAGCTTCCTTTACAAGTTTTCAAGTTTATTTTTAATCAACTTCTTTTAGTTTATAATTGTATGACATGTTAAGAAAAGAAAAGTTTTTTTGAAGAAGAAAGGATATTTTACTCAAGAATGGAGTTCAAGTGTTTTATCAAAATTATTTTCCATCTAAGATAATAAAGAGTTCTGTTTTTATCCCTATTATTACATTGATTTGATTATGTTGTGAGGGAATTATTTTTATGAAGTCATTTACCTTATATGATTTGTTTTATGATGTCATGATGTTTCAAGAATCTCATTTTTGTTACATGTGTTATGCGATGATGTATGATTTATGATTATGTGGCACACATAAGAAAGGATTCATTATAAGATGGGTGGGACCTATATCTCCCTCCAATGCATTGGGTAAAGATTTATATCTCATGAGATAGACATGGCTGGAACGGAAGGTAATTTCGGTTCAGTGATACAAGACTGAAACGAGGAGTGAACTCGGTTCAGAAATGGACTTTGTTCGCTAAGATAGTCTTGGAAATGAGTCATGACTAACAAGAAATGATTTTCCATGATTATGTGGGCATGCCACAAAGTTTCAAGTTTTATGTTATGATTATGGGGATCTCATTTTCACTTCTATTATTTATTCCATGTTAAGATATTATGATCTCTTTTGCAAGTTATGATTTTCAAAAAGATATGATATGATTTTTATTTCCTTTATTTGCCCTTGATGAGCATTTGAGCTCACCCTTTTATGTTTTCTTTTCCCCAGGTCAGGAAGATGGATATTAAGTATAATATGCTAAAAGGGACCCTAGATATGATGAAATAAATGGGAGACACTGTAGAAGATTTATGAACCAGTTGTTTATGTTTCCCAGTTTCTAAAGACACTATACCTATACGGTCTTTTGTGGTTTTGTCATATGTTGTAATAAGTGTGCTTCAATTTTGAAGTATTAACAATGTATGTAAAGTATGGGTCGTTATAAAAACTCCCAACAATTTGGTGATTGAGGTACACCACATGTTAGAGGAGTAAATAAAGTAAGTATGTCTTCTCTTAAAAATCATTTAATTAATACCAAGTTATATTAATTGACCACTATGGTGTGATAGTTCACTCTGGCTCAAAATACATCCCAACCCACTCCTACGAGGCCTTGTGGAATTTTCATTGAAATAGACCACCCAACTAATTTTTCCCCCAACTATAAGAGATAAAGGATTATGTAATAATAATCCTTGGGAGACCATATCAATAGAAACAATAACCACATCCTTAGAATAAGTATGTTTTCTTTGCACCAACATATAACTAAGGATGGAAAAATCAACTAGACATGAGGTATGGATCTGAACGACAATAAATGCCCCCTTTTCAATAAAATTTCCAACAGCCTCTACCTTACCAACAAGGTTTTCAACAACCCCAGAGGAGATTTGAATCCCAAGCCTCAACAATTCAACAACAAAAAGGGAATTATCTACCAAAGGTAGATTCTAATACTGATGACCTTTTGAAAAAAAAATGTTCTTAATCGATAAAATGAGATGAAGAGTCAAGTTTTAGAGTTGAGGAAGTTAAAGACAAAAATGATCTAGATTGTCACTGTCCTCCATGAATTAGTAAGTAAAAACTCTAAAAATGTTTCTTACCAACCTACTCAAAATCCCAAGGGTAATTTCATTTCTATCACATTTAGAAGTGGGTAGTAAATGATTAATACATCTACACCAATCATTCCAAAGGGATTCTCCTCAACCTCGAAGAAGCCCCGTTTAAGACCAACATATGAACAACCAAAGGAGAAAGAAAAAGGTAAGAAAAAGACAGATGATGTTCCTCCTAAACCCATTACATTTCTAAATAGATCTATTTAAATAAAGAATATATCTAAATAGGTGATGTAAAAATAGGTTTTGGATACATTAAAGTGCATTGAGATCAACATCCCTCTACTTAAAGCAATCAAGTAAATTCCAAGGTATGCCAAGTTTTTTAAATAACTATGTACAAATATAAGAGGCATAAAAGGAAATGAGTCGATCAACCTTGGGAGGAATGTATCTGCACTCATTGTTGGTGCCAAAATTTGGAACAAAGAAAAAGGTCCCAAGACGGCCCCGCTGACTGCCTCGCAAAGCCCCTTCGCGGAGTTCCCCAGCATCGCGGCCGCTGCGAAGCAAAGGAGGTGGGAGGCTCTGCGAACGCATTTGATGTTCGTGAGCCCACCATGAATCCAAGGATGTGGGATGATCTGTGATCTCGGTTGACGTTTTTGAGCCCGCCACAAAGCCCCCGACTCCTCTTCATGTCGCGTGAGCCCTACTCTGCGGCGCCTCTTGCCTATAAATACCAGACTCCCCCTGAGATCTGGAGGACAGACAATCTGAACTTTTGGCTTCTCATATCCTGAATCGCAAAGCACTCTTCTGCTTGGATAACCATGAGTTGCGCGAGGTACTTCTACTTCGCGAAGTGCCTCCCCATTGTCTCGTTTTGATCCCCTCTTCCGAGAGGGATTCCTCTCATGAAGCCTAAGGGATTTCACGAAGGAAGGGGATCCCCAAGGGGACCCGGGTCACCGCGGAGCGTTTATGCTTCGCGAAGTACCCTTCATGTACACTTGATCCATTTTTTAAGGCAGGATCACTGTACTTCTCAAAGCACATCGCTTCCCAACACCTTACTCCGCGAGGCACCTTTGCTCCATGAGGTTGTGCTCCGCGAACGCCCTTCCAATTCGCGAAGCACCTCCCATATGCACCTTTTCCCCATGTTAAGGCTAAGGCACCCTACTTCATGAAGCACTCCCCTTCGCAAGTTCCCTCTGTCACGTGGAGCAACAGAGCTCCACAAGGCCCCTGCCTATGGACCCCTATGCTTGGTAAATACTTTTCCCGTGCGACCCTCCAGGTTGGAACGATGTGATTTCAAAGTCCCCTGGACGATACTACTCGTAGCGTTATTGCGCCTAATGCTTCTTCGCATAGGCACACTAATGGATATTGCTTCTTTGTATAGCCATGCTAATGTGGACCCCTCAATGGTTCGCTCCGCGACACCCCCTCAAAACGGCGTTGTCGGTGCCATCCCTCCCACAAGGAGAAGAGGGTACCAGTTATGTAAGTCCTAGGGGTGCGGAGTAAACCCACCTCGTCCGAGCTGTAGGACTTTAAACTGCCAAGCACTTTCATACTCAACACATGATGTTAAACTATGACTTGACCCCGTGCCTCACACGCAGGGTCCCCCCACCTAGGACACTCTCCACACCCCTAGTCTCCACATGGGATGATATCCTTCTTCTTGGAGTGGAGTTTGTTCGTAGGGAAGGGCAACCATCTTGGTGTAAGCCCCTAGCTTTTCTTGCAGGAAGTCGCACCCCTGCTCCTCCTCACTTCCTCGGTGTTAAGGCCAGCATAGGGCGTGATAGGGAACTGGGCCTCTATCTTGGAGTAAGTCCCAATCCACCTCTCCCACTGCGCTTTGTCTCCTTAGGGCCTCCATCCTGGAGTAAGCCCCGACGCTTCTTGGGCCTTTCCACGTATAAGCCCCACTCCACATCCCACGGACTCACCTTTTGCGATGTGATCGTCATGTCCCTATTGCCTCTTGTTTCTCACACCGAGCATGACTCACGTGGGCTTAGAGTAAGCATCGACCATGACAACATCCCCCATCCCGCATGACGTTAAACTGTATCCCCCGTCCCACATGGCGTTAAACTGTATTGCTGAACTATGTGGACTTTGATCCATGCCAAGACATGGTACATAGGAAGCCTCCACGAGGTTCAAGCCCACCACCCAGTCGTTCCGACTATGTCGGTTCACCAAACACCTTGGTCCACCTAGAGCATAAGCCCAAAATTCCCACATCTCGCATGACGTTAAACTGCATGCCCGAACTACGAGGACTTTGATCCATGTCAAGCCATGGTACATAGGAAGCCTCCACGAGGTTCAAGCCCAACAACCATTGGCCCCAACCATCTCTCAGTCGGTGCGCCAAGCCCCATAAACACCCTTGGGCAGCCTAGAGTGTAATCCCCACACCATCCTGAACTACGTGGTCTTTGATCCATGTCAAGGCATGGTATGTAGGAAGCCTCACGAGGTTCAAGCCCATCACCCATCGGACCAAGGTCCTTATTCACATTGGTTCGCCGACACCCACATCCTAAACTATGTGGTCTTTGATCCATGTCAAGGCATGGTATGTAGGAAGCCTCACGAGGTTCAAGCCCATCACCCATCGGACCAAGGTCCTTATTCACGTCGGTTCACCGACACCCACATCCTGAACTATGTGGTCTTTGATCCATGTCAAGGCATGGTACGTAGGAAGCCTTCATGAGGTTCAAGCCCATCGTCTGGTCGTTCTGACCCCCTTTACATCGATTCACCCTCCATCCCGCATTATGTTAAACTGTATTCCCCACTACTCGAACTACGTGAACTTTGATCCATGTCAAGGCATGGTACGTAGGAAGCCTCACGAGGCTCAAGCCCAAAACCGTCATCCATCCTGACTCTTACCCGGGCCGCCACATCCCGGTGAGATCATGCCACTTCATTCCCCTCCACAGTACTCAGGGAGACACCCGCGTATTGGCCCCAATATCGGTGCTCCCCCCAGTGGGGTTCCTCAATATGATCCACTCTAATCAGTGTTCCGATTAGTCTGATCCATCCCCGCTGGACGTTAAACTTGTGGAATACCCTATGTTAAACATGAGAAGCTGAGGAAAACTTTAGATACATGCCTATGGAATATGATTCCCCACGTTTGATGTGTGATGCCTCAGGTTTCCATGCCCTCGAGAATCCCTATAATAAGGGATAGAAGAAAGACACACTGATCCCCAGCGTCCAGACACACCAGTGATGCCCAACGTTATTACTCCCCTAACCAATGGTTGCTGCCCTGACCGGACCCCTTGGAATGTTCTGACAGAAGCAGTGTAATTAACTAGTGTCCATGAAAATATGGCGCTAGTAAGATTTTCACGAACAACATATTAAATCTATGAGGGAGACCCGGACTAGGTGATGAATTTTGAGGAGGAATCCACAGAAGGAAGAACCGACATCCCATCATCCCCTTTCGATCAAGGAGAAGACATTCCTGAACAAGGAGCGAATGTCACCTGCCTTTGGAAAGCGGGAATGCGGGGTAACAAAAGTCGCGCCTATTGCACTCAAGCAGACGGACGCGCGCGCCCCAGAGAAAGCATTGGAAATAGAAATGGTGAACCCGACGTGAAGATATTCTCCTCAATATAAAGATTAGTAATGCTTGTGGAATCCATGGATTGATGTGTCACCAGATCCAGCTATCTGGCGCCAGGTCCCGCCAGGAAAATAGCGGGCCTGGCGTGAAACTCACAAGAAGTTGGGGTAGTAGAACGTTGGGCATCCTGTTCTGCGACGTTGTCAGCGTGGATCCCTCTTACCATCCACGGAAGATGGAATGGCATTGGGGCACAGGTTGTCGATTTCTTTTCCTTTTGGCACTGATGAGTCCACCTCCCTGCTTCTCAGGAATCAGGTTGCGGCCATGGGAACGCGATCACTGCCCGCCTGTCTATGCAGGGGCAGGGGCAACGCCAGTACAGTCGCTCTGCGTGGATCCACTACTGCCACAACAACATCTGTGTCCACAACCGTGGGGCGCCCATGCCCCATCTCCCCATCAGAAGTCATCCAACGAAGGGTGATTAATGACCTCGTACGTCATTATGAGGAGGAGGTCATAATCCCGACCCGGGATATGGCCCACCTAGACCTAGAGGCATCTAGGACCCGCCACCAATGTCGCCCCCGAGGGCTGTGCAGGGAGCCACTGCTCCCCACCCCAACATTAAATCGTTTCGGGAGCCTATCCCCGGAGCGCTTCGACGACTCCCTGCCTTACACTAATGAGGTGGGAGACGTCCGGCCTAGACCAGTTAGAGTTGCAATTCAAGGGCTCCCAGCAAGGGCCCCCACCCATCCGTGTCAGCGTCACCGCCCAGCCTTGTCAGAGAAGCAGGTAAGCCATGCACTTGCGCCACCAGCACCGGCTCGCCTGACCCAACGCCAGCGTCAGGCACGAGCTAAGGATGCCCGCCAAGGGGCATCAACATCAACGTCTACTGTGGATTGGGCCACCGCCGATGCATATCATCAAGTCCCTACACACAATGAGTAGGGGCACTCCTACGCCCAACCGGGATCGAGGCCCCGACTGCCCCACGGGCAGGCTGGGTCAACTCTCCTAGTCACAGGCATGAGTGGGGGGCATCATGAACCAACCCATTGTGATTCCACCCCATACGGAGGTCCTCCCCATAATACCACCACTGCGAGCATAGGTCTTCCCCACTTCGAGGCTCGGCATGGAGGTTTGCCCCGTGCCACCCCCAATCCGAATGAGGTTCCACCCCGTGGTCTGGTATCTCTCCAAAGTGGGGATCCTCCCTACGTCCTCTCCACAGCTGGTAAAGGTCCTCCTCACCCCAGCAACCAGAAGAGTGAAGGACAACCTCGCTTCACCCGCACCAAGCATGGAGTTCCTCCCCATGCTCCCGCTAGTTCTAGCGGAGGTCTTTCCCACTTAGGCACTGTTCATGGAGCTCCTCTCCATGTCCCCTTCGACATTTGTCCTAGTGATCCTCACACCTCGACTGTCTCAAGTGGAAGTCCTCTCCACCCTAGTACCAGTGTGGCTGAAGGACCACATGTCGGAAATCAGCCCTGTCCCAAGGAACTACCCAGGGGCAGGAAGGCGGGTCTTCGCTGCCACAAGAAGAATCCTGGGAAGGCCCAGACGGAGATCAAACTGGTCCGCTTCTCATACTCTAAATTGGAGTGCGAATCAGCTCAAGAACCCTCCCCTCGCTCGTCCAAGTCAAGGGTCGAGGCAGGGATTAGGTGCATCAGCCTGGTAATTCAAGAATGCAAGGTCCACAAGATTCTCGCCTCCCTCCGTAGGTTTATCCAGGAGGATGAAGATTCGACGACCCCGTAGGTTACAGTCATGCAGTCACCACCATCATCACTGGAAGCACTTTCTACCTCTATGAGAGATCACGAAGAGCTATTCTGGGGACCAATGGAAGGCGATCAGCATCGTGACCCACCACCGGCATCCCTGGACCTAGAGCCAGGAATGGTGGTCGTAAACCCATCATATCGCAACGTAGCGGCCAGGTCACTACACTCCTCGGAAGACAGCCCAAGAATCGGTGGCTAGTCGGCCCATTCGCCGTATTCTCCATTGGCCAACTAGTCTTCCCAGCGGTCTTCCTCAGTATCGCTGCTAGTTCCTCAACCACCCCTAGTTGGTGAGTGGGGAAATCAAGGGCTATACCCTAAAATTGAGATGAGGAGCTTCTAGAGCATCCTTGTAGCGGACCGCTTCCCTGAGTAGTTCTGGCCCGTAGCAGTGCAGGATTTC
This sequence comes from Viscum album, assembly GCA_963277665.1. NCBI lineage: Eukaryota > Viridiplantae > Streptophyta > Magnoliopsida > Santalales > Viscaceae > Viscum > Viscum album. Next base: position 24,557,385 of record OY728145.1, on the reverse strand, counting down.
TGCGTACCTGAGTCCCTCACCCCAGAGGAAGTTGAGTGTCTTCGCTACACCCTCTGGGTGATGCATTTCAATTTCTGTCATCAGTGCGTGGTATATCCAAGGAGCCAAGTGCATTTTGAGGACATCAGCGATCAGTGTTGTCTAGTCAATCTGGCTGCACTCCCGGTGGCCCAGTGCCCCGATTCACCAGGCCGGCGTGAGGCCCTCCAGCAACAATGCGTTCAGAGTATAAAGGTACTCCACAAAATTATCAGGGAAGAAACCCCCCACATTCAAGTCCATGGATGGGGGCAGTATGATGCCCTCCTCTTTAGCCCTATTCGACGATATCCCGACTCACTATGCGATATTGAGGACATGCCCCTGGGAAGGATCATGGTCCACATGAATGACATAGTGGACAAGGAGGACGAGCTGGAGTTTCCCGATGGAGACTCGCCCCCTGAGGGTGTGCTGCCACTGTTGGACCCATCGGGAAGGATTACTCGTCAGTAGAGGAACCTCCTAGGTTTCCCTGCACCCATCGAGTCGTTGGTGCTCAGCCAGAATGTCAGTAAGGGTAAAGATACTATTGGAGCTATTAAGCACTCCGACCCATCTGCCTCAATGCAGAAAATGGAAGAGGACCCCGAGAAGTCCACGTTGTGCCAGCAACTTGCTGAGCAAAAGAGGTTGGTCGACGAACTCCTAGCTAAACACGCGATGGAGCGACGACCTGACTATGACGATACTAGGTTGGGGCAGCAAGTGCAGGAACAACTTCCCCCCGATGAGATGCCTTTGAGAAACCCTGATAATACTGCTCCCACTGATAGGGCTGAAGTCAGAACTCACAGAAAGAGGGTGTGGTATGTTTCACCAAACCCTCCCGAACGGCATGGAAATTCGAGGAATCCAGCATGGGTTCCCCCAGCTGCCCCGCAGGCTGTCCCACCAGTCGCCCCACGAACCGTTGAACCCGTCTACCATGTCGAAGAGCCCGGAAATGCACTCGTGATTAGGGATCCCCATCAAGACAGGGAGTTCCGCCTGGATGATCCTATGATGGCGCTCATTGCCCGCCTTAAGGCATTGGAAATGTGGTAGGTGGCAATCCCACCGGATGACAAGCCATACCCGGCTTGGGTGGATGATATGCCGGCACCTCCGGGTTTTAGGAACCCCACCTTCTCCCCCTTTAACGGGACGGGGGACCCGCCGCAGCACCTAGCCCACTTCAATTCAAGGTGTGGGCCCATGTTGGGGACTCCATCACAGCAGGAGGTCACCAAACTCTACTGTTTCGTTTAGACACTGGAGGGTCGGCATTCGTCTAGTACATCCAGATCCCCGTCGGATCTGTGACCAGCTGGGAGGACCTTCGTAGGAAGTTCCTCTACCAGTTCATCTCTAACACTCGGAAGACCAGCATTGCAGACCTCTTCAAGTGCAAACAAAGGCCTGATGAGCGAGTCGCAGACTTTATCGCCCGGTGGAAGGTACTCACATACTCCCTTGACATGTCATTGACTCAGGAGAAATTACTGACGATGTGTGTAGGGAATGTAAAAACAGAACTAGTTCCTTCCCTGATCACTCAGAACTATCCCGGAGGGTTCCGAGACTTCTCAGATAAGGCTCAGCACCTTGAAGAAGCCCTGCAACAGGCCAGGCAGGCACATCCGTTTCCCCCTACAATCCCAGCAAGGAGAGATGCTAGAGCTGATCCCATCACGGTGGCCTAGATAGAGGCCCCCATGAAGCTATAATTTCTACCAGTAGCACTGTCCCCGCAGCCTCGCAGAGGCCCTCCGCCTCAGGTGTAGCCTCCGGCTCCACAGCATCCTCAAAATCAGCAGGCGTCTCCGCGTAATGCGCTGCCACCGCCCAGGCAGGACAATCAGGGTCCACCTCCTCGACAGACCCCTCCAGCTCCCTGTCAAGGCCAGGCTCCAAGGGCTCCCTATTTGGAAAGAAGACACCATAATTACCCATTCAACGAGAATCAGGTCCCTCGTTACTTCTGTGGTGCCCTAGAGTAGGGGATTGTACGCTTGCCTGAGTACAGAAGGCCGACATAGGTGAATCTCATTGATCGCCCCAACTACTGCTCATATCATCAGATTCTGGGGAATGCCCTCAAGCAGTGTTATGTCTTTAAGGACTGGCTCCAAGACCAAGTTGATAACAACATAGTCAAGTTGGGCCCGTCTTCGGCACAAGTGGTGGGTGTATTTGTAAGGTCAGAAATCGGTAGCGACGACAAAGGTGAGTGGCAGCAGGTTCCCAGCTGCGGATCCCATAAGTACGATGAATGGATGGATCGTAAAATAGTCGCTCATATCCATGGAATTATCTGTGCATTCCTGAATCATCTGGAGCCTTCAGAGGCAGCAGACACTACTTCTGCATCATCATCTCAGCCAGCCTCCTCCTAGAAGAGCAAGCGCCGGTAGCGCAAGAAGAAGCAACTTGCCCCGCCGATGCCATAGTCGTCCCGCACTCTCGACAACTTCATTTCCCCTGAGATGGGGGTCCCTCCTAGAATTCTCCCAGTGGTGGATGATTCTTCGAGTGACAGTCAAGGGTACGCTTCGGTTAACACTGTTGAGTTGGTAAACCCCTATATGACTCCTGACGAGGGGGAACGCTAGGCGAACCTCCCCAATGTCCTCAGCTGACGTTAGCGTCAGTAGAGCCGTAGCTACATGGTCCATAGAGGCGCACCAGTTGGAACCTCTAACCAGGTTGTGCATGCCACTAAGACCAGATAGCAGGCCCAGCGCAGAGCTCATCACACACAACCTTTTCATCTGGTGTCATCAGGTATGCCTCCACCACCGTTTATGCTATTGGATCAGGCATAGCCACTTCGACCGTACTGCAACCAGCTTCACCCCGCTACAGGTCGACCTCAGGTGCTCGGACCTCATCCGTCAGCTACACTTTAGGCTTCGACCAGTGAGAAGTGGGATATTCCCAGCACCAGTCGGTCTCCAGTCCAGCTGATAGGGTCCGTCATGACTCCAATCGCAGAGCGGCCTCCTGTAAGCAGAAGTTCGCACCTGGAACGGAAGTATGATGTTCTAAAGCATCTCACTAGCATCCCAGTGAGGATTTTTTATCCTTTAATCCCTCCTCTTGTCGTCAGATATGTGGGAGGCCCTCGCTGAGGCTTTAAGGAGCCCCTCCAGTTTGAGACGGAGGTAGTAGCGGCGGAAGCCTTTCATGCTGAAGCAGTTGGGACTACCAAATGTTAGGCCATCATTTCATTCTCCAGAGAGGATGAAGGATCTCCCATATAGGGGAAAATCCTCCCACTGTATATCACCGGACAATTCATTGGTGTTGAGGTTTGCCGCTATCTCATTGACACTGGCTCCGGGATCAACCTTATCCTGACACAGACGCTGCGAAAACTGGGGTTATCCGAGGATGACCTAAATCCCTCCGATTTAAGGATACAGGGATATGACAGGATAGAGAAGACCTTGGTTGGTAAGATCTGTTTGAAGACCTAGTTCGATGGCCTGGTTTCCAGCACTGAATTTATAGTCATCTCCCAGGACACCACGTATAATGAATTGTTGGGAAGGCCATGGCTCCACCTGCATGAGGCGGTCCCCTCATCGTATCACCAATGCCTCAAGTACTCCCTTAATGGTTGATTAGGTGTACTCCAAGGTGATGAATATCCTTTCGCCTCTTGTGAAGCCTATTATCTAGACACTGACTATTACAAGAGTAAGGATAAGCAGATCCTGGCAAGTGAGGTTCAACCCGCCACGGTCACCAGTGACCCCTGGGCAGGTCTGGATGATGCCTATGTCTTCCCAATCCATCGATTGGAGACCACGACCCCCGACATGGGGCAATGATTTTTTGTCTCAGGTATGAGAGGAAGGCATATTCCCAAGTCCAAGCGACGATGGTAAATCACCTCATACTCCTACACAAACTAGGCTCAGGTGATCCTGGAACCTCCTACCCCTATACGGTATTGGGACGTCTGACCCATGGCAATGACAGTACATCATACATGTATATTTTGACGGGATGTGATTAACCAGCTCAAGCTGATGCGCCACTATTGCTTTTACATCATCAAGCATGTCCCCCTGGGCCGAAGGCCGGGTGGGATTGGATCGACTGCTTTCATCACCATGTTCTCAGCGGCGCGTGAATCTCCTGATGTGTTGTCCACTACTGTCCAGGTTGGTACCAGCCTCCTGTCAGGTTCCTCCAACCAAGGGGAAGCCTCACCCGCTGGGAATTCCTCCTCCACAAGCAAAGAAGAGGATTTGTAAGATGCTCCCCCTACCTTTGAAGAAGGCATCTCCGCCACGGTCGATGAACTGGTACAGGTGAACCTTGGTAGAAAGGCAGATCTGAGACCCACATTGATCAGTGCCGCTATGTCCCTCGAGGAGTAGCAGCGGTACGTGGAATTCCTTAAACAACACTGCGATGTGTTTGCATGGAGTTACGATAAGATGCCAGGACTAGATCCTCAGGTAGCCATCCACCATCTTGGTCTCCCGAAAAACCATCGCGGGTTCAAGCAGCCTCCTAGAAAAATGCACCCTTCCCACGGTGCCATGGTCGAGGCCGATGTTGACAAGCTCATCAAAGCCAACTTCGTCAAGGAGGTCCAATACCCCAAGTGTCTAGACAACATTTTTCCAGTTAGAAAGAAGAATAGATAGATCAAAGTCTGTATCGACTTCCAAGATCTCAACTGTCACTGTCTGAAGGATGATTTTCCACTTCCGGTGACAGAATTGTGGATCGACACTACGGTCAGGTTCCAAGCCTTCTCCTTCATGGATGGTTATTCTGGATATAATCAGATCTGGATGGCCCCCGAGGATGAGGAGTCCACAGCTTTCAGAGTTCCCCAAGGTACTTTATGTTACCAGGTTATGCCCTTTGGCCTGAAGAATGCAGGTTCCACCTATCAGCGGGCCATGCGTCGCATATTCAAGCCAATCCTCGGGAAATTGGTGGAGTTCTACGTGGATGATATGGTGTTCAAATCTCACCAGCACCAGAACCATCTCAAAGACCTTGAGAAAGTGTTTGGTTTCTTCCGTTCTCGCCACTTGAAGATGAACCCATTGAAGTGTTCCTTCGGGGTCACTTCCGGGAAGTTTCTTGGATTTGTCGTCAGGTATTGAGGCATAGAGATCAACCCGGAGAAGATAAAGGCCATTAGCCAGATGCCTCCCCCGAGAAATGTTTGAGAGCTTCGAGGTTTTCAAGGCCATTTATCCTACATACGCCGATTCATTGTGAATCTGGCTAGAAATTGTAAGCCCTTTTCTCGGCTCATGAAGAAGGACACCGCCTATGAATGGGACAAGGAGTGTCATGCCTCATTTGATAAAATCAAGAAATATTTTCTCCAACCTCCAGTCTTGATGCCACCCATCTCCGGTAGGCCGTTAATCCTGTACGTCACGACTCTGGACAGATCTCTCAGCACCCTTCTCGCCCAGAAGAACGAGGGGACAGAGAACAGTCTCTACTACCTCAGTCGCATGCTTCTCGATACTGAGACCAGATACTCCCCTATCGAGAAGAGCTGCCTTGCGCTCGTATTCATTGTGTAAAAGTTGCGACATTACCTACAGCACCATGAGGTACAGCTAGTCTCCCGGGTAGACCTGCTGAAGTACATTCTGAATCACCCCATGTTGACCAGCCATCTAGCACGGTGGGCGGTGATTCTCCAACAGTTTGACATCAGGTTTGTTCCCTAGAAGTCTATCAAGGGGCAGGTATTGGCAGACTTTCTAGTTGCCCATCCAACACCCGCGGACCAGTCCCTAGACTTGTATTTTTCTGATGAGGCAATCCTCTCAGTCGATCAAGTTGTCCCATGTTGGCAGATTCACTTTGACAGTGCCTCCCAGAGTCCCACTGGTAGGAGGCTCAATGATCCTAGGCTCAACAGAGTGAACCTGGGTATCATCTTCATTACCCTGGCACAATATGTCCTACCATACTTATTCCTGTTGTCAGAAGGCTACACCAACAATGAGGCAGAGTATCAAGCCCTCATCACTGGCCTCGAGCTGGCCCTTGAGATCGATGTGCCCCATTTGCATGCGAAGGGGGATTTCGAGCTGGTCATCAAGCAAGTCAATGGTGGCTATGTTGTCAGAAAGCCATAGCTCGCACCATTTTTGGAATGAACCCTCCATCTAATGGCCCAGTTCCCTTCTCGACCAGATATTACCCATGTCCCTCGGTCACAGAATAGTCGGGCGGACGCTTTGGTCGGCCTAGCGGCATCGCTTGCAGAGCCCGAGCAGGATGATCTGATTATACATGTGGCCCATCGGAGAGTCATTGCTCCCATCACCCTAGAGGATGACGACGGCCTGCGAGTAAGCCATCTTACCGCCGGATCCTCCACGTCAGGACTGCTAGGCTCGTCAGATCTAGTGGTTGAAACAACTCCTGTCTGGAGATCCCCTTTTGTCGAGTATCTTTGAAATGGTTGCCTCCCAGCTGATCAGGCCGAGCGTGAGAAAATCCGATGTCGCGCGCTGCAGTTTACCCTCCAGAGTGGTCCCAGTCTTGAGAAGATCCTCTATAAGCATGGTTTTGATGGTTTTCTCCTCCATTGAATTCAAGGATTCAAGATTCCATAGGTCATGCAAGAGTTTCATGCCAATTTTTGTGGTGCCCACCAGGCTGGGCCGAAGCTGTCCCATCAGATCCGAAAGTTGGGGTACTTCTGGCCCTCTATGATCCATGATTGTATTGAGTTTTCCAAGAGATGTCACACGTTCCAAGTGCATGCTAACTTTCTGCATCGGCTGCCAGAACCTCTCCACTCCACCAAGTAATCTTTTCCATTTTCGGTGTGGGGACTCGATGTCGTGGGACCATATCCACCGGCGACAGCTCGCCAGTGCAGGTTTATCCTGACTGCCACGAATTTCTTTTCCAAGTGGGAAGAGGAAATTATGCTCAAGGAAGTCAAGGCCCATTCCATCGTTGACTTCGTGAGCTCTAATATCATCCACCGGTTTGGAGTTCCTCACGTCGTCCTCACCGATAACGGCACCAACTTCCGAGCAGCCGAGCTAAAGAAACTGTACGCCAAGTACAATATCCGTTCGAACCATACCTTCCGCTGTCACGCACAAGAAAATGGATAGATTGAGGTGTTCAACAAAACCCTCTCTAACATTTTGCAGAAAATGGTTGGCCAGAACAAGAAGAGCTGGTTGGATAAGCTCCCCAACGCTCTCTGGGCCTATCGAATGACGACTCGCAATTCCACCCAGGTGACCCCGTATTCCCTAGTGTACGGAGCTGAGGTCGTCCTGCCCATTGAGATCCAACTGCCTTCATTGTGCACTGAAGTCTATGACTAGCAGGCGCCAGATAAGGTGGCCGAAATCCATCTAGCTGAATTATAATCACTTGATGAGAGTAGGCTCCATTCCCTACACAATCTGGAAAGGCATCAGAACAAGATGGATAGAGCCTTCAATAAGAAGTTTAGCCTCCACTATTTTTTTCAAGGTGACCTGGTACTGGACCTATGAGCGCCAATGATCCCTAGCAGGAAACCACCCAAGTTATATCCCAAATGGGAAGGCCCTTACATAGTCCACAGGGTTTACCCCAATGGAGCATACTCCTTGGTGACCATGAATGGTGAGCGTATAACTCCCACCACCAATTCCAAGTTCCTCAAGCAATACTTTTCCTAATCTGAATGGTCTGACATGACCTTAAACTGGCTGGTCCAACATGACCTTAAACTAGAAGGTCTCGCATGACCCTAAACTGCACGACAGTCTCGTATGATCTTAAACTGTCCAATCCTGCATGACTTTAAACTATGCATCATCCTGTGTGACGTTAAAATGCATCATTATAACTACGTATGGCTTGATTCTCATCCTTATGGGATATGTAGTAACTCTCAAATGATTCGTTTTGAGCCCATCCCCAAACTCTTCTCTTTGACTATCCCCCCTGGGTATAGCTTTCTGAGAGGATCCTTGCATGATATGGAGTAGGCTTACTTATCCCCACTCATACAAGGATTATAAGGGTCGCACCATGTGCCCGCTCCTATTCTTCTATCCTCCCACGTCCTCACCGCACGACGTTAAACTGCATGGCCTTCAAGAACTACGTATGGCTTGATTCCCATCCTGATGGGATATGTAGGAACGCCCAGACATTTTGTCTGTTGGCCCAGCCCAAACGCCAGAATCTTTCCCCCAGGTCAAGATTTATGTCGAGGGTGCACTTTTTCCCCAATTCATGTCGAGCTAAACTTGATCTGGTCATACATCCCGCCCCCTGGAGACGTTCGCCTCTTTGAGATATGGGTACAACTATGCTTTTCCCACTCCTTGACTGGGATTCCACCACCTTCCCCATCCGGAAGGGCCCCTGAATGGTATGGATGCTTGGACTAAGGGCTCTCTCTTACCACTTCAGGCCAATTCCCTCAAGGATGTTGAGCAACAAGCCGATACAAGTCCCGCGTTTCGAATATGGTCAGCGGTCGATGCTCATTTGTTGCTCCTGAATGGTCACTATAGGGATGTTGTGTTTTGAACATGGTCAACAGTTGTCCTAGATCGTTAGGGATACCAAAAGAGGTCTCGAATGTCAAGTGTAGTGGTTCATTCTGCCCAGTTGTATCTCCCCTTTGGTCGATGCCAACCCTCAAGCCCCTTGGCCTTTTCGGGCCCCCGGCCCAGGTTATCTCTTATGGGATTTTAAGGTATGATGTGGGATTATGTCCTCCTTCACGTCGGTTTGCTTGTCGTGCCGTACACATCCCTGTATGAGACACCTTATCCTCTCCTCATCCTCACTGCAAGACGTTAAACTACAAGCTAGTCAGGCCTCCCGGACTGAGGCCCAGCCTCAGGCCCCTTGGCCTTCTCGGGCCCCCGGCCCTCGTCCTCACTACAAGATGTTAAACTAAAAGTTGTTCAGGCCTTCCTGACCGAGGCTCAGCCTCAGTCCCATTGGCCTTCTCGAGCCCCTGGCCCAGGCCCTCTCATGGGAGTGTATGATATAGTGTGGGATTACATCCTCATTCACGTCGGTTTATTCACCATGTCGTACACCTCCCTTATTTGGGGGTATCCTACTCCCCTCCTCATCCTGCATGACATTAAACTGCATATTTAGAACTATGTGTGGCTTGATTCCCATCCTTATGGGATACGTAGGACCACCTGAATGTCTATACTTTGAGTCCAGCCCCATCTCCCAAAAATCTCCATTTCACCTTGGCCCCTTAGCCTACCCTTCCCCGGAGAGGGGAGTATATGGCATGGTATGGGATTATGTCCCTGTTCGTGTCGGGCTTTTAACGACCGCGCCATATACCTCTCCCTCCTGAGCCACCCCGTAAACCCTCTTCAATGGTTCACCGACGTGCCTAAGGGTACTCTGGTTTATTACCTGGAATGTCGGACTCTGCTCGGACATGCTTCCACCTGCTTTTCATGCTTTGTGTTCCCCTTCATTAGGGCTTCCATTACCTTTCACACCTGAAGGGACACCCGAGTGGCATAGATGTTAGGTCTAAGGGCTCTCCTACCATCACGAGCCCCGATTGGCATGGATGCTAGGCCTAAGGGATCTCATACCATTACGGTCCAATGCCCTCGAGGGTCGTGGACAACAAATTGATACAAATCCCGCATTGCGGATATGGTCTATGGTCAATGCTCATTTTCTATCCCACTTCAGGCTAACGCGATATGGATGCTGCATTTCTGCCATGGTAAACAGTTATCTTTCATCGCCACGCCAACTCCATTAAGCCCAAAATGTTGGTTACATGATTCAAATCCTTCTCCACCTCATCATGTCCAATTAGAACTAGAAAACTCTTGGTATTATTCCTCAGTGCGCATTCGCGCGTTGGAAGGACCAAAGCTGCAATAGGGGTGTCATTCGGGGCTCCGCACTGATTTCCCTTTGGTGTGTGTTCCAGGTATCGCAAAAGACATCTTCCTCCCTTATTTCCCACACCGAGTTTAACTCAAGTGGGCTTAGGGATCAGGTTGAGGTCTGCAATTACTCGAAGGGTTTTCGCTCCTCTACGGTCCGAGATCTAAGACCATAAACTAAGATCTCATTCAGAACTATGTGAGGCTTGATTCCTATCCACATGGAATACGTAGGACCATCCAGACGTCTCGTTTTCGGGTCCAGCTCAGTTGGGAGCTAGTTTCTCCTTCCTTTTCCCCTCTTACCTCTATGTAGGCCCCTTGGCCTAAGGTTCCCCTCTCGGAATGGCATACGGTGTGATACGGGATCATTTCCCCATTCATGTCAGGGATGTTCTATTTCACTATACACATTCCCCTCCTAGCATCATCTCTGCTATGTATGTGCTGCGTGACGTTAAAATGCATACCTGGTCCCATCACATGACCCTAAACTGTGATATTATCATCCTGGCTGCACGATGAAAAACGGCACTGCATTGTGATGACCTCATCATAGAGGACATCACGTTGGGTATTGGTTATTCGCCATACCATTTGTCAATGCCAACTATGGCTTGATTCTTGTGGCGATGTCAGGGCCTGCTACCCTAGGCATGTCGCTTCACAAAAAAAAACACTCACCTTAAATTACAAACAAGATTTATCAAATTCTGCTTCTCTTGGTGCGAGGTCCACGCCCGCACGCCCCCTTTTTCCTGGCATTGGTACCTTACCATGCCACCTCTAGAACTACGTGTGGCTTGATCCCCATCCTCATGGGGTATGTAGGAACTCCTGTGCACTTTGCCTCAGGCCTAGCTCAACTCTCGTTTTCGGTCCCTTGACCTAAAACCTCTCTAAGGAACACGTGGTGGTCAGAACCCCCGGTTCCCATTCACATCGGGTTTTTGTAATTACTCACCATGAGTCTCCCATGTTTCCTACCACCTATGGTCTGAGTTCTACAACCCTAAACTAAGATCTCCCTATTGTAAGGGACTCTTCTACCTCTATCTAATATGTCTTGTTGTCATATTTAGATACGTTTTGACAAAGATCTAGAAGTGTGGAATTTTCATAGGGACATTCCCCTCGTTCCATGTCCAAGCTTTGTGAGCTCGCTATTTGGATCCTCGTCCTCTTCCACATCCAAAAGGACCCTCGGACGACATGGATTCTAGGCCTAAGGGCTCTTCATAGATGCTAGGCATAAGGTCTTTCCTACCATTTCGGGCCAACGTCCCTAAGGATTTTTTACTACATTTGTGATAGGTCCCGTGTTTCGAACATGGTCAACAGTCGACCCTCATTTGTCTGTCCCCATTCCAGGCTAACACGATGTGGATGATGCATTTCTGCCATATTTAATGGTTATCCTCCATCGTCACGCCGCCATCATTATGGTCCAAATCTCGAGCGTCATGATTCACATATTTCCACTCTCTCATGTTCAAGTGGAATTCCGACATACTCAGCTTTGTCTCTTCGTGCGTCTGGATGTGCTTCATGGACGAGTTAGCATCATTGGGCCGACATTTACCAAGCGTCCCTTTGCCCTAATATGGTCCTCCCTGTGTCGGGAAAGTCCCACCACTACTTCTTGTTTCCCACACCGAGCACGACTCACGTGGGCTTAGGAGTTTTGGTAGGATATGTACCGACACAGCTAGGCTTCTCATCGTCTCGCATGACGTTAAACTGCGCTCTCAGAACTACATATGGCTTGATTCCCATCCTCATGGGGTACATAGGAACACTCGACCACTTTAGCTCAGTCCCAACCTAATTCTCACTCTTGGTCCCTCGACCTGAAGAGTTTCCTACGGGGATACATGGTGTGATTTGGACTCCAAGTCCCCATTCACATCGGTTTCATAGCTACCACACCACATAATCCCTGGTATCTTCCCTTTCATTACACATCCTATCGTATGAAGTTAAACTACAGAAGTCTATATGTCCTCAACGCATGACACTAAACTACGGTTCTGCCCTGAACAAGTTCAGGATGCCCCATGTTAGTCATGGGATGCACCAAAGCCTATGCCAGAGAGGATTTCACCTGTCAGTGTTGGTCTATGATTACACTGTGCTTCCAAAACTATGTATGGCTTGATTCCCATCCTCATGGGATACATAGAGACACCCCAGTTTTTGCCTAGGGTCCAGCCCCAGGAATTGTAAGGTCTTGTTCCTCCCCATTTTTGGCCCCTGGCCTGACCCCTTGTGGGGAACCGTGGAACTACAACTCTGCCCTAAACAAGTTCAGGATGCCCCAAGATGACATTAGGAAGCAACGGCTCCCTCGCCAGAGAGGTCCTGTCTGAAAGAAGGAATGATCCATGATCAAACTGATGTGCCCATCCAATGTGTTCCCACCACGGTGGCGTAACTTTGAGAGTGTTTGATTCTATTCGAACAAATTCTTACTCCATGTTTCACGTTTTGTGTGCCCCTTATTCAGACCCTCATCCTCATTCATGTCTGGAGGAACCCCCTAACAGTATGGATGCATATCCTATGGCCCGCCTACTGTCCCGGACCAACGTTCTGGAAGAATAACAGATGGAATTTGCGACAGGTCCCATGTTTCAAACATGGTCAACAGTCAACCCTCATTTGTTATCCTCACACTAGGCTAATACAATAAGAATATTGTGTTTCGAATACGGTCAATATTTATTCTTTATTGTCATGCCACCCCCACAATGTTCCGAATCCTGGGTACCATGATTCACACCTCCCATTCCCATCTGTTCGGATCGATCTCAGCGCCCCTGGCGTTACACCATTCGTACACAAGAGCACACCGGAAAAACAGTAATTTGGCTGTTCTGAGAACTTCGCTCTCCAGCCAGGTCTCTCCCATTTCCCGGAAATCCGGACCAGTTGTTCAAACCCCGGATGCCCGAAGCTTGGTTTGCACTCCTATGTTTGGATAGGGCGATGAGGTGGCTATCCCTTGTTTCTCACATCGGGCCTGACCCATGTGAGCTTAGGGAATGGTCGCTGGATGTTCTATAAACATCATAAGGATGCAGTAAACCAATGTAAATAATGGAACTCATGCATGCTATGGCATCCAGACAATCAAAGCATGAAAGTACGTTTAAGGGTTTGTAATCATTACAGTACCCGAGGGTCGACTCCCCCCATGGATGGATTGACCTCGTTGAAGGAACATCGTAGCTCCACCACCCTCTGGCTGGTGGCATCCAGGAGATGTTGCCGCTTGTTCACCTCTCGCTCCTCCTCGACAGTGAGAGGGAACAATTCATTGGCCGTGATCTGGGCCCGCTCCACGTCGGCCCGGATGGTGATCATCTCCCCAGAAGCTCGCCTCAGGCCCTCTTTGGCTACTGCTAGCTGGGCCTTCAGTCATGATATCAGCTTAGATTGTGCATTGAGGCAGGTCAAGTGCTTGTTCTCCCAGTTTTGCAGCCGCTGGACCTCGTCTTCAGCCTTCTGGAGCCTCTTGATGTTCACTGCCTTCCTCCGCTGCCAACCCACGCCAAGGCCACGATCATACTCCCGAATCTTTTCCACCATAAGATCTCAGATGAGCATGTGAGGACATCAAGCATCCACTCCCCCAGCACACAGTTCGCGCGGGCACGAGTGAAGTATGTCCATCTCATTCAACCATAGCGCTTGGGGGGTGTCATCGATGAAGCACTTGATCAGCTTCCACGATCGACAAAGGACTATTTTTTTGTCCTCCTCGTCAGAGGTCGTCTCGTCCCAGTCAGCATGATTGGCGGTCTCATGTGTAGGGAATTTCCCCAGTAACTCCTCGGCCGGGTCCACGTCTGGCGTCGGATCGGGTGTGGCGGGGCCCGAATCGTCTAGTTGATCCTTATCATCAGATCCCACCTCAATGATCTCAGGCGTAGTCCCACTGGATTTCCCACCGGTGATCGGGAGTGCAGCGGTTCGGTTAGGTTGGGTGTTCACTTCCACGACCATCGACATACCTCTGGGAAGAGCGCTACCAGAAGCCCCCACCAACTTCGCCGCAGTAGCCCAAGCCAGTTGAAGGACTGTACACGCCAAGAAAGGGATGTGGATGTTAGTTAACATGGTCAGGGGATGACAGTTGTGGATACAGTAGAGAATACTTACAGAGGTCAAATCCCTAGTCTCGCTCTTGGGATGATATCATCAGAACCCTGAGACGCGGCCCCTGTATATGGTTGGCAGGTCGAGAGACTCCAGGGGACCCGCCTCGATTGTCCCAGCCCCACCAGATGTAGAGGTTGATGCAGTCCCGGGCGCAGATCCTGAAGGCCCCGCGTCGACGCTCGCTGAGGGGCGAGAACGAGGTCTATGCTGAAGGTCCTCCTACATAGTATTGATGATGATAAGAAATCCAGAGTAACCTAAGGGTGGGCTCTAAAGAAGGAACTTGGGATTTTACCTCGAGAGCCTCCGCGAAATCTTCGAGATCCGAGGACTGGTCACCGAATTCACCCACATCTGGAGGACTCTCCCTACCAGCCTCGTCTCCCTAGGAGGACTCGTCTGATTCATCCGGCAGGGGGAAGCACTCTCTCAGCTTAGAGGCCAACAGTTGTGGGGGAACCATCCGATCCAGCAGTACCCTCACCCGGTCTGTCATTGGGTGTAGGGAACCCCGGGAATGGATGAAGTCCTCCAGCTCAGCTATGTACTGCTCCACCTCCGCCTGGGACACTGCGAATTCGGCTCTAATGGGGCCAATCCCTGGAAAGTCCATCCCGAGGCAGTTAAGGTTCTACCATAATTTGTATGGGACAAGGAATTGTCGGTTGACCTCCCAGATGTCCCATGCCTCTGGAAAGGCAGCATTCTATGGCATGTCAATGTGGCGCGGTCGTTTCCCCGGGGCCAGAGTGGAAATCCTACGGAACCCTCTCAGTGACTGCCCCTCTGGATGACAATGTTCTGTTGGGACCACCGGCTCCGCTGCCACTGTCGGACCCGCTGCTGCTGCTCCCTCCTCAACTGGTGTGGGCGCCTCCACTACAGCAGCCCCGCCACTACGGGATGCCCTTGTTACCTTTCGACCCCATCCTTGAGGTTGGGGAGTCTCACCCTCACCTACTAGGATAGTTGGCCACTTCAGTATCTCCCCTGGGTAGGCCGGCTCCCAGATCTGGGCATATTCTTTTATCAGCCCAAGGACGGCGGTCGGCAGAGGCAATACATTCTGCATCTTCTCATCTTCCTGTGTGAACATGAGCCATATCTGCCTCATTACACATGGGTGCTCCGCATAGCGTACCCATGGGTAGGCATGTGGGGTCAGCCGTTGCAGGCACTGGAATTTCCTAGCAAATCGGTGTGGGGTGTACGGCTCGTAAAGACGCTTGCAGTCCACCCTGGCCACCAGGACTCCACCTCGAAAGGCCAGGAGGTAGGCTCTGTGCTCTTCTGTTCCCTGTCCATCATTCTTGAAGGCCCTCTTCGGCAATGGGAATGAGTGTAAATTGAATTCCTCCACCCCCCACACCCGGTTTAGAACCGATGGTGCGGTCAGTTTGGTCGGAAATCTCCCTGTGACGTTCAAGATTGAGGGACGAAAGTTCAACCCCAGAGGCGAGATGGGGTTCAGATACTCGTAGATCCCCCTGATGTGCGCCACCATCCACTCGTATAGGAGGTGTAATAGCCCGCATATCCTCTGTGGCCTCTTCCCCTCGCTGAGGTGCCACAGCACTTTGTACAATTTGGCGAGCATCGGGATCCCCAAGTTGACCCGCCCTCCTGTCGCCAAGGTGGATGCCATGATGAAAGTGCTTGGCCGCACTCCCATGTTTGTATCCCTCACCGAAAGTATCTAACCATAGATGAGGGATGCGATTAATGTTGTCATCCTGACTATTGGTCGTTTTTCAATGTTGACGCTGAACCCCCAGGTCTTCCATTGGCTATTCTCCAGCAGCCTCCAGTATGAGATTTCCTTGCTCCGGGCACCCTTCGGGAAAGTTCGAGGCCTCACCGGGAACTTCCTATTCTCTGGGAAGTTCAAGAACTTCTTAAACCAGTTCTTGAAGTGGACATCCCTTACCACCTCCTTGTCTTCCCCGGGCACGAGCTTCATCAGTGCCATCGCCAGATGCGGCATCTGCTCCGGATCCTCCCACGCACCCATGGCTGGGAGGAATTCTTCGTACATCGCCCCTAGTATCGGGACCCCCAAGATCTGATGCACGTCCCATAGGCTGATTCCGACCTCCCTGTGATGCAGGTGAAAGGTATTGGTCCCCGGTGACCACCGGATCAACAGCTCCGACATCAACTGCTTCGGTTGGTAGATGTGGAACTGGGTAGCCCAAGTTGCCTCATACATGCCCACTCTTCTCAGCTCTGCCCCGAAATCCTCACACGAGGTCCCTACCCAGTAGGCCCAAGCCCAATCATCCATGAAATTGTCGCCTTGGCACAAGTCCCATTCCTCAAACCACCCCTTCTTTGGGTTCCCCAGCTCCGCCTTAAGGATGGTTCGGTACAGTGGAGGGGGCGTCTCTGGATGCAATTCCCCCCCCCCATCGAAATTGTTCAGATGATTGTATAGGAAGTCGCTGATAACAGGCGTGAAGTCCTCCTGGTCATGACCATCGGGCGCCCTGAACCATCGGTGCTGGCACGACATGCTCTGGAACCAGTAGGCTGGCTCATCCCTACTTGTTGTAGGGATGAAGACATCATCCCTCAACTCGAAGCCATATAGAGGCAACCTCCAGCACTGAAAATAATTCTTTTGGGTCTCTGACATCAACTCCACCAAAGAACTATGGTCCGAGTGGCTCCGGACTAGCTCTCCTAGCCCCAGGTTGTTCGCCATTTCATCCCTCCGGGCGACATCCACAAGGACCCCCTGGGCAGCTTCTTGATGGGTCATTTAGTTCTGGAACTTGGAAGTTTGGTTGTCTGGTTCGCGAAGATTTATCGCGAAGTGAGTTCGCGAAGGCCACTCGTGAAGACTGTTCACGGAAGCGCTGCCTCGGTGTTTAAAGCCGCATCGCAGAGAGCAAACGCGGATTCAAAGACTCGTTGTGTGTCGCGAAGCCTCGATTCGCAGAGATCACTCACGGAGTACGCAGAGCTTCACGAATCAAGAGCGCAAGAAGACAATATCGCATAGAAAGGAAAGTAAAAAAGAGAGGGTCAACCCCCTATTTATAGGAGACGGCCTTCGGAGCTTCACAGCATGTCCCTGCCACACAGAGCTTCGCAGCGCGCCCGGCCCACGCGTCCCCTCTCCGCCTCGCGATCACGTCTCGCGAATCCGCACCGCGAATGCCCGAAGATTTTGGAAATTTCCCTTAGACTTATACCCTTGATCTCTCCGCATCTCCAAGTTTGAGGGGGGCATTTGTTGGTGCCAAAATTTGGAACAAAGCAAAAGGCCCCAAGACGGCCCCGCAGACTGCCTCGCGAAGCCCCTTCGTGGAGTTCCCTAGCACCGCGGCCACCACGAAGCAAAGGAGGCGGGAGGCCCTGCGAATGCATTTGACGTTTGTGAGCCCACCTTGAATACAAGGATTTGGGAGGATCCATGAACGCATTTGACGTTCGCGAGCCCGCCACAAATCCAAGGAGGCGGGATGCTCCGCGATCCCGGTTGAAGTTTGTGAGCCCACCGCAAAGCCCCCGACCCCTCTTCGCGCCAAGTGAGCCCTACTCCATGGCTCCTCTTGCCTATAAATACCAGAATCCCCCTGAGCTCTAGAGGATAGAAAATCCGACCTTTCGGCTTCTCATCTTCCGAATCGTGAAGCACTCTTCCGCTTGGAGAACCATGAGTTGTGTGAGGTACTTCTACTTCGCGAAGTGTCTCCCCATTGTCTCGTTTTGATCCCCTCTTCCGAGAGGGATGCCTTTCGCGAAGCCCAAGGGCTTTCACGAAGGAAGGGGACCCGGGTCATCATGGAGCATTTATTCTTCACGAAGTACCCTTCATGTACACTTGATCCATTTGCTAAGACAGGATCATTGTACTTCGCGAAGCACATCGCTTCTCGACACCTTGCTCCACGAGTCACCTTTGCTTCGCAAGGTTGTGCTCCGTGAACGCCCTTCCACTTCTCGAAGCACCTCCCATATGCACCTTTGCCCCATGCTAAGAATAAGGCACCCTACTTCGCGAAGAACTCCCCTTCGCAAGTGCCCTCCATCACGCGGAGCAACAGAGCTCCACAAAGGCCCTTACCTATGGACCCCTCTGCTTGGCAAATCCTTTTCCCGTGTGACCCTCCAAGTTGGCACGATGTGATTTCAAAGTCCCCTGGACAATACTTCCTGTAGCGTTGCTATGCCTAATGCTTATTCTCATAGGCACACTAATGGATATTGCTTCTTCGCATAGCCATGCTAACGTGGACCCCTCGATGGTTCGCTCCACGACACCCCCTCAGAACGGTGTTGCTGGTGCCTTCCCTCCCACAAGAAGCATAGGGTACTGGTTATGTAAGTCCTAGGGGTGCAGAGTAAACCCACCTCGTCCGAGCTGCAGGACGTTAAACTGCCAAGCACTTTCACCCTCAACACATGACGTTAAACTGTGACCTGACCTCATGCCTCACGCTCAGGGTCCCACCACCTAGGACACTCTCCACACCCCCTAGTCTCCACATGGGATGATATCCTCTTTCTTGGAGTGGAGTTTGTCCGTGGGGAAGGGCAGCCATCTTGGAGTAAGACCCTAACTTTTCTTGTAGAAGATGGCACCCCTGCTCCTCCTCACTTCCTCGGTGCCAAGGCCAGTGGAGGGCGTGATAGGGAACTGGGCCTCTATCCTGGAGTAAGTCCCAATCCCCCTCTCTCACTGTGCTTTGTCACCTTCGGGCCTCCATCCCGGAGTAAGCCCCGACACTTCTTGGGCTGCTCTACGCGTAAGCCCCACTCCACATCCCACGGACGCACCTTTCGCAACGTGATCGTCAGGTCCCTGTTGCATCTTGTTTCTCACACCGAGCATGACTCATGTGGGCATAGAGTAAGCATCGACCATGAAAACATCCCCCATCCCGCATGACGTTAAACTATATCCCCCATCCCAAATGACGTTAAACTATATCCCCCCATCCCAAATGACATTAAACTATATTCTAGAACTACGTGGACTTTGATCCATGCCAAGGAATGGTACGTAGGAAGCCTCCACAAGGTTTAAGCCCACCACCTGGTCATTCCGACCATGTCGGTTCATCAAACACCTTGGTCCTCCTAGAGCGTAATCCCCAAATGCCCTTATCCCGCATGACGTTAAACTACATGCCCGAACTACAAGGACTTTGATCCATGTCAAGGCATGGTACGTAGGAAGCCTCCACGAGGTTCAATCCCAACAACCATTGGCCTCGACCATCTCCGAGTCAGTGCGCCAAACCCCATAAACACCCTTGGGCAGACTAGAGTGTAAGCCCCACACCATCCTGAACTATGTGGTCTTTGATCCATGTCAAGGCATGGTACGTAGGAAGCCTCATGAGGTTCAAGCCCATCACCCGTCGGACCAAGGTCCTTATTCACGTCGGTTCGTCGATACCCACATCTTGAACTACGTGGTCTTTGATCCATGTCAAGGCATGGTACGTAGGAAGCCTCATGAGGTTTAAGCCCATCACCCATCGGACCAAGGTCCTTATTCACGTCGGTTCGCCGACACCCACATACTGAACTACGTGGTCTTTGATCCATGTCAAGTCATGGTATGTAGGAAGCCTCCATGAGGTTCAATCCTATCACCCGGTCATTCCGACCCCCTTTACGTCGGTTCACCCTCCATCCTGCATGACGTTAAACTTTATTCCCCACTACCCGAACTAAGAGGACTTTGATCCATGTCAAGGCATGGTATGTAGGAAGCCTCACGAGGCTCAAGCCCAAAACCGTCATCCATCCTGACTCTTACCTGGGCCGCCACATCCTGGTGAGATCATGCCACTTCATTCCCCTCCACAGCACTCAGGGAGCCTCCTGCGTGTTGGCCCCAATATCAGTGCTCCCCCCAGTGGGGTTCCTCAATTAGATCCACTCTAATCAGTGTTTCGATCAGTCTGATTTGTCCCCGATAGATGTTAAAATCAAGGCATACCCTGTGTTAAACATGGGAAGCTGAGGAAAACCTCAGATACATGCCTATGACATATGATTCCCCGCATTCAATGTGGGATGCCTCGGGTTTCTGTGCCCTCTAGAAGCCCTATAATAAGGGATAGAAGAAATACACACCAATTCCCAGTGTCTAGAAACACCAGTGATGCCCAGTGTGACTACTCCCCTAACCGAAGGTTACTGCCCTGACCGGACCCCTTGGAATGTCCTGACAGAAGCAGCGTAATTAACCGGTGTCCATGAAAATATGGCGTCGGGAAGAGTTTCACAAACAACGTATTAAATATATGAGGGAGACTCGGACTAGGTGACGAATTTAGAGGAGGAATCCACGGAAGGAAGAACCAACATCCCATCATCTCGTTTCAATCAAGGAGCAGACGTCCCTGAACAAGGAGAAAATGTCGCCCGCCTTTGGAAAGCTAGAATGTGGGGTAACAAAAGTCATGCCTATCGCACTCAAGCATATGGACGCGCGCGCCCCGGTAAAAGCATCGGAAACACTCATCACACTAACCTTGATGATTCCTATAAAGTGCAAGGACCCTGGGATATTCACCATTCCATGCACCATATGTGAGTTTCATTTCTTAGATGCTTTATGTGATTTGGGTGCCTCTATTAATATCATGTATCACTCTGTTTTATTTTCCTTTTAGGTTGGTGAACTGAAGCCAATAAGGGTGGTGGTAAAGCTGACGAATAGGGTCACAGTGTGCCCAATGGGTGTCATCGAGGATGTCCTTGTTCGAGTAAGATCAATGATCTTTCCTATAGATTTATACGTGATGAATATGGAGGATGATTAGGTAAGTTCTCATGCTCCCATAATTATGAGAAGAACCTTCCTCAAAACTACCAATACAATCATAAATGTCTATGAGGGTACACCTTCTATGGATTTTGGAGATGATATCATACGATTTAATATTTTAGACACCATGAAGTACCCCTTAGAGGACCATTCTACTTTCTTTATCTCTTATTCTTACCCATCTTATAATGAATCTCCAAATTTTGATTTTCAATCTTTTCTAAATGGGGATCATTCCATGCTTAGAGAGATCCTGAGTATTAGTTCTAGTTTTATGTCACAATAAAATGTCACACCTATTACTCATAATCAAACTACACTCATTTCTAATTTTTATGTGGATTCTTATTCTGATTTTGGGCATATAATTTTTGATTATAACATGGCTATCGAATTTATAGATTGATTTGATTCATTATTCATTGATATTGGTGATATATATTCAGACCCCAACATTAATTTTGCACATATGTCAATTACCACATAATTCACATCAATACAGAACCCACCCAAACTAGAACTCAAACCATTGCCACCAAAATTAAAATATACATACTTGTTGAATAATGAAAAATTGTCTATGATAATTGCTAATAATATCCTACCTGAATAAGAAACACAACTTCTTAAATCTTTTAAGGGGGGATATTAGGGAAATTGGGTGGATCTTAGTAGACATACCAGACATTATCCCTTCCATTTGTATACATAGGATTCTTTTGGAGGATGGGGCCAAACCAATTAGGCAACCACAAAGGAGGCTTAATCCCACGCTGTTAGGAGTTGTGAAAAAAGAGGTGGAAAAGTTGCTTGAGATAGGTATAATTTACCCCATTTTCGAATCTCAGTGGGTGATCCCTATCTAGGTTATACCCAAGAAAATTGGATTCACTATTATAAAAAATGAAAATTATGAGTTAGTTCATATGAGAGTACAAAACAGTTGGTGAGTGTGCATAGATTATAGGAAACAGAATCAATCCACTCGTAAGGACTATTTCCCACTTCCATTCATTGACTGGATACTTGAGAAACTTGTAGTTAGGACACACTATTTCTTCTTGGATGGTTTCTTTAGGTATTTTCAAGTTCCCATTGTAGTATAGGGCCATGAGAAGATGACATTCACCTGCCTATTTGGTACATTTACTTACTGAAGGATTACATTTATACTTTTTAACTCCCCAAGTACCTTCTAGAGATGCATGTTAAGTATCTTTTATGATTTACTTAATACTTGAAAGGAGGAATTTATGGATGATTTTACTATGTATGGTTCCTAATTTGATGAGTGTATCTCGAGTTTGGGTAAAGTGTTGCATCACTGCATTGAGAAAAATTTGGTTTTGAACTTTGAAAAATGTCATTTCATGGTAAAGAAGGGAATTTTCCTAGGTCATGTAGTGTCACGGTATGGAATTGAGGTTGATAGATCTAAGTTAGGTATTATTTCATCCTGTCCACAACCTACATATGTGCGTGATGTTGGATCATTCCTAGGACATGCTAGTTTTTATCGACACTTCATCAGATATTTCAGTAAGATCGTTCTACCATTATCTCGATTGATTTAAAAATATATTGACTTATTTTTAGATGATTCATGCAGGGTATCATTTTATGAGATAAATAAGAGTTTGACTACTCCACTGATCATATAACCCCCATGATGAGATCTCCCATTTGAGCTTATATGTGATGTTTCAAACTTCGTAGTTGAAGCATTATTATCTCAGAGGGTGGAATAGAGGTCCCATGTGATTGCTTATGCATCAAGGAAATTGGATTCAACCCAAGAAATTTACACCACAATGAAAAATGAGTTTCTCACTATTATATTTTCTTTATAAAAATTCCACTCTTATTTATTGGGATTTAAAGTGGTGGTTTTCTCTAATCATGAAGCTTTGAGGTACCTCCTAAAGAAGCCAGATGCAAATCCACAACTTATTCATTGGATGATCCTTCTTCAAGAGTTTGACATAGATATAAGAGATAATAAGGGGTCAGAGAACTTGGTGATTGATCATATGAGTAGGATCACTCACATGTTGTAGCATGATACCACAAACCAGGTACCACTTCAAGACACATTTCCTAATGAGCATATTTATGCACTCTTAGGTACATATCCTTGGTATGTTGATTTAGTTAACTACCACGTTGCCTTTAAAATTCTTGAAAATTTAAAGAAATATAAATTCCAAAAAAAATAAGAGTGAGTCTAGGTTTTATGTGTGGGGTGATCCCTACCTCTGGCACATGTGTAGTGACCAAGTCATTAGGAGATGTGTGTTTGATCATGAGTTTGAGTCTATTTTGCATTTTTGTCATACACTTGCTTGTGGTGGGCACTTTGGAACCCAAATGACATATGGGAAAGTCTTAAACACTATATTATATTTTCTTAGATTATTCCATGATGCTCATGTGTTTTGTAAGTCATGCCCACATTATCAACACACTAGAAACATTTCTAGGAGACACAAGATGCCCCAACAACCCATATTGCTCTGTGAGATTTTTTATGTTTGGGGAATTAATTTTATGATTCCTTTTTTAAGTTCATTTGGTTTCTTATACACTTTATTCATTGTTGATTATGTTAGAAAATGGGTGGAGGTCAAGTCCACCAAGACTGAGGATTCTCATGTTGTAGTGGATTTTACCAAGGCTCAGATTTTCTGCAAGTTTGGAGTACTAAATGTCATTATTAGTGACCAAGGGATATGATTTTGAAATAAAAATTTGGATTCCCTCTTTCATAAGTATGAGGTGATGTATAAAACTTCTACTCCATACTACCCCCCAAAAAATGGTCAGGCTGAGGTTTCAAATTAGGAGTTGAAACAAATTTTGGAGAAAATTATGCAGCTGAATAGAAAGAATTGGTGAAATCACTTCGATGATGAACTTTAGGCTTATAGGGTGGATTATATGTCTCCAATTGGTATGTCCCCATACCAGATCTTTTTTGGGAAAGCATGTCATCTTCCCATGGAGGTTTGGCATCAGGCATATTAGGCTATAAAGAAATGCATCATGGATTTCATCCAAACCATAATTCAAAGGAAGCTACAAATTCAAGAGTTTGAGGAGATTAAATTGTCATCATATGAAAAATCAAGGCTCTACAAGGAAAGATAAAAAGCATCTCATGATATAATGATCCAAAAAAGGTGTTTTATATAGGAGAGAAAGTCCTCTATATTTCATGATTAAAGTTGGTGTTTGGTAAGTTATGTTTCAGATGGTTAGGTCCTTATGTTTCATCTAATGTTTTTCCTTATGGTGTAGTGAATACCACACAAGAAGAAATAGGAAGGAGCTTTATAGTCAGTTGGAAACATTTGAAGTAATACATTAAAGGACTTCCCATCCGTGTAATTGATGTCATCACACTACATGAGTCCATCATCACTTGAAATCATCATGTTGTCCCTAACCCTTTCACTTTTATATTATTTGTCCTATTTAAAATTCTACATTTTATGTGTATTTGTAATCTCATAGGTTCACATTGAGGACAATGAAATATTTTAAGTGTAGGGGAGGTGAAAACATTTTGGGGTAGCTTTTTTAGGTTTTTCATTTGTGTGTTTGTGTGTGTGTTTTGTGTTAATTAAAAAAAACAAAAAAACACCATGTAACATGCTCATTTAGATGTGGAACATATGAAAAATGCATGTTTTCAAACTTCATTGGTAGCATGATAATAATGAGCAAGATTTCATCATCAAGGCTTGTTTTTTATAAAAATGGAAGTCATCAATGATATGATTGGTTGTTTCATTATAAAACCTTTTAGATTTTGACATCATTCTTTGTGATATTTGTTCACAGTAAATTGTGGCATTGATTTCTTTAAACAAATTTTTACACAACTATGACTTGTGAAATTTTTTCAACTCAATTAAAGGTATAGTCAAGTTAGGTAAAATAAAATTTTATCTTATATCAATGGTTGGTCCCTGCATTTGTTTCTCTTCTGATCAGTTTCATTATTGTACTGAATTGACCTATGCATGTGTACCTAATATCTGACAGTTTTACGCTCTAAAAAAATCAAAAATAAAAAAACAAAACAAATCAATATATATATATATATATATCATCATAATAAATATGAGAATGATGAAATGTACAACATGTTGGGGTATTTAGGTTGGGAGCTTAAGGTTTGACTTTCGAGAATGCTTAAGTGAGTGGGTCTTAAAATTTGATTGCAAATGAATATAGAACAAGTTCAGTGGAATTAAACCAAGTAAGAAGAATTGTTTTACTTGACCTGAATATACTGAATAAAGGCTAGAGATGTGATCTTGAAATGGTTGGCACACACATGCATGGATAATTAATGGCAGAGTAGACCCATAACTTGTTTCACTATGATTAGTTTCATTAATCTCATTGGATTATGTTTTGATACAATTTATGAGACAGTGAATTTCAAATTTATTGATATTGAATCTTTATGAGATTCTTACTTTGCCTATATTTCCATTGTGGATTGGGAAATATGAACATGTGTATCTTGTCACAATTTACTGGAATACAAGACATGTGACTTTGCCCAGAAGTGAAAAAGGGTAAGTGTGGAGGAGTTGATAAAACACATTTTTATTGAATATTTTATTGATAATAAATGATTAGTGTAAATGGGATACAACTTTAATTCAGACCATCCGAGTTGGATCGTGCATTTGATTGGTGTAAATGGGTCATGAAGTCAAAGTCGGACTTAACTCCCTATATTGGACACCACTTCGCTATTTGGGTCATATCTTCTACATGTAGGCTTAGATTGGGATAAAACTTAGATCGTAGACATAGGACCCAATTTTGAAAAAACCATCCTTCTGGAAGGAAAGTTGGTTCACACATTTTGGAGGTCAATGAGGCAGATCAAGTTGGATTAAAATATTTATCTGAATTTCCACATTCACACTTGTAACCTCTTGTAACCCTAGCCTCCCCTCCACTCTATAAATGCGTGTTTTTATCATTTGGAGGGGGTTTGGGACATGCATTAGGAGATTTAGGGTAGAGGAGAATTGATTTCACTCCATTTCTCTGGGAATTTCAAGAGGGAGAGCTCTTGAATCAAGAATCCCTTCATCTAAGCCTTCTTCTTATTCTCCATGTTGTAATGTTTGTGCTTTCGTAATAAACTTCTTAGTTTATCTTCCATTTCTTCTATTTTTTCAATTTTATCATTATTTCAGTCACTTATTTGGCCTAGAAGTCAAGAGTAGAAATGTCATTGGGTTATACCTTTTCTAAACATTTGTAAATGCAATTCATTTCTACAATGACTACACTACCCATTGAAGACTAATTTTTCTTTGTAATCGATTTGCCTCTAACTTTATCCATTTATTTGCTTTGAATCAACGAGCTAATAGAATTCACATAACATGATCTATGAATTGAGTTTTTAACTTTAAAAAAACTAAGCAAGAAATTGAACAATTTACACAAAACACGTGAGGTCGAGTAATGTGTGAATTGTGAGAGTGTGATGTTAATTGGTAAAATGAAGCAACGTGGGATCGATTTGTAGAGTTCAAATACAATTTCATAACTAAATCCATCCTAATTTCTATAATATATGTTAATTTAAATTATAACGATTAATAAGTGAAGAAGTAGAATTAGATCGATTACGCCTTTTAAAAAATATTTTCTAAAAAACATTTTCTCGTTGTGTTTTATTGATCACTTTTCAAAAACAAAACAAAAAAATACAATCTTCTTCCAACATACTTCTTCTTATTTTATAAACATAAAAAAACCCATCTTTTTTAATAGTTTTTTTCTTTTATTTTGTTTTCAAAATACCTTTAATATGTTGTTTTAAAGTACTTTTCCTTAGAGAACGACCTTAGTCAGCCACTTTGTTGTTCCTAAAAAGTAAAAATTACACATTATTTGAGAGTTCCCACAACACCACCTTCACTCTCTCAATCCCTATAGAGAGATTGGGAGATCTAGAGTGCTTCCCCCTCATCACTCAAACCAATGAGATATCATCAAGATTTCTTCCTCTCTCGAGAAGAATTTGGTCGCAGTCAACCACAAACAACGCAAACGATCAAGATTTGTCATGCTAGCACCCATTGATTCTATGGCATCGTTTAGAGATTATGGTGCATATGTGGATCACTGCTAGAGGGATTCTGTA
This sequence comes from Viscum album, assembly GCA_963277665.1. NCBI lineage: Eukaryota > Viridiplantae > Streptophyta > Magnoliopsida > Santalales > Viscaceae > Viscum > Viscum album. Next base: position 24,530,315 of record OY728145.1, on the reverse strand, counting down.
CTTGGATCTTGTAGTGAAATGATGGTGCAGTGAGATCTATTTCATCGATCATCAACGAAGGGAGAATTATGAGTTAAGGTAATTTTGTATATGCTTATAAATTAATTATAAATTACATGTGAAGATCTTTCACCCATGATTCTGGTGTTTTAATCTAGTCAAGTAATCTATTGTTTTAGTTGAACATGACCTTTTGATCATGTAATGCAATGATTGCATGTGATTCATGACTAAAAATCAAGTTGGTTATACTAGCAAATGATGCTTCCGCTATGGCCGAAACCTGCAATTTTAACATGAAAAATGTCCTTTAAGTGGACAAAACCAAGGAGGCTCGAGATTTTCTCCATCATGAACTTGTATTTTGATTTTTATAAGTTTTATACATCATTTTAACCATATGCGCTATTTTATCATTTTTATAGTTTAATGATGTCATTCACTGTTCATTCTGTAATTTTTTTCACCAAAAGTGAAATTGACTATCTTACCTAATTTTGATGCCATGATTCTAAAAATGAAATCCATTTTATCAAATTAGAACTCTAAATATGTGAAATTTAACTTTTAAATAAAAATACATAATGTTTTAGAAAAATAATTTTTATTGGATAAAACAACTCCTTATGTAATGATTGCTTATATTTTTCTTATTTGTCATTCCATATTTATTTAATAGATGTCAAATAGTTATTATACATGTTGGATATATGATTTATAATTCATTATTCATTCTACAGAAGGATTAGATACCCACCGTAACATGTTCAATATACACATCATTTATATTCAATCCCTGGTCATGTATATTTTCAACGGTCAAATTACCCATTTTCACTGCTATATATAACCTTGCATATTTCTACAAAATTCATTCATCTTATCCTTTTCCTTTCTTTCTCAAAATGACTACCATTTTTCTAATATTTTGTCTTTTTCCATAATTATAATTGGTGGCATGATCTTCATGATAAACCGTGAGGATGAAGATTTCAATTTCATAGCCTCTTTATTTACTCGTGGTTTTATTCCTCTTGTAATTTTCATAATAATGTTTCGTATTGATTTCTTATAATGTATTATTTTTTTATTGTAATATTTTATCTTAATAAAATTCAACATTTGTTTGTTTTAGTTTGGTGTTGCGTGTAAAACATGTTATCCAATACATTCATGTAGTAAAAACGTGGGGCGTTACAAATAACCCCTTGCCCCTTTAGCTAGCTTTTCAACATTTCCTCGCTGCATGCAATATAAAGTCAATTTATAGATTTTTATTTATTAAAGCAGGCTTGTTGAGGACCTACCTGACCCATGATAAAAATGGGTGGGGCTTATAAAATTTGGCTTGTATGTAAACTGAGCCAAATGAGCAATGGAAAAAAGGGCATGGGCATGTACAAGTATGACATGTTTCAGCCCACCTCACCCGTTTTGCATGCCTGATTACTGCTACATATCCAGTAAACCGTCAATACTGCTCTATGCTTGATGATCACCATCTCAACCGCCATTGCTGCTTCGACTTACCACCGCCACTACTCCAATCTTGACAACCACAATTACCCCCGATTAGCCATTGTTGTTGCTAGTGTTGGCCATATCCGCTGACTCACAACCCTCACCTAATACCCAATGATCCACGCTCGATGATCCATGCTTTTGCTTCAACCACTCCTTCTCCAACTAGCCACCACACTCATGACCCGGTCCTAGTTCCATGCTTATCTATTGACGACCAATAGTCCCCACCCCCGCCCCATGCTTGTAAACCCTTGCCCCCTAAGCTGGTGACGAGGACACTACTGTCCTTTCATATATATTTTTTAAATTTTATATTTTTTTCATAGTTAATACACTTAACTTTTCGTCCATACCAACCGTAGAAAAATGGAACATAATTTCCCTTTTTCTTTCCATTTATCTTTTATTTCCCCTTTTCTCTTATATATTCTCCGTCTCGCAACGGGGGCCTCAAACCCTACTCGAGCCCCCCATCGTTTCGGCGCCCCACTCTTCCCATATCTCTGCCAACGGCCAGGGTTTTTTGAAGGTTTGTTTCATGCTTTTGATTTACAACTGAGTCGCTTCACGGGCCTCCTCTTTTTGTTTTGTTATTCTCGGATCTGTTATCATATGTGGCATGTTGTTTGTTGTTCTACCTCTGCGTGTCTGGTTCCCTTATCTGCAGGCGTCCTTCCGTTTTTTTTTTTTTTTTAAGTTTTTAGATTCTATCTTAGCCATTTTTCTTCTTATATTTCAGATCCCTCTGAACTCTACTTTAAATTTCCATTCTTATTGTTTTATTCGAGATTTATCGTGAAACAACAGCTTGAGCAGCACAGATCTTGCATGTACATGAACCTTACTCTCTCTGTTACGCCTTTTTATTGATTGTTAGTTTTTCATGATATTCCGAGCTATAAGACTATTTTAACCATTTACGTGTTTTTGTCAATCCCTTATTCGAAGTATTTTGTTTTTTCAACAACTGTGATTTTTTTCTTTGATTTGGTTATCTGTCCTGATTCGGTGGGAGGTTTTTATACGAACTATCGGCGCACAACATTGTACTTCTTATGTTTTTGGGTGAAATTTATTAATTATTTTACCGCCATGTCTTCTTTTGCAGCCAATTTATCCGTAGTAAAGTGCTGGATGAATTTTGTATAAAAAGATTTAAATTTTGTTAGTTAAAATACGCACCTTCCATTTTATGAGATCTATCTCATGTTTTGTCGATCAATTTTATGGGAGGCTTGACGAGAAAATAACATTGCTCATGTTAGCCCCATTGTCCATGACTATTAATTTGAATAAATTTTAATTTGTTAGGGTCTTCCAAAGAACATCTATTTTGGCATTCGATTTACTTGTTGAGACGTGGTTGATGATAGTTATGCTGTGTGTTAACCATTTACGTGTTTTTGTCAATCCCCCTTATTCGAAGTATTTTGTTTTTTCAACAACTGTGATTTTTTTCTTTGATTTGGTTATCTGTCCTGATTCGGTGGGAGGTTTTTATACGAACTATCGGCGCACAACATTGTACTTATGTTTTTGGGTGAAATTTATTAATTATTTTACCGCCATGTCTTCTTTTGCAGCCAATTTATCCGTAGTAAAGTGCTGGATGAATTTTGTATAAAAAGATTTAAATTTTGTTAGTTAAAATACGCACCTTCCATTTTATGAGATCTATCTCATGTTTTGTCGATCAATTTTATGGGAGGCTTGACGAGAAAATAACATTGCTCATGTTAGCCCCATTGTCCATGACTATTAATTTGAATAAATTTTAATTTGTTAGGGTCTTCCAAAGAACATCTATTTTGGCATTCGATTTACTTGTTGAGACGTGGTTGATGATAGTTATGCTGTGTGTTGTCCAAAAGTTTAGTCTGTCGTCTTTGTATTGTTTTTTTGTTTGCTTTATATTATATAAAGGAACTCTTGTTATTGTTCCAGGTTTTGGTGGTGGTAATTAATTTTTCTTTTCTATTTGCTCGAACTGCAGAGCACTGTATTTTTTGTACAAAATTTGCTCTTTTTGACAATTTTATTATTTCACTATGACAAGTATCCTAGCACTATATTTTAGACAAACCTCTGTCATTGTTATGTTTCTGCATGCTTTTTTATAAACTGGTTTACTATATTATGATAATCTTTTTTATTCTAATTGCTACAATTGTTTGCAGTTGTTTTTTGGCAATTTCGTAATGGGCAAGGAGAAGTTTCACATCAATATTGTGGTTATTGGCCATGTGGACTCTGGGAAGTCCACCACAACTGGACATCTCATCTACAAGCTGGGTGGAATTGATAAGCGGGTGATTGAGAGGTTTGAGAAGGAGGCTGCTGAGATGAACAAGAGGTCATTCAAGTATGCCTGGGTGCTTGACAAGCTGAAGGCTGAGCGTGAGCGTGGGATTACCATTGACATTGCATTATGGAAGTTTGAAACAACTAAATATTACTGCACGGTCATTGATGCACCTGGACACCGTGACTTTATCAAGAACATGATTACTGGGACCTCCCAGGCAGACTGTGCTGTGCTCATAATTGACTCAACCACTGGAGGCTTTGAAGCTGGTATTTCCAAGGATGGCCAGACACGAGAGCATGCTCTCCTTGCCTTTACTCTTGGAGTTAAACAAATGATATGCTGTTGCAACAAGGTATTGCTTTGACATCATAACTATTTTGCAGTCATCATTGTTTTTGATTTTTTCTTAGTCTAGCCATTGATTCATTTGCTGATTTTATTTTGCTGATGACATGACTGGCATTTCTTTTAAATGTGTTCTTGTGCTGATTTAGATGGATTCTACAACCCCAAAGTACTCGAAGGCGAGGTATGATGAAATTGTGAAAGAAGTTCAATCGTATTTGAAGAAAGTGGGATATCAGCCGGACAAGATTCCTTTTGTCCCTATTTCTGGTTTTGAAGGGGACAACATGATTGAGAGGTCCTCAAATCTTGACTGGTACAAGGGCCCTACCCTTCTAGAAGCCCTTGATCAGATTCAGGAGCCTAAGAGGCCTTCGGACAAGCCCCTCCGTCTTCCCCTCCAGGATGTGTACAAGATTGGAGGCATTGGAACTGTCCCCGTGGGGCGTGTGGAAACTGGCACAATCAAGCCTGGTATGCTGGTCACATTTGGCCCCACTGGTTTGACCACTGAGGTTAAGTCTGTTGAGATGCATCACGAGGCTCTGCAGGAAGCACTCCCTGGTGACAATGTGGGCTTCAATGTTAAAAATGTATCGGTGAAGGATGTTAAGCGGGGTCATGTTGCCTCTGATTCAAAGAATGACCCCTGCAAGGGGACAAACTCCTTCACTTCCCAGGTCATCATAATGAACCATCCTGGCCAGATTGGGAATGGCTATGCCCCGGTTCTGGACTGCCACACTTGTCACATTGCGGTGAAGTTTTCTGAGCTCCTCACCAAGATCGATCGCCGGTCTGGGAAGGAGCTGGAGGCAGGACCCAAGTTTCTGAAGAACGGTGATGCAGGGATGGTGAAGATGATCCCGACCAAGCCCATGGTGGTGGAGACGTTCTCCACCTACCCCCCACTGGGGCGTTTTGCTGTGAGGGACATGAGGCAGACGGTGGCTGTGGGAGTAATTAAGGCCGTGGACAAGAAAGAAACTGCTGGAAAGGTGACCAAGGCTGCTGCCAAGAAGACTGGCAAATGAATCCCTCTGGTTGAGGTGTCTACGTCTTTTGTTGGTTTCTGTTGCTTGTGTTTCATTTGGTTGTGTGGTTGTCTGCAGAACTGGGTTCTTGATCGGCGGTGGCCGAGGTGATCTTGTTTTGATTTTGTTTTTTTTACTGTTGTGTCAGATTGTGTGGTTTTCTGTGTTTTGCTGTTTTGGTCAATAAAAAAACTTTGGAGCTTGCGTTTCAAAGCCCTCGGCTTGTTTTTTGTTGTACCATCTGGGTACCTTGTTTTCTCCTGCTATTATTTCCTTCTTCCTTTGCTGCTGTCCGGGATGGTGAAATTGCTGGCTCTGGGCCTAATTTTCAGTTTCGAGATCAAAATGCGACTAGTAAAATCATAATGATTCCTAACTTTCAAGGGAGCCGTGGTCTCTTTTACCACGTAATCCTAAATATGCAACCCTATAAGCGCATCCAAACCTTCAATACCAAGAATAGAACAATATCCGCTCAAAAAAATCTCGTCTTTTCAGCCCAGACGCAATGAGTTGAGCTCATGGGCTCCGTTGTGAAGATATCCTAAAATTATAAAACGGTCTACAACTGAACTATTGAGATCTGGTGTTATGTTACATGATTTCCATTACATTAATAAACAATAATACATTTATTAGATTCACAAAATCTTGTATTTTTGGAAACTAAATAAATAATAAATGTGATAGAATACAAACATTTATTTAATTTTTTTTTCCAGTAATTTCCCTGCATTGGATGAATTCATAAATTCCTATTGATTGTAATTTTTTTGATTTTCTAGGGGTCACAAAAAAAGAAAGGGCCATCTTTAAAAGCTCCATAAAAGTTGTACAAAAACCAACGTGCTCCTCATATAAATTATGTCATGATAAATAATAAATATGAACCTAAACAATATATGAATTTGGACATCATAAGCATACAAATAAGACTCATTACCACTGTATCACATAGTTAAAGCTAACTGTGGAGTCTTTGTATCATAGTGGGTAAGACTAACCGCCAATACCCTATTCATAACTTCTCTCATAAAATTAAGCATTAATGCACCGATGACCTTTATTATTTAGGGTCCATCTGCCACATAATTTGTCTAGAACTTATACAATTGCAGACACTCAAAAATGGTTTATGAAGCCGCAGATCCCCCCCCCCCTCACAAGCTCAAGCGGCTGCGAACCCCCTTTCCCTAGCTAATGAGGCCCCATGCCTCTCTTCTTGGACATTCGTGGCCCGATTTGTTTATAAATACCTGAAGACTTCCCTCATTTAGAGGATTGATAAATTCAAAGAGGAAGTTGATGCGTCGCATTGATTACGCAATTCACGTGACTCCTTGAGGCCTCACCCAACCACTGTAGGTAAACCCATGGGAAATGAAGGGGGGATGAAGTATTCATTTCACTGACCTCTTTTTTTTCGTTTCACATTCACAATCCACGAATCCCAGAGTGACCCTTACACTGAGGCCACTTGGCCCCTTTGAATTGAAGATCAACCCATGCGGCTTAGTCATTGTATACCCCCCCCCCTTAAAAGGGAGAATTAATTCCACCTAAGACATTTGTTCCATGCCAATGGCTTATGCGACCACACACCCTATAATGAGAACATACATGACCGCATACCTAATTGCAGGTTCATTAATGACCACGTATCCTACACCAGGGACATACATGACTACACACTTATCTTTTAAACCATATGCATCGCCGATCCCAATCGACTACATACCCATGTTGGTGCACCTTCACTAATTCATGTATACCCATACTAAGCCCTTTGTGTGAATGTTACTTAAAGACCGCAAAAGGCTTATGATCGCGTATCCCTTTGATAACGGAGATTCCACATCCTATAAAAGATCCCCCATGGCACTCCTCTTCCTTTCTTTGGATCTAAAGGTGTGGTCAATCACATTCCCCCTTGATGATAAAAATCCTTTGTCTTGAAGAGCCCATGATGTACCTACTGGTCATGAATTCCAACATGGCTATTGAGGTGGACTTTTTCTTTCCCAAGTTGTTATCTTGACGTAAGCCCCATACTCCCAACTCCCACACAGACTCCTCGTAAGGCTTTCTTCCATTGGGTTCCATTAGTTGAGTTTTTAATGCCACCATCTTCAGTCAGTGTCGGGTGTTCCTCATTACGGGTTGCCGACCAGTCATAAGACCCACACTTTTACCGAGCACATCCATCAGTGTGAACTACCAAAGCCGCTCATGGATTAGTCCCATATTTAAACTATTGTTAGACACTTTTCACCTAATGGTTATAGTCACATAACCTTGAACTGCAAGCCACAATGGTCTTGACTGCATGATCTTAAAAGATACAACATTGGTCCTGACTGCACAAGCTTAAAATGCATAACTTTGGTTATCGTCACATGAACATAAAAGGTACTACATGCCTTACTTGTATGACATTTAATATGTTGCGTTTTTTTTCTTGCCCTAAAATTGTAAACCCAGTTTATCTGATTGTCATGCCCCATCATATTCCTTTAAACTTTTACAATGAACTATATGAGTTTTGATTCCCTCATAGGGGATACACAAGAAGCCATATGTGGGCCTGATCCTAGTACCGTGGCACCTTCCACCTCTTTCTAAACCCTTATGCCTCCCTAGGGGACCTTGAATCCCAACATAACCTAATTCATTGTCTTGGATTGCATTAAACTCCAACGTAACCTTAAGTCTTCTTGGGGGACCCTAAATCCTAGCATCCCTTTAAATCTTTGTGGGGCATGACGTCCTGGGCCCAGTTTATAAATAAGTGACCAGTCCGGTGTTGGGTTGGTACAACAAAGACAAAGAAACAGGAGTGGAGGTGAATTGTGTTTCTTTAAAAACTTGATAGAAACAAAATTTTCCTCTGGAGTTTAAAGCAATTCTTTCCTTCTCTCTTAAAGACGGGTGAGCAGCGGAAAATAAATAAAGAAAAGAACAACACACAATGATGTATAGTGGTTCATGACACAAAGATCTCCTAGTACACCACCAACGCTCACTCCACGAGCTTGGTAATTTTCACTAGCAGGTCCTCTTATCTAAATTCCTCTACAATTGAGTGCAGACAGTTGACACCTTTACAATAAGGCTTTTACATGGCCTTATGGTTCTTTTACAGGGAACCAAATTATCCAAAGCTTAGTACGAGAAGTTGATACTCAACTACGACTGAGTATGAGTAGTTGACACTTCAACGGAAAATAGATTGAGATAAAGAGGTTGAAGATCGGTTTAGCTCACAGTTGCAGCAACAACTGATAGATATAGACGATCTTCAATAAAGCACAACAATGATAAAATATTCTTCAATGTCACACAAGCTTCCTTTAAACAACACTAGAGAAAACACTAGACAAATAATCAAACATGTATGTCTCCAAAGTGCAACTCTAATAGATTCTTTTTCAAACTGCATCAAAAGATTAACAAATAAATACAACAACAACAACAACAATTCGATCAAATAAATAAGAATCAAAACATGTATGTCTCCAAAGTGTTGATCTAGAGATGGAAATTTTGGTTCTGGGCACATTAGAAGCCTGCAGGGGTGGATGATATATTAAAATTTCTTTTAATAATCGTTGTCTGAAAGCAAGAGTGAGGATCTTGCACGTCAAATTTATATTTTTTTTAATATTTGAAGTAATAAATACCTAGGATTAGGAACTTTCTTCATTGGTGAATGTTGATCGTCTGAAAAGACCCTTTCAGATTACCTTTGTTGCATTGTGGAGATCCAAGGATACAATCCCTCCAACAGTGATCCACACGTGCTCCTATGATCTCCAAGCAACACCGCTCGATCTTCGAGTGCTAGTGCGCCAAGTCGAATATCTTGCATTGTTCATTCTTGATCGCTCATTCTTCGGTCTCGAAGAAATCTCTCTTGTGATTCTCATTCTTGAAAGAGAGAGAGAGAAAGAGGAGTTGAGAGAGAATTCATTGTGTGCAAAAATTCTCTATTCTCAATTTTGGATGTTCTACACAACAGAATTAACCGTCTATTTATAGAGTTAAGATTTAGGTTAAAATATTATTTAATTGCATAATGGCCATTAAATAACATTTATTACCTTTAATAAACCTCATTCTACATAATAATAATATTATTTTGTGGCGCGTGCCAACTTGCGCAATAACAAATATTATTTAATTAGCTTGTTAATTAATATTTGTTATCGGACATGGTCTTGATCTGTTTGAACTCTTATTGCATTTATTGAATACCTAAATAAAATTTTATTCATAAATAATATTTATTAAATATTCAATAAAATAAATAAATATATTTTTATTCACATGCTAGTGAATAAATATTTATTTAATTTATACGATCAATATAACTTGAATAAAATTATTCCCCGGACTTGAGAATAATATTTATTCCATTAATTAAACTCAAATAGAATTTAATCGAGATCAACATAAACACTTAATGTGTGACCCTCTAGGATTCTTTCTCATTGACATTAAGTGAGCTTGCCTAAAGTCCAAGATTACCGTCTAGTAATGGGTCAAGACACCCAAGATAAAGAACTTAATGCCACAATGTTAAAAACCACACATGAACGCTCACTCTGTAATATAATCACATTGTCATAATATCTCACCAAGTAGGTTGCATGACGATGTCATCAACCTATTTACTCATACGTATTTCTTTGACTATTTGAAATAAACACATCGTTATACCATGACCATGAAATTTAATGTGATGGTTCTATTCTAATCAAAGGGTCGAAATATCAGCTTACATAAAGATGGAAGTGACAAATCCTTTATCGACTTGTCCATTAATGACATGTCAATTGTGATGCACCCAACATACCCTACTTCCTGCCAACATATGGCGTGATGGTTTCGTTCAGTAAATCTAAGTAACTGAGTCATGAAATATGTAAAAACCTGGATTTTCCATGTAATTTTTTTATTTATATGGAATTATTACGAGTCTGTGAAAATTGACGACGCATGATTCCAAGGCCCGATGTACCTAGAATGATTTTCTAAACTTTTTTTTAAGGTACGTTCAGTAAACGCACGAGCGACATTTTTTAACTTTTGAACCGGTGCTCAGATTAGAAATCCGAGAGCACCGTTGAATCCGTAGTGCCAAGATTCACTTAAGAAAGACTTCACTTCACCCGCAGTAGGTCGGGAGAAAAAATAGATTTTGGACACTTAAAAGAATAATAAAATAACAATGTTATTTTATTTCTCTTTTCTTTCCTCCAACGCGGCGGTGGCGGGACCAACGACATGTCAAGCCATTAATTGGCTTGACTCCTCAATCTTTGTAACAACACCATTGAAATTTGGAAGGTTCATTCATTAACTGAACCTCATAAATTCCCAACGATATTACTCCCCCTCCCCTCTCCTATTTATATGGAGCTCGGGGAGGAGTGTTGGCACAACTTCACCAAGTGACGAAGCTCTGGAAAAGTACCACGACGCCAACCACTTGGAGGATGAGACCAGTTCCAACAAGCGGTGAAGAGCGCCACCGAATCACAAATGACGAATGCCGACTCTTCCTCAAACACTGACGTTCTCTAATGATCTTGAGGTAGAGTTTATTTCTTGTCTAAATTCAATAGTTATTGAATCAGTATATTACCCTCTTGCTATCAAGCTAATGCGGAGGGAACGAGCCAAACAAATAAGGTCCGGACCCTCCGCCTTTTGTTGAAATTTGACGTATTCTTTGTGATCGATTTATTTGGGTTGGGAAGAACCCGGAACAATGGGTTTAGTGATGAAGAGGGCGTCCCGAGGAGTCCATTATCACCTTTGGATGGAAAAATCGGGCCACTAGAGCTCACCTAGTGACCCACGAAAGACTGTCGGCAACCGGTGCTGGAGGAAGAGGAGATGGAGGTGTGCTGTTGCGTGCCTCTGGTGGAGAAGGTTGCGGCCATAGCTGCGGTAGGTGAAGATGGTGACCAACTCCGACCGGCCGTGAAGGAGTTGGCGGCGCGCCGTCGCGCGCTGTCGAAGAAGGGGGATGCGATAGACAACGGCGGCTGACCACATACGGAGGCAAGCGGCGCACTGTCGTGTGCCACTGAAGATGGTCGCTACTCGGAAACTGCGGTGGAGGGCTGGGACCTACTCCCTGTGGGTCCCTCGGGCGACCTGGAAGCGCCCCGTGGCGCCACCGCTCTGACTCCGAACGGGGACCCCCCCGTGCCAGCTAGGGCGGGCCCTGCTCTAGTGGGCTGCGCTTCCAACAGGACGCGCAAGCCCAGCGGGTCGCACCACCTAGGCGGGCCGGGCCGGTCCGTGGGCCGAGCCCGCCGCGACCCGGATTGGGTCGGACCGGACCCGAACCCTTCTAGGCACATTTTCGCTAAAAGAGCCATAACTTGTGAACTGAGCGTCTGTTTGATGAACCGTTTGCAGCACTGGGATCCTTGGAGTGAGACAGTCCTTTTGGTATACTTCACTTGAGTTTTGAAGAAAGTTGGAGTATGACCGGTTTGGATCAAACCTGAATCCAACTGGGCCCTTGGTACTAAAACGCTTATAAGTCACAGACCAGGCGTCAAATCGACGCTTCGTCTATTGCATTGAAACCCTTACGACATGACAGTCCTTTGGGATACTTCTTCATGGAACTTCGTGGAAGTTGAGGTATGACCGATGGCTTGAGGAGCAGATCCTCTCGGAATCAAGCGTGCTTAGTGCGGGAATCTCGTGGTTGGCTGTAACGTGAAGAAAAAACATCGATCCTATGTGGGTTAACATCTATCGATCCTATGTGGGTCAACACTTAGCGATCCTATGTGGGTCAGTATCTATCGATCCTATGTGGGTCAGTGCTTATCGATCCTGTGTGGGTCAGCATCTATCGATCCTGTGTGGGTCAGCAGCAAAGCCTCTCAATAGAATAAGATGATCTAGATTTATGACTAATCATCTGTACTTCTGTACTTGAGTTATATACCTGGTGTGAGCTGAGTCTTTACCTTTGTGGTACTTTTACCCTCGCGGTGTTACCTTTGTGGTACTTTTACCTTCACAGTGTTACCTTCATGGTGTTACCTTTGTGGTACTTTTACCTCCATGGTGTTGCCTTTGTGGTGTTACCTTTGTGGTAATTTTACCTTCGTGGTGTTACCTTTGTTGTATTCTTCCCTTGTGGATCAGTTGTGCTAAAGACTTAAAAGTTGGAGCCTTATGTTTCCTCATGTATAAGATGACTATATCTTGATAACTTAAGTATATGTATGGGCATATACCTAAGTAGAGTTGATGACTACTGCATGCTTTGTGTTTGAGGTCTTGCTTTGTGGTTTATACTTTTTGGAATTATGGGAGACCTTTGGGGGTCTCGAGGTCCCTACTGAGTATTTTTATACTCACTCCTGCACGGGCTACACCCGTACCTTTCTGTGCCTTGTGTAGATGACGAACATCATTGATCGAGGCTGAGGGAGCCGGGACTGGACGGTGCTCAGAGGTGGACCATTTGACGCGACATGCTGTAGTGACTACTGATCATGAGCTGTACCTACCATTAAGGTAGGATCCTCAGTGGATGATCCAAGATCTATTTTCTCTTTTCATTTATACTTGTACTTTTTAGTTGGGCTTGTATTCCGGCCCCTTTACTTTCAGTACACTTTTTACTATAGCAGTTTACTTCGTGGTTACTTCTTATTGTGTTCTTGGATTGTGTGTTTGTACAAGTTTAAAGGAAATACCTTCTCGTTATAGGTATATTCCTTTTCAGTGCTAGTCACCATCCCCTTACCTATGGAAGGTGGGTTTGGGGTAGTCACGACACAAGCCTCGAGGGGCGGGTCATGACAAAGTGGTATCATAGGAGTCAGTTCTACTGAAGAAATAGGACTCTAATATTTTCAATATGGAAATAGTGTTATGTGTTATGAGTGTGGTTTTCAGTTTGGGGAATCCAGTGTTGGTGCAGCGGCCGATGTATCCATACACCAGGACCCTGAAATCTGATTTCCAACTCAGTGCACAAAAACACTTATTGTGTGTGTTTTGAAAAGTTTTTCTTATGATTTATTTGAGACAACTCACCAAGTATAACTTATTGACCATGGAACACCTATTTTCTTTTAGGATGATACCACATTGATATCCAACCAGGATTCCTGAGAGTGTACATGATGAAGGCCCACCGAGCGATGAGGCCTCGGTGTAGGGCCCTCTTATGGTGTTAGCACCTTCGGGTAGTGTACTAGAAACACCACTACCCATTGGGAAACCGTTTCCACTATCCCCACCAGCAGAGGGTGCACAATGAATGAGCACGTTGAATGAGTTTCAATGGCAGAGGCCTTTGAGGTTCTGAGGCGAGATGAATCCGTAGGTGGCTGAGGACTGGCTGGAGGCTATGGCCAGAGTTTTTTGCTTAGTTGGGACACCAGATGATCTGATGGTGATCCTAACTACCAGTCTCTTCCAGGGAGCAGTTGGGAGATGGTGGAGTCTGACACTCTAGTTACAGGATGAGGCAACCCTCACCTAGGTGGACTTTAAGGGCCTTTTCAGGGCAAAGTTCGTCCCAAATACCATACTCTTAGTGCGTATACAAGAGCTACTGCACTTACAACATGACATCATGACTGTGACTCAGTACTCGGCGAGGTTCACTGATCTCTCCCACTACTCCACCGACATGGTACGAGACCCTTTATTCAGGGCCCGAACCTTTGAGCAGGGTCTCTAAAGGGAGATCAGAGCATCGATGATATTGCTCAGTATTCTGATGTAGGCTGGGGTGCTAGAGCGAGTGCTTTTGGTGGAAAGATTCCAAGATGAGTAGGCACCGACAACGAGAGCCACCATCAGATGTCAGGTAGAAGATTCATCCACAACAGACAGTAGACAGATGACATAGGGGCCTAAGAAGACCAGACCTTCTAGTGGATGACCTCATGATACATGGTCGGTGGTGAGGGGCTCACAGGACAGAGGAGGACAGATGAGGAGCATACAATGATACTTGTGCGGCGGGCAGGGTCACATGGCTCGCGAATTCCCGACCCGTCATACGGATGACCAACAGAAGGTTGAGGGACCGCCAAGGAAGAGGAATAGGTTTGAGCGAGGAGGTACGTAGGGCGGAAAACATGACATAGAAGTTGACCATGCAACAAGCGGTGGGCGGCAATTCAAGGTTCTACCACCACCACCTCCAGGTGGTCCACCCCGACCACAGGGAGTAGGTGGATAGGGACGAGCTTAGCTCCATGCAGCTAAGGCCTACAACCACGATGCTCTAGAGATGATTCGAGGTATAATCTATGTTTACTCCACCTTAGCTGTAGTACTTATAGACATAAGTGCCAGTCACTCTTTTATTGCCACAACACTTGTTTGGAGCATAGAGATTCCGACAGAGCCGTTGGATCGATCCTTACAGCTAAAGACTCATATGAGAGGGGATTTGACGATTATACACTGGTGCCGGTAGTGTGAGATTACTCTAGGAGGTGAGATATTCGGCTGGGATCTTTTAGTAGTGGCGTCAAGGCCTTACGACGCCATCTTGGTTATGGATTGGTTATCCACAATCCATGCTCAGATTGACTATATTAGGCGTAAAGTGCAGTGTGTTCATGAGGATGAGACTGGGTTTTCCTTCACTGGTGAGAAGGGAACCTTTTCACCACAGGATGGACTTACTCGGAGTAGGGTGCAACCGATCACACATCAGTTGTCTAGCCTTACCCTCATAGCAGTTGATGTTGAGAGTCTGAGCTATCCTATAGTGGTGGACTAATATACTAATCTCTTCACTGGTGATGTTCCATGACTACCTCCTTGTAGAGAGGTGGACTTCTACATAAACCTGTACCCTGAGACGACACTGATATCTACACCAGTATATCAGATAGCTCCCGCAGAGCTTTGTGAGTTACAAGTACAGTTGGAGGTCTTTCATAGGAAGGGGTTCATAAGGCCTAGTGTTTCTCCATGGGAAGCCCCGATTTTGTTTGCCAAGAAGGAAAATGGGAGTTTGAGACTCTGTGTGGACTATCGGTGCCTAAACTAGGTGACAACGAAGAACAAGTATCCACTTTTAAGGATTGATGATCTCTTCGATCAGTTGAAAGGAGCTCGATGGTTTTCAAAGATAGACCTCAGATCAGGCTATCATCAGCTCAGGGTACGAGATGAGGATGTGTAGAAGATGATCTTCAGATATCGGTATGGCCACTATGAGTTCTTGGTTATGCCATTTGGAATGACCAATTCCCCTACAGATTTCATGGGACTCATGAACAGGATCTTTCATCCATACCTCAATTGCTTTTTGGTGGTCTTCATTGATGACATCTTGATATACTCAGCATCAGAGGAGGATCATGCCCATCATCTGTAGATAGTTCTAGATACACTTCGAGAGCACTGACTTTATGACAAGCTCTCGAAGTGCTAGTTCTGGAAGGTCCACTTTCTAGGACACGTTATCTTGGAGGCTGGAGTTGTAGTGGATCCAGTGAAGATAAATGCTATGCTAGCTTGGGATCCACCCAAGAGTGTGACTGAGGTGCAGAGTTTCCTAGGTTTGGATGGGTACTACCGGAGATTCGTACCTGACTTTTCTAGAGTTGTGGCACCCTTGTAATATTTAATGAAGAAGGGACATACCTTCGTATAGACGAAGAGATTCTAGTAGAGTTTTCAGGAGCTGAGGCAGAGACTGAAGAGTACCCCCATCTTGAGGCTTCCAGAAGAGGGCGTTGGGTATGTAGTCGACTGTGATGCATCAGGGATCAGACTTGGATGTATCCTGATGTAGGAGCAAGCAGTGATCGCTTATGGTTCACAACATCTGAGACAACATGAGCAGAACTATGCTACCCATGATCTGGAGAAAGCATCAGTAGTATTCACCATGAAGATGTGGTGACACTACTTGATGGGAAAATGTTTTATAGTTTACTCTGATCACAAGAGTCTCAGGTATATCTTCTCATAGAAGGACCTGAACCTGAGACAACAGTGATGGATAGAGTTTCTCCAGGACTATGACTTTAAGATAGTCTAAAATCCTAGGAAGGGGAACATAGTAGTAGAATCACTCAGCAGGAGGTCCAGTTTATAGCTGCTGAGTGAGGCGATGGAGCAGCTAGCCGCGTTGCAGATATCCTTTATGGATAGAGATGGAGCAACTTACCTCTAGTATATGACTGTCACTCCCCCACTTCTTCAGTTATTCCGGGAGGCACAACATGGGGACATTGACTGTGAGGCTTGACGTGCTCAGATATCCTCAAGACAATCACCTGATGGATTTTCTGAAGGTGGGGAGCACGTCATCGTCTTCAGAGGACGCACCATGGTACCAGTGGCACTACAAGAGGAGGTGTTGAGGGATTTCTATACATCCTCTCTGGAGGTACATCCTGGTGTGGTGAAGATGTACCAGGACCTCTGAAGTTAGCACTGGTGGCCAGGGATGAAGAAGGAAATGGCAGAGTTTGTTTCACGATGCCTCACTTGTCAACAAGTGAAGGCCAAGCATCAGGTTCCCGCAGGATTAGCGAAGCCACTAGAGGTGCCAGAGTGGAAGTGGGATGGTATCTCCATGGAATTTGTGATAGGGATTCCACGTACGTCCATGGGACATGATTCTATCTGAGTGATCATTGAACAAATCACCAAGTTGGTCCACTTCCTACCCACATGAGAGCAGGGATCAGTAGAGGGCTTGGGACGCCTCTATGTACAAACGTACAAGAGATTGTACGACTTCATGGGGTTCCATCAATGATCGTATCTGACCATGACACACGTTTTACATCTCGGTTGTGGAAGAGATTACAAGAGGCATTCGAGACTCATCTACGATTAAGCACCGCCTTTCATCCTCAGACAGATGGTCAGACAAAGCGGACCATTCAGACACTGGAGGACATGCTTCGTGCTTAAGTCCTAGATTTTGGCCGCAGTTGGGAGGATCACCTGCCCTTGGTGGAGTTCGCATACAACAATATATATCACTCCACTATCGGTATGGAACCATTTTAGGCCTTGTACGGTTGATCTCGCAGATCACCTCTGTGCTAGACAGACCCATGGGAGTCAACACTTATGGGTCCAAAGTTGGTACGGGCTACCACTTGAAGGTGTAGATCATCCAGGAGCAGATGAAGACTACACAGAGCATCCATAAGTCTTTTTCTAATAGGATAAAAAGACCTTTGGAGTTAGAGGAGGGATACCATTTCTTCCTATGAGTCTCACCTCGACGAGATTTACAGAGATTTGGCCAGGGTGACAAGTTATCTCTGAGGTTCATCAGACCTTTTCAGGTTCTCAACAGAGTTAGAGAGGTAGTGTATTGCCTGGATCCTCCCCCACAAATGCACCAGGTGCATGACGTTTTCCACGTATCACAGCTGATAAGGTACGTTCATGATCCATCGTACGTCATCGACTGGGGAGAGCTAGACATCGATGATGGGGTGACGTTTACGGAGGTTCTAGTGAAGATTGAGGATTGACAGGAGTGGGTCCTTCGTGGATGATCGATACCTATGGTGCATGTTTGCTGACAACACAAGAACCTCTAGGAGAGCACATTGGATCAGAAGGCTCATATTCGTGCTCAGTACCCCCATTTATTTCCTTAGTCTATGTTGTGGATTTTTGAGATGAAAAACCCTAAGGTGGGGAGAATATAAAGACCCCTAATTTTCCATGTATTTTTATTTATTTATATGGAATTATTACAAGTCTGTGAAAATTGACGGCACATGATTCTGAGGCCCGGTGTGCCCATAATGATTTTCTGAACTTTTTTAAGGTACGTTCAATAAACACGTGAGCATCATTTTCTAACTTTTGAACCGGTGCTTGGATTAAAAATCCGAGAGCACCATTGAATCTGAAGCACCGAGATTCGCTTAAGAAAGGCTTAACTTAAACCGTAGTAGGCTGGGAGAAAAATATAGATTTTGGACACTTAAAAGAATAATAAAATAACAAAGTTATTTTATTTCTCTTTTCTTTCCTCCAACGGAAAAGCGGTAGTGGCAGGACCAAAAACATGTCAAGACATTAATTGGCTTGAATCCTCAATCTTTGTAATAACACCGTTGGAATTTTGGAGGTTCATTCATTAAATAAACCTCATAAATTCCCAACGGCGTTACTCACCCTCCCCCTCTCCTATTTATATGGAGCTTGGGGAGGATCTATCTTATTTATATGGAGCTCGAGGAGGAGTGTTGGCATGACTTCACCAAGTGACGAAGATCTGACAAAGTACCACGACGCTAACCACTTAGAGGATGGGACTAGTTCTAGAAAGCGGTGACGAATGCCACCGAATCATGAACGATGAATGCCAAATCTTCCTCAAATGTGGACGTTCTCCAATGATCTTGAGGTAGGGTTTATTTTTTTTCTAAATTCAAGAGTTGTTGAATCAGTATACTACCCTCTTGCTATCAAGCTAACACAGAGGGTGCATTCCAAACAAACAAGTCCCAAACCCTCCACTTTTTGTTGAAATTTGACGTGTTCTTCACGATAGATTTATTCATGTTAGACAGAACCCAGAATGGTGGGTTTAGTGATGAAGAGGGCGTCTCATGGAGTCCGTTATCACCTTCAGATGGAAAAATTAGGCCACTGCAGCTCACTGAGTGACCTGTAGAAGACCACCGGTAACTGGCGCCAGCGAAAGAGGAGATGGCGGCATGCCATCGCACGTTGCCGATAGAGAAGGCCGCGACTGTAGCCGTAGCGGGTGAAGATGGCAGACGGCTCCGACCAGCCACAAAGGAGGTGGCAGCACACTGCCGTGTGCTCCCAGAGAAGGGGGCTGCGATATATAGCTGCGACACACAGCGACGACTGGCATCGGTCGTCCGTAGAAGGAGGCGAGGGGCGCGCCGTCGCGCACCACTGAAGATGTTCGCAGCTCTGAAGCCATAGTGGAGGGTCAAGACCCACTCCCTGTGGGTCCCGCGGGTGACCTGGCGGTCTCTGAATGGGGGGAAATCCCCCCCCCCTGTGCCAGCTAGGGTGGGCCCGCGAGCCGAACTGCGTGAGCCCAACGGGTCATGCCCCTTCGTGGGACAGTTTGAAGCCCAAAAGGTCAAGCCCATCATGGACCGATCCCACCAAGGCCCAGCCCAACTGGGCTGGGTCAGACCTGGATTGGGTCGGTCCGACCGGGTCAGACCGGACCCAGACCCTTCCAGACCCAATTTCGCTAAAAGAGCCATAACTTGTGAACTATGCGTCCGTTTGAAAAACCGTATGTGACACTGAGATCATTGGAGTGATAAAGTTCTTTTGGTACACTCCATTTTAGTTTTGGAGAAAGTTGGAGTACGAATGAGTTGGATCGAACCCGAATCTAACTGGGCCCTTGGTACTAAAACGATTATAAGTCACAGACTGGGCGTCCGATTGATGCACCATCTGTTGCGTTGGAACCCTTACGAAATGATGATACTTTGGGATACTTCTTCATGGAAATTTGTGGAAGTTGAGGTACAACCGATGGCTTAAGGAGAAGACCCTCCCGGAATCAAGCGTGCTTAGTGCGAGAATCTCTTGGTTGGCTGTAATGTGAAGAAAGAACATCGATCCTATGTGGGTCAGCATCTATCGATCCTATGTGGGTCAGAACTTAGCAATCCTATGTGGGTTAGTATCTATCGATCCTATGTGGGTCATCACTTAGCGATCCTTTGTGGGTTAGCATCTATTGATTCTGTGTGGGTCAACAATAGAGCCTCTCGATAGAATAAGATGATCTAGTTTTACAACTAATCATCTGTACTTATTTACTTGAGTTATATACCTAGTGTGAGATGAATCTTTACCTTTGTGGTACTTTTACCTTTGTGGTGTTACCTTTGCTGCACTTTTACCTCCGTGGTGTTACCTTCATGGTGTTACCTTTGTGGTACTTTTACCTTCATGGTGTTACCTTTGTGGTGTTACCTTTGTGGTATTCTTCCCTTATGGATCAGTTGTGCTAAAGGCTTAAAAGTTGGAGACTTATGTTTCCTCATGTATAAGATGAGTATATCTTGATAACTTAGGTATATGTATGGGCATATACCTAAGTAGAGTTGATGACTACTTCATGATTTGTGTTTGAGGCTATGCTTTGTGGTTTATCCTTGGTGGAATTCTAGGAGACCTTCGGGGGTCTCGGGGTCCCTACTGAGTATTTTTATACTTACCCTTGCACGGGCTACGCCCACACCTTGTTGTGTCTTGTGCAGATGACGAACAACATTGATCGAGGCTGAGGGATCCAGGATTGGACGGTGCTTAGAGGTGGTCCATTTGACATGATGTGCTGTAGTGACTATTGATTATGAGATGTACCTACCCTTCAGGTAGGATCCTTGGTGGAAAATCTAGGAGCTGTTTTCTATTTTTAGTTGTACTTTTACTTTTCAATTGGGCTTGTATTCTGGCCCCTTTACTTTCAGTACACTTTTTACTACAGTAGTTTACTTCGTGGTTGCTTCTTGTTGTGTTCTTGGATTATGAGTTTTTACATGTTTAAAGGCAATGCCTTCCCGTTATAGGGATACGCCTTTTGGTGCTAGTCGCTAGCCCCTGGCCTATGGAAGGCGGTCTTGGGGTAGTCACGACACTGGCCCTGGAGGACAGGTCGTGACAAAATACATTAATGATAATATTAAAGTCTAAGGACCTTTACATACTCTCACATATAGGAATATTCGATGACACCGAAACACGTAGAGTATTGTCATAGCACTTCAAGATTTTCATCATAGCGGGGAACTAATATGACCTTATTTATGCGAAAAATACTCTAGGACATTATTACATTAAATCCATGTAGAAAAAATGAACAATATGTAATAAGATATTAAATTAATATTCAATACATTGAATATACATGTAATCAAAGTACAACTAGTTGGACCGGTTTCTATTACTTTTTATATTCCTTTAAACCGTGACAACGAACTATACGAGTTTTGATTCCCCCATAGGGGATACATAGGAAGCCCTATGTGGCCCTGATCCTAGTACCATGGAACCTTCCCCCCTTTACAAAACCTTATGCCTTCTTAGGGTACCATGAATCCCAATATAACCTAATTCACTGTCCTTGACTGCATTAAACTTCAATGTAACGTTAAGTGTTCTCAGGGACCCTAAATCCCAGAATCCACTTGAATATTTGTGGGGTGTGACCTCCCGGGCTTGGTTCATAGATAAGTGACCAGACCGATGTTGGGTTGAAATGAAAAAGACAAAGACTCAAGAGTGCGGGTGAATTGTGTTCCTTTTAAAACTCAATAGAAACAATATTTTCCTCTTGAGTTTGAAGTGATTATTTCCTTATCTATTAATTAGGAGTGAGAAGAAGAAAAAAAACATACAATGATGTATTGTGGTTCAAGACATAAAGATATCCTAGTCCACTCTAACAATGCTCACTCCACAAGCTTGGTGATTTTCACTAGCAAGTCCTCTTATCTAGAGACCTATATAACCAAGTGCAGACAATTGGAACCTTTACAACAAGGCTTTTACCGGGCCTTATGGTTCTTTTATAAAGAACCAAATTATTCAAAGTTTAGTATGAGAAGCTAATACTCAACTAAAACTAAGTATGATAATTTGGATCTTCAACAGAAAATATATTGAGATGAAGAGGTTGAATACTAGTTCAACTCACACTTGAAGCGACAACTGATAGATGCATATGTTCTTCAATAAAGAACAATAACAGTGAAATAATATTCAATGTCAAATAGACTTCCTTTAAATAGTAGTAGAGAAAATAATAGGTAGATAATCAAACACATATGTCACTATGGTTCATCTTTGATAGATTATTTTTCAAACTGTAGAAAAATATTAACAAAGAAATACAACAACAACAATAATGAATCGATAAAAAAGATAAGAATCAAAACATGTATGTCATCAAATTGTAGCTCTAGAGATGAAAACACATTATTATATTTGAACACACATCTGCATCTATATCTTGAGAAAAAGAAACTCTCAGTATTTAACATGATGGTTGAGTTTCTTCAGGACAAAAAACTCCAGAAATATCACATGATAAATCATTATTATTCAAATTCAAAACATTCAAAGCAATTCATAACTTACCTTAGAAATAAGAAAAATTTAATCTATTGAATACGATCCTTGAATCAATCTTTAAATATATTTAAAGAGATATTTAATCTAATTATACCATTGTGTAAATCATGGAAATAATCCATAATTTCAAACTCTGTATTTGACCAAGTTAAATGTAGGGTTTCTTTGCATAGTGATAAACTTCAAAAGTATGATTGAAAATGTATGATTGATTATAAAAGTAGGGATGATGAACCATAAATTTGTTCCTCAAAAGTAGGGTTTCTTCTAGAAGTAGGGTTTATGATCTATACATTCACTCCAAACATAGGGTATGGAAGTACGATTCCTTATCGAAAGTAGGGTTCACAAACCATACATTTTACTTAAAATGTAGGGTATAAAAAATGTTTTTATATTTCTTATAAAAACTTCTAGAAAACTTATACATTGAGAAATCAAATAAACTTCCATGAGATAGTCTAAAAATAATTCTAGAATAAAATAATTATTCCAGTAATCATTATCCTGAAACTCACTTAAAGTAACTTCATTAATAACATATATTTGGGTGTTTGTGAGCATCAAAATAAAAAATAAATTAATGAAATTGTTGGATCAACACATGCCCAAAAATCACCCACATTTTTATGATCACAAAACCCATAAAACTAATATTAACATAAACATGAAAATATAGGTCTGAATTGATTTCAATCAAATTTATCACTAAAAAATTTTTACAAAGAAATTTCTCCCATATATTTTCTTTTATTTTTTTCTCCCATATATTTTATTTTATTTTTTCCTCCCATATATTTTATTTCATTTTTTACATATTTATTCCAAACATCTATCCCCATAAAATTATCAACCTTTTTGAAACATCAAAAAGAAATTAAGAAACAAATTAATGCATATTTGGCATATAAATATATACAAAAAATGATATTATATTGAGAAAAAAAGAGCAGTAAAGAAAAAAATAAAACAATAGAACATTTTGATATATTTTTTAAACATATGGGATTTATAAAGATATTTTGGATTTTATTTTAAATGGGATATGGTGGAGGAAAATAATAAAGTATTTTGGAAAAGTTAAATAGTTTATCTTCACACTCCAAACTTTGAACTCTTTTACTCAATATAGTTATAACTTTCAACAATAGTTTTATTCTTCTTTGAATATATAAAGATGTTCAATCCATCAAAGAAGATGAGAAATATTTAACTAAAAACTCTTTCAGTTCATTAATATTTAAATTAGAAACAACTTCATGTATGATTTTCTCCATTTGAATTACCATCTATACTTTAAACACATCAAAATATTCTCTAGAAATTGATCTTTCCTGTAAAATTTGATACTTCTTTTGAAGAGAAATAAAAACTTATTTTAAAATAAAAGAGTTTTACAGCACTTCATAAGATTATTTAAACCTTTTTAGATATTTATGAATCATCACTACTTCTCCTCTTGGAAGATTAAACTTAAACACCAAATCTACAGAGGGCATTCTATCTTTAGCTATTTAAGAAGATTGAACTTTTGGTTCTTCAAAACCAAGGTTTTTTTGTACCTTTTCCAAAATATTTTTCTAAGGAATCCTAAAAAAAAAATTTGACGGTTCTCCAAACAGATCAGTCATAAAATCAAGAAAATAATTATCTATATTACATTATTATTTTAACTTTACCTTATCAACATACTCTGAACAACTAAAAAGAATAAAAAGATCCAAACCTTAAATGCTTAACATTTGAGAATAAAATTTCTATGATATTGAAGTCATAGGTATCTTTATGCCACTCAGATTGGATTCAAAAAAAGTATTTGAGTTTGTAATTTCAAAAAATGAAGACAAAATATTTGACAGGATTTGAGAAGGAGTTAGGGTTCAGAAGAGGAATAAGAAAGGTTTTATTCTATTGATTTTCAGGCGACATTTCAGATTCTCGAGCCAAAAAAGAGGTTATCATTTCAGATTTTTTAGTTGAAAAGTTAATTTTATGTAAGAAAATAATTTTTTAATAATAAATTTAAATAATTAAATAAAATTTCTTAAAATAAGATATTTTCACATCATATGAGTTTTATAAAATAAAATATCAACACATTTTTTCATTGAAATTAAATAAACCTATCTTTATGTATGTGATTTAAATTAATACAACCATAACTACATGATCCCACTAAATTATAGATTATCCTAGAAAACTAATATTAAGATATATAAAACATTGATTAATGGAATAATAAGGAATTTTCAAATAATAAAAAGTTTACACATATTAGAATACTTTAACAATTTTGTTGTACATCTTAATATGTAATTAAATTATGCAGTTTTTATAAGATTTATAAGGAGTATGCATGATGTTATAAGAATAGTTAAACATATTGATTCATCACATAAAATAATAGAGTGAGAAAATATTTAACAATTTAAGCATAAAAGGAAATACTTTCTAAATGCTAATAGCTCCAGCTTTAAGGATATTTTCTTTTAGATATTGAACTACTTTAGAGTTTATCAAAAATAAAAGAAATACTCATTTTATAAATAACAATTCATAAATATAACAATGGATTTTAGTGGAATATATCTGAAAAATATCAAATGCAAGTTTCTTTTAGCACCCATATACTTTTGGGTCCAGTAGTGTTAGCAACTAAAGATTTAGGTAACTAAATCTGTTTGCTTTGAGTAGAGACTCCATAATTAAACCTAGATAATGATTTCAAATAATTAACATATTTTACACCACAAAATTGAGGTTTTCTAAAATATAATTCATTATAATAGTGTCAATTTATTCCAAAATGAAAACATTTAATAGCAGATACACTCTTGCTTTTTGAATCAGGAAATTTTTTTTTATATAATTTGGGTTTTTCTCCATTACTTCCAATTCCAAGATTACCCATATTATTAACTTTATTGTTAGCAAGAATTTGATTAAAATATTTTATTTCCTTAATAAACAATCTAGAGTCTTATTTTAAAGCATCAAATTCATTTAATAGTTTGTTAATTTTATTTTCATGTAAAATACAATAACTTTTGGAATAATTAGATCTTAAATGTGTAATCTATTTTGATAAAATTTATTTATCAGTAGTAATAACATCATAAGTTTTTCTAATTTTTCTTTGATATTCGTTTAAATATTAAAAATTTTCTTGAATCATAAAACAATATTTATTTAATTCGTTATAATAATTTTTTTAGAATTAGAACTTTGAGAGTAAGAAGATTGTACCTCATCAACACGATCCATAAGACATAGATTTACAATTTTATTTTCATGATAAGATTCAGATTTTGTAGTGGATTCATCACATGAATCATTATAAGAACTCTAGTTAGACTTCATTACCTTCTTACCTTTTATTTTATAATCATCTCTCCTTTTAAATTTAATCACAGTATAGTTAGACCTTATGTGACCTTTCTACTTGCATTCATAGTATCTATCTTCTTTATTCCTTTTAAATTTTTTCTTCCTATTATTGTACAATTTTTAATTTTTTAGTAATATCTGATATCTCTTTACTTAAATCCAAATATCTTGAATTAGAAGATTCTTCCATAGTAATTTTGAGTGCATCATCTTCTTTTTTGATAGAGATATGATTTTCAGATTTTTCTTTCATCTCAACTTCATACATCATCAAGGTGCTAATCTGTTCTTTCATCTTCAACTCTTTAACTAGTGTAGATTGAGAAATAACAGTAGATATTTCATTAACCTTAAAAGGTAAAACTCTAAGTACCTTTAATGCATGATCTGGTTCTGGAATAAGTTATCCCAAGGCAACAACATTGTTGAAAATTTCTATCAATTTTCCATTTAGTGGAGTGATTCTTTCATATTCATGCATCCTAAATGTATCAAATTTTAGTTTTATATAGTTATAACTTAATTTTATAACATTATCAGTTCCTTCATAGGCAACAAAAATGGTTTTCCACATATCATATACAGTAGTATATCGAGAAACTTGATTAAATTCATCAGTTACTAATACACAAACAATAACATTCATAGATCTTGAATCAAGATAATATTATTTATATTGATCATCATTCCACTTTTCTAGTTATATTTTAGGAATTTCATAGGGCTTAACTACTTTCAAATAAACTCTTATTCTGAATTTTTTCAAATAAATAATCATGTGTGATTTCCAGCATCCATAATTATCACCATTAAAATAAGGTGTATGGATCATCAACATACCTTCTCTAAGATCATCCATTTAAGATTTATCTTCATCTGGATCTTTAAATATAAGTTTTTTAGATTGAATAGAAATATAACCACTTGAGTTTGACCTTTAGATACTAATTGTTGGTATCAGGCAGAAACAACACAATCTTTAAGGATTTTCAAAAATAGAAATATAACAACATATACCTTCCTCAAATACTAATTATTGGGTCATAATGAAAAAGATGAATACATAAGAGGGGAGGGGGAATTGTGTTACTTAAAAAAATTGATCTAAATAATACTTCCCACTTGATTCTAAAGTGACTATTTCATTCTCTCTTAAAGAAGAGTGAACAACAAAAAATAAATAAAGAAAATAATAGCATGAAACAATGTATATTGGTTTATGGCACAAATATCCCCTAGTCCACTCCACTAATTCTCTCTCCACAAGCTTAGTGACTTTCACTAGCATATCCTCTTATCTAGATACCTCTACATATAAGTGTAGGAAGTTAACACCTTTACAACAAGAATTTTATAGGGACTTCTAATTCATTTACAGGGAACCCAAATATGCACATCTTAGTATGAGAATATGATACTCAAACAAGACCAAGTATGAGTAGTTGACACTTTAATATAAAATAGATTGAGATAAAGAGGTTGAAAACTAGTTTTTCTCATAGTTTTAACAAAAATTGATAGATGTAGATGATTTTCAATAAATAACAACATGGGAAAAATATTATTCAACATAAAACATGATTCCTTTAAACAATAGTAGATAAAACACTAGGAAAATGATCAAAAATATATATCTCTAAAGTGAAGCTCTGATAGATTCTTTTTTTAACTATAGTAAAAGATTAACAAATAAATATAGTAGAAACAATAGCGAGTCGATCAAACAAATAAGAATAAAAACATGTATGTCTCTAAAGTGTAGCTCTAGAGATGACAACACCTTATTATTTTCAAACACACATCTATCTCTATATCTTGAGAAAAAGAAACTCTCAGTATTTAACATGAAGGTTGAGTTTCTTCTTGTATAAAATATCAAAAAACATCACATTATAAATCATGATTATTCAAATTCAAAACATTCAAATAAAGTCATAACTTACCTTAAAAATAGGAATGATTTAATCTATTAAATATGAGCCTTAAATAGGTCTTTAAATAGATTTAAAGAGATATTTAATATGATGAGACCATTACAGAAATCATGGAAATAATCCACAATTTCAAACTCTGTATTTGGCCAAGTCAAATACAATGTTTCTTTTTGTAGTGATAAACTTTAAAAGTATGGTTGACAACACATGGTTGATTGAAAAAGTATGTATTATGAACCATACATTTTTTACTCAAATATAGGGTTACTTATAGAAGTAGGATTCATGATCAATACGTTCAATCTAAATGAAGGGTACGAAAGTATAGTTCCTTATAAAAAGTAGGGTTCACAAACCATATGTTCTGCTTAAAATCTAGGGTATAAAAAGTGTTTCCAAACTTCTTATAAACACACACACAATACTTATACTTTGAGAAATCAAATAAACTCCCACAATATTAAAGTCTGAAAATGCTTCTAGAATAAAATAATTATTCCAATAATAATTATCCCAAAATTCACTTAAATTAAATTCATTAGTAATATAAATGTGGGTGTTTTTTAGCATCAAAATCAAAAATAAATTAATGAAATTTCTAGATCAACACATGCCCAACAACCGGTTGGCACATAGCCTCAAGTGCACCTCTCCACATGCTAGAGGCTGCCTACTAGCAGTGAGGGTCTGAAATGGTATGGTAGGGAGACCATATCCTCTTTTATCAGAGTAGCAACACATCAGTATAATTAATGAATAAACAATTGAAATAGAATAAATGATGATGGTGTAAGTAAAACATATAGATAAATAAATGAAAATTGTAAAAAATATCCAATATCATATAAAAAATGATTCCATGTCACTATTCTATACAAAAGTGGGAATACAAGTGGAAATAGGTTGTAGGAATATAAATGTACATGCTATACAAAAGTGTACAAAATACCAAAATCTATCTCCAATAGCATCATGAGTACTAGCTCAAGCCTTTGCTCTCATTCTCCATCCTAGAATAAAAAATAAAGCATCTTTAGAAGACCACGTCTAGTGCTATCCAGTTTGTTAATATACAATGAGAAGAAAACAAATAATAATAATAATGTTAGTAAATTAAATACATAATACCCTTGTCAATCTGGGCCCCACATTGTTCACCCAACCGATACTAATTGCTTTGAACAAAGCTGGAATGTCTCCAAGAACTTATTATTTAAATTTAATTTTTATTATAGGCTAGGGACCCAATAATTGTCACCAAGGCATCCCCAAATAATGATATTCATACATGGGATAAGTAAGTACCATTACATTTATGATTCAATAAAGGAAGTAAAATAAGGACATCATGTATGTAAATCATTGACCTAATCCAAGTATGTTCTTTGAACTAGAAGATGCATCATTTAATTTATTGGAAAACTAATCTCATTAAAAGAATTCCACATAGAGAACCCAGATATCACTCCAAGTATATTATAAAAACTCACCACCTTAGGAGTTCGTCTAAGGCATTCCATGTAGGAACCCATGTATTAATCTAGGCATGGTATATATGCATTTCCCACTAATTCCATCCAAATAATTCTATATAGGTAACCCAAGTGTCACTCATGGCATGATATAATCTCATTTTATCGGTGATCCTATCCAAGTAATTCTATATAGGATCCATGTAATACTCCTGAAAAATCATAATTTCATTAATAAATAATTTAATTCAATTGTCTAATGAGCCCATTTATGGTGTTCCATAATAGAACCCAAGTGTCACCCATGGCATTTCATAATTCTATTTATAACTCATCTAATTCAAATAGGCCATTTCATTTATATGGAACAACTCAAAAAAATGTAAAAGGAAATCATGGTCTAAGTGATATGGTCTCACCACAATTAAACTTTCATTTAATTCATTTAATCATTTCATTTAGTTCTTCTTAACACCCCACTTACAAGAGGTAAAAGGACACACCTCAAAGGTGAATCAATTTTATAAGAAAAATATGATTACTCATATCGTTTAATAACACACCCAAGGGGTGGTTAAAACCAAGGTTTTCTACCTCCATTAGTGTCAATGGGTCTCAAGGGTTATGTAGGTCAAGGACCATCCATTTAATTAAGAGAAAAACTATTTTAAGAGGTGATGCATGGAAGGTCCGACACGTAACATAACGATGCTTAATATAAATAGCTAGAATTTTAGGAAAAAAACAAGACCACCTAACTTATATAGATAGATGAATCCTTGTTCATTATTATCCTCTAATATAGGATATAATGGTAGAAAATAAAGAAAAAGATAAACTCCCTAAAAAGAGGTCATATTAGTTTATACAAATTTAATATTCCATACAGCGGGAGAAACCAAGGAAAGAAACAATATGATTGAAGGTCTTATCAAGAGTGATCCAATGAGAAAAATTATGGTCATTTATGAGCCTTAATGAAAGATATATTCTAAATCCTAGTAAGAGAGGGAGGAGAGAGTCAGATGTAGGGGTGTTACTATGTGATTTGGGAAAGAAAAGGGAGGAAGAAGGGTTAAAGGAATAGAGGAAAATAATCATCTTTTTCACACTTTTTAAAGGGGTGCACAATTTTACTGCATGGTTGGACAAAACATGTTCCAACCATACACAACCATTACCTAAGGTGACACCCCCTTCACATGACTAGGTTCACGGTTTGACAAACCATGTACAACCCGTGCATGCTTACTATCCAACACTTTTCCCCCCTTGCACGGTTAGGCACACAATTAAACTAACTATGCAAAAACTGCGCTCAATATACTTGTAAATTATTATAGGTTTTAAACTAATGTGTGGAATCCATTGCATGGTTAAAAAAACCATGCTAATCCTCTTTCTTCTATATGGTTTATTCACACGGTTATCACTAACTAGGCTTTAAACATTACATACAACCCAATCTAGGAATGACATGAAAGAAGACCTAATATCCCACCTAAAATAATATAGGTCAACATTGATGATTAGAATAAGACCTTTTCAATTCTTCCTAGACCTAGATTTAGCCATATAGTTCCTGATAATATATACCTACTCTAACATCTCTTAAATGAGATGTGGCCCCAGTAGCGCTGCCTCTCCCACCTATAACCAGTATAAGAGAGAGTGGCACAACCTACCATATAGGGCCTCATATGGATCCATTTTTATAGTTTCATAAAAGATATTATTATAATATAACTCAAAAATAGGTATACATTTCTACTAAGAACCTCAAAAGTGAAGGTAAAATTCTTAAAGAATATCCTATAGTACCTAAATCATACACTTGGACTGACCATCGGTCTAAAGGTGATAGGATATGCTCATAATCTCCTATAAACCAAGATCCTTATATAGCCCCTTCTAAAACCATGATGTGAACCAAGATTATCTATATGATACGATGGTATGTGAAACTCCATGAAGGCATATGATCATTCTAACATATATCCTTCTTATCTTGTTCACTAAAAAGGTCTCTCTGATAGGTAAGAAGTGAGAAACCTTTGTGAACCTATCAAAAATTACCTATATAATGACACTAACTCATGGTGATGTTGGAAAACCCATCACGAAATTCATTTTGATGTCATCATATTTCTATTTTGGAATGGGTAATGGCTGTAACAAGCTAGTAGGTTGTTGGTGCTCCACCTTCACTTACCTACAGGTGGAACACTGAGTAATAAAATTTGCTACATCCTTTTTCATACCAGACCAACAATAATGGCATCATAAATCACAATACATATTCACGATATCATGATGTACTACCCAAGTAAAGGCACAATACTCCCATATAAAATTCTCTCATATGTATGCTAGAACCCATATACATCTATGAATGTGAAAGATACCATCCCCATTAATGACCCAACTAGGTAGCGGGTCCTTGCTTGAAACATACCCCCTTAGGGATAATCCCTTAGGATCAGAAATTATCTCATCCTCACTCTATCCTATAGTGAAGAGGTCACTAATAACGATGTGAGTACAAGTTTTCTGAGATGGTCCCGCACCTATAAATTTATCTTAGAAAATAAAGACATCAACTTCCATTCAATACTGGCTTCCCAAACTACTTGGGTCTAAGTCTTTCTACTCAGAGCATCAGCCACTACATTGCCTTTCCCATGCATATAAGTAAGATCAAAGTCAAAAGACTATAGGTATTGAACCCACCTTTGTTGTCTGAAATTCAAGTCATGCTGAGTGAATATGTATTTAATGATTTTATATTCCTTTTATACTATTAACCATTCTCCCAATAGATAATGCCTCTAACAATTAAAGTCATAAACAACTGCTGTAAGTTCTAGCTTGTGTGTCATGCAATTTCTATCATAAAACCTCAAGTGACTAGAACCATATGCCATGAATCACTCACCCTACATTAAAATAGATCCCATCCCAATTCCTGATGCATCATAGTAAATGGTATAGCCTCTACCATACTCTAGTAAAATTTGGATCGATGTTGAGGTAATCCTTCCTTCCAACTCCTAAAAGGATTTCTCATAAGCTTCAAAACATGTAAACTTAACACCCTTATTTCTCAATCCCATAAGAGGTCATAAAATGCGTAATAAATCCTGAATAAATTCCTATAATATCAATATATTCACAAGAAAATTCAAATATCAAAGTAATTCTTGGAATTATCCCAAGAAACCATAGGTTTCACATTTTCTGGGTCTATAGAAACTTCTTCCTATGAGATAATGTGACCCAGGAAATGAAAATTACCAATATAGAAGTTTCATTTTTTGATATTAGCATATAAAATATGCTCTCTTAGTGTGATAAAAAAAATATCAAGATATTTGGCATGATCGCATCATGTTTTTGAGTACACCAAAATGTCACCCATGAGAACAACCACAAAAGAATCCAAATACGGGTGGAAAAATCAATTCATCAGAGCCATAAAAATTGGTAGCACACTCATGAGACCAAATGACATTACCAAATACTCGTACAATCCATATCTACTATATAATGATATACATGTTATATCCAAGGGTTTAAAACATACCTGGTGATATCCCAACCTCAAATCAATCTTTGAGAAAACCTGAGATCCTCAAAGATGATGAAAAGGGTTGTCTATTATAGGTAGAAGATACCAGTTCTTAACCATTAATTGATTCAACTTCTAGTAATCCACACAAATACTGAGGGTCCCATCCTCCTTCTTGATGAAGATCACGGGTGAACTCCAATTTGAAGTACTATTTTGTACAAACCCCTTAACTTCTAGGTCCTCTAGCTATCTCTTGAGTTCTTGAAGATCAGTTGGATCCATCCTGTAAAGAGGAATATATATTAGTATTGATTATGGAACCATATCAATAGTAAAATCCCCATCTCTCTTAAGAGGTAACCCAAAAAATTCTCCAAGGAAGATGTCTATGAATCAATCCACCACTGGGGGAAAATATTTCTATCATATTCCTTGATCATCTAGAAGAGAACTGATGATATAGGCTAACACTTCACCCATCCCATAATTCCCAGGTCCAACTTGACTATCTTGGACATCCCAGTCTCCCTTGTGAATGTATTTACCTCCCTATGGTTATAATAAAGAAACCTTGAAATTATAAAATTCAATCCAATCTCAATAAGGAACCAACCAATCTATCTTGATTATATCAAAACACACCATATCTAGGATAAAGAGGTTCCAAGAAATAAACACCTCCCTTAAGGGGAACATATTGAATTGGTGTACAATTTTTGACCACACTCCTAATGGAGTGTCAAGAATCATCACTACACATAAATAATCAATATAAAGGCTATGCATTTCCATAATAACCATAGATATGAAAGAATGAAAATCACCTATGTAAAATAAGGTAGAAAATAAATTAAAGAATACTAAAATTGTACCTAATAATCTAGAATTCCTGAAACTCCAATCCTCTAGTATATGATGTACTTCATGCAGCTGGAAAGATATGTAACCCTGGGATACAACCTTAATACCCCGAGCACAACTACTTTTCTGGCACCACGTAAGACTGGCTTCTATGGCCACATCCACCTCCTCGGCTTGAATGGATAGTGGTACTAAAAATACCTTCCTGATGTGGAATTTTTGATCCTACCTTAGAATATGGAGTTGGTGTAGAAACCCTCTCATTGGGAACTGGAGGAAAATTCTATAAAAGAACTAAATATGGCCCAACTTTCCATAAGATCGGCACTCAACTAGGTCCTTGGTATATAGGGGCTTCTTATGAACTGACCTACCACACTGGTGACATACCACATAAGTGTCAATATACGTAGTCTAGATAACAATTCCACCATAAACAGACTCAAGGCGACACTTCCTACTTCTAGATGAACCACTTTCCTATCTAGGTGCTGAACCACCATGGCCCACACCTTCAGCTTCCCTCATATTTCACTTAGTGGTGAGGGCTTGGTTCACTATCTTAGAAAAAGTTTTCAAATGGAATAAATTTACCTGAGATAAGATGAAATATATGATCCCATTCTTAAATTGACTATCTCTTGACTGATCATCACAAGTAAGAGTTAGTGTGAAACACTAGAGATTAATAAAGTGAGCTGAAGTCCATGACACACATGCCACCCTATTGTAGATGCATAAACTCCCTCACTCATTCTACTATTAGTGCCTCCAAAAATAAGTAATCATGGAAAGAAGTATGAAATTCCCTCTAGACCATATTATAATAATAAATTTCCTAGGTAATAACATCCCACCAATGCTTAGCAAAATCATATATCATATAAACTGTGAGTTCAACCCTCCACTCGGGAGGAAACTCTAGATGCTCAAAAAGTCTTTATGGCCTCCATCCATGACTCAATGATAATTTTTTTATTGAATATTTTATTTATAACAAATTACATAATTTCCTCACATTGTGTTAAATATGTTTATTTATGTAATATTTGGGATTAGATTATTCATTTGAAAATTTGATGAAAATCCCCTTTTTTCACCTTTAAAGTGAACTGTATTATTTCAAAAATAAATATTTTTATGTGAATTATTTGAACTTAAAATTTTGTAACAGTGTTACTAAATTAATTTTCTACAACCTTCATTTATTACATATAATATGGATTGTGCATTTGATTATAGTAAATGGGCCATGAAGTCAAAGCCGGACTCGACTCACCAGATTGGACACTACTTTAGTATTTTAACCATAACTTCTTCATTCGTCCTTGGAGTTTTCCCAAATTTGGGAATAATATATAGTAACCAGTTTAAAACAATTCATAATTCTATAATCATATACATTTCACACATTTTAGAGGTTAAACACTCAGTTCAATTTGGATTAAAATATTTGGCCAAATTTCCCATTCACACTTGAAAACTCATGAAACCCTATCCCCCTCCACTCTATAAATGTTTATTTTTATCATTTAGAGGGGTTTTACATGAATTATAAGATTTTTAAAATAGTATAATTGGTGAATTTTCATTTCAACACACTATTGGAGGATGGAATCTCTCAAGATAGGATCTCCTCTAAAACAATCTTCTTTTCCTTTTAATATTATTGTTCAAGCTATAAACTCTATATTTATCTTCCACATATTCT
This sequence comes from Viscum album, assembly GCA_963277665.1. Classification (NCBI taxonomy): domain Eukaryota; kingdom Viridiplantae; phylum Streptophyta; class Magnoliopsida; order Santalales; family Viscaceae; genus Viscum; species Viscum album. The sequence goes on along the minus strand of OY728145.1, from coordinate 24,495,029 downwards.
ATTACTTTTAATTTTTATTATTAATTATTTTTATTATTTTAACTATAACTTAGGATTATAAATGTGATTAGGTTATACCTTTTCTAAAACTTTACGACTGCAATTCGTTTCTATGATGACTACACCGCCCATAGAAGAGTAATTTTTCTTAGTAATCGATCTACCTATAACCTTATTAATTTATTTATTAAAAAAAAACGAGAAACTTAAATTCACTTAATATGTTCTATGAAATTATTTTTTAATTTAAAATAAACTAATCAAGCAATTGATCAATTAGCACAAATCACATGAGGTCGAGAATTGTGTGAATTGTGAGAGCGCAATCTTAACCGATAAAACAAAACAATATGGGATCAATTTGTAGTGTTAAATATATTATATAAAATCAATTAATTATAATTTATAGAATTTAAATATTACCTAATTTATCACTGACCATAATCTATTCTTATAACATCAATCAAAGCAGGGTGCTACGATTGCATGTTCTGAAGCTAGCCTAGGTTTTAATTCATTTAATCATTATGGTTAAGTTAACTCCATTAGGGTTTGAGGGTTATAAAATTAGGGTAAAATTATTAAGTTTAGTTTAATTGAAATTTTAATGATTAATAAGTAATTTAATTGGTATAGTTAGATCAATTATTCATTTTAAAATATTTTTCTAAAAAAAACATATTCTTGTTGCGTTTTCTCAATCTGATTTTTTTTAAAATACAATCTTATTCCAAAATAATTCTTATTTTATAAAGGATAAAAATTCAATCCTATACTTTTAATTAATTTTTATTTTATTTTATTTTATTTTCAAAATATCTTTAATATGTTGTTTTAATTACTTTCACCTTTAAGAGACGATCTTGGTCAGCCACTCCATTGCACCTAAATAACCAAAAACCAAACATAATTTGAGAGCACCCATGACATTGAATTTCAAATTGGTGTAATTTATAGGGAGACAAGTACTTATTTAAACAAATTATAGGTTTTTTTTTAATTTTCATTTTATTATCTTCCTATCTTCTTTCTTCCTTATTTTCCCTTTATCAATTTTTCTTTTTTTCATCCTTTTCTTGGACTATCAACTCAAAATTATTGTTTTTTATCATGGTATAATTTTCTTAATTTCCTTTCTCTTTTTATTTTATTTATTATATGATATAATCCTAAGGATATCTTAGATATTAACCCTATGATTTAATGTAAGTATAGGGCTTGAATAATATAGTCTCAACCTATGGGAAGTTTCAACATTAAAGCAATTGGGAAATTACTCCATTTTGGGAATATTGTAATTGTAATCTATTATAAATCAAACATAAAACCATAAATAATGGCTGAAAATAATAATAATATACTTTAAACCATTCAATAATTGGCTGCACCAAATATTAACTATCAGCCAAATTGTATTGCATACCCAAATCTCGAATCAAACTTCAAACTTTAATTTGGATTAATACAAATTCTTCCAAAATTTAATGGCCTCTCTAGAGAGGATACAAACAAAAATTTAAAAGAATTTAATGTGGTTTTATCAACCTAAAACCAAGAAATTTCTATTAAGATCAATTAAAACTAAGAGCATTCCCATTATCACTTAATGGAACTGTAAAAGTTTAGATGTATTATTTACAACCTAAAGATGTAACATGTTTGAACGATTTGAAACATATTTTCTTATAGATATTATTTCCAACATCAAGGACCACTTCCATTCCTAGAGATATCTTAAGGATCAAGTAGACACAAGGGGAGTCAATGTATGAGTACTAGGATTAATTAAAGAAGTTGTGTGAAAGCTTCCCACATCACTAAATTAGTGAGAAAATCCTTATCCAGTAATTCTATGAAGGTCTCACACTTATGAAGAGGAGTATGTAGGATGATGTAGCTATAGGGGCATTGTTAAAAAAAACACCAATATCTGCATGTGCATTGATTGAAAATATGGCAAAAAATTCCTAGTAATTTAGTGATCGAGTTACACCACATGTTAGAGGAGTATATCTGGTATGTCCTTATCTTGAAAATAATTTAATAGATATTAAGTTGAAAGAATTAAACACTATGGTGATAAAAATTTATTTGGTTCAGAATATATCCCAACCCACTCCTGGGAGGACTTTTGGAATTTTCAATAAAACAGACCAGCCAATCAATTATTACCCCCAATTACAAGAGACATAGGATTGAACAACTGTATTCCATGGGAGACCATATTAGAATCAAAAAAACCACATCCCCAAAAGAAGTATGATTCCTTTTCACCAAGATAAATCCAAGTGTGGAAGGATCAATTAGATACGAGGTATGGATTTGAACAAAAACAAATCCCCCCTTTTCAACAAAACTTCTAGCAACCTCTACTTCACCAAAAATAATTTAAACAACCCCAAAGAATATTTGAATCCCAAGAATCAAAAAATTAGAAATAAGGGAATTCTAAACCAAAGTTAGATTCTAATACTGATGAACTTTTAAAACAAATTTTTCTTAATCAATATAATGAGATGAAGAGTCAAAGGTCATATTTTAAGGATTTGAAGACACAAATGAGCCTGATTTCCACCACCCTCCATGAAATCATAAGTAAGAACTCCAAAAATATTCCTCCCCAACCTACACCAAATACAAAGGGGAATTTTAATGCTATCATGTTGAGGAGTGGAAATAAAAAAAGAAATTGAAGTGTTCCTAGGAATCTAATGGGATTCACCCAACCTAAAGAGATTCCTACATCATCACTGGTCATTGAAAAACCCAAGGAGAAAAGAAAATTTAAGAATAAAATTGATGATTTTCCTCCTAAACCACTTCCCTTTCCAAATAAAGTTGTTCAAACTAAAAAGATAGCTGGATAGGAGATTCAAAAGAGGTTTTGGACACATTCAAGCGTGTTGAGATAAACATCCACCTTTTTGAGGCCATTAAAAAAATCCCAAGGTATGCCATATTCTCAAAAGAACTTTTTAATAATTGAAGAGGGATCAAGGGAAATGAGAGGATCAATGTTGGAAGGAATGTGTCAATACTCATTACACCAACTCAATCAATGCAAAAAAAGTACAAGGATCCATGGATATTCACCATCCCATTCACCATATGGTAGTTACACTTTTTTTTATGCTTTATGTGATTTGAGAGATTTCATAAATGCGATGCCTCACTTTGTATTATCTTTTTTTATAGATTGGTGAGTTTGTGTTGACGAGAGTAGTGGTGAAGTTGGAAAATAGAGCCATAACATATCCAACAAGAGTCCTTGAAGATGTACTTGTTTAGGTAAGAGTCATGATCTTTCTAGTAAATTTATATGTGATTAACATGGATGATGACCATATAAATTCTTATGTTCCCATTATATTAGGAAGGCCCTTCCTCAAAACTAAAAAATTACCATAAATGCCCATGAGGGTACACTTTCAATGGAGTTTGGATATGAAGTTGTGATATTTAATGTTATGGAATCCATGAAGCACCCCTCATAGGACCATTATGCCTTTTTATCTCCCATTTTAAACCACCAAGTAAAAAACCCATGGATTTTGATTGTCCCATACTCAGGGAGATTATGAGAATTGATTATAGTTTGATGCCCAAGATCACTTTCACACCTGTTTCTAATGAACAAAACTCTCTTGGATCTGATTTTGATGGGGATTCATATTCTGATTTTGACCATGTTCACTCTGATTATGATAAGGCTATTGAGCATACTAATTGATTTGATGCATTATTCTATGATTTTGATGATGACTATTATGATACTAATATACATTGTGGATATATTTTATCTCCTTAAATGTTTCCATCCATACATTACCCCTACATTGGAACTCAATCCATTTCCACTAAATCTCAAATACTCATTCTTATTGAGTGGTGAAATATTACCTGTTATAATTTCCAACAATCACTCTTTTGGACATGAAGAAAAACTTTTGAATATTTTGAGGGAGAATATTAGGGAAATCAGGTGGACCTTGGTTGATATATTTGGTATTATCCCATCCATTTTCATGCATAGAATTCTTTTGGAGGATGAGGATAAACTAGTTAGGAAACCATAAAGGAGACTTAATCCAAATATTCTGGAAGTTGTTAGAAAATAATTTGAAAAATTAATCAAGGTGGATATCATTTATCACATTTTAGATTCCCAGTGGGTGAGTCCTATTCATGTTGAGCCTAAAAAAAGTGGTGTTACTATTGTTATAAATGATGGAGAGAGGAGTTAGTTCCAATGAAGGTGAAAAATAGTTGGCTTGTGTGTATTTATATTAGGAAACTAAATCAATCCACCATCAAGGATCATTTACCCTCCCATTTATTGATCAAATGATTGATATACTAACTAGAAAGACACACTATTGTTTCTTGGATGTCTTTTATGTATATTTTTAGGTTCTTATAACTTTGGAGGATTAAGAGAAGACAACTTTCACATGTCCATTCGACACATTTTCCTACCAAAGGATTCCATTTGGAATTTTTAAGCCACATGTACCTTCTAGAGACGATTGGTTAGTATTTTTTAAGATTTTATCAAGAGTTTCATAGAGGTATTTATGGAAAATTTTATAGTGTATAGATCTTTATTTTATGAATGTATATTTAGTTTGGGAATGGTGTTGAATCATTTTATTGAGAATAATTTGGTTTTTAACTTTGAAAAATGTCATTTCATGGTAGAACATGACATTGTCTTAGGGAATGTAGGTGTCAAAACATAGAATCGAGGTTGATAGATCTAAGGTAGATATTATTTCATCCTTTCCATATCATTTATGTGTGAGTGATGTTAGATCATTCCTAGGGTATTCAATCTTTTATCGACACTTAATAAGATATTTTAGTAGGATTGATTTACCCTTATCTCAATTGCTTCAAAAAGATATTGACTTATTTTTTGATGATTCATATAGGGTATAATTTTATAATCTAAATAACTATATAAACACTCCACTGATCATACATCCCCCATGGTGGGAGCTTCCTTTCGAGCTTATCTGTGATGCATCCAAATTTTTGGTTGGAGCGGTCTTATCTCAGCGGGTGGAAGGGAAATCCCATGTGATTGCTTATGCATCAAGGAATTTGGATTCAGTCCAAGAAAATTAACCACAATGGAAAATGAGTTTCTTATTGTTATATTTTTTTAGATAAATTCCATTCATATTTATTGGGATCTAAAGTATTTTTTTTGATCATGTAGCTCCAAAGTACCTCTTGAAGAAGCCATATGAAAATCCCAGGCATATCCGATGGATGATCCTTCTTCAAGAATTTGATATCGAGATAAAGTATAATAAGGGGTTATAGAACTTGGTGCTAGAACACATGAGTAGGATTAATCACATACTATAGGGTGACACATTGGACCAGGTACCACTTCGAGACACTTTTCCTAATGAGAATATCTATGCCATCTTAGGTACACATCCTTGGTATGTGGATTTAGTAAACTACCTTATTGCCTCTAAAATTACTAAAAAATTAAATAAATTACAAGTACAAGAATTAAAAAGTGAGTCTAGGTTTTATTTTTGGGATGATCCCTACCTATGGTGCATGTGTAGTGACCAATTCATTAGGATATGTGTGCCTGATCATGAGTTTGAGTCCATTTTTCATTTCTATGATACACTTGCTTGTGGTGGAAACTTTTGACTCCAATTGATAGCTAGATAAGTATTAGTATCTGGATTATATTGACCTAGATTTTTCCTTGATTCTCATGTGTTTTTTAAGTCATTATCACATTACCAACACATTAGAAACATTTCAAGAAGACATGAGATTCCCCAACAACCCATCTTATTTCTTGAGATTTTTGTTGTTTTGGGAATTGATTTTATGGGTCCTTTTTCCAAGTTAATTTTGTTTCTTGTACATTTTGGTCTCTATTAATTATGTTAGAAAATGGGTGGAGGCCAAGGCCACCAAGATTTATGATTCTCATGTTGTATTGGATTTTGTTAAGGCTCAAATATTCTACAGGTTTGGAGTACTAAAGGCCATAATTAGTAATCAAGGGACACATTTTTTCAATTAGAATTTGGATTCCCTACTTTGGAAGTAAGGGGTGATGCATAAAACTTGTACTCCATACCCCCCAAATAAATATCTAGGATGAGGTTTCAAATCGAGAGTTGATTTTTTTTTGGAGAAAACAGTGCAACCAAATAGGAAGGATTGGATAAAGTGCTTGAATGATGTTATATGGGATTATAAGATGACATTAAAAACTCCCATTGGTATTTCCCCCTTCCATATCATTTTTATGAAATCATTTCATCTTCCCATGGAGGTCGAGCATCATAAATATTAGGCTATAAAGAAATACAACATGGATTTAGCCCAAGATAGAGATTAACAGAAGCTGTAAATTCAAGAGTCTGAGGAAAAATTTCATCATATGAGAAATCAAGGTTCTATAAGGAACGTTCAAAAGTGTATCATTATATAATGATCAAAATAGAGAGTTTAATATATGAGAGAAAGTCCTACTCTATAATTCATGACTAAAGTTGATGCCCAGTAGGTTGCATTATAGATGGTTAGGTCCTTATGCTGTATCTAATGTTTTTCCTTATGGTGTCATGGAGATCACAGAATAGGATATAAGAAGGATATTTAAGATCAATGGGAAATGTTTGAAGAAATATATTGAGGGACTTCCCAACCATGCAGTTGATTTCATCACACTGCACGACCCCATCATCACTTGAAAATACCAAGATATTCACAACCCTTTCACTTTTATATTGTTTTTCCTATTTAAAATTCTAAATTTCATGTGCACATATCATCTCATTGGTTTACATTGAGGAAAATGAAATATTTTTAGTGTGGGGGAGGGGAAAACATTCTGGGGAACCTATTTAGGATTTTCATTTATGTCTTTTTGTGTGTGTCATCTGTTAATTTAAAAAAACTAAAAAAAATATTAAAATAAATAGAGAAAAAAATATATCATGTAACATTCCCATCTACACGTGGAACATATAAAAAATGAATGTTTTTTAAAATTAATTAGTAGCATGATAACCATGAGCTAGATTTAATTATAAAGTCTTGAATTTTATAAAAATAGAAGTTGTTGATGATATTATTAATTGTGTCATTATAAAAACTTTTAGATTTTTTCACCATTCTTTGTGACATTTGTTCACGGTAAATTGTGTCATTGATTTATCCAAACAAATTTTAATGCAACCATGGCTTGTGAAATTTTTCCTAATCAATTTAAGATATATCAAAGTTAGGTAAATAAAAATTCATTTTATATCAATGATGGATCCATACATTCATTTTTATTCTAATCAGTTTCATTACTGTACCAAATTGACCTATGCGTGTGTACCTGACATTTGACAGTTGTACGCCCTAAAAAAAATAAAAAATAATAAAAAAATAAAAATAAAAATAAAAAAAATATGTTTTTATCTTAATAAAGAGGGGAGTTATGAAATGTATAACACATGGGGATATCTAGTTCGGGAGCTTAAGGTTTGAATTTAGGGAATTCTTAAGTGAGTGGGTTTTAAAATTTGATTGAAAAGGAATGTATAATAGGTTTGGTGAATTGAACTAGGTTAGAAGAATTATTTTACCTAACCTGAATATACTGAATAAAGTGTGAATATATGAGCTTGAAATGGTTTTCACACACACACATTTGCGGGGAGTTAATGACATAGTAGAACCATGACCTTTTTCACTGTGATTAATGTCATTAATTTCATTGGATTTTTTTTGATATAATCTATTAGGTAATGGATTTAAAATTTATTGAGATTTAATCTTTATATAATTTTTACTTTTCTTATACTACCATTATGGATTGGGAAATATGAACATGTATATCTTGTCACCATTTTTTGGAATAAATGACATGTGATGTTTCCGAGGAGTGAAAAAGGGTAAGTGTGGGGGATTTTATAAAAAATAACTTTATTGAATATTTTATTTATAATAAATGAAATAATTTCCTCACATTGTGTTAAATATGTTTATTTATGAAATATTTGGGATTAGATCATTTATTTGAAAATTTAATGAAATTTCTAGTTTTCCCTTTTAAAGTGAACTTTAGTAGTTTGGACATAAATATTTTTATGTAAATTATTTGAAATTAAAATTTCATAATAATTTTACTAACTAAATTTTATAAAACTTTAATTTAGGATATCCAAGTTGTATCATGAATTTGATTGGAGTAAATGGTCCATGAAGTCAAAGGTGGAATGGACTCGCCAGATTGGACACTACTTTAGTATTTAAGCCATAACTTATTCATACATGATTGAATTGGGACCAAATTTGGAAATATCATGGAGGAAATCTTTTTAAAAAAATCATCATTCTGGAAGAATATATGGTTTATGAGTTTTGAGATCAAAAAGTCAGTGAAATTTGAATTAAAATATTTGGATGAATTTCCCATTCACACTTGAAAACCCTTGAAACCCTAGCCTACCCTCCACTCTATAAATATGTATTTTTATCATTTATAGGGGGTTAAAAATTACTTATAGGATTGGTAGGATTTTATAATTGGTGTGTTTCCATTTAAATACACTATTGGATGAGGGAATCTCTCAAGCTTGGATATTCTCCAAAATGATCTTCTTTTCCTCTTCTTTGTTGTAATATTGTTGTTCTTGCTATAAAATTTCTATTTCTCTTCCATTTATTATGTTATTTTTCATTTTTATTATTCTTTATTTTACTTCTTTTTGATGTAACTCATTAGTATAAACATTATTTGGTTATACCCTTTTTAAACCTTGTGAATTCAATTCGTTTCTACGATGACTACACCGCCCTTGGAAGAGTAATTTTTATTAGTAATCGATCTACCTATAAAATTATTCATTTATTTATTTTAAATCAATGATATACTATAATTAAATTAATATTATCTATGAATTGAGTTTTTAATTTTAGAAAAACTAACCAAATAATTGGTCAATTAGAATAGAACACGTGAGGTTGAGAATTGTGTGAATTGTGAGAGCACAATTTTAATCGTTAAAACAAAACATATGAGATCAAATTTTAGAGTTAAATTATAATACCTAAAATCAATTCATACTAAGTTAAAGAATTTATATGTCCATTAATTTATCACTGAACATAATCTATCCTTATAACATTAATCAGAGTAGGGTGCTACGATTGCACATTCCAAATCTAGCCTAGTTTGAATTCATTTCATCATTATGGTTAAGTTAACTCCTGTAGGGTTTGAGGGTTATCAAATTATGGGATAATTATTAAGTATCATTTAATTTAAATTATAATTATTAATAAGTAAGTGAATAGGTTGAGTTAGATTGATTACACCTTTTAAAATATTTTTCTAAGAAAACATATCCTTGTTGTATTTTCTCAATATGATTTAAAAAAATATAATCTTCTCCTAGTATACTTTTTCTTGCTTTATAAATGATAAACATCCACCTAAATCCTTTTAAGTAATGTTTTTATTTTATTTTAAAAATAACTTTATTTAATATGTTGTTTTAATTACTTCCTCCCTTGAGAGACGACCTTGTTCAGCCACTCTGCTACACCTAAATAACCAAAAACCAAACATCATTTGAGAGAACCCATGGAAGCACCTTTCAATAAGTATTATAGGGGCCACCATGCCCCAAAAAGTAGGTTTATTATGCTACTGAACCTATCATGTCAACTATTCCACAACAAGGGAAGGTCACGAGGATCCTTTCATGGTCCACTTAAACAATAGGAATCCCTCTAAAAACTAGGCATTAGTTCCTAAGTCAGGTATAATTAGAGGTAACACAAGTGGAACTACTAATGGGTTTGTTCCCACCACATCAGGATCATCGTTATCACTACCTTCTCAGCATTCGACCCAAGGCCTTCATGGATGCATATATCTATGATGCTAAACACACACCTCACACAAATTTTGACAATAGGGAAGATTCCAACATAAAATCAGGACATGCAGAAATCCTTTATATTATAGTGTAAAATAACCATATTCCTTATCCTAAATCTTGGTCTGGGTCAACATTCCATGTTGTATATTAGAGGTCCTGATATATTGAGTGTCAATTGCAAGTTATAAAGGAAGGTTCCCTTTACACTGTAGTTGGAATCTCCATTTAGCAATAAAAATTTTATTTAAGAATTTACAATTCAGATATTATATATATATACACACACACCATAACCCAGTTATATGCCTTTTCCATTCCCAAGTTATAAAGTACTATTCTTTATAAGTTTCAATTAGAATTTCATGTCACTAAAACCAACCATTTTTACAATAGTTTAATTATATGTATTAATATTCCCAATTTATAGAGGCCTATACACTTTATAAATTGCAATTGTAATCCATTTAATTTCAACCACTAATTTTTTAGCCCATGAAATCAATGGATCATGGATAAAACATGTGATAATTGGTTATTTAAGGTTTCATTATCAAGATATGTGGGAAAAATTATTTAATTTTATGGTGACTATTTAATTAACTAATTATTTATCTCATTCATGCTGTATAAATGTTATTCAAATAAAAAATATTGTAGTTAAGGCATTACAACATACTGTAGGCAATTCATGAAATAAGCAAACATGGCATGATATTTTCATGGCGTATAAATCCTCACATTCATTTCAAGATGCATGATCAAATACTTCCTTTTCATATCAGGATAAGGGAAAATGGTATCCATTATAATAATAAACACTACAAATCATGTGCATCACCCAATAATGAAATCAATAAAATTGTAATAAGAAAAACCAAAAACTACAATCCCCATACCATGTAACATGGATTTTTTCCTTATATGTGGGTTTGTTACTCCTAGGCATAGGATCATTACCAAATTCCAACACATTCCTAGTCTTCGGTCTACTAATTGAAAATAGTAAGACAAAAGGAAAAAGGACCTCTGATATCACTTTGTGATTTCCTAAGCCTAGTTTATATATAAGTGACCAGATCAATTGTCCACATGGCCTCAAGTTCACCTCCTCATACGCCGGAGGCCACCAACTAGCAGCGAAGGTCTGAAATGGTATGGTGGGGAGACTATACCCTCATTTATTAGTGTAGCAACACAATGGTATAATAAATGAATAAACAACAGAAATATAATAAATGATGATATTAGAAGTAAAAAATCTATATATATAAATGAAAGACATAAAAAATATCCAGTATAATATTCAAAATTATGTCATGTCACTATGGTATACAAATGTGGGAATACAAGGGGAAATAGTAAGAAGGCATACGAGTGTACAAGCTATAAAAAAGTGTACAAAAAGAAAAAAAAATCTAATAGAATAAAAATCACTAGATCAATAATCTACCCCCATAATCCATCCTATTATAGAAAATAAAGTGTCCATAATAGACCTCTTTCTGTTGTCCCTACCCACATCCATGAAGTCTTTCTGGGTACCCAACGATGACTTAAAAAGAGTGTGATCAAAACTCAGTATTCCACCACCAATGGAGTCTAGTGATATCTAGTGTATGAATATACAATGAAAAGTGCATAGAAAATAATTATAATTTAAATAAATGAAATACATAATACCCATGTCAGTCTAGGTCCTGCATGGGTCACCCGTCTGATACCACCTGCTTCAACCTAAGCCATAATTTCTTTGAGAACTTATTGATTCATAATTTAATTTCTATTATAGGATAGGAACCAATAATCACATCCAAGTAATCCATGGATAATGAAATTCATATATGGATGAGTAAGTCCCATTACATTTATGATTCAATAAAGGAAGTAAAATTAGTCCATCATGTATGTAAATCATTGATCGAATCCAAGTATGCTCTTTGACTTGGTAGACACATCATTTAATTGATTGAAAACTTGATACCATATAATGCATTCCAAATAGGGAACCCAAGTATCTTTGTAGTTATACTATAAAATCCCATCACCATATGATTCCATCCAAGGTGTTTCACATAAGAACCTAGGAATCAATCTATGCATGGTATATATGTATTTCCATTTGTATGAATCCAAGGAATTAAACATAGGGAACCCAAGTGTCTCTCATGTCATAATATAATCTCATCTTCTCGGTGTGACCATCTAAGGCATTCCATTTAGGATCTATATATCGATCTCGACACATCATAATTCCATTAAAAAATCATTCAATTCAAATGTCCAATGAGACCATCCAAGGTAGTCCATAATGAAATCCAATTGTCACCCATGGAATTTCATAATTCCATTTATAACTTATTTAATTAAAATTTGACATTTTATTTATAAGGGAAAACTCAACAAAATATAGAAGGAAATCATGGGCTAAGTGATATGGTCTCACCACCATTCACCTTTCATTTAATTCTTTTAAAATTTTATTTAGTTCTTATTAATACCCCACTTATAAGGGTATAAAGGACACACCTAAAAGGTGAATCAATTTCATAAGAAAAATATGGTTACTCATACCATTTAATAATACATTAAAATACCCCACTTATAAGGGAAAAAAGGACACACCTTAAAGGTGAATCAATTTCATAATAAAAATATAATTACCCATAACATTTAATAACAAACCCAAGGGTTGGTTCAAAATGAGGTTTTAAACTTCCATTGGTTTCAATGGGTCTCAAGGGTCATGTTGGTTAAGTCCCATCCATTTAATTAAGTAAAAACTTATTTTAAGAGGTGATGCATGAAAGGTTTGGTGCATGACACAATGATACATAATATAAATGACTATAATTTTAGGGAAATTCACAATACCACCTAACTTATATCGGTAGATGACTCCTCATCCAGTATTGGACTCTAATATATGCTATAATGTGAGGAAATGAAAAAAAATAAAAAAACACTAAAAATATGGAATATTAGCTCATACAGATTTAGCATTCCATATGACAAGAGAAACAAAGGTAATAATTATGAGGATTAAAGGTCTTATCGAGAGTGATCTAATAAGATAAATGATGGTCATTTCTAAGACTAAACAAAGGAGATCTTCCAAATACTAGGAAGAGAGGGAGGAGATATTTGTACATGGTGGAGTTTCTATAAAATTTTGGAAAGAAAAGGGAGGAATAAGGGTTAAAGGAACAAAGAAAAAAAAATCACATTTCCACACTTTTTAAAGGGGAACATGGTTTGGCTTCATGGTTGGCCAAACCACATGCCAACTATGTACACAAACTACCTAAGGTGGAACCCACATTTCCTAGACAGTCACATGGTTTGACAAACCATGTGTGGCTCGTGCATACTTATTGTCCAACACCTCCACCCCCTCACACAATTAGGTGAATAACTAAACTAACCATGCATTAATTGTGTTAAACATACCTGTAATTTAATTCAGGTTTTGTATGGCCATGTGGTCTCCATAATATGGTTAAAAAATTGTTCTCCTCCTCTTTGGGATGCATTTTTGAGCTGAACAGTTAGCACTAACCATGTACCTCAATCTGTTTTTCTAAAAATTGGATATCTGGGATCTGAAAAATCTCCAGATTCTCCTAAACATCTTCTTAGTCCTTTAATAATTACTATATAGATAAATCAAAAGATTAAGATAGAATTTAAAAGGATATATTACTCTCTAAAGGATGGGATTTGACATGGGGCCCTTAAATTCTAGCATAACCTTAAGTCTTCCTAAGGGACATTACATTCCAAAGTAACTCAATTCACCTTCTTGAGCATCATTAAACTCTAACATACCCTTAAGTATTCCTAGGATACCCAACATCCTAGAACATACCTAAGTCTTATTGAGGGATATTAGATCCTATCACAACCTAATTTACCTTCTTGGATAATACTAAACTCCAACATACCCATAAGTCTCATGGGGTCCCTAAATCCCAACATACCCTTAAAGTATTTTTAGGGGACCTTAAATCCAAACGTAACTCAATTAAACTTTCTGGATGAAACTAAACTCCAGCATAATCGTGTTGAGTCAATAAGGGTTTCCTTATGACTTTTTATATTCCTTCATTCATGGGGGAGATTGATAATTCATCAAGATTTCCTTACGACTTTACCGTTCCTCTTGTTTTGAAAATCACAAACACCTTTTCTTAAGGAAAATTTCATTTTACCCCTGTTTTACTTCCATAAGGAAAATTTCCTTCCCAAAGGAAATTTACCCCTACCTTGTTTTCATTGTTCATATCAATATTTTTCTTAAATGTAAAAATAGGATTCATATATAAAAACCTCAGAATTGTATAATACTTAGATATGAGGTATTCTATTTAAAACTCTGAATTCTGGATACGAACTCTAATGAAGTTCAACTAAGAATTCTAGATATGAACTCTAATGAAGTTCAACTCCAAATTCTGGACACGAACTCTAATGAAGTTCAACTCCGAATTCTGGATATGAACTCTAATGAAGTTTAACTCTGAATTCTGGATACAAACTCTCATGAAGTTTCACTTATAATTCTGGATACAAACTCTCATGAAGTTCCATTACGAATTTTGGATATGAAATCTCATGAAGTTCCACTCTTAATTCTGGATACGAACTCTCATGAAGTTCCACTCCGAATTCTGGATATGAACTCTCATAAAGTTCCACTCCAAATTCTGATTACAAACTTCTCTAAGTTCTGACTCCGAGTTCTCTGAATTCAGAATCTGAATTCTCATGAACTTAGAATCCGAACTTCATAATTTCTAGTTCTGAATTATAGTGAAATAAAACTCTGAATTTCCTTGAAATTCAGACTCTAGATTTCTACAGAATTCAGGTTCCGAATTCCTACAAAACAGGATCCGAATCTTCTTAAGTTTATAGACTCTGAATTTATTTTTTTACTTCCATTCCAAACTTCAAACTTTTCCATTCCGAACATTCATTTTCTACTCCATCCCGAATATCAGTTTAGTTATGCTTATATTTGTTCTATTACAAAATGATGTCATGATTTCAGTTATTAACTAACTGTTGTTTGAGTGACACGTGTACAGGTCCCTCTGAAATTCAAGGAAGAATATGACCATTGGAGGAGGGAGCCAACCGGTGGAGCTTCACCTATAAATAGGATCTCATTTGAAAGTCGACAACAACTTTGACAGAACTCTGACATCTGTGATTACATGCTGTTGAAGTAATTTCTAGATAGAGAGTCTCTTATCAACTCTCAAGATTCGTGCAGAAAGTTTGAACATCTTGTTCAAACTTTTCCTTGTGCATATTTTCTTTGTGCGACTCCGATTGTTGCTATGTACAATCGTGGGCTTCCGGGGATAGGAAGACATAGGTTCTAACACCTTGAAGTTGAGGGCTTCCTTGCTGAGGAAGACAGAGGTTCCGATTACCTGATAGTTGAGGTCTTGCGGGGATAGAAAGATAGACTCCGATCTTTGTATCGAGGGATTACCCTGGTGTGGGTAAGACATACTTTCTTGAAAGTATAAGTCAAGGTACCTTTATCCAAGGTTGTTGGATACCCTTCTCTTTGGGTTAAAATACTTATTACTTGTTACTTGTTTTTGTTACAAGTTTTTCCACTGCATTTTGTATTTTTGAGGAAAGTATACTTTCTTATACTTCCTCATCCTTATACTCTGATATAGTTAGATTCTATACACTTTAAGGTAGAATCTTAATCTTTGTAACTTTTGTTAAGCTCCATTTTCATAATAACTTTTCCAGAATCTAGTAAGTCTTTAGTACTCATAGAGGACTTGTGAATTATCCTGTTTAACCTTGTTAAACATAACCATCCTAAAATTTTCCTAAGGGAATTTTTAAAAGGTACAATTCACCCCCTCTTGTATCTGAGAATTTCATTCTTATTTCGATCCTATGTTTGGTATTATAGAGTATATCATACTCAGTCACATACCATCCTAAAAAATCGTAAGTATTTTTTGGGGACCCAAAATTCCTACACACACTTAAGTTTTATTGAAGGACCTTAAATCCCGATGTAACCCTTAAATATTCCTGGATGAACTTAAACCAAAATGCAAACCCAATTAATATTCTTGGATAAAAATAAACTTTAGCATAACCTAAATACTATATGGTGATTATATAATGAGTCAAGGATCCATGTACATGATGATAATACACATCAAACCATCATGCATTCTTATTTGGATTTAAACCATGGAACTTTCTCTTTCATACATTCCCTAATGGTGTTAAACTTCAGAGTGCCTTCCTATAAAACATTCTATTATAGAGTAAATATACATGAACCCTCTTGTGATAATCACAAGATTCCCCATGCCCAGAATACATGATGATTTAAATTCATGAAGTGTATTTCCAAATACATAAAAGTCATCCAGTCCCATTTACAACCTATGTTCACCTTTAAAAGGTGGAAAGAAATGTAAAATAAAATGGATTTTTTTATTAGGAAATATTTCCTGAACATGATATAATTATATAAGACTCATAGAATAAATAATAATATTATTTAGTGATGAGTAAAACTATCATAATCTAGATTTTGGTACATACACCTCTATATTACCAATGATCACCAACTTCACTACAAGGAAGGTTGATCAGATCAAGCATGCATGGGGGGGGGGGGTGGAGTGAACTCGATGCAAACTTCTTTACCTGTAAATGAGATAAAATGAATATGCATATTTACTTGTAATAAGACACTAAAATTTTGTTATTTATGATGTATGTATAATCAAAAAAGTATTCTGTTTATGGACACTAGACTACTATAACTTTCAATATACATGGGGCCATCCCAATGTTTACTGGTTTCCCTGTGACCCATAGTCACTATGCTACCATCCTTTAAAACTATAAAAAAACCACAATAGTAATTTACTTAGATCCTGGGAACTGATTCTTGTTATCCCTAACTCAACATATCCATCATCAAATGGTTAATGACATAGTGCAGGATTACATAAAGGAGATCATGATCCAAACTTGCTTGATGGTATAGGAAAACCTTGAAAGGATGAGTCCACATAGGATAGTTTAGTGCTAAAGGACCAAAAGGGGGAAGATGACCTCGATCACCACCTCAAAATATGTTGGGAGTATCTGTCCTAAACATGAAAATACCCTCCTACCATACCTTTAGGAAGTAGACCAATATATCACCTATGTTTAGAAAGTTACCTGAGATTTACCCTGGAGAGACCCCATTCAATTCTAGTATCATCCAATGCATTTCATGATAGAGGTCCATACCCTAGAAATACAAGCCCATACACCTAGGAGGAGGTCCCATCAAGCGAAATATGACCTTGTCATATAGGAGAAAGTTTATCCTCAAAACAATTTTGTGACCCCTTGAGGTCCATTTCTCAAATAGACAACGAACCAAGGAGAGTTTCAAGTTACTTTAGTTCAGAGGACAAATCACCTACCTAACATGAATTGGAGACCCTATCTACAGATTCTTCCCCCCTGAGTGACAACATTCACCCTAAATATCATACCCATGATAGCATTAGAAACCATCATGGAGTTTCTAAACATGAAATTGTTGAATAGCCCCAACCAGTGGAAATCACCTACCATCATGAATTATTTCATGAAAGGTTCTAGTAGTAGGTCATCATCACTTCCATAACACCCCAAAAGGTACAAGAGTAAATATAAATCTTTGACACTGCTTTCCCCTCTATTTTAGAGCATAAATTTTTATTTACATGGATAGTCATACTAGAGGTGGAGATTCATGTTATCTTAGAGTTATTTAAAAAAAATATTTACATAGGGGTTAGGACGCTGACCTTCACTCCATGATCCTCTAGCCTGGATAAATCAGAGTCTAATATGGTATCTCTGAGAACTTATTTGCTGGAGGATATCCCAAATATGGAGAAAACACCCTATTACCAGGAGATTCCCCTAAGACCAGGATTACCACCATTAGATGTTCCATCATTGGATGATGGTGGTTCAACACAATTTTATGATGCATCAAGATAATGATTATCTTTCATTACACCATTGATTACATGAACTAACCCACATATACCCCACTTGGTCTAGTATTAGTCCAAGCGTTCCACCCCAAGACCACCTCTAATAGGCTACGAACTAGTAACTAGAACCTAGTAATCATATAACACATGATGGGATGACTTATTTTAATTCACTTGTATATAAACAAATATATCCATATAGGATGTAATAATACAATATATACAATAATAATCAACTAAAATATATATCATGCATGTGAAAAATGATAAGATCCACAAGGGAGAAATAATGAATAAACTATAAAGTAAAAAATGAGAAAAATATATGATTGAAAACCCCATAGGAAACCAACATAAGAAAAATGAGGTGAAGGGATCTCCACCAAAAAATAACACTATACATGAACATTATTCACTACTTTCACCTTCATGCACCACTAATATCTTTCTTTACCAACAATGTGTCCATAAAATCTCCATCGAACTGCTCATTGTTTGCATAAGACACAAAAGGTTCAAGAAAAATTCTGATGAATGGGTGAGTATATACATACTAAGAAGGACACCCCAAAACAAAAAGGAATAAATAATGGAAGGCCCAGTCATCTTAAAACCACAAAGGTAAAGGAAAACCCACTCCGGGAAAAAGAAGAAAAATATGTGAACAAGCCTAGATATGATTTTAAGTCATTAAACTGGGGACACTGAGTACCACCCAATAACAAACCAACTTCATAAGGAAATTCATCACCTTGAGAAACTTAAGAATCCAATATTCCTAGCTAAATAAAACCCTCATCACTTCTTATATTATATAATAGGGGGCCCACATCTTGTCAAGGAAATCATGTTAGTTAAGGTAGTACTAAACCCTGATGAAAGACCCATGCCTCTCTAAATAGTTTGAGTTAGATAAGGGAGTAATTAAATCCATATATAGAGGATCCACACCTCAATCATGTGGGGGAGTTCCAAAATCTATCGGCTATGTGTGTAGGACCCACACCTTATCAAGGAATATAAGAGTACCAAACTTATGATTGATCTAAAGGAACCATGACTTGAGTATATAAGAGAGTAAAAAATTCAGTAATAATATGTATTAACCATTCCCTATCACTCATATGATGCTAGGGGAGTACTTGACCCTGTATTCAATTTGATTATCTCACCCACACCCCATCATTGGACCTATGGAGATAAATCCTAAACCTACCCAAACCACAATATAGAAAACCTAGAGTGGTATAAAGGATTACACATTCATTCTATAAATGATAAAAAGATTAAGATAGTTCATATCCTTTAAAAAATTTGATATAAAAATTAAAAGATACATAAATGTCCATAAAGGTCTATTTTCAATTAATTCTATCTAGGGATAAACACAGTCACAACATGAGCTATACTATTAGGCTACATGAACCAAAAACACTGGTTCCATGACACAATTGATGCTCTCTACACATCATAGTCAGTGGATGATTCCATCCTCTCTACATAATAATACACATGTACATGAAATAACCGCCTCTTCAAATTATATTTATAACCACAACATTGGGGATCAAATCATGTAATATTAACTGAAAAACTCAAAACCTCTATGTAAGATTAACTCCAAGCACATTCACCATTGAAGAAAATGGGTGATTACGATGCAAAATTGTGTGTTACAACATGTTCCTTCCTATCAAGGGATAAAGTAGATTTATGAGTCCCCTACATCATAGTGTGACATGAATTATCATAGTGAAACATATCATTGCATAACATAGGATTACTACTATCATTGATTATATCTTTTCTGATCACTTCCATGTCTTGAATCCACTATCATACACCAACATCGCACCCCACTATCATATTGGAAAAAAAACTTGTCATAATAAAACCATGATAAGAATAGGGGATTCAATAGAAAGGATTGGAAATACAATAATGAATACAGGAGAATAAATCAATAAGGGTTCATTTCTAGAAGAAAATAAAATTCACATTAAAACTCAAAGGGGATTCATACCAATAATATAAAAAAGGAAACATTGAAAAATATTAAATATATTCACAATCAAAAGTAATGAGATAACCAATAATTAGATAGAAAAGTATTCCCACCTCATATATCATTTGTCACTACCACTATAATCCATTCTTTGGATGCACCAAGGGATCACTAGTGATTGTCACAGGTTAAAGGATCCTCCAAGATTCTTAGGTATCTAGAAATACACCACCAAAAGTTGAGATCTCAATAAGAGAAAGGAAAATTTGAGATATAGAGAGAGGGTTTGAATACTATTTATAAATAAACCTTTGTTTGCGCTCTTCATGGTGTAAAGGTTTCAACATAACTCCTTAAAGTTGAACTAAATCCATGGCATAATAGGGACCATCACTGTAATAAACCAAGTTTTAGTAAAATATTTCCCAAATAAATACTATATCTGATATTTTTCTGTAAAAGTGACACTGAAACCAAAAAAATATAGTACTTTGTAATTCATATATATATTTTTTAGTTATAAATAGTGGTATGATAATTATGAAATATATATATATATATATATATATATGAATAATAAACAAAATAAAGTTCACTTTAAATATCATCTCAACTAGTACAACTATGAAACTAATAATTTCTTTTTAATAAAATTTTATTCTTTTCAAGTATAATATATTTTGATATGAATAAATTTCCAATACTATACTAATTAGTAATTTATTAGAAAAAGAATAATTAATATACCAAAAATTATTTTCCTAAAAAATAGTTTTTTACTATATTTAATGTTTTTAATTAAAAATAAAATTTATAAATTTTAGGCTATGAATCTGAAAAAATTAACTTCATTTTTATATTTATCATGAAAATATTATCTTAAGATTAATTTTTTAATTTTTTCTAAAAAATTGATTTTTAGGTGAATAGTGCAAAATACCGTTTTTACAAATAACATGACTTTTATGAAATTGTTAACATATAAGTATGAATTTAAAATTAAGAAAACATTTCTATAATACCAAATATTCTTTTTATATATGAATTTATAATTTTAAAAATTATAGCATTAATTTATAAACCCATATTTGACATTGTAGAACATAAGTTATATTTTTTCAAAAAATTATTTTTAATATATTACACATTTATTATTTTAAAAATATTTATTATCGCTTTTATAAATTTAATATTATTAAATTGATTTAATTTTTTTAATAATTATTTCCAAATTATATAAAAAGAACCATTTTATTTTTAGGCATAAAATATAAATTACTTAGGTGAAAACTAATTACTGCGGTAAAAGCGAAAATAATAAAAGTAAAAAAATATGAGTAAATAACCTAAAATATGTTTAAAACTTGTGGATATGTGTGTTTAATGACTTTATAGACCTTATAAATTATCTTCACTATTATTTCTCAATTTATTATCCACTTTCCTTGAGGGTGACTTCCCATTATTGATTTTTTTGCGCATTTATAAAAATGTCATCAATTTTCACTTATAAAAGGGGCACTCCTATACTCACTTCCCCTCACACAAAAAACCCATAATTTTAGCCCAAAATATAAAAAAACCTATACTTAACCATAATATCCACCTTAAATAGGTTTCTATATTCTAAAAATAGCATCCCTTAAAGGTTTAACCCCTTTATAAAGGAGATAATCCAAGTAGTGACGTACAAGTGTTTAAGCGCTCCTCCCTATTTTCTAAATATTTATGTGCAATTATTATTACAGAAATACAGTTAAAACATCATATAATGATAACATAAGTATCAATAGTATATTAATATATTATTATAATTATGGATCAAGCATTAACCACCCTTCCCTTTTCTATTAAAAAAACACGAATCATGTGTGTGTGCGGACCACTGCTTCAAAGAAGAAACGTGTTTTGTTTTTATTTATGGACAAACATAGATGGGAAGAAATGGTAATTAAATAAATATTTATTATATATATATCTATAATATTTAAGTTCATTAAATTATAAACCATGCTACTTCATTCTTCCCCCCTTTAAAAATGAAATCATCATCCATGCATACATTCAAACTACCACCTTCATGGATCTGTGTATTTTGTTTTTCATTACCACCATAATGTATAGTTTTAGTTTATATTTTATGATTATATATGATATATATAAGTAATATATATCCTTAATATGATTATTTATGGATAAAACAAAATGTAATTATCGTTTTAAGGTCATCCATCGATATCGGTAAATAACATGAAACTAGTTCATCAATGATTTTGTCTTCATAAAATCTGACTAAAATTCACATATGATGAAATTATGACATTATATTTCCTTATAAAATATTAATTATGGTACCTTTAATGATTTTTTAATGATGAATTTTGGTATAATAATGAATACCAATACTGCCCCTATGAAACTAGTAAAACTATAAACACCCGATGTGGGGACATAGGTAAAAACTAACTAATATACATGTTGATAATGATTATAAATGAAAATTATAAATATTTTTAGTAATTATATGGTTTTCAAATTAGTTATTAAGATATTTATTTCTTTTATATAGGATATTAAAGCACTTCTTTAGAAGTTAAGAGTAATGGTAAGGGTTTGTTGTCTCAAATTTTTACCCCTTGAGACATATTTCTTATTATAAAAAACAATTTCATTGGATTGGTATATATAATTACATTTTAATATTTTGTATCATGATTATATTTTTTTATGATATTCAATTTTCTATTCCAATTTCTTTCTCTCATGGGTTTTTGACACAAAATTTCAAAAGCTATAAGGCTTTCAACGACTCAATCTTTGATTCATTAGGTTATAATATTTCTTACTTGAATATAATATTCAAGTTTTTTTATCTTAAAATTACCAGATTTTACATGATATTTATTATTATTATCTAGGGAAATTAATTCTCATAATCAATAACCACATCTTTGATAAAAATGTTTTTGAATTAAAAGTATAGTACTGGTAAGAATAACTAATATTCTGACCACTGAATATTTTATTCCATGACCATTTTTTCCTATAAAAAGTGTTTTATTTGATGAAATCCAAATAAATTTTTTCATTTATATTAAATTTTTTTATTTATATATTTTATGAAATTAAATCCTTTAAATGTTTATTTTATGTGGGGTTTTCTTTAGAACAACTTAAAAATCTAAATAAAGGAATTTCTTTTCATTATTTACCACTTATGATTTATTAGATTGATTTTTTCAAGGATAATTTATTTGAAAATATTTATAATAAGTTTTTTTGAATTCTTATCTTTTACTTATTAATTTTTTATAGTAATTTTCAATTCTTCTTTTATGAAAATGTTTAGAAGGTTTTGTGAAAACTTTTGTATTTTTACTTCTATTTTTCCTCCAAGGTTTATCTCTCATGAAGTGATGGTTTGAACATAATCTATATTTTATTATGATATTATTCCTTTTGAAGATGATATTTTTTATATCCTATTATTTATTAAGTTCATTTTATATGATGTTTTTAAAATTTTTAAAAAACCCATTCTTTCCCATGGATTCTTTAATATATGATTATGGTTGATTTTAAGTGGTACACATATGTATGGATGACGACGGGTGGGGTCCTATATCACCCTATAATATATTGTTTTAAGTTTACATTTCATGAGATAATAATGTGTGGAAATAATTATTTTTTTCACATAATCATGAGCATAATGGTTTTGTTACATTTTTATGTGTGGACATAATGAGTTTGTTCACATAGGTGTGATCACGATGGCTTTGTTCACCAAGGTTTTCCTATGATTATGGTTGTTCCACATTTCCAAGTTGTTTATCAAGTTATTCCACATTTCAAAGATTCTTTTCATTTTCATGATATTCCATGTTTTCATGATTATGCTTGATTTTTATAGAATTCTACACTTTTATATCTTGCTCAGATGTTTTATGATTATTAATGTGTATTTTGTGCCTTGTCATAACTTTTACACTTCTATAATGATATTTATATGATCTTATGTTTCTATATTATATTTTATGATTATCATCTATGTTATTATGATCTTTTAGTAAGATATTTATGGTCTTCTTATTCTTCTTCATGTTTATGATTTGACACATTATGATATATTTTTCCCTTACTAAGCATCTGAGCTCACCCATTTCTTATTTTCTACCCCCAAGTTATGATGATGATTATATCATGTGCGATGTCTAAAAGGTTTTATAAGATTGATATTATGGAATATATTTTTCAAGTGTTGTAAAACAATTTATTTATGTAGCTAATATTTTATGAGAAAAATGCCGCCTCACTCCCCAGGAGAATGGCGACTTTAGGGTTTCGAGTTTTCGTGGTGCCCCCATCCAGGTGTCGACGTTAGTCCATCCTCAGCTTCACACTCCGGCGGTTCTCTTCGTCAGCTTCTCTCTTTCTGTTTTGATCTTCATCATCTCACTTCTTCTCCTGTGGTTATGCCTTGCTTCTCCCTACGACTCCGGATCCAACGAGCTCTGAAACGCGTTTTGCTCCTCTGTGTAATTGCAAAAGACGGACCACTTTTTCAGCGGCTGTGGTGTTTATCAGTCTTCAGATCTTCTTCAGATATGTGCAACCGTGCCTACGTGAAGGTGAAGGTCCCTGATTGGCTCGGTATCCTTCGAGCGGTGGCCCATTTTGATCAATGGAGGTATGTGGTTTTCATTCTCTTCATGCCTGAGTTGATGTTTTAGTCGCTACCTGCTTGAGTTGTGCTTCAGTCTCTGTTTCTTGTGGTTGCTGCTCTCGATTCATTCAGTCTTCATTTTTCACCTCACCTCCTACTCGATTCTGAAGCTTCTGCAATGGTTTCATCTTATCCCTTAACCCTTCGTTTGATGCGTGTTTTTCGTTCCTCGCCGTGATGTCTCTGGGATCTCCGACGGGGTTCGAAGCGCTCTTGCTTGACCTCTTTCTGGGGACTTGCGGGTGGCGGAGTTTTCCATATTGCAGCAGAATGGCGTTACTTCTTTACCTTCAGATCTGGTTTCAGATCTGGGCACCACAGATATGGATCTGTCTGCGTATTTGCGTTGGCGTTTCATGCTCCAGGTGGTGGCTGCTCTTTGAGCAGCGTCTTTGACGCTCCTCTTCACGGCGCTGAAGGTTTCTGAGCTGGCTCAAGATTGTTCGAGCGGTGGATTATGAAGGATTGGAGGTAGTGTGTGGATTTTGATTGGGGGTGTCGATTTCTTCATGCTACTGAGATTACTTGGATGCTACCTTCTCGGGAAGTACTGTTGGTTCCGCTTGTTTGGTGACTTTGCTACCACTTTGAAGGTTTTGGGATGGGTGATCTTCGCGTTGCAGACTCTTGATGGACCGTGATTTTGGTGATTGGTTTCCTCTGATTTTTTGACGTGTTTTCTGATACAATGGTGGCGGTTTCAAGAGTGATTCATATGAATTTAATCCTATTTTTTATTGGTCTCAATGGCTCTGTTTTCTCTTGCGCTGCTGATTTCTTCATGAGTTCTTGTTTTCCTTGTATCATTTTGTCCAGCGTTGCTCTTTGCAGGTGTCGTTGGGTGGGCGGCCTCAAACGAGGGATGGGTGTGTTGACATTCATCATCTGAACACTGGTCATCATCTTAATGGACTAATGGATTCCTTTCCATGACTTTTGCTCAGTGTGTTTTGGTCTGATCTTGCGTCACATCATGTGACATTGCTTGAATCCTTTTCATGCTTTGTCTGGGAGGGCGGCTCTATTGAGAGAAGGGTGTGCTGGTGCCTTTCATCTGGCTCTCCTCCACACTTCTGTGTTGGTTGGAGAGGTGCTCTGACACGTTGTACTGCCATCACGGTGCAACTTCTTGGAAGAGGGGGTGATGCAACCTTTGGAATGATCTCACTGTTGCACTGTCTGGTGAGGGGGGCAATGAGGCTTCTACATGAGCTTGCTGGATGTTGGCTTCCTTTGATCTTACAGCCCCATTTTGACCTTTTTCTTTATTATTTCCTTTGGCATCTTCCCTTCTCTATAATAGTTTCCCTCTTACTTAGTCATAAAATAGGTTCTTTTGGTTTTTTGTTCAGTAAAGAGGGCTTGACCCTCAACCTTTTCTATTTAATTTATATAGCTAATATTCAAGACTCTAAACCTTTTTCTCCTTGGGTTATGTGACTGTTTGTGAGATGTATTATATAAAACATGAAATTAATGTATTATTTAAGTTATGTTTAGCTTGAGTTTCTTTAGCTGGTATTAGATACAATGTTTAGTTATTTTTGAGGATTAATTTAGAAAAATTTATTGAAAACCCTAGGGAAAATCACAAGGGACAAGTCTAAGTATAGGATAATATCCTTAAATATTGGTAAAGTCTTTAGTATGTGGTTTTCCTAGTAATACATCCCTTTATGGATACTAGAAAGCAGATGTAACTATGTCACAAATGAACCTAGGGGTAATTACCCTAAAAAGGGATGGTTGGGTATTAACTCAACAATCACTCATATGCAAGATGAGTGGGCCTAAGAATACACATCTAGATAGACACTCCCATGGTATATGCTTTGGTTGATCATATTATCTTTATGAAACACTATGAAGGATTAGTTTACTAGTTAATTTAAGTTATTTCTAGCTCAAATAATCAAATAGGAATTCAACATTGATGACATTGCTATTGTATTAGAATATACTTATGTATTTATAGATAAATTTCCTGGTGTTCCCCCAAATAATAAGGTTGATTTTTCAATAAAAATCATACCTGGATCCATGCCTATATAAAAAATTCTATATAGAATATCTCCCATTGAATTATAGGAATTGAAGAAGCAACTAAAAGAGAATTTGGATAAGGGTTTAAGATGCCCCAACACTTCACTGTAGGGTGCACCAATACTCTTTTTCAAAAATTAAGATGGATTGATGCATATTTGAATTCATTATCACAAGTTTAATAGAATCATGATCAATAAAAAATATCCTCTAACCCATATAAATGATCTATTTGACAACTCAGAGGATATCAATAATTCTTAAAGGTCAAACTTTGATCTGGATATCACCAGTTAAGGGTTAAAATGGAGGATATTTCCAAGACATCTTTCTGTATGAGGTATATAAAATTTGAATTTATTGTGATTCCCTTTAGACTTATGAGTAATACCACTATATTAATGTGTATAATGAATAGAGTCTTTAGATATTACCTTGATCATTTTTTGGTTGTCTTTATAGATGATTTTATTATATATTAAAAGAGAAAGGAAGAGCATGGATATTATTTGTGGATTGTGTTAAAGTCCTTGAGAAAGGAGAAATTGTATTCAAAATTTATAAATTATGAATTATATCTATAAAAAGTATCATTCTTGGGATATATGATCACAAGAAAGGGAATATCAATAGATCCATCAATGATGAAAGTTACTTAGAAATGGCCATGACCGAACACTATAACTGAGATCTATAGTTTTCTTAGATTAGTATGATATTACTATCACATTGTGATAATTTTTTCATGGATATAAAACCCATTAAAAAAATTAACATATAAGGGGGTGAAGTTCCTTTGTATAGAAGAATGTGAAGAAAGTTTCAAGGAACTAAAAAAGTGGCTGGTCACTACTCTTGTCCTTATATTACCCTACAATGGGGAAGGGTTTGTAGTATTCAGTTATTCTTTGAAGAATGTATTGGGATGAATCCTTATGAAAAATGAAAAAGGTAATTGATTATGCCTCATAAAAATTAAAAATCCATGAGAAAAATTACTTGACACTTTATTTAGAGCTGGAAGCAATGATCTTTACATTAAATATCTGGACACATTATCTCCATGAAGAAAATCATGATATATATATATATATATTGATAACAAGATCTTGAAATATATATTCACATATAAGTAATCAAATATGCACAATAGGATATGGTTATAATTGATAAAAGATTATGACCGCTCAATATATTATCACCCGAGGAAGGAAAATAAGGTGGTTGATGATTTGAGTAGGAAATACCATGCCACTCTATCCATGATGAGGATTGAAAAATACATAATAATCATGGATTTATAGAGGATAAATCTTAAAATCATAATGGTAGGTGATAAATCCTATCTTTCCCAACTGATTTTTCAACCTTCCATTCAAGTAAAGATCAATAAAGGACAGAAAGATAATGTAAAGACATATAAAAAGGTATCAAATCTCCTAGAGTTCAACTTTGATAAAGATAGAGTTATAAGGTTTGGAACTTGGATATATATCCCAATAAAAATAAAATTGAAGAATTTTTTTTTGGATGAGGAACATAGATCATCCTTTTCTATTCATCTTGGAAGTAAAAATAATATAGTGATCTAAAACAAAATTTCTGATGAGATATCATGAAGTAATAAATTATAGAATACGTATCTCAATGTTTGGTATGCAATTAATTTAAGGCTGAATAAAAAAAGTAGTGGAATAATAGATTTTATAATAAACATACCATGAATGTTAACAGATTTAATTTGTAGTGTAATTATAGAGTTTATAATAATAATACCTGACTATTTAAGAATTTGTGCATATAAAGTTTTATGAATATTATGATGTTCTGAAATATATTTTGGAAAATATTAAATATGATTTCAGGGATCTCAATTTTGGTGAAGAAAAAACTCTAGATAGTGTATCTGTTGAGGGGGAGTAAAATGATTCTCAATCTCATCCTTGATCATAGAGGATTCATAAAGATCATCCCATTTTCAATTTGATTGGTAATGTTAGTTCTGGTATGAAAGCCAAAAGCTATACTTTAAACTTATTTATTAACTTTTATTTTTTTTATAATATTTTCCTATTAATGTTTTTGAAGCTTTAAATGATCCAGAATTTTATTATTTATAAGAAAGATGAGCTTAATCAATTTTTTAGAAATAATGTTTGTTGTTTAGTTGAATTACCTAAGGATAAGAAGGCTATTAGAACTAAATGCATCTTTAGAAACAAGTTCGATGAATCTGGACATATTTTAAAAAATAAATCCAAACTTGTTGTCTAAGGATACTCTTAAGACGAAGGTATAGAATTTGGAGATTTATTTGAACCTATTTCTAAGTTAGTGGCTATTAGAATAATTTTTTCTTGTTTTAAATGTTTTAAGTTATATCAAAGGGATGAGAAAAGTGATTTCTTAAATGGTTTTATATATGAATAAGTTTATGTTAATCAACCCTTGTATTTGAAAATGAAAAATTTCCTAATCATATTTTTAAATTATATAAATCTTAGTACGGTATCAAACAAGCACCTCATACTTGGTTTGAAAGGATCTATTTGTTTCTATTGAAAAATGGTTTCAATAAAGGTAATGATAATCCTAATTTTTTTAAAAATAATTTATAATGATATTCTAATTGTGAAAATTTATGGTGATGATATATTTTTTGGTTCTTCTAGTGAATTGTTCGATAATTATTTTTCTACTTTGATGTCATCTTAGTTTGAAATGAGATTAATGGAAGAATTAAAGTTCTTTATTGAACTTTATAAAAGGAAATATGGAATCTTTCTTAATTAATCTAAGTTTGTTAAAGAGTTATTTAAAAGGTCTGGTCTCAATTCCTATAAGTCTATGAAAACTCCTATGAGCACTAGTTTCAAATTAGAGGGTGATACATCTGGTAAATGTGTTGATATTAAATTTTATAGTGGCATGGTAGGTAACTCAATTTATTTAACTATATATAGACCCGATATCATGTTTAATGTTTTTTTATATAAAATATTTCAAGTTGATCCTAAATATATCCATATTAAAGTTGTGAAAAGAATAATTAGATATGTTAAGGGAACTATTAACTCTGGTTTGTTTTATCCTAAATATAACTATTTTGATTTGATATCCTATTCTAACTTAAATTTTAGAGTTTTTAGAATTGACAGAAAAAGAATATATGTTATGTGTAATTTTATTTGATTTTTTTTCAATTTCTTGGTCTTCTAAGAAGTAATTATATATTTCTCTATATACCACAAATGTTGAGTATATCCTTACTCCTAGTTATTGTGCTCAAAGTTTATGGATTAATAAAAATTTATGATATTTTTGTATTTATCATGATAAATTTCCCATTTATTGTGATAATAAATGTATAATTTCTATTCCTAAAAACCATTTATATAATTCTATAAAACACATATTGATGTTAGATTTCATTTTATTAGCGATTATGTGAATAAGGGAGATGCTGTTTTAGAGTTTATCCCTACTAAAAATCAACTTATATATATATTTTCTAAGCCTTTATACATTACTCATTTTGAAAATGTTAAATTTTAAATTGGAATGATATCATATTATTAGTTTTATATTTTCATGTGTTTAGTTGGTGTTTGAATGTATTTATACATTAAAATTTCTAGATTTATATGAAATATAGAAAATCTATAATCTGTTTTTCAGATTACCATTGTTTAATTTTTGTACATATTTTTTTTACTATATTACTATTTTAAGACTTCTCATACATACTAAATGATGTTAAATTATTTTATAAACCTTCTTTTACATAAAATATATTTTTTTTAAAATATTTCTCATTATTTTTTCTCAAACAACTTTTAAAAATTATTCTCACTACATTTAATTCTAAGTTTTAACAGTGGATTTTTTTATAGTGACTCCCTGATACATGTTTTTTAAAAAAAATGAAGGATTTATAGTGGACCCTTAACATATGTTCTAAAATATAAATTTTTAAGAACACTCTATATACTATTTAATTTTTTAAAGTTTTTTTTATATTAAAACCTTATCTTTTTTATAATTTCAAAAATTAGGTGAAGTTTTTGAAATTATAATTGGTTTTGTAATTATCAAGGGGGGATATTGAGTGGATCCTTGAACTACTTTATGTTTTGATAATTATAATAATTTATTAGTTTTATTTTCTTTAAATGTATTAAAACTCTGAATTGTTTATTGAGTAAAGTATTATTAATCTTGATCAAATCATAACATTTCGTTCCTTAAAATATCTTTTGATTTCATGTTTTGATTGGTCATAACATGTTCTACAAGTTTCATGAAATTTTACTCAGATAAATATTTAATTTTAGACCTTAAAATACCATTTAAAAATGTTTTTTTACTATTCACACATATCCTTTTTATCAAAATCCATGTATCCAATTCATAATCCACATATCAATTTTGAAATTCTCACAGTTGATTTTTGAACCACATAGCCAATTTTCTAGAATCAGTTACCCTTTGTATTTTTACTATATCTTGATCTATGGAGCTCCAAATTGAGTGATTCTTTTCTTTAGAAAGATAAAAAGATTATATAAATTTAATTAGAATAAATAAAATTATTAATAAACTCACATATTTTTTTTAAATTAGGTTATAAGTCACCATATGTTTTCAGTATAAATTCTATAATTTTCTAGAACTATTTTTATAATATTTTTTTAATTATAACTTGAGATATAGAGGTTAGATTAATCTGATTCTTCATTATTTGTAATGATAATGAAATTTTATAAATATAATTCAAAGGGACCAAAATATGATCCTATCATTTATATGTATGCTTTAGGTTTGAATCGTGAGAATTCAATCTATTTATAAATTTCAGAAATTTAGATTTGTGTGAAATTTGGATACATGAGAAATTCACTTACGTGAATCACCTACATTGTTTCAGCTACATCGATTCACTTATGCGAGCAATTCCCCTAAATCGATTCTCTTACATGATCAATTCCCCTATGTTGATTCACTTACATAAGAAATTCCCTTTCGTAAATTCTCTTACATGGTCATTTCAATTACATAGAGGAAAACACCTACAAAAAAAAAAAACAATTACATGAATTTCTCTTACACGGTTTAGTGTAATTCTACAGGTTATTCTAAAATATATAAAATTTCTCTATTTTATGTAATATTTAATATTTTGATTTTTTGCTTATTTATTTAAAATATTTAAATTGTTATAATGAATTTATAAATTTATATTAATTATGTATAACATATGCAAAGAGTTTTGTTTTGAACATTTTTTTGAAGATCAAAGGGTGTTCTATCTTCATGCATAAAACTTAAATATTGAAACACAAAAAATCTTTTTTATTATTTTAGGTTAATTTATTTGATTATATTGTTTTTAGATTAATATTAGTTGATATCAAACTTATTTAAACTTTTTTTAATATCTTTAATGTAGTGTTATTATATTTTTATATTCTCTGCATATTTACTTTTTTTAAATTGAATATGTTTGAATTTCATATTTCAAATTCAAACTTGCTATTTCATGGGATATTTCATTGAACTATTATTATGAAGACTATTTAAATTACCTAATTAGTGATTTAAAATTGGTTTTAATTATTATTTATTGTTTTATAATTCAATCATGAGTTGAGTGATTATTATGAAATGATATCATCCTTCACTTTTTCCCTCTTTTTGATAAGATTTTTTTTAATTTTTAATTATCTAACCTCTCTGGGATCTATTGAGTTTATATGGTTTTAAAAGGTAATTGAGATTTACTATAGTGTATTAGGCAAGTGACAAACTACCCATGAAATACTTATTAGAGAATAGATTTCATATTTTCAAGTGATACAGTGTAAAGAGTGTGGTGTTGTTGATACTGTCAAGTGTTATACATTCTTCATATGCTTAACATTTCTCACTACTACTAGATGATCTCTCAACGACTGAACAAAAAACTTCTTCAACTTATACTATCTTGATGAGAGAAGATGATCCTATACTCAAGAACCAGTACCTGTTCTTCTCTTTTTTATTTATCTTTTTTATCCTAGTTTCTTAAGTCTATAACACTTCTTACCATATTTCATGTTCCTTAACTTTATCTTTATGCATTTACAAACAAAATAATTTTCTATCTTAGAGTTGTGACTATAAGATTATAAAGTCAGGATCGTTCAAGATGTGACTCCAAATATCTAAAGTTAGGTCTATGATTGGGTTGTGACTCCCCATAAAAAAGTTAGATATCTCTTGTTTATACTTCCACTATAAAAGTTTGGTTGTAATTGGGTTATGATTCCACTTCAAAAATTATATTAGTGTATAAAATATCTCTTAATTAGTAGAGAGATATAAAAGTATACTAGGTACACTTTATATAGAATTACTATAAAAAAATATTCTTACATTCTTTATTTTATTCTATCAATAATTAACTATATTAATTCAAATTTAATAATAAATGTAAATAATTAATTGATTATTTAAAGAAATTTTAATTTGATATATTCACCCCCTATAGACCCTCTTTTATCTTTTTATTAGACCTAACATGATGTACCAACCATTTTATTTGGATTATCTATATCAGAGTTTGGGTCTACGAGCATTGGCATGTTGCGGAGTGATTTTTTGACCGATGGTATCTCTGTACCTATGTCCCCAACATAACATATTGGGAGATCTATTGATGATATATACTCTCTTTCCCCCCCTAAATGTTAAGTTTCATATGGTCATTGAGGTTCCAATCTCAACCTCCATCACTCACTTTCTTCTAGACCTTTTTCTAGTGGTGTCACCTCCCCCTTGTGGTGTTTTATTTTTTGGAAGTATCCCTGACTTGGTTGTTTGATGATCACAACCCTTGTTCATCTTCCCCATATTCTCTTACTACCAATTTCATCATGATTGACCCAATATTAGCTAATAATGATTAATCTTGCTGTATTTTAGGATAATAATGATGGATGTAGTGGTGATGATACTTCACGACATATCTTGGGAACTTGGTAGGTGTGTGAGAGATTTAGTGTGGAGGATTTTGTCTCTTATAGCATGGTTGATTTTTGGTAGTGTTTCCCCCTTTTTTCATTCTGGAAGGTGGTTTGTTCCCTATACTTCTCTTAACTTCCTTATCTTCCTTCATTCGCTGGTATTATGCTGGTTTCCATTATCTCCCCCATTTTTTGTTCCCTCCCCATATAAATTTATTTTCTACTGGTTTGGTGAAAATTTAGTGATCAACATTGGAAATGGTTTCTCTTCCTACCTTGAAATGGTGTCGATCTGGCGGTGGGGTTTTGGCACTCCAATACTAGATAGTGTGAATTGCCTCAAGATGATGGAGGATTACAACATGGGGTTTTTGTGAGATTATCTTGGTTTGTACGATGTCAGGGATCATGGTAACACCCTATGAAATTTGTGGGATGAGGGAGTTCATATAAATATTTATGTGTATATTGTAGTTTGATACGGTTGGTAATGGATGATCAACATGTGATTATCTTAGCATGTATTTGGGTGATTTTTGTTTCCTATTTTCTTATTAAGGGGTTACCATATCCCATGAAATATGGGGGGCTCATATAAACATTTAAAAAAAAATTACCAGTAGACATTGATACAAGATTCATCGAGTTGGATGTGTTGAATTCATCATGACTCAATATCAATTTAATATGAAAACAAAAATATTTCATACTATAGGACAATAAATTGAGAGGATCTCAAATATTAAATTGGAATAACTATAATTATTATAATCACATAGAAATGTTCTACTAAATTTTCAAATTATAGATCCATTTATTCAAGAATTTAGGACACAAATGAATATATGCCTAAGAATTCAAACAAAAAATGATACTGATATAATAAAATATATTAATAATTAGATGGTAGAATTATTTTCACATCATTTAAGTTCATAAATACTATATTTTATATATATAATAGGTTGAAATATATATTCTATAAATGTAATAGATCATATTAATGTTTTATAGATCACGAATATCGATATTCAAGCTGAAATCTCAAAAAATTTGATTTTTTGGCTTGAGGTACTCTAAAGAATCCTAGGTAATTTAATGATTACATTGTGAATGTAATAAAATTCCATACATTTGATTAGGATAAGGCTTAAAAACACATAATATTAGTATATTTACTATCAATAAACAAGGATATTATATATAGTTAATTGATATCATTGAACTAAACTACCATAATTATTTTTTGTTATAATATTCAAATGAAAGTGGAATGATATTTCTAGGGGTATTAAATAATATTCTTTATAATTTATTTTTATAAAATTATATCACATGATATATATTGGTTACTATGAATATCATGATTAATATATCTTGACATCAAAATAAAATAAGGTATATTATATGGAAGATGTTGTATATCAAGGGTAGAATGTATTTTTTCACATGAAACAAAGAGACTTATATGATATGGGTGATGAAGTAGAACAATTAACTTGTGAAATTGAATCCCATCAATGAAAAACATTGAATCATTTATTCAAGATGATATTTAAATTATTAGTCATGCAAGGTAGGATAGATTAGAAGAAGTAATGATGGATCATGATAATGATATGACTATTGAAGGAGACAATAATGATATGTGTTTTCATATATTAAATAATTAAATTATTAATTAATATAATCATTATATCATTTATTTTCAATAAAATTCATATGTTATTCTATTTAAATTTATTTTTAATCATTAGGTGTTTAATTTTGATAATTTTAATTCTATACTTGTTTTAATATATATGTTTTGAAATATATTTTAACTAGTTTATATGATATGAATTATGAGGATAAAATGTTTCAGTAAAAGTAGTTAATTGATGATATATGATCCACTCACGATACAAAATTCATCAAATTTTCCATATGATGCCTTTTATACTATATTTGGAAGGACCTTTGGACCCCCAATGGAATTTGGAACACTTACTACCACTTTATAGACTATATTAGAGAATGATGATAGGACATCATATTGTGAATGTAATGTTTATGCATCAATAGAGAAAGTAGTAAATCCACTTAACTCGTAAGGATGTTGGAGGGTCATGATTATAGGTATGTATTTTAATATAAAAATATATTTCATTTTTGTGTATTAACAGGTTAATTTTTTTCCAAATACATACAAACAATAACGTTAAAGAGACAAAATTTAATAATTCAAAAGTGTGAAATATGAAAATTTTGTTGATAGTGGTACCATTTTTGACACCCACATATAACTATAGTGCTTATTTCCTTTATTTTATCTTATATTGGGTTGTTTTGAGTCCTAAAAATTTTTGGGTAAATTTTTTGGAGTTTTAGAGACTTTTTGGTTATTACATGGTTTATCTACATGGTTAGGGTTAATTGTGTAACACCTATGTAGAGAGTCCCATCCTGGGAAAAAAAATCCATTTTTCAAAAATTTCACATAGTTTAAAAAACAATGCAGAGCAACCCAAAAAAACATGAAGATAGTCTTGGCCCCAGTAGTGGCCCATGCACAATTAGCGCATGGTTAGGAAAACCACGCAACCAAACCATGTGGCCTACCGAGAATCACATAAGGCTTGATTTGACCTTTTTTTACCTCTTTAAATTAAGAGGGGTTTCACCCCTCTATTCCACCATACACATTGTCTGAATTATTAGGAGCCAAAGAGGAGATCCAACCTCTTTCTCTCTTAATCCTTTGGTCATATCTAGTGATTTTCAAGTGATTCCAAGTTAAATTTTCCCTCTTTTCTCCTCTATTACTCTTATTTACTTCTTTCCTAGGTTTACTCTTCCTCATGGAACACTAATTAATTATGTAGTATGGGGATTGGGTATGGCATGGTTCTAACTTAGGGTTTTGGTGCCTTTTTTTCTTGTAGATGAGGTATTATTTATTATTTGGGTGTCCTCCATTGAAGGCAACAAATTTTATTATAGTTTTTAAAACTAATCATGCTTTATAGATATCAATTTATCACATGTTTCTAGCTTATTTAGGAATAATCATTTTTACCTAATGAAATTTACATCAGATAAAGTATTTACCATTATTTAAACATGTTTTTTTTGAAATGAAATCCATTTTTTAATTTATGGATTCTATAAAATTTAAAGATTATTTTATACCCATTTATTCCTTATATGTAAGGGATTATATATACTCATAGAATAATTTTTCACTAAATTCAGTTGAAATAAAACCACATATATCAACTTTTATAACTTTCCTTGTATACCTAAACAGTAATTATGACTTAAGAACTTCTTCCATCAGGTCTTATAGGCTTTTTTCCTTGATAAATATTATATATATGAAGCTTAAACATCATTTAAATATATCTTTATTCAATTATTTTCATTTGAAATTCACTCATTCTCTAGATATATGGCATATCTCACTATAATGATTTTTTATGTGAATGTTTTTATAAGTAATATTTTATAGTCTCCATGGGATATCTTATAAAGGTTCACTTTTTTCTTTGTGATGAATGTTTTTAATTCATAATAATTTTATAAAATCTTTTGAACCCCCATACATGTATATGTGAAAGATCAAGTTTTCCTGCTTATAAAGTATAAGAAAAAAAGGGAAATTAAAGAGTTATATGGATCACCATTTATCACACCATTTCAATCAATTTCAGATTCCTCTTATAAACATCAACATTAAAATAATACGTATAAAGATAAGGTATTTTTAAAAGGATTCTACACTCTTTCAAGTGATTAGTTAATTCTTAGTTAGAATTTTCTCCAGCATAATCAAAGTGAAGTTTCCATTTCATGCTAATAAGATGATCCTTTAATTAATTATGAAACTTCATAGATATTTTAAATTAATATTAATTATACCTATTTATGTATACATATCTGTATCTACTAAATTCATTGGTAAAAGTAATAAAGTATTAAAACCTACCCATTGATTATACTTGAAATGGTCTACACACATAAGTGTGAATCAAATCTAGAGGATATGTGAATCTTTATCCTTTACCACTGAAATGTAGTTTGTCCATTTTATGTAAAACCCCAATATTTTGGTTTCCTTTAAATGAATAATTTTTTTGATAGCATTCATCTTATGCAACCTTAAACTTAAATTAACTAAAAAATAATATTACTATTACAAACTAGATATTGAATAGGTAGATATAAATATAAATAACTAAATTATGATATATATATATATATAAATGATTTCCCTTAATAAATATAATTAATTAAATCAAAAAAAATTACATTCATATAATTGTTTTTACTTTGAAAATTATAATAATAAATTCATTTTTTTGATAAGAATACATTCTTCCTTAAAAATGGATTTCAGGTGTTTTATGTGATAATAATTACAATTAATTATCTTCATTTTTTAGATATTTTATTTGAAGAAATGAGCTTCATTTTTTAAAATAGTATGTAAAAATTATCTTAGGGTGAGTTTTGGATATTCTTTTAGAAATAGTTTCTTTTTGTGTGAATGGTAAAAAAATAATGATTTTACAAAAACAATCACTTTTATGACATTATAATAATATATGAATAAATTGAAAGTTTATGAAACCTATTTTTTAGACCAAATATGTATTTTATAAGAAATATAATTTATATAAAAATATAATGTTGAACTTATAAATATCTCTATAACATTTTGGAAATATAAGTTATGTTTTTGTGTAAATAAAAACAATTTTAGTTCTTCTCTATTAATCAAATATTTACAAGGTTTCTTTCAGTTTTAGTTAGATTTTAATAAAAATAAGTATCCTTTGATATAACATAATCCAATTAATTTCATTATAATAAAAATTATATTTTATTTTTTTGTAAAATAATTTTTATGCTTAAAATAAACATTTTTCTAAAAATGATTTTTGTTGCATTTTATGAACATAAATTAAAAGTAATTTTAACCAATTATACAAAATTAATCTTTAAATATGGATTAAATATTTGAATTCATCATAATTAATATTACGCAATAAGGTAAAATTATTATTTTTTCATAATGAATAGTAGAAATAGTTAAAATTTGTTACCATAGCTAGTGTTAAAATGGGTTTACCTAGGGGTTAAACTAAGACATAAGGGTAAAAATACAACTTAAACTTGTATAAATATTATTTTTTAAAGATATTTCGATCTTATATTATTTAAAATTTTATTTCTTGTCCACTTTTCACCACTTGAACAAGAAACTGGCCATTATTTAAATCATTTAAGTAATTCCATGTGTTCCCCTTCCATCACTTATAAAAGGGAACCTCTTCTCCTACCATATTCAAAAAAATTGAGCCATCCATCTTAGCCAAAACCTAACAAAAAAACTTCCAATATTCCTTAACTTAATTCTTTATCTTTTGGTTTTCTCCTAAGGCCATCCTATGGAGGTTTAATGTTTAATCTAAAGGTGGTTTTCAAAGAAGAGGTAATAATATTTACTGACTCCTGCAAAGTTTTAATTTTTTATAGTTTCTCTAAATCTATTGTATACATCCTCAGAAAGTGTAGTACAATTATTGTATAAGGCATATAAATTAGTAATAATTGTAGGAAAGGGAACTTTGTGGATGATATCCTGGCTAGTAAAGGGGAATCTAGTGAAAGTCTCATATTATACTAATATACTGGGCCCCTACCACATAATTGTTACATCATTGTAAGTGATGATTCCCTTGTACTTCAAAACCCCCCATGAATTTTAGAGAACATTGAATAAAAAGTAAATTTTTGAGTGAGTGAGTGAGTGTTGTATACATCCTTACACAATGACTTAAGTATCATCAATATAATGAGATGTTATTATGATTACGAGACAACTATTTTCCACCTCCTTTACCAAAAATGAGAAATGAATGCATGGCTAGTGCATACGTGCAGACCAACACCTCCATGAAATGATGTATTTAATTTTTCATCACCACCCTTTATGGTTGGATATTATGATGAAAATAATTTTTATGTATGATATTTATGATATAATTATAGGTTCTGGGCACAAAAAAAGTGTGTAATGGGTCGTGCCTGACTTTTCTTTTTGTCATGATAGATTATCAATCCAAGATTTACACAATGATAAACATTGTGATGAATGGAATTAAATCAAAGAATATAGATAATGGATAAAATGCTGAAACCAAAGTGTAGGATTGTCACATATTATTTATAATTAATTTAAGCAATTAAAGAATTACCTTGTGAGAAACTCTTTCTTAATTGATGGATATAAAAATGGATCTATGTTATATCATTATTTCATTATATGAATTAAGAATAGATTCCCTCTAGTAGTGATTCACATATGTTCCAAAAATCTCAAAATATCTTTATAGGAATATATTAGTGATAGCACAGTAGATCATATCACTTGCACTGTTCTCCTTTGATCACCCCAAGAATCACTTGCAAAAGATTCTCTTTAATCTCTCTTGACTTGAGAGAGAGGAAGGTGGTGGAAGACTGCTCTCTATTCTTGGGATCATTCTTGGAGAAGGGAGCTCTCATTGTATTCAAGAGAATTCTTTGGATTTCATTATACATAATTAAAGAAAATGAATTAGCACTCTTGAAAAATAATATAACTGGGTTTATATACCACTAGGGTTGAAAATAAATAATTTCACAAGTTCCATTTATTATTTATTTAATCCCCACATAACCCCATGTATATAATAATAATATTATTATTTCTTCACATTCACTAAACTTATGAATTAAAATTAAATATTATTTATTCAAATACTATTCAATGTATATTATTTGTCATCGGACTATTAAACTCGGCCTTCCATTCCTCCAAAATATTTATCAGTCCTCAAATAATGAATATTTATTTAATAAATAAATACCACTACATTATTAACCAATAAATAAATAAATATTTATTAAATATTATGCTCAAATAATATTCTCTTTAAAAACTGGTGATGAAATATATAAAATCAAGAGAACATGAATAATTATTAAACCATATGTATGAATAATATTTATTGAACTTGTTAAATAATAAATAAATAATATATTATTTAACTTAGATTCTGGATACACTTAGTGTGTCACCCTTTAGTCCTATTTCTTAGTGGAATTAGACAAATCAACCTAAATTCCAAGGTTAACATCTAACAACATGCCAAGACTCCCTTAGATAAAGAAGTTAATGATGAAACAACATAATACCTCATATGGATAATTAATACGTAATAAAATCCATTTATCATGATATCTCTAATCATTAAGGTTGCATGTTAGTGCCATCAACCTATGTACTTGATGTCTCTTTCTTTGAATTTATGGAAATTGAACTTGACTATAGACCACCATGGCCATGGATTTATTTAGGCCGTATCATTTCCATCAAAGGGAATGATATATTATCTTCCATTAAATAAAATAAGGGAAAAATCCTTTCTCACATTATTCATTCATTAGTAAAATATTACTCATGACGCACCCAACACATCCTACCTCTCCATGAACATATGTCAGCATAGTTTTTATCAATACATAAAATCATGTGACTTATAATACTCATTAATAATAATATTAAAGTCTAAAGATCGATACACATGTACACAAATAAGAACATCCAGTGAAACATATAAATATGGATTTTCTACTCATGAGTCTCATTCTCATAATATCCTATACTGGATATTACTAAGGTATTACACCATGAGAAGGTGCCTCAAAGTTCTATGAGTCTCCAACCCTAATAGATGGTATCATTTATGTTCCTCAAATGATTTCATCCAACTATAAAACATATATAAGAATAATTTAATGTAAATTCTAGGTTCTCATCATAGTGAGGAACTTATATGACCTTCTAGTGTGATGAAAAATCTTAATAAATTATCACATATATGTCATGAAAAAGAACAGTCATGATGCGATAATAAGTTTATTAATATTTAAAACAATGAATACATGTTATCATAAAGCACACCAAATTTGAATCTAGGGAACCAACTCCAACAAACTCCCGCTTTCACTAGATCCAACTGCTAACAAATTTCAGTCTGCTAGTTCTCATATGATACTCATGCTTTTGATGAGATAATCCTTTAGTCAAGGGGTCTTTCACATTTTCTTCCATGGGAAATCAGCTTACCGCAACTTCACCCCTTTGATAAAAATCCCTCAAGAGGTGATACTTTCAAAGTATATGTTTTTTCAATTTGTGTGACCTTGGATCTTTTTCAAGATCAAATACTTTACTATTATCACAAAACAATGTGATATGGTCTTTAATTCTATATAAAACATAAAGATCTTGTAAAATTTTTTATATCCAAATGGATTCTTTAGTTGCATCAGAAGCCTCTATATACATAGACTCCACTATAGAATCAATGACAACTGGATTATTTGAAATATTCTATCTCACATATCCTATATTGAGATAAAAAACATATCTTGACTATGAATTCATATCATTCTAATCTATTTGAAAAATAGCATCAATATAACCTAGTATGAATGAGGATACATTTTCTTAGAAAGATTTATACCATGTGACACTAGAACCAATCCCTTATTGGATTGTTACATAATGAATATCTTTAGTATTTTGTTAATGTATATATTTTGAATTATTCCAAACAGCCACTTAGATCTATCACAAATGATCTTAACCCCTAGATTATAGGCTGCTTCACCTAAGTCCTTCATGGAGAAGCACTTGTTTAACCAGTCCTTAACAAACTATACTAATGGTATGTTGTTTCAAATAAGTAATATGTCATCAACATATACTACTAGGATAATGACCACATTCCCACTAAACCTATTATAAACACATGGATCATATTATTTGTTAATAAAACCAAATTCTTTTATAGCTTCATCGAATCAAATGTTCCATGAACTGGATGCTTGATTTAATCCATAGATGGATCTCTATAACTTTTAAATCTTTTTGGAATCACCTGGAGTAAAAAACCCTTATGGTTGTGTTATATATACATTTTCTTGAAGCTTCCCATTAAGTAAAGATGTATTGGCATCCATTTTCCAAATTTCATTATCATGGTAAGCTATTTTAGTAAGTAGAATTCTGATGGATTTAAATGTGTAAATTGGTGAAAATGTTTCATCATATTCAAATTCCTTGATGTTTTTAAACCCTTTAGAAACTATCCTTGATTTATAGGTATTTAATTTACCTTTCATGTTTAGTTTTCTCTATAATACCCATTTACACCCTATGATATTTACATCAACTGGTGCATCAACCTGAACCCAAACTTGGTTATGATACATGGAATCTATTTCATAATTCATGGATTCTTTCCATCATGTAGATTTTGATATCTCTACTGCCTCTTTGTAAGATATAGGTTCATCATTGTCAACTAATAATGATTCAACATATTTGGTGAATTAAAAAACATATCTCTATGGTTATCTTAACCCTCTTGTGATCTTGCACATTACTTGTGTTTCAGGAACTATTTCTTCCATGAGAGAACCTATGGAATCTATTCCTCTACCAACTCTTGTATATATTGAGCATTAATTTCATAAAAGTAAATCTTTCTCCCACTATCCTTTTTAAGGATTTGCTCCCTCGCAATAAATACGGCTTGTCTGGCAATAATCACTTTCTTTTTTGAGGGGTTATATAGGTAGTATCACTTTATTTCCTTTGGATTACCTATAAAGATAAACTTTATTCCCTAAGGTGCTAGTTTTTTAACTGATAAAGCCTTAAAAAATGCCTCAGAACCGCATACATGTGTATATGAAACTTCTTTATACTCTATAACTTGAAGGGAATTATATTTTCCACTTTAGTTGGTAATCAGTTTAGTGTGAATACCACAGTTTGTAATGTATATCCCCAAAAGGATAATGGAAGATTTTCATGACTCATCA
This sequence comes from Viscum album, assembly GCA_963277665.1. Taxonomy (NCBI): domain Eukaryota; kingdom Viridiplantae; phylum Streptophyta; class Magnoliopsida; order Santalales; family Viscaceae; genus Viscum; species Viscum album. Next base: position 24,451,362 of record OY728145.1, on the reverse strand, counting down.
TTGACCTTACCATGTATAACAAGGTACGTTTTCCCCTTTCACTAACACTATTACACTATAGTGTGTAATGTGGAGTGAGTTGAGATAAAATCCCAAACTCCTAGAAAAAGTTGATAAACTCTTGGTTAAGATATTCACCACCTTGATCCAATCAAAGATTCTTTATCTTCTTTCCAATTTGATTATATACTTAATTATTTAATTATTTTAATTTCTCAAAGGACTTTGACTTATACCTCATCAAGTATACATAACCACATTTACTCAAGTCATTAGTGAAAGTTATGAAGTAAAAATACCCACCACTAGCTTCTATTAGAAATGGTCTACACACATAAGTATGTACCAATCCTAAAAGATATGTGGTCCTTACACCCTATCCAAAAAATAGTGGTTTTTCCATTTTTCCTTGTAAACAATCATGAATTATTTCATGTGGTTTTAGCTCAGAAGAGTCTAAATAAACATCTTGATATATATTTTTCAAATGATTCTCCTTTATATGACTAAGATGGCGATGTAGTAGCTGGGTGTTATATGAGTCATGTGAACATGATTCGTTATCTATTTCCAATACTTGGTTTTCATAATTTCATACATAAATATCATTATTTAAATTCTCCATAACATAAAATTTGTTGTCTTTATAAAATAAACAATTATTATTTCCAAAACTTAAAATAAAACCATCTTCATTTAGGCATGATATAAAAACTATGTTCTTGGTAATAGTTGGTACATAATAACAATCCCTTAAAACCAATATCATTCCTGATGGCAATGAAAGGTGGTAGTCAAAAATGGATAGAGAATCCATCCTCATACCATTAGAAGCTCACAAATCCACCTCTCCTATATAAATATTTTAGAATATACTTGGTTCCTTTATTTAGATACATATGTGAGAACCACTAGCTATATCTAATACCTAATGTGTATATATTTAAATATTACACTTTATAATGAATGAAACTTTAGCTTCCCCTTTCTTTTGGGTATAGTTTTTCTTCTAGTAGACCTGTTTACCACATGAAAAACATACTACCTCCTTTTCCTTACTCTACCTCTAGATATTTCTCTTCTTAGAAGGGTGATTCTTGGGAGATTTAGACGTGTTTTGAGTCTTGGGCTCCTTTGTCTTCTTATTAATTTTATTATTCATCATAAGTACCACTGGTTTTTCACACCCCATGTCTTTATCCACTTGGTGAATCAAAGTAAGAAGTTCTTAAAGACTCTTCTCATTATTTATCATGTTATAATTAACAATAAAACTATAGAAGGTCTTATGTAGTGAGGAAAGTATGAGATCAATGCGCAACTCATCTGAGAGTTTAATCCCTAAGTCATCCAAGTGTTCAATTTATCAAATAATCTCGACTATATGAGGCCCATATGGCATCTAATATCTAAGATTAGTTGTAAACATAGTATTGGATATCTCTTATGTCATACTCGAACTTCTTAAATTATTTATATTTTATCAATTCTTGGCCCCGAGTTCTCGCACCAAGGTCCGGGTTAGGTCCCGGATTAAAATATCCATTGTTTAATATTTTTACTTGGTTTCAAACCCATGCAAAGGCACCGCGTGGTTAACAATGACTATGTGGTCGCCCCATGTGCTTGTGTGGGTGCCCAAGCGGACTGAGTAGAGGTGCGCAATTTGTGTGCATGTTTTTTTATCCATGCGACGAGCGTGCGGGTATCCATTTTTCGTATTTTGATAATTAAATTACTTATGTTTTAAAAATAATGTTTGTTAATAATAATATTATGTTTATATTATCATTATCATTGTTATTATTATTAGTATTAACTGTATTATTATTATTAACTTTATTCTGTTATTATTATTAATATTAATGTTATTAATATTACCAATATTATTATTATTAACATAATAGAATGATTTTTTAAAGAAAACCCTACCTTCCCCGTAGCCTTCGTGAGCCAGCTGCCAGCCGCCCCCCAGATTTCTCCCTCTGCGTCCAACCTCCTTCACCTGGCCTCCCACGCTCCGCCCTTCCCTTCTACCTCCTCTCCTCAACGGTCCCCAACACCACCATCCTTCTTGCACCTCGGCCTCGCCATCCCGTCACGTTCCAGCTCCCACGTCCAGCGACCTGCGCCAGCCCTCTCCCACTCCGGCCGCCTCTCCCTGCCATGAACCAACCCTCATCCGCCTTTCCCCTTCGGCCCACCCAGGCCCTCCGCCGCCGGCTCCCACTTACACACCACCCCCCCTTGCTCCCCTGTCCACAAGCCGCCATCCGACCTCCCGCTCACCAACCCCACTGCGCTTCTCCCCACTTGTTCCCTCACCCTTGGCTCTTCTATGCCCTCCTTGCCTAGCACCTCGCCTGCGCTCCAGCCTCCGGCCACCCACGACCCACGACCCCCCCTTTCCTTCCAGCACACACCTAGCTCCACCAGCCAAGGCCTTCCAACGACCCTTTTTTGGCCAGATTCTCAGCGGCCTTCCCTTTTCCGGTGCCCCTCCGTCCATCAGCGATTTCTTCCGGTGACAACCCCCATCCTCTTCGGTAGTCTCCTTCCCTCCCTTGGTGGTGTTTTATTTTTATTTTATTATTATTATTATTATTTTTATCCAAATCTTAGATTCTAGGGTTTATTTCCAAAATTAATGGTCTGAGATTGTTGTTTAGGGCTGTTTTTGTTCCTCGCTGGTGCAGTCGAGGTGAAAATAGTGTTTCGCGCCATTTTTGGGATACTATTAATCATTTGAGGTGAGTTTCCGATTTTTCACAAATCTTCTTGGGTTAGTGTTCACATGTTTTATGTTTTGTGCCTTATTTGTGATATTTAGAATCTATTAAACATTTTAAATAAGTTATTGGCATGTAAATAGTGGTTTTATAACTTTGGGAGTGTCAACTGAAATTGGTTGCTAAGAATTGCGTGTCTGGTCTTTGGAAAGGTGCTCGGTTGGCTCTTGTGTATTAAAAGTGATATAAAATATTTTGTTTGTTTTTGTTAAAGTATTGGCAGTATGTGGAATTATGTTTTGGGGTCCTTTTATGGTTGTCCAAAGTGGTTTTGGTTTTAAAGTGGCTCGTGTTTTGTTTTGGTAAATAATGGGTGTGCGTTTGATCAAAATATGGGGTTTTGAGTTGGTTTTTGGTGTCTAAAGCCATGGGTCTCTTTTTGAAAATTGTTTTGTAAATTTTAAAGTGACTTATTAAATAGTACGAATAGTGCGAATCAATGATTTGAAAGTAGGTCGAGGAGGTGTTTGCGCAGTTTGTTCGGTTGAATTTTTTCAAGTCTGTGTTTATTTATTTTATTTATCATTGTGATTTCAGCACGTTGACAAGGCTTTTCCACGGTCTTGCGATTGTCACCTTGCGTGCCGATGCGTGACGTGTCGCACCATCTTGATCGGTTTGCGCGTCGAGGTAGGTCCCCCACTACACTCACCTTTAAATTTAGAATTTATTAATTGATTGATGTTTTATTAATTTTAATGAATGATAAATAATATAAGATAATTAATTTTTAAATGATTATTTGGTGTGAAAAGAGTTGTTTATTTTATACCAAACACTTGAAACATTTTCTTGACGAGCGGACACCCAGTATTGAAAGAATGCCCGTCTGGCCTTTAAACATAATTCACGGAATTTCAAATGTACTTCGAGTTTTAAAGATAAATGATTTCTTCTGAAAAAGTGTTTTGAGCTTTCTCGAGAAATGAGGTTTTGCTTTAAAATTTGTGAAGGCCCATTTGGCACTTTAATAAAATAAATTATTTTGGAAAACCCATTCAGGGGTGATCTTTGGTGTGCGTTGATTGCGTGAGCTGTATGTGATGTTTGTGCATCGTGACTGATTGATTTACATTGTGGACGCACCCCTTTTTATTGTATGTGTTGACATGGGAACCCGACATAGTGAGTGAATCTTCTAAGAACGATTACTGCACTAGTTTAGAATACGCACTAGCTAGTGGCCCCATAGTAGGGGAATACTGAGTTATTACTGCTATGGGGATTGGTCCCCTCAGTTAGGTCATATAGGGATATGCCGAGCGCTAGGGCATTATGACGTCATCGAGTTAGGGAATGCCTTCAGGATGAGTCACATGTATAGTATGTTCTGGATTTTTCACGATCTCCTAGGTTCGACCCATGTTTCATTTAGTGTTTATTTGTGTATGGCGCATGATTGAGAAGTCTAGTTTGGTTGCTGGCTCATGTGTGCCATTTCTTTTCCATTTCCCTTGGCGTGTGTTGCGTGTTATGTGTAGTTTTCCTTTTTGGATAATAACTAAAGTTTGGTTTTATAATTTTTCGCAAAAATGTTTTAAAATGCAATACACCTGTTCCTTTAAAACATTAAACTTGTTTTAAAATTTAAAAGGGAAATGGACTGATACTTGTTTTAGAAATAAAAGTGTGTGTGGAAACCAATATTTTATATAATTTAGTTCAAACCTGAATTTATAAATTCTTTATTTAGTGGTAGTGCATTGGGAATAGATATCAGGCTAGCCTACTGAGTTTTAATACTCACGCCTATAGTGTTTTCTTGTTTTTAGTTTTTTTTCAGGTTCCAGCTTCAGTTGTTCGCCTTGAACGACGTTGGTTGTGGTATTGGAGAGTGACCCTCGGGGTCACGTGGGGTTTTGTTCGTGGTCAGGTTAGTAGCATTGTTGGTTGTTATTTTATTATTTTATTTTGTTTTATTTATTTTCTGCTGCTTAGTTTATTTTCTTTTGGGACAAATCATTCCCACCTATTAAAGTTTGATGCCCGACACTAATTGCCAGCCCATGGGGATCAGGAACGCCCCTCGGGCCATGTCGTGGGCCGACTCAGGTGACCGGTTCAGGGTCGACCCGGGTTGGTTCGTGACAAAATGATATCAGAGGCATGTTCTTGTTATTTGGTGTGTCTGGTAGATGGATATTAGGTGTGTCGGGACTCGAGAGGTAGGTACGGGAAGGACGTCATGAACCGTCGCCCGTTCTGCACCTCGAGTCTCCAGGGATAGTCTGGGAATTGAGTCTTTGTTTAGTTGTGGTTTGTTTTGGATTGAGGAATGACAACGGAGGTAAACCGATGTTATATCCTGATCTCACAAGGAGTAGTGACCCATGTGGAGTTCGGGTACACGGTTTGAATTCCTCCTAGTTGTTGACACTTACTTGGGGCATGACCCACTACGATGTCTCCAGGTTAAGTGTGACCGCTAGTCCCTCACTCCGCTCATTTGATGCAAGTTGGATGTCATCTTGGTTTTGGTTGGTGTAAGAGTAATTTTGAAAAATGAAAGTGGTTTTAAAAAAAAAAAAATAAAAAAAATAAAAATGTTTTTGCTAAAAATGTTTTAAATTGGTAAAGTGAGTTTTGAAATTAAAAGTGTTTTGGATTCAAAGTTTGGTAATTGTTTGGAGTTGGTAAGGAAATGGATTGGGTGTGACCCTTGGTGTTCTTTATGAATGATCGCATGTGTGTGGGTATGTGCGAAAAGTTCATGAGGGGCACTTGTTTGTGGATGATGTGAGTGGAGTGGATGGACATGAATGCGAAGATTCATGAGATGCCATGAGTGTTTATTTGAAACCAAAGGTTTGACCTTGTCTTTCTAAAATGATTTTTTAAAGAGGGAAATGATTTCGGAAATTGGTTTTTGTTTTAGAGTGTGGGTTTCATTTTTTTGAAAAGTGGGTTTTGTGTTTGGAAAGTATCCTTGAAAATAAGGCGGTTTTGAAATTGAAAAGAAATGGTAATTTTCGAAAATTGTATTTTTGGCATGCAATTGTCTTTTGGTTAAGATTTGACTAGATGCTGATTTTTTGGATCAGTGTTTTTATGTTGTCTAGAGAGTGTCTCCCAGAAAGATCCCCAAAGTTTCTAATGAGTTATGCCCATTTTCTGGACCCTCTCAGAAGTTTCTAGTTCTTCGTGGTGATTGAGGTACGTTAGAAGCAGTGGAGTGGCTTGAAGAGGTAGAAAGTGTCTTCAGGATGTTGGGAACTCCTGAGGCTGTCAGGGTTTAGGTTGTTTTGGGATTGTTTGAGGGTCCAACTTTGGACCAGTGGAATTTGGTTGCCCCATCTGCGATGTAAGTTGGGATGAAATGTGAAGTGGTTAAGGCCACCTTCATTCAAGAGTTCCTACCCGAGGAGGTAAAGTTGAAGAAGGTAGCAGAGTTGCGAGATGTTCAGTAAGACCAACGGTTGGTAAAATCTTACGTTGACCACTTAAAAGATCTGGTTTTCCTATTATTTAGAGGTGGCATCAGAAGACCAAATGAAATTTCCTCTTTTCATTTGGGGCCTTCGTCCTGAGATTGTGGATAAGGTTCTCTCATCGGGTGAAACATGTTTCAAGAAGTTGATAGATGAAGCGTTTCTGGATGAGCTCGTTCTTGGTGTGCAGTCAGTGGTGGTTGGCTCACGTGAAGGTTCTCCATCTGGCGAGTAGCACATAGCAGAGGAACCTATTTTTAAAGAGTCCCCTGCAGCGGTTCTAGATTTCAGTTCGTTGGACCGTTCTGTTGTGTGCTATCGGTGTGGTCGTTTCGGGCATTTAAATCCATCTTGTCGCAACCCACTAAAGACGTGCCATTATTACGGTTGTCTGGGTCATCTGGAGAAGTTTTGCAGAAAGTGATGCCTGAATAAGACATCCTGATCAGAGGATTCTAGTCTCTGACTGTGAGGCAGGTGATGCTTCAACCATCAGAGCCCCAGCCATAGGTCTTGGGGTGAAGCTCGCGCGTAGTCAGGAGTTGTCGGGGGGGGGGGGGGGGTGTGACGCCTCATTTCAGGTTTCGTGTTCTGTGTTGGCAACGAAACATTTAAAGTCCTTCTATTCTCGTTCTTCCACTATTAATGTTTTGGGCGTTGTTGTAGGTCCATTGTTTGGTCGTGAAGTTGGGATGGAAGTGTTCGTTGTAATCCAAACTGTCTGGTTTGTTTTAATTATGATTTTCTGAATCCTACATTTTTCTTTAAAATTGTGTTTGAACCTTGTATGGGTTAATCTCAGTTTGACTATGTTCGTTTGGAGATGTAAGTGCCTATGGGAGGATCGACATTTGTGGTAATGCTCGGGTTTACCGCTTGGGTTAAGTTCATCTCAGAGTTTTTCTCTAGTGTTCGGGCTTTCTTTAGTATGAGTCGAGAGCTCCAAGTTTGGCGGAGGTGTTGTTTCACTCATGGTATGGAGGTCAGTCTGGATCGGTTGGGAGTTTCTGTGTCGCCCCCCCTCTCGGGGTGGTATGTTTGGGTGTTAAAATTTCCACACTAGTTGAGTTCTTGTGGTGGGGAGAACCCTATCGTGTTCTCCCATTCTCTTATGTTGTGGTCTCTTCTGGTTTCATTTGGGCATGGATTCTTGTTTGGTCCATTGTTTGGCTGGGTGAATTTCTGGGGGCAGAAAGTGTCTGGTGGGGAGAATTTTCATACCCGGACTTCTTAAATTATTTATATTTTATCAATTGTTGGCCCTGAGTTCTCGCACCAAGGTCCGGGTTAGGTCCCAGATTAAAATCTTCATCGTTTAATATTTTTACTTGGTTTCAGACCCATGCAAAGGCACCACGTGGTTAGCAATGACCGTGTGGTCGCCCCATGTGCTTGTGCGGGTGCCCAAGAGGACTGCGTAGAGGTGTGCAATTTGCGTGCACATTTTTTTTATCCATGCGACGAGCATGTGGGTATCCAGTTTTCATATTTTGATAATTAAATTACTTATTTTTTAAAAATTATGTTTGTTAATAATAATATTATGTTTCTATTATCATTATCATTATTATTATTATTAGTATTAACTGTATTATTATTATTAACTTTATTCTGTTATTATTATTAATATTAATGTTATTAATATTACTAATATTATTATTATTAACATAATAGAATTATTTTTTTAAGAAAACCCTACCTTCCCCATAGCCTTCGTGAGCCAACCACCAGCAGCCCCCCAGATTTCTCCCTCTGCGTCCAGCCTCCTTCACCTGGCCTCCTGCGCTCCGCCCTTCCCTTCTACCTCCTCTCCTCAATGCACCCTGGCACCACCATCCTGCTCGCACCTCAGCACCTCCATCCCGTCGCGTTCTAGCTCCTGCGTCCAATGACCTACGCCAGCCCTCTCCCACTCCGGCCGCCTCTCCCTGCCACGAACCGACCCTCAGCCGCCTCTCCCCTTCGGCTCTCCCAGGCCCTCCGCCGCCGGCTCCCACTCACACACCACCCCCCTCACTCCCCTATCCGCAAGATGCCATCCGGCCTCTCGCTCGCCAACCCCGTTGTGCTTCTCCCCGCTTATTCCCTCACCCTTGGCTCTTACATGGCCTCCTTGCCTAGCACCTCACCTGCGCTCCAGCCTCCGGCCACCCATGACTAGTGACCCCCCCTTTCCTTCCGGCACACACCCAGCTCCACCAGCCAAGGCCTTCCGGCGACCCTTTTTTTTGGCTAGATTCCCAGCAACCTTCCCTTTTCCGGTGCCCCTCCGACCAACAGCGATTTCTTTCGGTGAAAACCCCCATACTCTTCGGTAGTCTCCTTCCCTCCCTTGGTGGTGTTTTATTTTTATTTTATTATTATTATTATTATTATTATTATTTATCCAAATCTTAGATGCTAGGGTTTATTTCCAAAATTAATGGTCCGAGGTTGTTGTTTAGGGCTATTTTGGTTCCTTGCTGGTGCGGTCGAGGTGCGAACAGTGTTTCACACCATTTTTGGGATGCTATTCATCATTTGAGGTGAGTTTCCCATTTTGAACAAATATTCTTGGGTTAGTGTTCACATGTTTTATGTTTTGTGCCTTATTTGTTATATTTAGAATCTGGTTCAACATTTTAAATAAGTTCTTGGCATGCAAATAGGCGTTTTATAACTTTGTGAGTGTCAACTGAAATTGGTTGCTAAGCATTGCGTTTCTGGTATTTGGAAAGGTTCCCAATTAGCTCTTGTGTGTTAAAAGTGATATAAAATATTTTTTTTGTTTTTTTAAAGTATTGGCAGCATGTAGAATTATGTTTTGGGGTCCTTTTATGGGTGTCCAAAGTGGTTTTGGTTTTAAAGTGGCGCGTGTTTTGTTTTGGTAAATAATGGGTGTGCGTTTGATCAAAAGATGGGGTTTTGAGTTGGTTTTGGGTGTCTAAAGCCGTGGGTATCTTTTTGAAAATTATTTTTGTAAATTGTAAAGTGACTTATTAAATAGTACGAATGGTGCGAGTCAATGATTTGAAAGTAGGTCAAGGTGGTGTTTGTGCAGTTTGTTCGGTTGAATTGTTTTAAGTCCGTGTTTATGTATTTTATTTATCATTGCGATTGCAGCATGTTGACAAGGCTTTTCCACGGTCTTGCGATCGTCAGCTTGCGCGCCCATGCGAGGCGTGTCGAGCCATCGTGATCGGTTTTCGCGTCGAGGTAGGTCCCCCACTGCACTCACCTTTAAATTTAGAATTTATTAATTGCTTGATGTTTCATTAATTTTAATGAATGAGAAATAATATAAGATAATTAATTTTTAAATGATTAGTTGGTGTGAAAAGAGCAATTTATTTTATACCAAACACTTGAAACATTTTCTTGACGAGCGGACACCCAATATTGAAAGAATGCCTATCTGGACTTTAAACATAATTCACAGAATTTTAAATGTACTTCTAGTTTTAAAGATAAATAATTTCTTCTAAACAAGTGTTTTGAGGTTTCTTGAGAAATGAGGTTTTGCTTTAAAATTTGTGAAGGCCTGTTTGGAACTTTAATAAAATAAATTATTTTGGAAAACCCATTCATGGGTGATCTTTGGTGTGCGTTGATTGCATGAGCTGTATGTGATGTTTGTGCATCGTGACTGATTGATTTACATTGTGGACGCACCCCTTTTTATTGTATGTGTTGACATGGGAACCTGACATAGTGAGTGAATCTTATGAGAATGATTGCTGCACTAGTTTAGAATATGCCCTGGCTAGTGGCCCCATAGCAGGGGAATACTGAGTTATTATTGCTATGGGGATTGGGCCCCTTGGTTAGGCCATGTAGGGCTATGCCAAGCATTAGGGCATTATGACGTCATCGAGTTAGGGCATGCCTTCAGGATGAGTCACATGTATAGTATATTCTGGATTGTTCATGATCTCCTAGGTTTGACCCATGTTTCATTTAGTGTTTATTTGTGTATGGCACATGATTGCGAAGTCTAGTTCGGTTTCTGGCTCGTGTGTGACATTTTTTTCCATTTCCCTTGGCGTGTGTTGTGTGTTATGTGTAGTTTTCCTTTTTGGCTAATAACTAAAGCTTGGTTTTCTAATTTTTCGCAAAAATGTTTTAAAATTCAATGCACCTGTTCCTTTCAAACATTAAACTTGTTTTAAAATTTAAAAGGGCAATGGACTGATACTTGTTTTAGAAATGAAAGTGCGTTTAGAAACCAATATTTTATATAATTTAGTTCAAACCTGAATTGATAAATTCTTTATTTAGTGGTAGTGTATTGGGAATAGATATCGGGCTAGCCTACTGAGTTTTAATACTCACGCCTATAGTGTTTTCTTGTTTTTAGTTCTATTGCAGGTTCCATCTTCAGTTGTTCGCCTTGAGCGACGTTGGTTGTGGTATTGGAGAGTGACCCACGAGGTCACGTGGGGTTTTGGTCGTGGTCAGGTTAGTAGTGTTGTTGGTTGTTCTTTGCTTATTTTATTTTGTTCTATTTATTTTCCGCTGCTTAGTTTATTTTCTTTTGGTCCAAATCATTCCCACCTGTTAAATTTTGATGTCCGACACTAGTTTCCAGCCCGTGGGGATTGGGAACGCCCCTCGGGCCATGTCACAGGCCGGCTCGGGTGACCGGTTCAGGGTCGACCCGGGTTGGTTCATGACATCATATCTCTCTTATCTTGCCTTCTCTTGATAGAGATCTCAAAGGTGAGACATCATGCTATATGCATCAATGTCCTCATATTTCTTCAAAAGATCATTGGTCATGGATGATAGCACGAAACAATGAAAATATATAGAATCATTAAAAAATTTCTCATATAGAGTTAACTCTTCATCACTAGCCTCATTACCAGACACATCAAGAATAGGTTCTTCCAGAATATATAATTTCCTTTCATGGCATAGGATAAAGCACAAGTGCCTTTTCCACTCTTAGAAATTTGTGCCAGTGAGAAGGTTATCCTTCTCAAGTATGGATCACAGTGATTTGTTTTAAGTCATTTTAATTATTTTTTCTACAAATAATATGAGAAGAGATTTAGTACTTTATCTGATAAAATTTAGACAAATAGGTATATATTATATTTATTAATCTCTCCCTATATTATCAAAAACTAATAACCCTCACCACTGTCTTCAGAATATCCTGTTTCTTGGATATTATTATGGTAGGGATCCATATTACCCTTCTCATCACCCCAACTTTTGCTGATCAAGAAAATTGAAGGGTTTTAGGTAGGAATTCCAAATGACAACTAAATTAACTAATAGTTCCTTGATCTGTTGAGTAGACTCCCTAATCCTAAAACCCTTAAATTAGATTTCCTCAACCCCTTCCTCTCTATTACACCAAGTCCTTCTTTGAAATTTGACCCTTGATGTGAACTAAGTTAATTCAACCCAAAAATTCATGTTAGAATTCACAGATAATTGAAAGCACCCCAACTTTGGCTAGTTAAGTACTTTGAGCTATGGATCGATTTTAACTGAAGTAGTAAAAGGATATATAGGCTTAATATATATAATCGATGGATTTTATCTTTATGAATAAATTTAAAATTATTATATTTATTAAATTATTATTAATATTAAGTGGATTTAATAGAGTGATTAACCATGTATTAGATAATTTTTATGCATATTCCAATTTATTTTAGTTATATATTGCATGCTTTTTTTAATTCATTAATTCGTGTGATCACGAAAAAAACATCCCTAATGAAATAACCCTGAAACTTGATAGAAATAAAATAATAAAGTGGTATGATCACAATATTTTACTAGTGGTTAATTTATTTAGTGGATTATAAACTAACCATCTACCTAGAGAAACAAACCTTGAACCATTTATGGTTTATATTTCACTTTTCCACCTGTCCACCTATGTATCTCTCTTGGATTGGTTTTTCCATAGCTAAAAACTTGAACTAACTCCATTATCCGAGGATATCCATTAATTACATATTATTTTACTCACAATCATGTGTGGGGAATGGGTTTACATAAAAGAAACCATGGGCATGTAGGCCCTTACATAATAAGAGGAGAGATGGAACGTAGGAAAAAAACTTAATTTAATAATAAATTAAAAGAAACCAATCACATAAAAAGGTATGGTTTAAGCCCATGATCATCCATATACATGAAACGAATTAAGCTTTTAATAAAATTAGTATTCAATTATTAATCATTCTTATTTAATATAAATCATGCTTGAATCAATTAATTATATTATTTAATTAATAGATTATTTTATCTTAATTATCATTTAAATTTCATTGAGATTAACATTCTTCATAATTTTAAAAAATTAAATAAATTTTATTTAAAATTAACTGTGCACAATAAAAAATGTACCTTGGAGGCAACACAGTGAGTACCCGTCTAAAATAACCAATGTATATTATGCTCATATACTATTTAATCTTACAACATGTGGCATACATGAATTATCAAATAATTCATGATGTGTACTATCAACTTAATAATCACATGGTTTACATGATTTTTTTAACATAACATGCAATTATTAAATATGTAGAGTAACAACTATAATATAACTTGTACATGATTTGTTAATCTGATCACTAAAAATAAATTAATTAGGAATTTATATATATAAAAAACAATCACATGGCATGTTCTATAAACTTAATGACCACACACAAGCACATATTGATAAGGTTTTCACAGTATAATAAATTATTTTTAATTCTATGTATTTTATTATAAGTACACAGTGTGTACAAAATAGTTACATGGCATGTAATATTCTCACCATCTATCTAAGGAACACGCCTAGAGACTCAACATGTAACCGTTCCATAAAAAATATTGGAGTACACAATGTGTACATGGGATACATGGTATGTGGACTCTAAGTTACACAATCACCAGTTAGGTGGGCCATTTAAGAAGATACACAACATGTACTTCAATTAACCATGCACCAAGATGGACCGATCAACATGCAATGTATAATTAAATTCACCATGTGTAATAAAGGCACACACCTTGAATTAATTATGAATTAATTCTTGGTTCATTAAACACCAGTACACGACATGCACTCTTGTGTTATTCAACCATATTCCCCAACACCTCCAAATGAGACCAACAAATTTATTTCATTCATAAAATTAACCAATTTTATTATATTTATGAGAAATAAAGAGGAATAAGTAGATCTTTCAATTCAGATTTATGAATTATTAAACTAGAATTGAAAACTAAATTATAAATTCATAATTCAATCAAATATATTTAAATAATTATAAATAATTATACGAACCACTCTGATACCACTTGTAGGTTTTAGACACAGTGAAAGCATGTGATGGGTCGTTCCCAACTTTTATTTTTATCATGATCAATGATCAATATGATATTTTCACAATGATAAATTAAATTATCAATATAATTTAATCAAATAATACATATAATGGATAAAATTCTAAAATCAATGTGTAGGATCATCACATATTATTTATAATTAATTTAATAAATTAAAGAATTACCACATGAGAAATTATTTTTTCATTGATGGATCTGACAATGAATATTCAATGTATTTTCATTTCATTATAGAAATCAAGAATATATTCCCTCTAGTAGTGATCCACATGTGTTCCAAAAATCTCCAAATGTTACCGTAGAAATCTCCAGGTGCTAGTATGGTAGATCCTATCACTTGTGCCGTTCACCTTTGATCATCCTAAGAATCAATTCAAAAGGATTCTCTTTGATCTATCTTGAATCAAGAGTGGAATGTGGAGGGAGATATCTCTCTATTCTTGGGTGCATTCTTAGAGAAGGTAGCTCCCTAGGGATTCAAGAGGATTCTCAAGATTTTGTTGTGCATAAAAAAATAAAATGAATCTTCTATCTTTAAAAATAATATTATTGGGTTTATATACCACTAGAGTTAGAAATAAATAATTTCAAAAGTTCCCTTTATTATTTATTTAATCCCCATGGAACCCTGTGTACATAATAATAATAATATTTTTTCTTAACATGCGCTAAACTCATGAATTAAAATTAAATATTATTTATTCAAATAATATTCAATATATATTATTTATCATCAGACCATTAAACTCGGTTCTCCATCCCTCCAAAATATTTATCAGGCCTCTAATAATTACTATTTATTTATTAAATAAATTCCACTACATTATTTTCTAATAAATAAATAAATATTATACCTGATAATTAATAAATATTTATTAAATTTTTTTCTCACATAATATTCTCTCGAATAACTGGTGATGAAATATATGTGATCAAACAAAAATGAATAATTATTAAACCATGTGTGGGAATAATATTTATATGACTATTTAAATAATAAATAAATAATATATTATTTAACTAAGATTCTAGATACACTTAGTGTGTGACCCTCTAAGTCTCTTTCTCAGTGAAATTAGGCAAATCAGCCTAAAGTCCAAGGTTAGTTTCTAGAAACACACTAAGACACCCATATAGAAAGAAATTAATGTTACAATGACATAATAACTCATACAGATTCTTACTATGAAATATAATCTATTTACCATGATATCTATAATTAAGTAGGTTGCATGTTGGTTTCATCAACCTATGTGCTCGATGTCTCATTCTTATCGAACTTGCATATAAAACAACACGACCATGGATTTATTTAGACTATATCATTTAAATCAAAGGGTCGAATATATAAACTTTAATTAAAGAAAAAAATGGAAAAATTATTTCTCACATTATTCATTAATGAAATATTACTCATGACACACCCAACATATCCTACCTCATCACGAACATATGTCATCATGGTTTTCATAAATACATCAAAGTATGCGACTTATAATACTCATTAATAATAATATTAAAGTATAAGGATCAATACAAATGTACACACAAAGAAACTTTCAATGACACATATAAATGTGTATTTCCTATTGGAAATTCTCATTCTCATAATATCCTATACTGGATATTACCAAGGGAGTACACTAGGAGAAGATGCCTAAAATTCCTATGAGTCTCCACCCTTGATAACCTGTTTCATTTGTGTCCTTAAAATAATTTTATTTGGATATATAACATATATTTAAGAATATTATTGAATAAATTCTAGGTTTTCATCATAGTGGGGAACTTTTATGACTTTTTAGTGTGACAATTACTTTTAGGACATTATCACATACTATATCATGAAGAAGAACAATCATGACATGATAAATAGTTTATTAATATTAAAAAAAATGAATAAATGTTATCATAAAGTAAATAGAAGTTGGTTATAAGACACCAAATCCAAAAATAATTATGATTATTAAATTATAAGATATAATCCACTTTCTTACCCTTCAATCAGTTGGAAAACGATAATGTCTCTCATGCGTATGTATGGACTACCACCTCTATGAAGAAATGTAATTCATTTTTCTTTTTTATTTTATTTGTATGGTAATAAAGATGGAATTATTGAATATATATGATATTTATTATGTAATAGTTATTTTGAGATGAAAAAATATTATCTTATTTCTTTTCCTTTTTCTCCTTAGAAAATGGAAGTATCATTAATACGTACTTACAAACCACCATCTCTATGAGTGATATATTCATTTTCAATGTCTTCCTTTTAAATATGGATATAAAATTTTATATAATGAAAATATGTAATATTTATTACATGAATAATATTCTTTAAATTTCTTATTAAGATTATTAACTATCATGTTTTTATGCATTCAATCTTTATAAAACGCTCTTGTTTAGGTCAGTTTTAAAAAATATATGAGAGATGATATAATTTTTATGAAATGAATGATTAAGGAATGTTGAATACTGGTGATATTGTGTAATCAAAGTGCAAGTACCAAAATTTCCAAATTGAAATATACATAAAAAATGAAGTAGTTAACACCAATAATGATAATTTTAACGAAATATTATTAATGAATGGGTGATAATATATTTTATGTAAACCATGTATGGTATTATAAATATGAATATGGTTCTCATATATATGTATAATAAATTTAAATTTATTATATAAGAGGTTAATAGAAAATACAAGGAAAGTTGGACTTAAGATAAGATATTATTCTTTAATCATAATTTTATTCAATATTGTTTATGTTTAAATTTCCATTGAAGTAAATTATAATATATTATATTTTTAAACTCCATATAATTTATTATTATATAACTTTATATGGAGTTTACATGTTTTCCTTTATTTTCCTCTCTAAGTACTCAAAAGACTGAAAGAATGGTTTTAAGGAAAACTAAATTTGTCTTTTATATTTACCTAAGAATCATTTTATTCCCTATTTTATTTAAAATGTTTTTAATAATATTTTTAATATTATCCAATAATTGATTAAATTAATTTTTACCCATATTTTAACTTCAGTAAATTTTTTTAAAAGGAATATTCTTATCATTTTCTGAATAAGTTACTTTTTACCAAAGGTGTAAATATAATCTTTTTTTAATTTTTACCATATGAAAAGATTTTATGACCATAATGAATATTATTTTCTTTGAATATTCATTTAAAATTTTCCATGGTTATTTCCAATGAATTTTTCCCTAATATTCTAATAATTTTTAGATTCTAAATAAGTTATTTCAAAATGAAAAGTGTATTTTCTGGAAGAAATTTTCTAGTGATATTTTAAAAGTATTTTCATATATTTAAACATAATTTGATGAATATTATTATTTAATAGGGATATAATATAATTATACCAACCACTATATTACTTTGGATGACTTATGACCATGCTTCTATAGATATTTAATGGGGAAAATATTAACATTTTCTATGTTAGTTTTTCAATACGAATGTTTATATTGATTATTTATTGAATTGTTACTCATTTATTTTATATGATGAATGAATTGGACTTAGTAAGTGATAGGTGGAACCTACTATAGCACCTAAATGCATCAGTTCTCTCATGAGACAAACTAGATGGGGTATTTGGTGTTTTCCTACCCAATTATTTATAATGCCTTGGCATGAGGACTTGACTGTAAGTTTATGGTGTCTTGGTACAAGGACTTAACCATATGATTATGTTGCATGACATTATGAATTCCATAATTATTAAATTAGTTATTGTTATCCATGTGACTATTTATGTTGTTATTACATCCATGGATATATTCTCCTTTTATGATATTAGTTATATAGAATATTTGATTATTATTTGTCTCTGCCATATTATTCATGCTATATTTATTTTCTAATAGATTCTATTTCATGCTTTATCTTACCGAGCATATGAGCTCACATTTTATTATATTTTACTTTCCCCAGGATACTAGGAAGGGATCTATTAATGATTTTAGGGATATACTATAATAAATAATAAAGTTTTCACTAGAATTTTATATTGTATTTAATGTTTTCAAATTTAATATGATAATTATGTATGTATTTTGTATCCCAAGACTTCTAAACTATTTTAACCTTTGTAATGTGATATCTTGGATATTGTGAAAATATAGTAAGATAACCAATGACTTCGGGTTATTGTAGTTAGGGTGTTACAGTTAGTATCAAAGGAAGTTTAGAAAGACCCTTAGGAACTATATTTTGAAAAAACATAGATTAAATAACATAACCCTATGAAAAGATCTATGAATAAGCCTAAGTATAATAAAAAAATTCTAAAATTTTGGTAATTTATAGATTATAGAGTTTCCTTCTAGTTAAATACCAATCTAGATACTAGAAAGTGGATGCAGTTGTGACATATATTCTCATAGGAGTAAACACCCAGAAAAAGGTTGGTTGAGTATCAACATGATCTTTACTTAGTGCACAATGAGTGGGATGAAGAATGAACACATAACTAGGAACTCCCAGGGGATATACTTTGGTTGATCCACATAGTATTTATAGAACATTATAAAAATTTGAAAATATTGTTTTATTTAAAGATACTCTCAAAGACACTAAGCTCATAATTATGATATTATCTATGTATAAATATTAAATTTATATTAGGTATTACACCATATTTAGAATTATATACTATGATTAATAATTTTATGAGATAATATAGTGTATACCATTATTTATAAATGAAACATAATGAAAGGAATAAAAAATGTTTCAACACCCATAATCAGTGTAAAGTTTTCCCTTACGAGTAATTAAGTATGGATGGTGTTAGAGGTGAGAATATTATGACTATATTATGATAGTTGACTCAGGTTATGTCCAATAAAACTACCTATATAGAACAACCTATTTCCTTACAACATGATTCAATGATGTTTAATTGCTTAATATGGAAGAAATATCCATCCTTTAGTGGAAAAACTAATCCATTGATAGATGATTAGTGTATCAAGTCCCTTGAAAAGATATTTTTGGCTTTGAAAAGTAATAAAAGGGAGAATGTTATTTTTCCAGTGTATTGTTAGAGGAATATTTTGATCAATGGTGTTCATTGATTCAAAATAATGAGGGGAAAATAGATATAATGGGATAGAATACATTTAAGGTAATATTCTTTAAGAAGTGTTTTAATCTAGATAAATGAGATAATATGGAAAGAAAATTACATAATTTAGGATAGAAGGAATATGAATTTGTTTTTGAGTATGAGGAAAAATTTATAATATTAGTAAGGAATGCTCTATGATATATACATAATATGGAAAGTAAGATTGAAAATTTATTTAATGGGATTAATCCAAGCCTCTAAAGGGAACTGGTCTATTAAACATTTTCATCATATGATGATATGGTATCAAGTTCCATCAAGATGGAGAAGGAATTATCCAAGTCATATATTTTCAAATAAAATCAAGAGAATAAGAGGATGTCTGAGCACCAAGAAATAATAAATAAGGAAAAAGAAAAGATGGGAATTATGAAACTTCCAATTTTTGATAATTATGGAAAGAAACACCTGAGTACATGCCTGAATGGAATGTGAGTTTTCTTCAAGTGTAGAGAGAAAAGACACCAGGTGTGTGAATACAAGGGAAAGAAAGAAGGTACTGGTGTTCAATTTTTCAATTATAAGGATATAGGGAACTACACAAATGAGTTCCCCAAGAATCAATGGAATTTACCTTAGAAAAGGATAAGGGAGAAAGGACAAGCTTACGAAATTACTACAATTTAATTTGAAACCCATTTAATTTTTGATAACACATAATTTGATTGTAAACTCATGCTTTATTTTCTTATTATCTACACACTCTTTTATATTTTTCATAGATATTGAATCATCCATTGAAAATATGAGGAGGGAATTTTCAATTAATACATCTGTTGGGAATCTTATTATAATGAAAATATATAGTAGTTTCTATTAAGGTGAATATATATTCCATAGTTTCAAACATGTTTTTTATACTTATGTAAGTATTTTAAAGGTACACATATATTTTACAAAATAATAAGTTCCCCAATCTTAACCTAGAAATTAAAATTCATGATAAACTATATTAAAATATCATGATATTCTCAAAATAAATTAAAATTACAAGGATAAAATTTCTGTAAGGAAAATATAATTTAACACCCTTATATTTTAGTTTCCTTTAAATGAACACCATGTTTGATAGTTTTTACCACACACAACCTTGATCTTAAATGAATAGTTAAATAATATTATTATTATAACCTAGTTTTTGGATTGGTGAGTATGAATAGGAATAAATTAATTATGAAATATGTCATGACCTGACCCTCCAAGGTCTGACCCATGACTACCCCAAGCCCATCTCCAATAGGCCAGGGGCTAGGGACCGGTGCCGAGTAGGCATATCCAAAAAATGGGAGGCATTAGCCTAAAGTACCTACACACACACACACCTCAAATCCCACACAATTCTGAAATGTAAAACAACTCAAAGAATTCATTAATACATCTAAGATCCCATAACAAAGTATGATAGTAAAGTGTTAAAAATAGAAAAGGGGCTAATACAATCCCATACCAAAATTGTAAAGAGTCCAACTTTCTCTAAGGGTGATGACTAAGTCAAAATCATGCTCCCCATAAACACCTTGGCCTGTCAAGATCCAACTATACTCCACCCACTCCCTTTCTTCCTAGGACACTATCAAAAGGGACACTATCTACATAAGACATGACACATGCAGGAAAATCCCATGAAGGAGTGAGTATAAAAATACTCAACACAAAGCACCAAGTACAATAATCTCACTAAAAGATATAACAATCAATGTACAGTGAAACAAATAAGAACCTAGATATACTCAAGAATATTCTACATCATTAGGTGGTCATAACTAACTTTCATCCACATGATTCTATTCGAAGCAATGCTCGTTCTGGGATAACTAACTCCATGAGCCATGCTACAATCATAGACAATTGATGATGAGGTCTGGGTTATTAGGCCCTGACCAAGGAAGCTCACTGGTCAAAGGGGACCATGATACACAGACAAGGGTTCATGCCCAGAACCACTGGGGGACACCCCAAACCTAGTCTGGATTAACCCGCTACATAGGGGATCATATGTCAATGATTCCACAAACCCTACCGACACGACCTAATAGATGGAAGATCAACACCCTAATTAGGGAGGTCACTCTGATCCCATAAAATCTAACTAGGGATGATATAGGATCACACTCTAGTATCACAGAGGGATTCCACAACTCTATCTAAGACTTGACCTCTAGAGGGGATCACAATATAGTGACGTGGAAGTAATTCCACACTATACCCTTGAGGTAAAGGACCAAGGGAACAAAATCAACCTATACTGGTCCAAACTAAGAAAACGAAGATCCCCAGACACTTTTTAAGGGAGTACACGACATGTCCCATGGGGTACACAACATGTTCAACTATCCCAAGTTCTGGCTATGTGGAAGTGCCTCACATGGAATATAATTTCCATATACACGGTGTGTATAAGGATGTACATGACATGTATAGACACAGGGTATCTTTCTTGTGTTATCTGATCGTGTCCTTGTACCAAAGCCATTTTTATGTACTAGTTTGTATATACCAATCCGTGTTTGGGTGGAAGTACATAGTATGTCCTTGCCCATGTACTCCAACCCATGTCTGTGTACTTTTGAAGTACATGCCGAGTCAACTGGTGAGGTTCACACGCCTGTGATAGGGGTCACATGAATTGTGGTCCTTAACTCTGACCAAACTCTAACACTGCATCCTGGGGGTCCTACACAGTGTGTAATCCCAAAATACATTCTGTGTTGCTAAGGATTTTCTAGATCTATCAGGGATCTCTTCTGCGTTGATCTGTACACCACTGAAACCTATGATCTAGTCAGAA
This sequence comes from Viscum album, assembly GCA_963277665.1. Lineage (NCBI taxonomy): Eukaryota > Viridiplantae > Streptophyta > Magnoliopsida > Santalales > Viscaceae > Viscum > Viscum album. The sequence goes on along the minus strand of OY728145.1, from coordinate 24,429,845 downwards.
CATGTATATTGGGGTTCTTCCAAGACTCTAGTTTCTAAAGCTATGGATTTTGGGTTCGAATTTGTTTTGAAATCACCACTGTCGAGCCATTTGTTTCCGCACATCAAAACTGAGTTGAACGGATACTGAAAATCCATCATGATCCACATCCAGTCATCCACCATAGTCGCCTCACCTTGATCACATCACCAATCATGAACCGTACCTACGGTATTGATTCGTTGCATAGAATAACAGTTGTACAATGATCTAATACCGAGTATTCATCGAACCATAGTTCAAAAGGAAGTACCCATGATGAATGTGCAAAGAACTAAGGGATAAATTCAAAAACCAAAAAAGTGAGGAATAAACCTCAGACATTATTCATTTGACCTCGATTTATTATCATAGAAAGGATGAATGAAGAGGGATAAATCAACAAACCAAAAAGAATTCCATCAATTTGAAATCTACCGATGATGCGCGTATCAATTCTTGTTTTTTGAACTAGTTTATGTTCATCTGGGATTAAGTTCAGGATACAAATCATAAGAAAAAACATCCTAACTCGAGTTGGATCAATTTTCAAAAAAGAAGGATTACATAGCCATTGTTGATGAGGTACACAGATTCTGTTGGTGCAATGATATTCAATCTGATCTTTATCTGTTGTCGTTCACCTGAGATAATTCTTTAGATCTCTCTCCAATAATCCTCTAGAGGTTACAAGGTTATGCTACTAACCCTAGAATTCTTACATAGGGATATTTTTAAAGACCCACTAACCACTGCATAAAAAAAATATAAAAATAATTTTATTAAATAATTTTATTCATTTTAACACTTTCGAATTTTTTTCACAAATCATCCATGTCGACTAATGTTAATTTGTGGATAGGGTAAAACTACCATTCTGAACTCAATGGTGCCCTCAAATTTATGATCCAAGAACTTGTTTAGAAGTTATTACACTTTTTCAAGAAAACCGCATGCACGTGCTATTTAATATATTTATTATTTTTTAAACATTTATTTTGGGCACATCGGATCTTGGAATAACACACCGTATCAACACCTAGTCTTGAAAATAATCCACATAATTTTCAAAAAAAATATTACATGGAAAATTCAAGATGTTACATTCTCCCAACCTTGGGGATTTACATCCCTGAAAACCCAAAACAAGGGATACTTAAAAATAGATGTGGGTAATGAGCATTAATCAAATCCCCCCACTCCCATGTACTTTCCTAGAGATTACCATGCTACCACTAGACACACACCAAAGGAATTGACCACCCACGAAGGATCCTCTCCTTACAGTCCTCAATATCTATTGGGTACTCAGTAAAGGTTACTCTATCCTCAATGTATTGCTCACTCTAATTGATAACATGAAATGGGTCATGAACATACCTCCTGATTTGTGACACGTGGAAGTCACCGTGTACCTGATACAACTACACCGATAGAGATAAGTTGCATTTCACCTCCCCAACTCTATGAAGAATCTAGAAAGGACCAATAAACCTCGGAGATAGCTTTTCGCCTTAGCCAAATATCTATAATCCATGTAAAGTTGAAACTCGTAGGAACGCTTAGTCTCTTTCCTCAAGATCAAAAGGCCTAATTTGCTGGTAAGAATAAGACTTCTATTGCCTTTGTGAAATCTTCATCTACACTGGGATGATCTATACATTCTCTATGGTAGCTTACAACAACTTCGGGCCCATGAGTGCTGACTCTCCAAGATCAATCCAACAAAGTGGTGACCTATAGGGTTACTCATACAAATCCTATAATGGTGCCATACCAATGGTGGAATGAAAGCTATTATTGTACACAAAATCCACCAAGGGTAGGTGATCCTCCCAACTATGTCCAAAATATAACATGCAAGCTCGTAGAATTTCCTCCAAGACTTAGATGGTCCACTCTATCTAGCCATAAGTTTGGGGGTAGAAAACTGTGCTCAAGTGTAACTGGGTCACAAATTCCTCCTGTAATCCCTTCCACAATTGGGATATAAAGAAATTATCATTATGAGATATGATCATCGATGGAACTAGATGGAGGCAAACTATGTCCTGCATGTAGAGGCATCTCAATCTCTCTACCGAACTCTGCTCTTATATAGCTAAGAAGTGGACCGAATTGGTGAGTCAGTCTATGATCACCCATATGGAATCGTGTCCCCTAGACGTACTTGGTAATACCATCACTAAGTCCATATATATCCCATCCCACTTCCATTCTAGCACCTCAAGGGGTTGAGCTAAACCCGCTGGAACTTGGTGCTCATCCTTCACTTGCTAAAAAGTAAGGCATCAAGAGACAAACTCTAAAACTCATTTCTTTATCCTTGGCCATCAAAACTAATGTTGGAGGTCTTAGTACATATTTTCCACTCCTAGATGTATCGTTAAAGGAGATGTATGAAACTATCTCAGAACCACCTCCTGCAACGCCACTGGTACCATCAACCATCATCTGAAAAGAACGACATGCTCCCTACTTTTTGAAAATCAATCAGGATCATGTACAATAGATATTAGAGTACATAGGATCTTACAATCAGTATCCCCAATATATGCCTCCCTGACTCACTGTAAGAGTGGAGGGGTGACAACCAACGATTGGAGGTAAGATGATTCATCTCCATACATAAAGGATAACTACAACAAGGCTATCTGCTTTGATGCTTCATTCAATAACCAGGAACTAGATCTCCTACTAAGATTATCTGCTACCACGTTCCCCTTCCCAAAAGTATAAAAAATCTCAAAGTCATAGTCCTATACAAACTCTAGACATTGCCTCTATATCAAGTTAAGATCCTTCTAAGAAAATATGCACTTGAGACTCTTGTGGTTAGAGTACATGATAAATAAATCTCCCATTAGGTAGTATCACCACATATTTAATGTGAAAACTACTAATTCTAACTCAAGGTCACGGGTCGTGTAGTTCTTCTCATGTGGTATAAACTGGAATGTGCTATAGGAAATAATTTCTTGCATCTACATCAAAACACAACCAAGTCTGGTCCTTGATGCATCAAATAAAACTATGTACTCAACACCCTCCTCCGGTAACCTCAATATGGGAGCACTCATCAATCTCTGCCTCAGCTCCTAAAATCATTGCTTGAAATTTTCCATCCACATGAAAGTCTTACCTTTTTTGGTCAAGACTGTCAAGGGTTATTCCAATCTAGAGAATTTAGGTACAAACCTTTTATAGTACCCAACTAATCTAAGGAAAATATGCACCTCAGTAACACTCTTGGGTGGCTCCCAAGCAGGCACTGCCTCAACCTTCGATGGATCCAATGCAACTCCAGCCTTTAAGATGACATTTCCTTGAAAATGAACCTCTTGAATCCAAATTTGACACTTCTATACATTTCTATAAATTTAGTTCTCTTAGAGTTTTTCCAAGACCATCCTCAAGTATCTCGTGCACTCCTCCTTGAACACTGAATACATTAGGATATCATTGATGAAGAATACCATGAACTAGTCTAAGAAAGGATGAGATATCTAGTTCTTGAGTCCCATGAACACTATTGGGGAATGTTTCATTCCAAATGACATCACCAAGTACTCATAGTGACCATAAAGACATATGAAGGCCATCTTAGGTATATCCTCTTCTCATACTTGCAACTGGTGATAACTTAATCTGAGGTCAATATTTAAGAACCATCACAATCATTTCAATTGATCAAAGAGGCCATTGATCCTCGATAGTGGATACTTGGTCTTCACAGTCAGCTGATTTAAGTGATGATAATACACACATAACCTCAAGATCACATCTACCTTCTTGACAAACAAAATTGGGGCTGTCCAGGGGGGAACACTGGGTCTCACAAATCCTTTATCCTAAAAGTCCTCCAACTACATCCTTAGATCTCAAAGATCTATGGGAGATATCTGGTATGTTGATATAGATATCAGTGTCATACTAGGATGCAAGTAAATGTATAATTCTACCTCCCAATTGGGAGGTTAACTTGGAACATCCTCAGGAAATACATCCTCATACTCTACCACTACTACAAGAAACTGAGAACTCAAAACATCAACTATACTAAGGGTTAAGATAGGAAACTGATGAGTAATTGGCTGAAACCTCCTATGAATGAGTCTATCCTATGCTCTATGGTTTTCCTTTTCTTCAGAAAAGGAAAACCTGGTCCCATTACTGTAGACACACCGCATACTCTTCCTAAAACATTCAATCTGGGAATGAACTTTAGATATTTATTCCATACCTAAGATTATGTATTAGGGACTCATTTCCATAATAAAGAGATGCCATAAAAAACTCTTGCCTCTATGCGTCAGGTCACACTGTCGGTACAAGTAAGAAATCATCGAGTCACCACCCATCAGAGTCTCCAACCACAAGGTTAGAATCCAAAGATCAACCTGAATTTCTAAGTCTCAAAATAAAGAAGTGGAAATGAAGGAATATATAGAACCTATGTTTATCAACACTGTAGCTATAATAGAAAAGACACAAATCATACCTCATATCATCACTAGAGCCTCAGGGTCATAGGACTCTATAGCCTGCAACTGGTCTCATCCCTGCACACCAACTCCCTGAGCCTGGAGCAGAACACCTGGGGGTGGTGGTGGTAATAGATCAAAACTCTAACCACCTCCCACTACCTTACCGACCCTCTTACATGTACGATTCCCTATTAACCAACCTTCTCTTTCCTCTATCTCTATCTCGATATCCCTTTGACCATCTCCCGATTAGCTGTACGATAGGTCGGGAAATCTTATACCAGATGTCCCCAACCATCACAGGAGAAATACTGCATTTCTGTTAGATAATTTGAGTCACCTTGGGATCCATACATTACTAAACCTAGGTCCTAGGATCACCTCCTAAGGCATCTAAACCACTTGGAACCTTGTGACTGTCATTGACTACCTGATACCAAGGTCTTAGCTACCGGGTTCCCACTACTAGCTCCCACTACTGGCACCTGATCTTCCAGAAAGCTCTCCACTAACAAGTCCTGCTCAAGTTCTCCAACATAGGTGGAGATTCTAAGAGATACCAATAACACCCTAATGTCCCAACACAAGACCTAATCAAAAGTCCAAGCCCTAAAGAACCGGTCCCATACTATATCCAGGGAGTAATGTGAGAGATCAGTTAACCTCATTGAATACTCCACCATTCTCATACTACCCTGATGAAGATGTAGATTATCCTATATGCGTATCAATTAAAACATGGCTAGATATAACTCCTACATGAAGAGACACTCAAATTATATCTAGGGGAGAGTCGTCTCATCATGTGGCTAAGTCACCAAGATCCACTATCACCCAAAAGAGTCCTGAAGAAGATTCTCCATGATGACTTCCATCTGGTCTGTAGGAATCCTCACTAGGCAGAAAACATGAGTGACTGCCTCTAGTCAGTCCTCATCCACCTGGGGGGTATGGCTCACCCTGAAACTTGGGAGGTCGCTACCTATGAAACTAATGCAACACACTTAGCCCACTTGTATCCTTAGCTGGTAGTGTTGGTGATAACTGCTACTCAATGGGTGGTGGTATAGTTGGTAAAACACCTAGATGTGCTATCTCTGGTATAAATCCCTATACTGATGCCTCATCACTAGAAATATCATCCTCATGATCATGAAGTGGAATCCTGGCTGGCTGTCTATGTGGAGGCATCCTAAAATAAAATAAGATGTACCATGATCAGAGGAGTATATCTGGAGAGATGACTCAAGAAGGAAATGGAAGACACAACCATTACTATATAATTCATGTACTATTATTTTCCATGCAACAAATTTTCTCATGTATTGAGTCAAAAAGTAGGTAATCAGAGTCCTATTGTATGGATATATCGACCACCACACTGAAACTAGAATCCTTGGACTGAAAGATGAATTCAAAACACTTAACATTGTTTCCCCAAACCAATATCACCGACTCAGGTCCTAAAGTAAAATAATCCCCCTCTGATACCACTCTATCATGACCTGACCATCCAAGGTCTGACCCATGACTACCCCAAGCCCTCTTCCAATAGGCTAGGGGCTGGTGACCAACACTGAGTAGGCATATCCCATAAATGGGAGGCATTATCCTTAAGTACCCACACACACACACATCTCCAAGACCACACAATGATGAAATTAAAAAAAACTGAAAGAATTCATGCATACTTCTAAGATCCCACAATAGAGTACAACAGTAAAGTGATGAATATAGGAAAGGGGACAATACAATCCCAACCTAAAACTGTAAAGAGTCTAACTTTCTCCAAGGGTGAGGACTAAGTAAAAATCACTCTCCTGGTAAACACCTCAGTCCATCAAGATCCAACTACACTACACCCACTCCATATCCTCTCAGGACATCATCAAGAGGTACATCATCTACACAAGACATGACACTTGCAGGAAAAGCCTATGCAGGGGTGAGTATAACAATACTCAGTAGGACACTTTGAAAACACTAAACACAAATCACCAAGTATATTTAGCTCAAAAAAAAGATATAATAATCAATGTAAAATAAAAAAAATAAGAACCCAAATATACTCATGAAAGATACCATGCCATCAAGCAGTCATAACCGACTATTAGCCACTGAATTTTGTTTGAAGCAACACTCGTTCTGAGAGAACTCACTCCATGATCCATGCTACCATTGGAGACACTCAACGAAGAGGTCAGGGTTATTGGGACCCATCCAAGGAAGCTCACTAGTCTAAGGGTACCATGATACATAGACATGGGGTCATGTCTAGAACCAATAGGGGACACCATGAACCTAGTTTGGATCAACCCTCTATGTAGGGGATCATATGTCAAAAATTACAAATAACCTGCCGATACGGCCTGTTAGATGGATGATTAATTCTCTGATTAGGGAGGTCACAATAATTCCAAAAACTCCAACTAGGGATGATAGAGGATTTCACTCCAGTCTCACAAAGGAACACCACAAATCTATCTAAGACTCAACCTATAGAGGAGATCACAATCCAGTGATGTGGATGTAATGCCGCAATGTACCCTCGAGGGAAAGGACCAAGGGAACACACTCAACCTATACTGTTCCAAACTAAGAAAATGAAAAGCCTCAAGCATTCACGAAGGGATTACATGGAATGTCCCAAGGGGTACACAATGCTTCTAGCTATCCTAAGTTCTACCTATGTAGAAGAGCCTCACATGACATGAATTATTCATATATACGGTGTGTAGAAGGATGTACATGGAGTGTAGAGACACATGATATCTTTCCCATGTCACCTAGCCATGTCCGTGTACAAAGGCCATGTCCATGTACTAATCCGTGTATTCCAAGATATTTCTATGTGGAAGTACACGATGTGTTAATGTCCACATACTTCAAACCATATCCGCGTAATTACAAAGTACACACTGAGTCAACCGGGGAGGGTCACACGCCATGTGAGAGGGGTCACATACCATGCGGTCCTTAACTCTGACCAAACCCTATAAATTCATCTAGGGGACCCCACATGATGTGTAATCCCTAAATACACCCTGTGTTGCTTGGGATTTTCCAAATCCGTCGAGGATCTCTTCCACATCCATTTGTGCACCACCGAAACCTACGATCTGGTTGGAACCTATAGATCAAGGTTCTTACAAGCCCATAGTTGCTATATATATGGATTATGGGTTTGAATTATCTCTAAAATTTCCACCATTGAGCCATTCATTACTGCACATAAAAACCAGGTTGAACGGATACCTCAAATCCATCTTGATCCACCTCCGATCGTCCACCGCCGTCGTCGTACCTTGATCACATCACCGATCATGAAACACACCTATAATATCAATTTTTTGTTCTAAATAACGGTCATGCAATGATTTAATACTAGGTATTCATTGAACAGTGGGCCAAATGGAAGTTCCCATGATGAACATGCGAAGAATAGTGGGAAAATACACAAACTGTCAAAGCGAGGAATGAACCTCAGACATTGTTTATTTAGACTCAATTCTTTATCATAGAAAGGATGAAAAAAGGGGTATAAATCAATGAATCAAAAACAATTCCATCAATTTGAAATCTATCAATGATGCAAGTATCAATTATTTTTCGTTGAATTGGTCCGCATTCGTCCAGGATTAAGAACAAGATGGAAATCACAAGACAAAACATCATACCCTGAGTTGTATTGATTGTTGATGAAGAATGATTTAATTTCCATTATTGATGAGGTCCACAGATTCTGTTGGCGTAATGATCAATGATATGATCTTGATTTTTCATTGTTCACCTAATATAATTCTCTAGAGCTCTCTCCAACGATCCTCTAGAGGTTCCAGGGTTATGCAATTAACCCTAGAATTCTGACATAAGGATATTTTTAAAGATCTACTAACCACTTCCTCAATTAAATGTATAAAAATAATTTTATTAAATAATTTTTATTCATTTTAACGCCTACAAAAACTTTTTAAAAAACAGCCCATGTCGACTAATGTTAAGTCCTGCCTAGGGTAGAATCGCCATTTTGAGCTCAATAGTGCTCTCATATTTCGGATATGAGAATATGTTTATAAGTTATTTCAATTTTTTAGTAAAATCACATGCAAATTCTATTTAATATATTTAATATATTTCAAATATTTATTTCGAGCACACGGGGCCTTGAAATCACATGCCGTCTCAATTCTTGTTCTAAAAAAAATCCATATAATATTCAAAAAAATAATACACAGAAAATATGAGAAGTTATAAAATATATATAGAATGTGTTTCTATATTATAAATAATTAATTAAATATTTTTTTTATTCATCTAATTTTTTTACTATAAAAATTGTAAGAATAAATTTATTTTATTCTATAAGAATACTTCTTCAAAAAAATTTAAGTATTTTATATGAGAGTAATTATAATTAATTTATTATATTTTTATAAATTCTATTCAAAAAAATGAACTTCAATTTTGAAATTAGTATGTAAAAAATTTCTTAGGTTGAATTTTTGATATTTTTTAGAAATAGTTGTTTTTTGTGTGAATAGTCAAAAATACCGATTTTATAAAAATGATCACTTTTATGAAATTATGTATATTGACCTAGCCTTTTCTTACATTACTATTACATCATTTTAAATATAAACAACACAATAGTGTTACACATAGAGGATACAATGGTTTAGTTTCTTGGGCAAACTAGGACCATATATAACAATTACAACATCGAGCATAAACTTTTTTGTTCATTTATTCTTCTCTAGCTTCTTATTGGCACTTGACCTCTCCTTAGTAAATATATCCACCTGAGAATATATATAAAAAGGGGTGATCTAAAAGCCCAGTAAGAGGATAAATAAGAACAATATAGCATGGGGTGAGCATATTCATAACATAGGCAAAGAATCATGAGAGGAAGTATTAATACGAGACTTGAAATGTGGCAATGCATAAAAATGAAACATCATGTCTTAGTGGTTAACTACCACACATGATTGTGAACAAATCTAGAATCTTGATCACACATCATTTCACATTTAATCATGATATTCATCACTTTACCCAATTCATTGGAGCGCTGTATAATTCCGGGTGCAACCGTCACATTCAAACATTTATATTGCGCTATATAATTTTGGGCGCACCCGTCACATCATAATATTATCATTATCATGCATGACACATAGAATATATATCAATAATGAAAATAACTAACCCATGGAAAATAATTAGTTTCATCTCATAATAACACATTCATAAACTTTGGGTTCCCAAAACAAATAGGGAATAACATACTTGATACAAGAACCATCAACCTTGAATGAGAAGTAAAAGGTGAGTTCTTAAAAGAAGAGTTCTTTTGGAAAAAATTTGGTTTGTCATAAATGATAGTTACAAACATGTATATCCCATAAAAGGAAATAAAATGATGAAAAAAAATATTTTTTAAGGAGTAACAATATCAAAAAGGAGTGAAAGAGGGAGAACCCGAATGATGAAAGTTGGGTTCGAGAATTTCCCCTTACCTTGCATCCGAACTCTTCCTTCCCTTTAATGTCCTGTATAATGACATTATATTAATTAATTAGAAATTAAAGAACCTTTTATACATTAATAGGGGTTATTTTTGTTTCATTATGTTATTTTATGGGCCTTTTTATGAGTTATAGAGTTTAAAAACATTGTTCGGGAATGTTCATTTTTATGGTTTTCATGAGAGATTCACATGTATTCATGAATTGAAGTTTGTGTAGAACATGGGTAAACATATAGACCATATATTACATGTTATTAATGATATTACAGAAGTTAAAATTATCTTAATATGCATTAAATTGTATACCATGTGTATGAATCATTAGATAGAAATTTAATGATGATCGTTTGCATTAATTTGGGCGGTTTTTCAACCACAACAAACTTGTTTTTTTACCCATCTAGTAATATGTACATAAGTTAGTTCCATAACTAAAAATAGGACATAATACATATATAATATTCTGGTTCAACTCTAAAAATTGTTTCATGACCAGATCTGTAGGTATAAATGGAAAAAGAAAACATGTTGTTCTTGAAGGTGATGGATTAACACCTTACGAACAACGTTTTCTTTTATAAAATAAAAGAAAGAGGATAAGGGGGTTGGATGGTATAATATCACATTAGTATCATAAAATTAAATTATATTTATGATACTAGAGTTACCATACCATTTGTACAAAGATAGTTTGGGAGAGAATAAGAAAAGGACTTGAAATTGAAAGGGAATTAAAGGAAAGAGGAAGAGAAATTACCTCTTGAATCCTCCTCTTGAGATCCTACTTAAGGGGATTAATATTGGTATTTTGATGAGACCAGAAGCTCTTGGACATGGGGGAGGGGATAAGGAAGATTCTTAGGCAGAGTTTAGACAATTCTTGAAGCTTTATAGGAGTGATTTGATAAGGGGAGGGGGAGGGGTTATTTATACATGAGGAGGGAGGTGTTTTTAGTATAAAATATTAAATAAAATAATATATCAAAAGTTAGACTTGTAATAGTAGTTTTTTGACATCAAAAATAATATATTAATATAATATAATTTTTTTAGGCTTTTATTCATCTTTATAATTCTAATTCATTAATTTATTAAAAGGAAAGTGAAAGAAAGAGAAAAGGACACATTAAGAAATCACCTTTTGACTTTAGACTTTGGAAAGTTCTTTTTAGGTTTGAAAATTGATTTTATTGTATTTTAAGGAACCATTTATGAAATTTAATATAATTTTACCGAACCTAAAGTTCTATAATGTTTGTGTCATCATTACATCATTAATGATGCAATTTAGGATACACCGGTTATGTGAAAAACTGTATTTTTACTATTCACTCGAAAATTTTAGTATTTCAGAAAAATCCCAAAATTTCACCCTAACCATTTTTTGACGTGAAGAATAAAAAAATGAATTCCATTTTTCAAAAATAATTTTCTAAATATGATTAATTTAATATTTAATTAAAATCATAATTTACTTGAAAAATACAGTTTTTAAAATTAAAACTGATTTTATAATGCTTTCAAAAATTACGTAGGGTCATATAAAATTATATAAAAACTAGAAGAAATAGATTTGATTATTTATGAACACATTTTAATAATATACCTTTTCTTTTAAATTAATTAATTAATTAAAATTAATCATTTATGACTTACAAAAAATACCAAAACTTTTACTATAGGTAAATTGGCACTTTCTAAGATGCCTAAATTTTATTTAATTATTCATGGGTAAGGTTACTCTTATTTAGAAGATTTACTATTCATAAGGGTCTTACTACTATTCATAAGGGTAGGTTACTATTCATAGGGGTAGGTTATTATTCACTAAAAATTAGGTTTTTCTTATTGGACCCCAAAAAGCATCTTAAACACAACCATGTATGTCGAATTTTTAAAATTCCAAACCCAGAAGTGACAAAATTATGTTTAAAGGTCACTTAGCAATTAGTAGTTCATTATGTTGTGTTTTCATGTGATTTTATGACATATTTTTAAGAAGGGAATTTCTATTGAAATACTTTGGGTCGTTACATTCTTCCCCCCTTATGAAATTTCGCCTTCGAAATTTCACTTTACACAAAAAGGTGAGGGTACTTATCCTTCATCGCCTCCTCTAGTTCCCAAATAGCTTCTTCAAAATTATGGTTCCTCCACAACACTTTGACAAGGTGGGTTGTATTGTTGCATATAACCTTATCTCTCTGGTCCAAAATCTCTATTGGCTGCTCCTTATAAGATAGATCATCTTCCAGCTATACTACCTCTATGTTTAGTACATGTGAGGGATTAGGTATGTACTTCCTCAGGAGTGATACCTGAAAAACATCATGAAATTGAGCCATATTGGGTGGAAGTGCAAGCTGATAGTCCACGACTCCTATACGGCCAAGGATTTCAAAGGGGCCAATGTACCTTGGGCTTAAATTTCCTTTCTTCCCAAATCGCATGACTCTCTTCCATGGTGATATTTGAAGGAATACTTTATCTCCAACGTCGAACTCCAAATCCCTTCGACAGTTGTCAGCATAACTCTTTTACTGACTTTGAGAAACTTTAATGTGTTTCTGGATGACTTGAAACTTCTCTATCATCTCTTCCACAAGATCTAGTCCAAGTAGCTTTCTTTCTCCAACTTCATCCCAACGGGTTGGAGTTCTACATCTCTTTCCATTCAGAGCTTCATATGGAGCCATCTGAATACTCGAGTGGAAGCTATTGTTGTATGATAACTCAACCAATGGGAGATGATGATCCCATCCACGTTTGAATTCTAGTGATCACACTCTTAGCATATATTCAAGCGTCTGAATAGTACTTTTAGATTGGCCATCAGTTTGGGGGTGATAGGCCATGCTGGAATTTAATTCAGTACTCAAAGCATATTGAAGTCTCCTCCAGAATTTAGATGTGAACCTTGGATCACGGTCAGAGACAATTGAGAGTGGAACACCATGCAGTCTCACTACTTCATTCACATATATCCTTGCAAGTTGTTCAAGCGAGAGATATTCCCGAATAGCGATAAAATGGGAAGTCTTGGTGAGTCAATCAACCAAAACCGATATCGCATTATTTCCCTTTGACGTCTTCAGGAGACCTGTGACAAAGTCCATAGTAACATTTTTCCATTTCCACATGGGTATAGGCAATGGCTGCATCATCCCTTTGGACTTTTGTCGCTTTGCTTTAACTTGATGACATACCAAGCACCTTGATATATATTCCACAATCTTCTTCTTCATGTTATCCCACCAGAAGTGTTCTCAGAGATCACTGTACATCTTGGTGATACTAGGATGAATAGAGAACGTTGAACTATGTGCATTGACCAATAGCTACTTATTTATCCCGGGTGATGAAGGCACACAAAGCCGCATTCCAAAACAAATCACACCATCATCGTCGATATGGAACTCATGCAGCTTCCCTTCCTTTACGGAATTCAAACTCTTTTTTATCTCCCCATCATCCCTTTGTGCTTATTTAATCTTCCCTTAGATAGATGGTTTCATAATCATTTGGTAAAGATAGGATGTATCCCCTACCCTTATGATTTCTAAATCCATACTTTGCATATCCAAGAAGATAGGGTCTTTCTCAATCCGTAACATGGATAGAGTAGCAGGTTCTTTTCTGCTTAGAGCATCAACTACCTTGTTCGCCTTTCCAGGATGGTAGTGGATAGAGCAATCGTAATCCTTTATTATCTCTAACCATCTACTTTGACAAATGTTAAGCTCCTTTTGTGTGAATATATACTTTAGGCTCTTGTGGTCGGTGTATATGTCACACTTCTCACCATAAAGGTAGTGCCGCCATATTTTCAAGGAAAAAATCATGGCTACCAGCTCTAGATCATGCGTCGGGCAGTTCGGCTCATGGATCTTCAATTGTCGTGAGGCATAGGCTATCACATTATCATTTTGTATGAGTGCACAACCCAATCCTTTCTTTGAAGAATCATTGTATATCACAAAACTTTATCCACTTTTTGGTAGTGTGAGTACAGGTGTAGTGATCAGCCTTCTCTTTAGCTCCTTGATGCTTCCCTAACATTCTTCCATCCAGACATACTTTAACCCTTTCCTTGTTAACTTTGTTAATGGACTTGATAATAATGATAATTTTCTCACAAAATGTCGGTAGTACCCAACTAATCCAAGAAAACTGCAGATTTCGGTGACACTAGAGGGCCTAGGCCATTCCTTAATTGCCTTTGTTTTTGAAGGATCCACATAAATTACCTCACTTGTGATCACATGTCCCAAGAACGTGACTTGATTCATCCAAAAGTCAAACTTGCTGAACTTGGAATAAAACTTCTCATTTCTAAATGTCACCAACACAAGTCTTAGATGTTCTTCATGTTCCTCCTTTCTCTTAGAGTAGATGAGAATATCATCGATAAACACTACCACAAATTTGTCGAGGTAATGTCTAAAGACTCTATTCATCAAATCCATGAAGATTATGGGGGCATTAGTAAGTCCTAAGGGAATCACTAGAAACTCATAGTGCCCATACCTTGTACGGAAGACAGTCTTCTAAATATCCTCCTTCTTCACCTTTATCTGATGATTTCCAGAATGAAGATCCACCTTTGAGAAGTATTGAGATCCTCTTAACTGATCGAACAAGTCATCAATCCTTGGAAGAGGATACTTGTTCTTTATGGTGATCTTGTTGAGTTCCCGATAGTTGATACAAAACCACATTGTTCCATCCTTATTATTCACAAATAGCACTGGCACACCCCATGGTGATGCACTAGGGTGTATGAAACCATTGTCCAAATGCTCTTGTAGCTGCTTCTTTAACTCCTCCAGTTCAATAGTAGCCATCCTATGGGGACACTTTGATATAGGATTAGCTCTAGGTATGAGTTCTATTTAGAACTCTACCTCACAATTTGGGGGAATTCCAGGTAACTCTTTGGGAAATACATCACCGTGTTCCCTCACAATGGGCATTTTGGCAAGGTTGGCACCTTCCTTTGACTCAACCATTTGGGAAAGGTATGCTTCTTCATAGGGAATCAACACCCACACTATGGAAGGATTTTACAAGGAGATTCATGATATTCCTTGCATTTTTAGAAGAGCATGGGATGGTTTGGGATATAAAAAGATATTTCCCTTTTCCAATAGTTGATATGTACTCTATATAATGAGAGACAATCTATTCCCATTATAGTATCGAATTATACCAAGGGAAGTATTAATAGATTCACTAGAAGAATCTTCCCACATACGCCAACATGATAAGATTCAAATACTTGGGTTGCGATTATTTCACCACTTGGTGTTTTTACAGATATTTCTACTTCAAGGTTTTGAGGCTTCAATTCTATAGTTCTAGAAAACTTACCAGATATAAAGGAATGCATATAACCAGAATCAAATAAGACTTTTTCCATTCTTGAGTGAATAGGAAGTGTACCTTGTACAACTTCACTATCTTTCTTCACTTCTGCAGTAGTGATGGCATAATCCTTACCTTGTTCCTTTAGATTTGGTGGCTGCTGACACTGATTACCCTCGAGAACTCAAGGTTTAGTGCATTGGCTTGCATAGTTCCCTAGTTCCCTACAGTTATAGCATTGAACCATGAATGGTTATCTACTTTCTTCTACCAAATTCTTCTTCATTTTTATGTCTTTCTAACACTCTTGAGCAAGGTGTCATTCTTTCCCACACTTGAAGCATTTCCCCGTCCCTTTGAGGCAGTTCCCATGGTGCAACTTCCCTCATTTTTGGCATGTGGGTCGTTGATTTTTCTTCCCACCTTTTTCATTATATCCACCATCTTGAAACTCCATATTTCGTTTCTTATCACCATAGCCATGAGACCATTCTCTAAACTCCATATCCACTTTGAGAGCACACCGAACAACTTCTTCATAACTCCTAAAGTCTCTAATTTCAAGAGCCTTTCAGAGGTGTGGTTTTAATCCACTAAAGAATATATCAATTTTTCTATCATTGTTGATAACAAAACCTAAAGCATACCTTGAAAGACTTGTGAAATTTTCTTCATAGGTTGTGATAGATTCTCCTTATTTTTTCTTGAGCTCTATGAATTCTCTCTCCATATTCGTATGAATATTTCATGGAAAATACTTATTAAGAAACACGATCTTAAAGTCTTCCCATTCCATCTCTTCAATTTCCTCCCTTGGCGTGGTGTTCTTAATCAAAGACCACCATTGATTGGCCTCTCCATATAGAATATAAAAGGCTAGTGTCACCTTATCTATCTCATAATAGTGAAGAATATAAAATATCTTCTCCATGGAGTTGACCCACTGTTCCGCAACTAGTGGATCAGAAGATCCACTAAACGTTGGTGTTCGTTTCTGCATAAAAACTTTGATAGCCAATTTCTCTCTCTTTGGTGAAGGAGGAAATTCTCCATTATTATGGTTATTTTTTAGAACCTTAGATAATTGGGTAAGCATCTCCATGATGTTTTGAACTCCACCTCCCAAATTATTGGGGATGTCGTTCGGGAAATCATTGCATTGGACATCGCACGAGTTATTGGCCTGGTTTTTCCTGGTTCCCACCATTTTCTAAAACAGAAAAGGTTAGAACAAAACATAAGTCAACAATTCATGAATAACTTATTAATTTAAACAAAGCATAACATATGGGATCCCTATGTAAATATTCTTGTGTGCATATTTTTACTTATACTCATACTATTTTTTTTCTCTAGGTTTCATTAATCCTAATTCCCAAATTAACTAAACCTTTCCTCTGATACCAAATATAGTGAACCAACCTTTTCTTACATTACCATAACATAATCTTAAAGATAAACAACATAATAGTATTACACATAGAATATCCAATGGTTTAGTGTATTGGTAAAACTAGGACCATATATAACAATTACAACATCGAGCATAAACTTTTTTGTTCATTTATTCTTCTCTAGCTTCTTATTGGCACTTGACCTCTCCTTAGTACATGTAGCCACCTGAGGATATACATAAAAAGGGTTGAGATAGAAGACCAGTAAGATGATAGATAAGAACAATATAGCATGGGGTGAGCATATTCATAACATAGTCAAAGAATCATGAGAGGAAGCATTAATAAGGGACTTGAAATGTGGCAATGCATAAAAATGAAACATCATGTCTTAGTGGTTAACTACCACACATTCTTGTGAACAAATCTAGAATCTTGTTCACAAATCATTTCACATTTACTCACGAGATTCATCACTTTACCCAATGCATTGGAGTGCTGTATAATTCTAGGCACACCCATCACATTCAAACATTCATATTGCACTATATAATTTCGGGCGCACCTGTCACATCATAATATTATCATTATCATGCATGCCACATAGAACATATATCAATAATGAACATAAATAACCCATGTAAAGGAATGTTTTTCATCTCATAAGAACACATTCATAAACTTTGGGTTCCCAAAAGAAATAGGGAATAACATACTTGATACAAGAACCATCAACCTTGAATGAGAAGTAAAAAGTGAGTTATTAAAAGAAGAGTTCTTTTGGAAAACATTTAGTTTGTCATAAATTCCAGTGAAAAACATGTATATCCCAGAAAAGGAAATAAAATTATAAACAAAATATTTTTAAAGAGTAACCATATCAAAAAGGAGTGAAAGAGGGAGAACCCGAAGGATGAAAGTTGGGTTCAAGAATTTCCGCTTACCTTGTATCCGAACACTTCCTTCACTTTAATGTCCTATATAATGACATTATATTCATTAATTAGAAATTAAAGAACCTTTTATACATTAATAAGGGTAATTTTGGTTTAATTATGTTATTTTATGGGACTTTTGATGAGTTATAGAGTTTAAAAACATTGTTCGGGAATGTTCATTTTTATGGTTTTCATGAGAGTTTCACATGTATTACTGAATTGAAGTTTGTGTAGAACATGGGTAAACATCCAGAAAATATATTAAATTTTATTAATGATATTCCAGAAGTTAAAATGATCTTAATATGAATTAAATTGTATACCATGTGTATTAATCATTAGATAGGAATTTAATGATGATCGTTTGGTTAATTTTGGCGGTTTTTCGACCACAACGAACTTGTTTTGTTTAATCTTCTAGTAATATGTACATAAGTTAGTTCCAGAACTCAAAATAGGACATAATACATATATAATATTCTGGTTCGACCATAAAAATGGTTTCATGACCAGATCTATAGGTATAAATGGAAAAAGAAAACATGTCGTTCTTGAAGGTGATAGATTAACACCTTACGGACAACATTTTCTTTTATAAAATAAAAGGAAGAGGAGAAGTGGGTTGGATGGTATAATATCCCATTAGTATCATAAAATTACAGTATATGTATGATACTGGAGTCAACATACCATTTGGACAAAGATAGGTTCGGAGAGAATAAGAAAAGGACTTGAAATTGAAATGGAATTAAAGGAAAGAGGAAGAGAAATTACCTCTTGAATCCTCTTTAAGGGGCATAAGCTTGGTCTTTTGATGAGAAAAGAAGATCTTGGACATGGGGGAGGGTCTAGGGAAGATTCTTGGACAGAATTTAGACAATTATTGAAGCTTGAGAGGAGTAGTTTGGCAAGGGGAGGGGGAGGGGTTATTTATACATGAAGAGGGAGGTGTTTTTAATATAAAATATAAAATAAAATAATATATCAAAAGTTAGACTTGTAATAGTAGTTTTTTGACATAATAAATCATACATTAATATAATATAATTATTTTTAGGCTTTAATTAATCTTTATAATTCGAATTAATTAATTTATTAAAAGGAAAGTGAAAGAAAGAGAAAAGGACACTTTAAGAAATCACCTTTTGACTTTAGACTTTGGAAAGTTCTTTTTAGGTTTGAAAATTGAGTTTATTGTATTTTAAGGAATAATTTATGAAATTTAATATAATTAGGCCAAAACTAAAGTTATAGAATGTTTGTGTCATCATTAAATCATTAATTATGCAATTTAGGATACATGAGTTATGTGAAAAATTGTATTTTTACTATTTACCCAAAAATTTAAGTATTTCAGAAAAATCCCAAAATTTCACCCTAACCATTTTTCGACATATAGAATCCAAAAATGAATTCAATTTTTAAAAAAATAATTTTCTAAATATTATGAATTTAATATTTATTTAAAATCATAACTTACTTGAAAAATACAGTTTTTAAAATTAAAACTGATTTTATAATGCTTTCAAAAATTACGTAGGGTCTTATAAGATTATCTAAAAACTAGAAGACATAGATTTTATTATTTATGAACACATTTTAAGAAGATAAATATTCTTTTAAATTAATTAATTAATTATAATTAATCATTTATGACTTACAAAAAATACCAAAACTTTTACTATAGTTAAATTGTCACTTTCTAAGATGCCTAAATTTTATTTAATTATTCATGGGTAAGGTTACTCTTATTTGGAAGATTTACTATTCATAAGGTTCGTATTACTATTCATAAGGGTAAGTTACTATTCATAGGGTTAGGTTAATATTCACCAAAAATTAAGTTTTTCTTATTGGACCCCAAAAATCATCTTGAATATAACCGTGTATGTCCGATGTTTGAAATTCCAAACACAGAAGTGACAAAGTTATGTTTAAAGGTAACTTAGCACTCAATAGTTCATTATGTTGTGTTTTAATGTGATTTTATGACATATTTTTAAGAAGGGAATTTCTATTAAAATACTTTGGGTCGTTACATTATGATCCTATAATAATAACTTGAAAGTTTATAGAACATATTTTCTCAACTAAATAAATTTTCAATAAGTAATATAATGTATATAAAATAATAATTTTGAACTTAGAAATATTTTCTTAACATTTTGGAAATCTAAGTAATGTTTTTGTGAAAATAAAAATTATTTTTAGTTATTCAATCTTAATCAAGTATGTGCATGGTTCCTTTCAATTTTTGTTGGGTTTTAAAGACAAATAAGTCTCCTTTTATATAATATATTCAAATTAATTCCATTTGAATCAAAATTATATGTTATTTTTCTATAAAATAATTTTTATGATTAAAATAAATATTTTTCTAAAAATGGTTTATGTTACATTTTGAAAATATAAATTACCACTTCTAAAAATTGAATCTTGAAAAATATATTCCATATTTTTAATTATAATAATTAATATTAGGTAATAAATTCAACTTAATTTTTTTCCTAATGAATAGTAAAATGGGTGATATTTTTTTTCATGGTTAGGGTTAAAACGAGTTTACTGTGAGGGTTAAAATAAGATATAAGGGTAAAAATTAAACTTAATACTTTCTAAATATTATTGTTTTAAGAGATTTTAACCTTATATTATCTAAACTTAGAAGTATTTTTTCACTTGGTGCCACTTTTACAAGAAAATGACTTTATATTATTTAAATAATTTAAGTAATTGCATATGTGTCCCTTCCATAACCTATAAAAGGGTGACTATTATTGTATATTATTAAAATAAATTGTGACCTCTAGTTAAACTAGAATCTATCGAAAAAACATTACTAGATTTCTTTCCTTTGTTCTTGAGCTTCCAGTCTTCTCTTAAGACCATCTTAAGAAGTCTTAAGGTGTAATCCAATAGAGGTCTATCAAATAAGAGGTAATCACATTTACAGACTATTTCAATGTTTATTTATTTTTCTAAATAATCTCAGTATATTTTATTTATAACACCTTTATTATTTATGAAATATTTTTTTTTCAAATAAATTTATTTATTTTGATAGCTTGTACTACATAAAACACTGAATTTTAAAGAACCATGATATAATGTTAATATTATTATTTAAACATGGCCATTATAACCTAGCCATTAAACTTTGTGGAATGAATAGGAATAAACAATTTTTAAATATTAAGTATAATGGGTTTCATATAAAGAAAGCATATTGAGGAGAAATACACTTAATTTTTAGTAAAGTTTTTATATGTTTCAAAAATATTTTTTTATCAAAAAAATTTCTTTATTAACAAATAAAAAAACTAATTTTTACCACTTTTAGAAAATTTATTTGATAAAATAATATTCATGTAAAAATTATCTTTGAGTGAATTTTTGATAATTTTATGAAAATATTTTTTTTTGATGAATAGTAAAAAACATCAATTTATATTAAAAACTACATTTTTTGTTTAAAGAATTTACAAGATAAAAATTATTTTAGTATGGTTTTAAAAGAAAAAATAATTCAATTAAATATTTATTAGTCCAATTTTGGTCATTGGAAACAATTTTATATTGAAATTTGATAATAAAATCTTTTATACTTATAAAAATTTTCTCTTTGGAAAAGCACTTTTTCATCATGTATGTAGGTTTTATTTTAAATTAAATTCCACCAAATTTATAAATTGAACTTGATAAAATAGATTCTATATTTTGAATAAGAATAATTTATATTATATAATAAGGTCAAATTAATCCTTGGTCATAAATATTAGTAAAAATAATAAAAATTAATTACCTTGGTTAAGGTTAAAATGGGGTCTTGCGCATTACATACACATGTTTTAAAATTAAATTTCAACACACACATAGTATATTTATTTAATAAATTTGATTTTATATTTAGAATAAGTGGGTCTTAATTATATAACAATTCCCATTTTAATTTTATTATTAATAAATAAATTATCTAGGTAAATAAAAATAGACTAGTTACTGTGGTGAAAAATTAAACGGTAAAAGTGAGTAAACTTAGAGATTAAGAAATTTTTTTTAAGAAATTTGTTATTTTTTGGATATGTGGATCAACCATATAATCCATACAATACTTTTTTTATAAAATTTGGAGTCACATTTCATGATAGTTACTTCCCGTTATTGAATAGTTTTGAGTATTTACAAAAATACCACTCCTCTACAATTATAAAAGGGAACCTCCTCCCCTAACTTATTCAAAACAAATAAAAACAATTTATAAAAAAAAACTATAAAAAATTCTACCCAAAATCTTTATCCACATTCTAGAACTTTTGGTCTTCCAGAAAGACCAATCATAAGGTCCTTAATAAGAGATCAAAAAAGAGGTTTTTCTAATCAAAGGTAATTTTTTTTAACTAAAATATTTATTTTTAATTCTTATCTTGCCACCTTCATTAATGTAATAATAATTAAAATATAATAACATGAGTATCTAACATATAATGAGATTTTATTATGTTTATGTAATAACCTATATCCATTTCTTCTTCCATCAAGTGGGAAACAAAACTGTCGATCATGTGTATGATGAACTACCACCTTGCAAACTGATGTAATTCATTTTCAATCACCACCTATCATGACTGTATATAATGATGGATTTATATTATTTATTTGATATTTATGACATAATTATACTTCTATAATTATAACATCACATACACCATCTTTGTTTCCATTCTATGGGAATATGATAATGGTGATCGTGTGTATGGTGAACTACCGCCTCATAAAGCAATGTGATTCATTATTTACATACACTTTAAATGGAAGATAATAAGGATATTTTTAATGAAAATTTTGATATATATGACATAAAAAGTATTATGGAAAATTAATATATTATTTATCTTTATTTTTTTGTGCTTTAATAAAATGGAAACAACATTCATGTGTACGTTCGACCTATCGTCTCTGTGAATGGTGTAATTCATTTTATATATATAACTTTAATGGATTAATATAAATACATATATAATGAATATATATTATATTTATATCATGGTTAAAATTATGTATATTATAGAACCATTATCAAAGTAAATGTATCAGAAAAACCAAACAAAAACATATATGAAAAGCGAAACAACTATTTCCTGAAACATGATTTTAATAAGTAATTATTAAGAAAAAGGTAATAAAAGGTCATAAGTAAATCATATATATAATTTTTAATTTTATTATTATTCTTTAATGGATTTATAATAAAATTTTGTTTATTATACAGGGGCTTCGAACATGTATGAAGGAATTCAAGACTTACGTTAAGGGAGTTCTGGTCTCTCTTTTATTTCTGGGAGACATATTCCATATTCACCACTCATTTATTTTGTTTGATTTATATACCACCTGTTGGAAATTATATATCACGAATATAATTATTTTTATTATATTTAAAGTTTAATTTTATGTTATTATTTCATGGGGATTATGATTCAAATGTTACCAAAGTGGTAAGTGATTTTCATCTTACTTTTTTTTCAACGAGACACATGCCTTATACACCAATTGTTTCTTTTATGTAGTTTTTATAATAAAAATAAATGTATTTTATAATCCTTATCATGATAATTATGGGATATAAATATCCATATAATGTTATTTCTTTCATAGGGCTTATGATTCAAAATATACTCAAGTAGTAAAGGTTTTATGTTACAATATCATTGTTTACTAGGATTGTTTATGATTATGCTTCCATTGATGATATATTATGATAAAAATATTAATAAACTATTTAATTTTCTTTTAATATGGTTATTTCTTGAAATTATATGTTTTTAATTCACTTCTCTTTATGTATTCAAGATCCAAAAATAATCTTTTTAAAGAAAACTCACTTTATTTATCTCTTTGGTCAAAAAACCTTTTTCATCTATATCCATGTTTTCTAAAAAAATTCAAGAATGTTTTAAAGTTCATATATTATTGTTTAAATTAATATTTAAACTTTTATTAATTTTTTAAAAATGGTAAAAAATTAATATTCATCTCATTTTTTAAACAAGTCCTGTTTGGATTTTATCAAAGATGTGAAATAAATCTTTGTTTTAACGTGTACAATATGAATTAAATTCCCTAACTTTATAGCGATTCATAAAACAAAGGACTTGGATGTGTCCTTATACAGAATTATAAAGTTATTGACCATGAATCAAGGAAGTAAAAAACTCATGAATAGAACTATCCATCACATGATAACGAGTTAGTGGCTGTAATTGTTTCTATAAAGATATGGAGACACTATCTCTATGGCGAAAGATATGATATTTATATATACAGGTCACAAGTTCTTGAAATATTTCTTCTCATAGAAAGAACTCAACATGAGGCAAAGGTGATGACTTGAGCTACTCAAGGATTATGATTATTTAATACACTATCACCCAGGGAAGGAAAATAAGGTAGCATATGAATTAAGAAGGAAGGATCATGTAGTTCTAAAAAAAATGAGGATTGATAAGGATCCGATGTACATGGATCTAGTAAAGATAGATATAGTAATTATCAAGGAAGGTGAACTGTCAATACTTTTTAAAATGATTTCCAATCCATATTTATTAGAAAGGATTAAAAGTTATCAGTCTGATGATGAATTTTTTCAAAAGAAAATTAAAGTTGTGAATGATGGGAAATTGTTAGACTACGAATATGAAGATGGAATCTTGAAATTTTGGAAGATATTTTGTGCTATCGCTAAACCCAAGTTTAATAGGAAATTATTGGATGATAATCATAGATCAAATTTCTATTGACACCTTGGTAGTAGTAATATGTATAGAGATTTGAAGGGACATTTCTAGTGGGATAATATGAAGCATGAAATTATTGATTATGTATCAAGATGTTTAGTATGTCAATAGGTGAAGCATGAAATAAAACATCCTAGAGGGGTCATGAAACCTCTGCCTATTACTACATGGAAATGGGTTGACATTAATATGTATTTTTATTGGATTACCAAGGAATATAAGAAATAATGATGCAATATGAGTAATTGTCGATCAAATTACAAAATATGCACATTTCCTTGTAATAATGAATGATTTTCCATTAGGGAGCCTTGTATGACTCTATATTAATGAAGTTGTAATACTTTATAGAGAAAATATTTCAATTGTGTTTGATTGTGATCCATGATTTACATCGAAATTATGAAAAAGTCTTTAGAAATATTTGAATATCGAGCTTCATTTGAGCACTTCTTATCACCCTCAAACTGACGGGAAATATGAAAGGACCATTGAAACATTATAATACATATTTAGATCATGATTAATTTACTTTCAAGGTATGTGGGATCAATATTTACCTTTTGTTGAGTTTTCCTACAACAATTGTTTCCATTCAAGTATTCAAATGGCACCATATAAAGCATTGTATGGAAAGAGATTTCATACACCAACTTGTTAGGATGAAGTTGGTGAAAGGAAGATTGTAGGCCCAAAACTTGTGGAGGAAGCAATAGTAAAGTTAAAGAATATTCAAATCTATATCAATGCAGCTCAAAGTAGGAAAAATAGCTATGCCGATAATCGAAGGAAGGATTTGGAATTTCAAGTTGGGAGATCATGTTTTCTTGAAAGTATCTACATGGAAGGGTGTTATAAGATTTGGAAAGAAAGGGAAACTAATCCCCAAGTACATTATTCCTTTTGAAATATTAAAGATAATTGGAGTTGTGGATTATTGTTTGGTGATGTCACCTAGCCTTTCTAAAGTACACAATGTGTTCCACATATCATTGTTAAATAAGTACAAGCCAAACCCAATGCATGTTCTCACTTCTGAAAGAATAGAATTAGAACCTAATTTATCTTACTGTGAAGATCCTATATAGGTTTTGGAAAATATATAATCAGTGTTGAGGAATTAGATGACTCAACTGGTAAAGTTACTTTGAAAAAATAATAAAATTGAAGAGGTGACGTGGGAACCAGAGGAACTTATGATGAAGAACTACCCAAATATTTTTATGAGGTGACATTCTTAAAGTTTCAAGGATAAAATTTTTTCAAGGGAGAATATAACACCCCAAGATTTTATGGTATGCCTCTTTTAAATTTAATATCTTTGATAATTTATGCTTTACACAACACCGAGTTTAAAATCGCAATATACTATTAAATATGACCATAGTAATAGTAATATGACCAATATAATAGAAACCTAACCTATGAAATTATACAAAAAAATTATGTATCTTATGAATGAAAATGTAATATATTTATATTGTGGAATAAGTAAATAAATGTTTTAAAAATGATAAATTAAGTATCATTAATTTTGTGAAACATAAATGTTTATTCATAATTTTATAATTAAAATAATTATTTAAAATAAAATTTATTTTTCATGAAATAGATTCATAAATTAATATTTTTTTTCTTATGATTAGAAGATAATTTTATGATACCTTAATTAATTTATGAAAGTATCATAAAATCAGATATAATATTAAAATCAGTATTTTTTGAGGAAATGATGATTTTATTTAAAAATTAAATTTAAAATATTTAGAAAATTATTTTAATAAAATGGGGTCCATTTTTGAATTATATACATAGAAAAATGGTTATGGTGAATTTTTTATATTTTTCTAAAATAGTTGAATTTTTGATGAATAGTGAAATATGATAATTTACGATATTAGCTAAATACATGAATTATTGAGTCATAGATGATGTATGGATGATTTAGGCACCATAATTTTGAAATAACATGCACTAATTTCTATATTTAGTCACAATAATCAAAACTATTCATAGACTTGAGCCAAAATAATAAATTAATGGATAAAATATTCAAAAAACATCCCTCTCCTCCATTATAAATACCACCCCTCACCACCTATTCTCCTCACACATTAAAAGAATTTAATATTGTCCAATTTGTACCCAGTAAATCTTCTAAACTTCTACATTATGTTATGGTATTTATGGTATCACCAAAATTCCATTTCAAAGTTCCTAAAAGCGGTTCTTAAGGAGAGGAATTCAATAGGTAAAATCCCCTTTCGTTATTGTAATTTTCCTTCAATTTCTTTTTTTAATATCCTTTCCTTACCTCCTATGTAAAAACATGAATGATAAAAATATTATATTATATGTACTATAGTTTTATTATGATAATGGGATATCCTCCATCAATTCTTTCCTCTTCCCCTTTTTATTCTAAAAAACATCGTCCGTGAGGTACCGATTTATCGCCTTTATGGACGACGAGTTTTCATTTTTCAATTCCACATTCAAGGCTGATCATAAACCATTATTATGGTTAAAATAGACTATAATATATGTATTAAATATTATTTAATGTTATATAACTTGTATATATACATAATATTAATTAATAAAACAAAAATTATGTGTGATGATCGAAAAAAATACCAAAATAATCTAAATGATTATCATTAACATTTTATCTAATGAATCATTCTTATATATGGAAAAAATGATATATAAAATCAATAAATATTATAAAATTTGATTAATAACATATAATTTCAATTTTGGATATCTATTCCCATTTCACATGATCTTTCGTACATGTATACAAGTTAAGCAATTGTGAAAACCAAGGAATCAAACACTTCCGGACAATGAAATTGAATCTTATAACTCATCAAAAAAACCATAAATGAACATAATAAAATTAAAATAAATAAAATATATGATTAAAAGGTTCTGAATTAAATTATCAATTATTCTAATTTCATTATCTAGGACACTAAGTACAAGTGCAGAATGCTTTTGGACATCAAGTAAGAGATTCTACCCGAACCTTCATTTTTCATCCAGGTTACGCTTTCTTTCTCTTTACCCTAATGAAATTATTATTTATTTTTATATAATTATTTTAAATATTTTTAATATTTTAAAAACTCATGTATCTAGATCAGTTTATCTTTATTTCATAGGGAAATACAAGTTTTATAAGGTTACCTTTTCAATTCCCCGTGATAAGCAAGCCCGGTTAAAGGGAACTTCCTGATTTCTTTCCCATTTTCAAGCACAATCTATAATCTGTTTTAAGACAAAAATATTTTTATAAAATCACTCTTTTTTATCATGAAAAACTATCTTATCTCATTTCTGTTTTTATATAAACAATTAGTCCTTTGTCCTCTTTAAATATTGTTTTATATTTTCCCTCAAACCGTACTAAGGTGGCCCATTTCTAAGGTTTCTTAAAAACTTTTTTTACATGTTTTTGCTTTAATTAGACATCATTTATAACTCAAACACAATTTCATTTTCATTATTTTTTTTATGGTATATAAATGTTTATAATATGATTTTATGAAAAATAAAAATTATTTTTCCAAAATAACTCTTCTTTAAAAATTAGAAAGGGTATTTCTATCAAGAATTCCTAGATGATTTTATTATGGTATTTTCATCTATTTAAACACACTAAGTTGAATATTATGATTAATTGGAATTGATATTATTTGATATCATCTACCATATTTTATTAAATCTTTTATGATAAGTTTGATTGTGGATGTGCTATCTTGATACCATTCACCATATTACTTAGAATGGTTAGTGATTATGTTTACTATTTGGGGAAATTTATTTACATTTCGTATATATATGTTGTTTATGTTTCATCCAATTCATGAGAGGAATGAATTGTACTTATTAAGTGATGGGTGGGGCCTAATATATCACCTTGATGCATCAGTAGGTCTCATGAGAAAGAATAAATATGGATTTGGCTGAGACCTAAACCATTTATTTTCAGATTTTTTGTCTAAGGCCTCAACAATATGTTTATGATGCCTGGATTTATGAATTCCCTCATTATGATATTAGTAATTTATAATCCATGTGATTATTCTAATATTATAATATACATGTTTATGTTTCATTATCATGTGATTATTTATATGGAATTATTTATTCAAAGTTTATTCCTACCATATTATGCTCAAGATTATTTTTTAATGGCATGTGTTTTTAGTCATTCACCTTGCCTTATTGTTTATGTTGATATTAGATTCTACTTTATTACATACCCTTACTGATCATCTGATATCATACCTTTCTTATTTTTAATTTTTCACCAGGATGTGAAGATGTATATTATGAATGACTTATATGGATAATCTAGGAGTTTATGGATGTTTCCAATGGAGTTTCTATGCTGTATTTCATTTCAAGTTGTAATGTAAAACTTATGTTTATATCTAGATTTACAAATATTGTAAACTATTTAGTCCTTCAGGATGAAAATTCCTTATTTATTATACCAATGTGATAAATTAAAGAACTGACTCCAGACTATTGGATTCCGGGTCTTTATACATATAGCGTTCATGAAAAACATGTGACATGATTTATATATTTCTAAAATCATGGAATATCCAAAACAATAGTTTATATTAACACATATTAATGAAATTATTATCTAACATAATAACCGAACCCATGGTTATTTCATTTTCCATCTCAAGGATTTCCCTATAAAACAATCCAACATAAAATTTTCAAAACAATTTGAACATATCACAATGTTATAATCTCTTTATCAATCCAAACACAATACTCAATGATAATTCCTGTATTTTATAATCATTAAATGATAACAAAATATTTAGATAATTATACAAAACTAATGAAAGTAGATACTCATCAAATAATGTCTGTTTAACCTATTTATTAATCAAATAGCATTATTTATTCACATTTACCTATTCCCCCTTATATTCCAATATATTCCATAAAAAGTATAATATACTGCATCTTTATTTAATTACATCAAAGTATAATCCAATAATCAATTCTGATTTTTAAATCATGAAATAATCATGTGTATTTTATGTAATCATTTAACCCATTTTCTTGTATATAATTCCATGATAAATTTATCATTCCTTTACCCAATAATCATTATTCACATTTTGTAATTTAAGATAATAATAGAATTATTGTAACCAATTTATCTTGAAATATTATTAAAAGAATTCAAGAAGTATCATGCTCTTTATATCCTTACTAAATAACCATTTTTCACATTCATTTCATTCAAACTAATGACATAACATAATTTCATTCATTTTTTCCATGGATAAATCACTAACTTCATTCCCAAAATTTACGAAACAATGTACACATTTTTAGTCACCAAAAAATTCACTTTATAAATATTCAAATTTCACAGAGCATAATTGTATAAAAAATGATTATAATGAACAAAAACATATAATTTTGTGATTGAAGAATATTTCCTAGACTTTATATAGTTTCTATTTTGAAACATAGTAAAAAAACATTTACAATGTTAGGGATTCAAAGTTGGTTATTTTATAAATAATGTGAAAAACATTTATCAAATTGGTTATAATATGAATGAAATTATAAAATATATAATTTTAATTTTCATATTGGTTATAATATAACTATTTTTAAAAATTAGTATTTAATGTCGTTAATTTTTATAATCAATCTTAAAAACATTTAAAAAATTAAAATCAATAAAAAAAATTAATAAACCAGATTTCTACCTGATACCCCAATCATGTTTATATAACCATAAACCCTAAATCTATAATACGAGAAACCTTTTCCAACCGATGACACTATATCATCGTCATTCATCCATCACCATCCCTTCTTTATCACCACATCAACATCTGATCTCTTCTCACACCTACTATAAGTTTCTTTTTATATAACTAAAGGATTGGTCCTTAAACCTATATAAATATTTTTTTTAAATTTAAATATATCATATTTTTTTGAATCCTAGTGTTAAAAAAAATATATATTTTGAGGTTTATTACTCTTCCATAATAGTTATTAATCTATTTTTTTCTAAATTATAAAATTTTAGATCTATACTATTTATTAATGTGTGAAATTGTATTCTAATTATTATTATTATTATTATATATATATATATATATATTGTGACACCCTATTTTCACTTTTATGTGTTGGTATTTTTTTCATGGATTGGTCCCTCAAGTTAGAGTCATTTTGGGCTGAAAAGGATGAAATTTTGGGAAAATTTTCTAGGTCGCACTATTAATGTGCATGATTTAACCAACTGTACAACCTAAGCATACGAACCATGCACCTTTTAATAGTGGATATTTACATGGTTACTATATGATTTGATCAACTATGAGGGTAAACCATGTGACCCACTCAAAGAGGGGTATTTTTTCCTTTTGACTTATTTTTAATTTTGGTTTCCACCTTTGGCTTCCCTATTAATTCTCCCATGATTTAGGTGACTTTGATGGGATTATATATCTCTCCAAATCTCCTCTAGGGTGGTTTTATAATGGTTTATTGGTGATTATTCACTCAAATTTAAAGGTTACGGTTCCCTTCTCATTTCTATTTTATTTTATCTAATTTTTATGTTCTCATCTAACCCTAGTATCTATATTTAGATGATTTACATGGCTAGGGTTGTTCTAAAAATGGGGTTTTTCTTTCTAAGGTATGTGAGCCCTCCTTTGAGACCTAGACCAATTATTTTCTTTAAAGAAAACATGATTTCACCACATGAGGTAGGTTTTTCCATTTCATTGCATCTTATTTAAGAGTTATATGATTTTTTTCTTTATAAATTTATTTCTAATATTGAAAATTATGGTGTGATTTATCTAGGTTTTGTTAATCAAAGTTTTATATAATTTTTCTTGGTTTTAATGTGGTTTAAATGTTGGAATTTAATTTTTAGATAGAATTTTGATGTAAATTGTTATTTTATTCATTCTATATTTTTGATAAAATTCCAAGTACGGTTTTCTATAAAAAAACACCGGATCATTGGGTTTTAGGACAATTGTGATTTTCAAAGTGTGCTTCCCTTTTAGTTTTAAAGGGTTTCAATGTTTGAAAGGTTAGTGTTGTATTTTTAAATACAATGGAAATTCCCTCAAGTTTTTTAGTTATTATTTGTGTTGATTATGTTTTACATTGTATTTATGATTGGATTCCAAATTATTTTATAAAGGTATTTCCAAATATATATATTATAAGTGATAAGTAAAACTCCCGATTGGCAAATTGTGATGTGATATTTGATTGAGTAGTTTATTGTGCCCTTATTGAGATCCTTTATATTTTTTTGATGATTTTTATGTATATATATGATATATATGTTTGTGATGTGATTCATGATGTACTTATGGGTTGGTTATCTTTCAAAGGGAAGTTTGTCAGGTGGGTATAGCATGATTGTCATGTTAGCCTTTGGGACTTGTTATTTTCATGGGATGATATTTTTTTTTAATCACAAACCACCTAATTTAGTTATTATATGAGGAACCCTAGGCTAGTAAGAGGGAATTAGTTGGATTTTTCTAGGCTAGTTGATTTTATTCACTAGCTTGTCGCCTATAGTTGTATATAAAATTTGGCTAGTTGGAGGGTAACAGATGAGACTGGGTTTAGAGTGATTTGGTTTAAAAATGTGCGACTATTAAATTGCTGGAATTAGGTCCAACTTGCATTTATTATACTTTTCCCATTATTCTATATTGTGTTTCCTCATGATATGTATCCTATGTTATTATTTTCATTTTTATTATCATGTGAGTTTCTTATAGATTGTATGGAATTTATTTGATGTATTGATCCTATTATGGTTTATTATTGATATAAACCAGTGCTGCTAAATATCCTCACTATTTATGTTTATAAAAATCTATGTTTTGGTTTTTATTATAGATTACCTTATTTCATTTCTTACATTTGAGTTGGGTGTGTTAAATATTTTAAAGGAAAAAGGGGAAAATTACTTTCAAAGTGCTGGTATTTATTAGAAATTCCTTTGAAATGTTTTTAAACCAAGGGTGGGTTTATTTACAAAAGTGATATTTTAAGTGAAAAGGAAATTAAAACCTTTAATTATAATATATCTAAACTGTCATTTTTTGTTTCTCTTATAAAAGGAATGAAACATGCTCGTGGTGTAACAACTAAAAAATTATTTATCTTTAAATAA
Organism: Viscum album; assembly: GCA_963277665.1. Lineage (NCBI taxonomy): Eukaryota > Viridiplantae > Streptophyta > Magnoliopsida > Santalales > Viscaceae > Viscum > Viscum album. The sequence continues at coordinate 24,397,102 of OY728145.1, read as the reverse complement.
AGGAACTCTTGCCTATCAACAAATTCTTTATTATGTTTTATAATTAAATCACATAAAAATCTTTTTCCATTCCATAATTAATATTAAATAAATGATATACATTACCATAAGATGTCTAATAACCTTTGTAAATGAAGTAGTGAGTGCTGTAATATAATATTATCAACCAAAAATACTTTATTTAATTATTTAATAATGTTACATTGAGCCTAAAACAACACCCAATATCATAAAAAATATTGAAATGGAAAAAATATAGGATAAATAAATTGCAATATAAAAATTTAGTTCACCTTGATCCCCTAGAATTTTCACACCCACAAACATCACTATAATAGAGGAATAAATAGTTAGTAATAAAATATTCATTTTGGAAATGATTTTTGAACCTTGATAGAATCAATGTGAGCGATAAAGTGTAATAATGATAGTATATTTATAGGGAAATATGAATATTCAACATGAGTAACATTCTTCAATTTGGCCTATGGTCATTATGATAATTAATCAATAAGATGGTTGGTCATTATTATTATTGTTGGCGTAAAAAAGTGACTATTGGGATTATTTTATAATTGTGTTTTTTGAGCCTATATTAATATTTTAATTAAAATTAAAATTATGTTTATGATAAATTTAAAATATTTAAAAAAATTATATTTTCATGTAATAATGTATAAAACAATTTTATATTATAATACAAATCAAAGAAGTTCTAAGTAATTTTTATAATGATAAGAAAAATTACTATATCATAAAAGACTATTAATTTTCAATAAATAGGTATTTTTTTTAAATTTAACATTATAATATTTAAAGAAATATATTTATAAAATAAATATAATTTTTTATTTAGTACATCAAAATTATCTTAGGGTAAATTTATGATAATTTCCTAAAAAAATTGATTTTTGGGTTAAAAAGTGAAATTACATTTTTTACGAAATATAATAACTATTATGATATAATTAAGATATGATCAATATTTAAAATTTATTAATCATTATTATTAATAAAAAATTATTTAATTAATAACATAGTACATAATGCGTTACATTTATAAACACATTCTTAGAATTTTGAAAACCACGATTTTATCCTTAACAAAAACTTTTTTTTGTGTTATATGTGTATCATATTAGAATTAATTTTTATCAATTTTAAAAATTTAATAAATTAAAATATTTTGAATATTTGAAATTATAAGGTCCAAATTAGGTAGTAAGGTTAATTTAATCTTTAGACACAAAAAAATATTATGGTAAAAATGAGTTACTGTAGTAAAAGTAAAATAATGTAATAGGTTAAAGTTAAATGTAAAAGCATAAAATAATTAAAAAATTCAACATTAAATGGTGGTTGATGTATTGTATGAAATTAAAAATTATTTAAAAAATTAATTTTCAACCAAAATCCTTGTAATTAATTCACCCAATAGTTTTTATCCTTAAATAAAAAATAATAATTATTTAATCACTTAAAACCACCCCTTCTCAAGTATAAATACCTCCTTCCCACCCCCATAATCCACTAAAAATAACTTAATGAATAATTTATATTCATTTCACCTCTTAAAGAGTCTCTCTAATATTTCCTCAAGGTATCAAGGTTCCATCCTCAAGTTTTAGGAAGAAAATCTCCAAGGTAAGGGAATTCTCCTCATCTCCTTTTTCATTCAAGTACCTCATTTTTTTGTATGTATCTAAATGTTTAATTAATTTATTTTCTAAACACCTTTCTATTATCCATTTACTTCAAAAATAGTGTTTTACCATGGGATAACTTTTTTAACCTTTCATTTTCCCTCCCTTTCATCCATGTTGTATACCATCATGCTGCTGAATTCATTTTTGAGGTTATGAATTTTGTTTTTGTTTATAATTTTAATTTATATAATTATTTTATTTATGATTTATTAAATATTTATTAATAATTTATTATTAAAGTTACTATTAATATTAATATTACTATTGTACATATTTTAAATATGCCACATTTTTTACAAATTCAATATATTTTAGTACAATATATATTATTATAGATTATATATATGATTGATTATATATTTTTCTTTGTGTGTGTAATATTTTATAACATATATTTTAACATAATAAATATATTTTTGATAATATAATAACATATATATGAAATAATATTTAATTAAAAACAATTTAAAAAACAATTAAAAACCCGAAGCTATATATAATGAATAAATTTCCTTAAATGTCATGAAAGTATTATTCTTTTATTATTATTATGATTATTATTATTAAAATTATAAATTTTATTGTTATTTTTTTAAATTTAATTTTTTGAATTATGAAATTTCAAAGTAAATTTTGAATTATAGTTTCAATTTACTATAACTGATATTTTTTATTTGATAGTTGTTATATGTGAAAAAGGATTGTAGTTCTATTAACACATGGTGAAAAACTGATGAATATGAGAAATAAGTTGATCGTTTCTTGAAATTTACTAAAAATAATATTGAAAACAATGATATATTTTATTTCCTATGTGTGAAGTGTTTAAATATGATAAAAATAGGATCCTAAGAAAGTAATGAACATTTATTTTACAGTGTTGTTAATTTGAGTTACAGTTTTTGGATCTGGAATAGAGAAATAAAATATAAATCAATATCTAATAAATATAGAGATTTTAGAAATGATAAATCTAATCTAATATAGGAAACGATTCATGATATTAAGGTAAATGAAATTGATAAATGTTTATTATTCAGTGAAAATAAGGTGATTTTGAAAAAAAAAACTATATTTAATTTATATCAAATTTTTGATTTTATCTATGGTATTGTGATTGATTAAAAAGAATGTTGAGAATGGATAGAGTGGGAAAAATTTTATGGAATAAATTGATATGTTAAAAGAACAACTTGTGGAAGATAATGGTTTATTGTAATCAAATTATGATGTAATTTTTTTGTTACAAATATGATTTTTATACAAGAAGACACATGAATTCTCTAATGAATGTGTGTTATATATAAAGGAATATGATGGTATGTAAGAGTGTATATAATGCAGGACATGTTGGTATAAGTTAAAATGAAAATCTCATGCTGATTCATCTAATATAGTAAGTGTCAAACCTCTTGTTTATATAATTTGAAATATTTTTATAATTCCTCATTTTAAGAATTTATTTAAAAATCAAAGCAGTGGAACAAGGTTATGATACAATATAAATAGGTGATTATTCCATGGAAAACTATGTTATCAAACTAATCCCCCATAATAAAATAAAAATGATCAATAATGTCCTATATTTGAAAATAATGTTTGAAATATTATACTTGGGAAAATCATAGATACAATGAATCTATATTGAAGTCTCATTAGTAAAAAAATTACATGGCATACTATGTTGGTAATTAATTACTTATCTTATAACATACCAATACTATATTTTAAGTACAATCCTTGATTTATCTTTGTTCTCTATGTTTTTCAAGTTATGACTAGTTATACCTATTATTTCTTGACTGTTTCCCCTTGTTTAAGCCTCTTTAGGGGTCTAGAGTGAGTTTTGTTTCTTGTTTAAGAGGCTTGGAGATGACTAAGGAGTTTATATTGGGAGTGGAATTGGTCCTATAGATGGAATAACTATAGGAGGTGCCCTGACTAGTTGTTGAGGGCCATCAGTGAGTCGGTGGGAGGATGGTAGTAGGGACTTCCAATAAAAATCTAACTAGCCAACTGGTGGGGTTCCTAGTGATACAATAATTCTACCCAATGTAATCGCCTATCTAATGATATCCAATGGCTATCCGGTGATGCTAATGTGGGTGAGTTTAGATGGGAAATATCATAATTGTTTTTATTTTAATATTCATTTAAACTCTAATAACATCTCCCTTAAACCTATATCAACCCTAATCATCTTAGCAACCCTATTGGGTAGAATTTGGATATTACAAACTTGAAACCTGGAAAATAAAGTATCATTTGATGTTTTGAGTCTCTTTCGAGAAGTGTATTCAAGATCTTTTGATAATTTCTCTTTTCCTTACGTTTCTTCTTCTCCAAGAGACATGGATTTATGGTATATTATTGGATTTTAGTTTTTATTTGAGAGTTGTGTTTATAGGATCCTTTCTTGATCATTTATCACTCTTAATCTTCCCCCATTCGTTTTTCCCCTATTGTGTTTTGATTTTAGTATGATTTTATATAGGTGGTTTCTTAAAGAAATTCCTATCATTTGAAAGCAATATTTCTTTCTTAATTTGAAATGGATATCCAATTGATTTCCAAAGATTAATTTGATTAATTTTATAAATTATTTTTAAATATCATGGTGTGTGTGATCAAATATCTTTGAAAATGGATTTTGAAATAATGTGTTGATTTCCAAAAAATGATACTTAATTAAAATTATTAATTTAAATCTTGATATTGACGAAATTTTTTGAGAAGAGGTGGCATGAAATGTGTTTATGATTTGAAATGAAATGAATTTATTTTAATGGAATGAGTTTTTAATGAAAAAAATTTTATTTTGGATTTTGAAAATTATATATCCCCAATAATTTACCATATTTTCCTTTTAGAATTAATTTAAGTTTGTTGAGAGCTTTGCAATACATAGAACACCCGATTTAAACAAAACACTATTTATTCATGTTTTTCAGAATAAATTAAATTCTAAAAATTTTAAAGAGTTTATATAGTAAATTAATATATTATATATCCAAACAAATATTTTTAAACTCATCCAATATATTTCGTAGTCATAAAATAAAAACAAACCAAATTTTATACATAAAATACTATATTTTTATAAAGGTAAATTTACCACCTTTTAATGAAGAAACTATTTTAAATATAAATTTTGGAAATTTTATATATATTTATATGTCAAGATAGACTTCATATTTGAATTTAGAACATAAAAATTATCTTAGGGTTAATTTTTGGTATTTTTTTTGAAGTTTCATTTTTTAATGAATAGTGAAAAAATACTAAATTTTATTTCAAAACTGTTTTTTCGTCTAATTTATTAATAAGGTTAAATTATATTTTAAAATTGTTTTAAATTTTAATTAGATAAATATTTTTTTAATTAATCAAATTTGGTCATTGGAATCAATTTCCTTTGAAATTGTATATAAAAACATAGCGAAAATTTGAACGTTTTTATTTTAAAAATCCATATTATCATCCCATTTGCATTATTAATTTTAAATTAATTTCAATAGATTTTGTTATTTGAATTTTTAAAAATGGATTTCATTTTTAGAATAATAATAATTTATAATTTAAAATATGTTCAACTTAGTTTTTGATAAAAAATATTAGTGAAAGTGATTAAAATTAATTACAACAATTTAGAGAAAAATTAGCTTATCGAAGAATTAAACCTTAAACTTAGAGCCTAAAATGACCTATAAATTTATCCAAAATCCATTTCATTGCAATATTTATGAACTATAATACCTTGGATCTAATTTTTATCATTATTTGATCCAATTTCAATGGAAAAAATATGGGTGGAATTCCCTTACCAAAAATTTACAAGAGTGCCACTCCTCCTACACTATAAAAAGGCACTCAAACCTCCCACTTCCTCAAAACTCTCAAGACAATTTCTATTGAACAATATCTACAAAAATATATCCTCAAAATATATCCCCTCATCTTGTAATCCTACCCTTGGTCATAAATTTATCTAAGTAATCCCTTTGGTTCACACCAAAAGGAGTTACCCAAATAAGTGGTAACATCCTTCCTTAAGATTTTTAATTTTATTTTCATTATCCATCACCTAAAATATTTTTATCCCATGATTATATAAAAAAAATTATCCAACATATAATAATATTTTTTTGTTAATATTTTGACCTTCACTTATAAAAACTTCCATGTAGTGTGTAACAAACTTACCATTTATGTGTACGGTGAACTACCACATCACAAAATAATGTCGTTAATTTTTACTTTATCACCTCTCATGGTTGAAAATTATGATTGAAATGATATTTATATATTATATATATTATATTTATAATTTCTTTATGCTTCTGAAATTTTTATATAATAAATATCCTTATGCTTTCCATTTTGTGTAAATACGATAACATCGTTTGTGGAAGTGTGGACTAAGCGATGAGATTTGTTCACACTGTACATATAACATATAAATAATAGTCTTAATTATCATATGTAATATATATGAAATATAAATGATACTATAATTATAATATATATATATATTTATATCATTTACTTTTCATCCTTTTAATACAATAAATAAATGAAAGTAGTATTCATGCGTATGTACGACCTACCGTTTCCGTGAATAGTTCATTTCCTTCATTATCTATAAATATTATGGATTATTATAAATATATAATTAATTAATATATATAATATTTAAATCATGGATTAAGTTTTTTATAGGATGAAACCATGATCTAATTAATAGGAAAAACAAGTAACAAGTAAAAATATACTCAAGAAACTAGGCAATTAACACATGAAATAGTGAAAATAATGAAAGATTATTATAAAAAGGGTAATAAGACATTATAATATATGATTTTATAAACATTAATATGGTTTTGTAATAAGTTAGTGAGACTCTTAAAACCATTACACATGAGGTAAAAGGAAGATCACCCAAAAAGAAATGCTAATTAATGGCTTTCATCTCAAATTCCATTCCACTGAGACTTATTTGTTGTTATACACCAATTCACTTTTATATGGTGTATATATTACCATTTGACATATTATATCATGTATCTCATTATTATCATGATATTATAAGTTTCATTTAATGTTATTACTTCAAGGGTGTTATGATTTCAAATGTTTTTAAGTGGTGTGAGACATTTTGGAATGTTTAAAGATTATTTTCCTTAAGAATGTGCTTAATGATTATATTTTAAATCTCACCTCCATTTGTGATTGTTAAATATATCTTGAAACAATCACTTTATTTTATAAATTTTTAATTAGAAATTTCCTTGAATATATATATTCTCATATGATGGATATGATTATTTCCTAAACCATATAACATTTTACATATGGTGTTTACTTTGACAGTTATTTGACTATCTAGGGAAATATGGATAAATCCATATTATTTATTCAATATATATATTTGATAAGGAATATTGTATATTAATTAAATTTATTATTTGATATGAAGAATGATTTAGATATACAATGAAGGATGAGATCCAGAATGTATATATCCCCTCGATGCATCAATAGGTTCTCATGAGACAAATAATTTGGAAAAATTAAATTGGTTTCTATGCATAGTTTTAAACCATCTTGTGAAAGGTCTTGAAAATATAGGGCTTTATGTGACTCATACATGAAGTACAATAATTAACCATTTCCTTCATATACATTTTAGTTATCATTATTATTATCCATGAAATTTTCATATAATAAAATATATGGTTGCATTTCATTCTCAGTTTATTGATTAAATGGAATGTGTTTTTAGTTTCATACCTTGTTATATTGATTATGACTTATCCAGTTATTTTAATGGTATTTTTTATTAGTTATTTACCTTGCCATATTGATTTATTCCCATTTATTCATTATTAATTCCGATTTACTTACCCTTACTGCACATTTGAGTTCACCCTTATTATGTTTCCTTTCCCCAGGTTATAAAAATAAATCCTTTGAATTAGTTTCAAGGATTCTATTTATTTCACATTATTATGTATCATGTTTTAATTTCCTATTTTCCAATGTATTATGGGTATCATATATGTAACCTGGCTTTCCAAAATTGCTAAACCAATTGGTCCTTTGGCATTTTATTCCTTGTAATTATACCAATGTAATAAAATAATGCATTGGTTCTAATATTCTAGGGGCAGGGAATTATAGTTGGTATCAAAGGAAGTTTAGAAATAATCTCGAAAACTAGATTTAGAGAACTTAGATTAGGGAACATAACCCTAATATAGACTTTTTGGATAATTATATAATAATAACCTAGAATTTTGTTTAGGTAGATATTATATGGGTATTTCTAGAAATACATCCCTGTCTGGATAATACAAGCAAACATGGTTCTGACATATATATACCTAGGAGTAAAAGCTCCAACAAGGTGTGTCAGGCCTGACTCAGTGTAACATGGTACATGAAAATGGGCCTCCCTGCACACCTAGTTTGACACTCCCAAGTGATACACTTAATATAATTTTCATTTTCTTTAAAAACCATTATAAATGATTTAAAAGTAAAGATATCCCCAAAGGAACCTTTTTTATGACTATGAGATTAACAATGCATAAAATTTTCAATTTATATTAAGTGTTAAAGCCTTGTTTAGAATTATACAATGTTCAAAATTTTATGAGCTAATCCAGTATATGTCATTGTTTAGAAATAGATCCTAGAAGGAAGAATGGTGTTAATACTCATGGAAAATGTAGAGATTTCCCTATTGAGGAATCCAATACATCTGGTATTAGAATAGAGCATATTATGGATATATTAATGAAACTTAATATGGTTATGAAAAATAACCTTACCCAAATAGAGAAAACTATTCCATATAATGAAACTACTATGTTGGATTTCTTTATGCAATAGAATCCCCCATCATCTAGTGGGAATAATAATCCAATTGTAGCTAAGAAATGGATTAAGTATCTGGAGAAGATATTTGTGGCCTTAGGATATAGTGAAATGGAAAAGGTCACACTTGCAATCTATTGCATCAAAGGTGATGCTGATCAATGTTGGACATTGATCCAAAATACTAGAGAGGAATAAGAAATATAACTCATGGAATGGAGATACTTTAAGAATCCATTTTTTGATAAATAATTCCCTCATGATTAAAAAAATGATATGAAGAGAAAGTTCATTATCTTAAAGAAAAAGGAAGAAGAGGGTGTTTTATATTATGAATATACCTTTATAATATTATCCAGGTATTCTATAGATTATATACAAAACACATAGTGCAAGATTAATCAATTTAATTAAATAGATTAAGACAATCCTATGAAGGGCTTTGGTATCCCAGAATTTTTCATCATATGATGAAATAGTTTTATGTGCCGTCAATATGGAGAACGAATTTTTTAGAATCAATATATTTAAAGGAAAATAAGATAAGATGAGGCCATATGAGAACCACGAAAGAGGGAATGCATTAAAAAAGAATAAGAAGTTTGGTAAATTTCCATATTGTGAAAACTATGGGAAGAAGAACCCTGGGAAATGTTTGAAGGGACTGGTAGTTTTCTATAAATGCGAAGATAAGGGTGACCAGGCTCATGAATTCATGGGGAAGAAGAAAATCATTGATGACTAGTGTTATAATTATAAAGATATGAGACATTATGAAAATGAATACTCTAAGCGTCAATGGAATATTCCACAGAATAGTCAAGGGGAGATGGACCAGATTATGTGATCACTATAATAGAGGTAGAAGTACCAAATGATGTGGAGTCAGGTATATTAATCTTATCTTCAAATTTACCCAATGCATTATTTGATTCTGTATTGTTGCACTCTTCTATATCTACCAAGTTTTCCAAGAAAATTACACATTTCCCTTTTGATTTAATACGAGAGTTGTTATTCAAAACTCATAAGGGAGGTATCATTACAACAAATATGTGGAAGTCAGTCCCAATTATGAAACATAAACATGATTTAATTTCTAACCTTGTTATCATACCTATGGTTGAATTTGATATAATCCTCAGTATCTACTAACTATTAAAATATGATGCAAAACTTTATTGTAATAGGAAGGAAATTATGCTTTGTGAGGAGGATGCAGAATCCCTCATATTTAAAGTATAATATTACTCACCTGATTTTTATTTAGATCCAACCCTGTAGATCTACTAAATGAAATTATTAAGGAATAAGAGAGAACAACATCTAGTGAAAAATAATTTAATCTTAAAATTGAGGATGTACCTATTGGTAGGAATACATTAACGTATTTCCTAAGTAATTACCTGGACATCCCCTATAATGTGGAGTTGAACTTTCTATTAATTTAATCCCTCATAAAAGTCCAATATCAAAGACTCCCTATAGAATGGACACTGTGGAATTAGTGGAATTTAAGAAACAACTAAAGGATTTGGGTAATAAGATATTTATTCACCCTAGTGTTTCTCCATGGGGAGCCCATGTCCTCTTTTTTAAAAAGAAAGATGGATCTATGAGGTTGTGCATTAATTATATGGAAATCAATGTCATTACAATAAAGAAAAAGTATCCTATACCTCACATTGATGACTTGTTTTATCAACTTCACATAGCCTAATATTTTATGAATATTGATCTTCATTTTTGGAATCACCAAATGTGAGTGAAGAAGGAATACATTTTGAATATAGATTTTCTGATGAGGTATGAACATTACGAGTTTATAATAATTCCATTTGGATTGAATAATGCACCCTCTATTTTATAGACTTAATGAACATAGTATTCAAGGAATATATTGATGATTTTATGGTATTTATTGATGATATTATAGTGTATTCTAAAATATATGAGGATCATGTGAATCACTTACATATCATTCTTAAGACTCTTAAAAGGTAAGAGTTATATGAGAAATTTAGTAAGTGCGATTTATAGTTTTAAGAAGTTTCTTTCCTTTGCCATATTGTCTCCAAGGATGGAATATCAGTTGATCCTGCAATGAAAAAGGTGTTCAGATAATGAACTACACCAACTAAAATAATCTAGGTATATAGTTTCATTGGTTTTTCTGGTTACTATCAGCAATTTGTTCAGAAATTTTCCCGATTAGTTAACCCATTAACCAAGATTACACATAAAGGGGTTAAGTTTTTCTTACAAAGGAATGTAAAGAATTATTTGATGAACTAAAGAGAATATTAGTCAATTATATGATTTTGGCTCTACTATATGGGAGTGATAGTTTTTTTTTATATATAGTGATGCATCGAAGAAGGGACTTGGTTGTGTCCTAATGAAAAATGATAAAGTTATTTTTTATGCATCAATGAAATTAAATACTCATGAATAGAACTATCAAACCCATGATCTTGAGTTAGTGGTTGTAATATTTTCTTTGAAAATATAGAGTTATTATCTCTATGGTGAAATATTCCAGATACACATGAATCATAAGAGCTTGAAATAAATATTCTCATAAAAAGAGCTCTATATGAGACAAAGGTAATGGATTAAGCTTCTGAAATAATATAATTTATCAATACACTACCATATAGGGAAATAGAATAAGGTGGTATATTCTTTGAGTAGGAAGGATCATGGAGTTCTAACCCAAATAAGGATTGAGAAGGATTATATGTTCATGGATCTATTAAAGATGGATATGGAAGTTTCAAAGTAAGGGGAGACATCAATCATTTTTTAAATTATTTAAAACCATATTTATTAGAGAGTATAAAGAATTATCAATATGATGATGAGTAATTTTAGAAGAATAAAAAAGCTATGAATGAAGAAAAAATAACAAATTTTGTTTGTGAAGATGGTGTTCTAAAATTTGGAAAGAGGCTATGAGTTCCATCTATACCTAAGATAAAAAGGGAGTTGTTGGAAAAAGATCATAGATTAAATTTATATATACACCATGACATCAAAAAAATGTATATGGACTTTAAAGAACATTTTTGTGTGGATAACATGAAGTGTGAAATTGTATATTATGTGTCTATATGTTTTGTTTTTCAATAATTAAAAGCTATGAGGCAGCATCCTAAAGGAGTCCTGTAACCTATTCTTATTCCTATGTGGAAGCAAGAAGAAATTACTATGTAATTTTTCATGCTACAACCAAATACTCCTAGAAATAATGATGAAATATGGGTTATTATTGATCACCCTACTAAATATACTCATTTATTTTCCATAAGAGAATACTTGCCTCTTGAGCACCTCACAAGGCTCTATATTAATGAGGTTGTAAGAATTCATGACGCACCTCTAGAAATTTTTTTTGATCAAGATCCCCACTTTACATCAAAATCCTAGAAGAGTCTTCATAAGGATCTTGATATTGAGATTCATTTAATCACTACCTACCATAATCAAACTAATAGACAATATGAAAGAACAATTCAAAAAATGGAGGATATGATGAGGTCATTATCACTTGACTTTCAAGATATGTGGGATCAATACATACCTTTGGTAGATTTTTCCTATAATAATAGTTTCCATTCAAGTATTCAAATGGATCCATATAAAGCATTATATGGAAAGAGATGTCGTACTCCAACATGTTGGGATGAATTTGGTGAAATAAAACTCATATGCCCAAAAATTTTCAAAGAGACAATGAAAAAGGTAAAGAATACTTATGCTCATATTAAATCAACTCAAAGTAGGAAAAAGTTCTATGACAATAATTGGGGGAAATATTTATAGTTACAAGTGAGAGATCATGTTTTTTTGAAATTATCTCCCTAGAATGGTGTTATCAGGTTCTGTAATAAAGGAAACATGAGTCCTAATTAAACTTTACCCTTTTAAATTCTTTAAAGGGTTAGAATTTTTGCTTATTGTTTGTTAATGCCGCCAAATCTCTCAAAGGCATATGATTTATTCCATATATCTATGCTACAAAAGTATATGCCTGACCCTACACATGTGATCATCACTAATGAGATAAATTTATAACTTGAACTTTTGTACTATGAAGAAACCATCTAGATTTTTGATACTAGAGAGAAAATATTGAGGAATCAGTTGACTCATCTGGTAAAAGTACTCTAGAGAAATTACAAAATAGAAGAAGAAACATGGGAACCCGAGTATTTTATAAAGGAGTGCTACTCACATATTTTTGAAGGTAATACCCCTAAAATTTCATGGATAAAATTTTTATAGGAGGTAAGAATGTATTGACCTAATACTTTACCATATTTTTCTTTTAGAATTAATTTAATTTTGTTGATAGCTTTGTAATACACACAACACCCGATTTAAACAAAACACTATTTAGTCACATTTTGCATAGTAAATTAAATTCTAACACTTTGAAAGAGTTTATATAGTAAATTTATATATTATATATCCAAAAAAATATTTTAACACACATCCAATATATTTTATATGCATAAGATAAAAATAGACCCAATTTTATGCATAAAATACTATATTTTTTTATAAAGTAAATGTTTCCACATTTTAATGGAGAACCTATTTTAAATAATTTTTTTTCACAATTTTATATATTTTATATGTAATAATAAACTTCATCTTTTAAATAGGAAAAAATACTAACATAGGGTGAATTTTTGGTTTTTTCTGTGAAGCTTCATTTTTAATGAATAATGAAAAATACTGAATTTTAATTCAAAAATTCCTTTTCATATAATTTATTTATAATTTAAAATTATATTTTAATTTGGTTTTAAAGTAAAATTATACCAATTTTTTATTGATTAATCCCATTTATTTCATTGGAATTAATTTCCCTTTGAAATTGGATATAAAGACTTAGAAATTTTTTGAACATTTTTACTTTAAAAACCCGTATTGTCATCCCGTCTGCAGGATTAATTTTAAATTAATTTCTGCCACTTATGTGATTTGAATTTGGAAATTTTTTTTCCATATTTTTAAATATCATAATTTATAATATAAAATAAGGTCAATTTAGTTTTTTACCAAAAATATTAGTAAAAGTGATTAAAATTAATTACAACAATTAAGAGAAAAATTAGCTTAACAAAGGACTAAACCTTAAACTCAAAACCAAAAATGACCTATACACTTATAAAAAAACCATTATATGACCTTATTTATACCATATCATCCATTGGATCTAATTTTTACTATTATTGGATCCAATTGTAAAGGAAAAACATGGGTGTAATTCTCTTTCCAAAAAATTTACAAGAGTGTCACTCATCCTCCACTGTAAAAAGACACCCACCCCTCCTACTTCCTTACACCTCTCAAGAAACTTTTTATCAACAAATATCTACCCAAATATCTTATAAATATACATACCATAATTATATAAGTTTCCCCTTGGTCATAAATCCATCCAAGGAATCCCTTTGGTGCAAACCAAAAGAATTTACCCAAATAAGAGGTAACATCCTTTCTCAAGATCATTAGATTTATTTTCACTATTCACCAAAAAATTATTGTTATTACATGATTATATAACAAAATAATTATACTTAATATACTAATATGTTTTTATATTAAGTGTTTTACCTTCAATTACACAAAATTACATCTAATGGGTAATGAACTCACCATTTATGTGTACGATGAACTTCCACCTCACAAAATGACATCATCCATTTTTCATTTACCACCTCTCATGGTTGGGAATTATTATGAACATGATATTTATATATTATATATATTATACTTATAATTTCTTTATGATTATTTAAATTTTATAAAATACATACCCTTATACTTTCCATTTTGTGTAAATACGATAACATCCTTTGTGGAAGTGTGGACTACCGCCCTTTCAAAGAGATGTAATTCATTCACACTATACATGGAACATATAAATTATGGTTTTAATAAACCCATGCAATATATATAAAATATATATGATATTGGAATTATAAAGTACATATATATCTTTTAATTTTCATTCTTTTAATATGACAATGAAATGAAAGTAGTGTTCATGCATACATACGACCTACCGTCTCCATGAACAGTAAATTTCATTTCTTATCTCCAAATATTTTATATTATTATAAATAAATATATACTGAATATATATGAAATTTAAAACATGGTTTAAATTCTTTAGTTGATGAAACTATGATATAGTTAATAGGAATAATAATTTTCAAGTCAAAACATACTTTAGAAACTAAAAAATTAAAACCCAAAATAGTGAAAATAATAAAAGATTATTATCAAATGGGCTATAAGATATTATAATATATAATATTATAAACATGAATATGATTTTTTAATAAGTTATTGACACTATTAGAACCATTATACATGAGGTTAAAGGACGATCACCCAAAAGGAAATGCAAGGTAATGGATTTCATCGCAATTTACATTCCATTGATACTTATTTGTTGTTATGCACTAATTCAGTTTTATATGGAATATATACTGCCATTAAATATGATAGATGATGAATATAATTATTATCATGATATTATAAGTTTTATTTATTGTTATTCCTTTTGGGAGATTATGATTTCAAATGTTTCAAAGTGGTATGGGACACTTTGGAATGTTTAAATATTATTTTCCTCTAGAATGTGCTCAATGATTATCTCTACAATCTCACCTCCTTTTGTGATTTTTAAATTTATCTTGAAAAAATAAATTTATTTTAAATTTCTTTGAATATCCATATTATCATAAAATGTATACTATTATTTCCTAAACCATATACCATTTTACATACAATGTTTACTTTGATGGTTATTTTATTATATGGGGAAATATTGATAAATATGTATTCTTTATTAAATATAGATATTTTATAAGGCATATTGTATATTAATTAAATTTATTATTTGATATGAATAATTATTTGGATAGGAAATTATTGGTGGGGATCAGACTTTATATATCCCCTCGATGCATCGATAGGTTCTCATGATAAAAATAAGTTGGCCAAATTAAATGGGTTTTTATCCATAGTTTAAAACTGTCTTATCACAGGTCTTGATGGTATTTGTTTTCATGTGCCTTAGACATGATGTAAAATAATTAAGAACTTCCTTCATATATATTTCGGTTATCATTGCTATCATCTATGCAGTTTTCATATGATAAAATCTATTGATGCATTTCATTATTAATTTATTTATTAAATGGAATGTTTTTTAATTTAATACCTTTCCATATTAAGTATTCCTTATCTAGTTATATTAATGGAATTTGTTATTATTTATTTACCTTTCCATTTTTATCTATGTCCATATATCCATTTATTCTTCCACTTTAATTACCCTTACTAAGCATTTGAGCTTACCCTTATTATGTTTGCTTTCCCCAGGTTATAAAGAGGAATCCTTTGAATGAGTTTCATGGATATTGTTAATTTAATTTATTATGAATCTTTTTTTTATTTCTAAACGTATTATGGGTATCATGTATGTAATCTGGATTTCCAAAACTACTAAGCTAATTAGTCTTTCGGGATTTGATTCTTTGTAATCATGATAGTGTAAAAAAATAATGCACCAGATCTGAGCTTCTAGGGTCAGGGCTTTACAAAAATGAAATGGCATGTTTTGAAACTTGAACTTGGGGCCATGCGAAATGATTTATTGAAATGAATGATATCCCCTTATATGATTGACTTCCTCAAAGCACATGATAGCCTAGGTAGTTATGTGGTAAGAACATATGATAGGCTTGTATTATCTCTACCTATAAATGGATTAATGATGAAATTTATGACTAAATATATTGAGGGTAGGGAGTTCATTATTTAGGGTGTTCTTCTATTCCCCTTAATCTTGTGTATCTAAGAAAGTATATGCACACTAGGAGTCATATTTCACTGATTTGTGTGATAATTATTTTACTAATATAACCTTAGGTATCTTAAACATGGTGTTATGATTGTAAATCATTTATAAATTCTAGTGTTGTATAGAAACAATTAATCATTTCTATTTTTTATAGAAATTATTATTCATGCATTTTTAATGGAAATACCATTTCTTACCTATTTTATGCTCTCTATTGAAATGATTTTAAAATCATGTTTCAATATGAATTGTGAAATGATTACCATGCCACATTTTATTTAAAATTAAGTAAATTTGTATTGTTTGATATGATATAGTTATGGAATACTTAGTGGTATCCCACTTGGACAGTGTTCATCACACCCTACTTTGGCCTTTGGGTGTTCGTAGAATTTCTTATGCCAAGTCTAGGAAAAGGGAGTGTTATTGATTAGTGGGACCTTGGGAGTTGGTGGTGACCAGTGGAGTATATAATCTACTTATTACATGTAGATCTTATGATGATATCTTTTTTGGTTAATGTGACTACTTGGGTTGACATACCATTTTTTAGACTTGTATTTATCGATTCGTGGTACTTTTATCATGATTATTATTTTGGAATACCAACTTTTTATTTTCTCATATCGACTGATTTATCTTATTAAGTAATTCTTATGGTGAAATTGTTTCCTATTTTTTTTGATACCTAGGCACTAGTCATGAACCCATGGGGATCAGGAATTCCCTTTGGTCTATGTCATGACATATTTGGGTTACAATTTACTGGGTTATCCAATCTAGTTAATGAAACATTTATATTAGAGGTGTTCAAGCCTCTTCTCAAAAGTTTGTATGCAGTTTAGGATGTATTTTTAAAAAAGATACATTAATTTTAGGACTTAATGGGTGGGTTATGAGTGAGTTACTATCCATATATCATCATAAAAATCCTTAAGTTACCATGGGAAGTTAGGAAAAAGTGTCTTTAAGGAGTTTATCTGAGTTTTTTATTCCCAAGTTGAATTATGATTGATATAATTGATGATTCCATGTCTCTTGACTGATATTTACTTATTATCCATTGATGTTGTGTAGTAACTTTACCCTAAGAAGGAATATTAATAGACTTTAGGAGGTAACTATTGATAAACCATAGTAATTAAAACCTCCAGTTGATTATATCCCCATGGAGGTGGTAGTGCATGTGGTCCAAGCACTAGGCTAAAGAGCTTCACATATTCCCATATAAGAAGTAAAGGTTGTACCTTGAAGGTATGATAGAATAGATCATGCCTAGGATTTTATTAATCATAAACCACAATTTTTTTAGGGAACCAATTATCCTCAATTGGAAGAGGATTTGTTGGGAAAGATTGAGTGGATCTATGATTTTTTGGATACATCAGTGTCCATTAAGGTGAAATGTGTTGTCTTGAAATGTGAGGGGCCTAGAAGGAGGTGGTGGGATAATATAATAAAAGTGAATAAGAATAAGGATTGGAGTGGAAATACTTCAAGACACTTTTTATGGAGTAATTCTATCCAGAAATGACGGTATTGTCATTTATAGAGTTTCTTAACCATCAATAGAGTAATTGTTCTGTGACATATTATGCCAACCATTTTTCTAGACTTTATTAGTTTTCACCTAAGCCAGTGTCAAATGATAAGTTTAAGGATTAAAGGTTTTAAATGGGTCTTCGATCATATATCTAGTCTTAGGTCTTCATGTATAAGTTTTACACTTATACTAATGTTTTAGATAAGGATATAATGTCTGAGGACCAAAGAGTTAACTGAAGGAAGGTAGAATGAGGATGGATCAGGAGATCTCTTTGGTGATTCCCTTGTGACTCCTAGAGTTTTCCTATAATGACCATGATTTATGCTTCACAATGCTGTAGATCTGGTACATCATGGAGGCTTTCTACCTTGAATGTGAAAGATCCTTCGAGGTCCGTGGTGTTAAAGCACAAAATGAAGAAACCCTAATGGTTGAAATATACAAAGGTATTACCTTTCTTAAATCTCTCAAGGTTACTGATTCATATAAAACTACCTCAACAAATCTTTCTCTCTGTGGGAAACTGGAAGATGGAAACTTTGCAGTCGAGGTTGATCCTAAGGACCTTCAATAGAATACTAAAATGTGTAAGTTTTTGATTATGGGTCACATTTCATATATTAAAGGAGATAAACCCTGGTCGCCCTCAAATCTTAAACCTACAATTGAACACGTTTAGGGCTTCACTGATTTGAAACTAGTTCCAATAGGCAAGGGTTACTTTCATATATTGTTAAGATTGCAGGAGGAGCTCGATCATGTTTGGAAATTAGGGAATATACATCTCAGACCTGGTGGTCTGTGAATCTCCATATGGGATTATTCCTTTAATCCTCATACTTATAGAAACACCATTGATCAAGTATGGGTTAAATTACACGGTCTCTATTGGTTTTTTGGCACCTGAAGATTTTGAATGACATAGTATCTTGCATATTCACTCCCCTGAAAATTGACCAACAAACTTTAAATGCTGAGATATGGCTATATGAAAGAGTTATTGTGGAGGTAAATCTAGAATCTAAACTCCAACATGTTATTAGTTTTAATGTGAAAGACTACAAAATGGAGGTTAGGATCAAGTTTTAGCATAATCCCCCATTCCGCAAACTATGTAAAATCGTTGGGTACTCCTTTCTGAACTGTAGGGTTGTCAAAAGTCAAGTTTCCTAACCAAGGGATAATGAATGGATATAATTTAGAAGGAATAATAAGGAGAAAAGCACTGTTATTAAGAAACCCAAACCTTCCAGTAAGAAAAATGAAATATGGGTGAAGAAATCTACAATTTTGGGAGATAACTCGGGTACTACCTAGGCTGATATTGTGGATGAAGAAGAGAATGTCACTGTTGAATAGGGAATTATAGAATAAATTGAAAAACTAGTATTGGATTCCTTTGAGCATCCCCAAGATAAAATTATTACAGAGGAACCCTATAGGGACACCTCTACAAATTTTGGGTAGCATGGTTTAGTGCTTACAGACTCATCCAGTGAGAGTGTAATCAGTAGATCCTTGGAGATTAAATATATCTCATCTATCGGTATACAATAGGTTGAGGATCCCACAACCTCTAAGGGGCCTAGTTTCCCTTATGCTAAAATATATTGTTGTATTTCTATTGATGCTACACAATCCCAAGGGGAGGACAACCTCATGGTCTTGGAAGACAAGAATGAAGCTGTCCAGCCCTCAATGGGTGCTTTTGAATACACATGTTTGGTTCCCCCAGACACTACTATAGGTGCTACTTTAAATTCTAATGTTTCTATATCTAAAGATATCTTAGAGACAGTAGGAACACACCACAATGCTTTTATTATTGATTATTATTTTTTACTGAATATTCAGACTGAAAAACAATTAACGGCTATAAGGTACAACCCAATGGCCACCCCATTGAAAGCTAAAACACCTGAAACAACTTAGGTTGTTGCTAATATAGGTACTTCTAACAAATCATCTATTTCCTCTATGAGTAAATAGGGAAATAAACCTAGTATTAACTCTACTCCAAACTTCATAAGATCTAAGAGGAGTAAGGGCTTGAGTAGTTCAAAAAAGGGATTCTCACCCCAAACTCAGGTTCCAATGAATTTATTTTTTTAGAATTTTCAGGGTATTACTAACCCTGACACCTTTATTGTACTCAAAATATTCCTTATTACTCAAAGACCTAAATTTTTTTCTATTACTGACCCCAAAATAAAATTTTATTCAAAAATTATACATCTTTGCTCATATGGTTATAATTTTTTAGGTTTATGCAAAGATGGTCTCACTATTGAATCACTTTGGTTTTTTTCTCATTCCTCTTTGTAGAATGTGAATGCTTTCAAAGTTTCTAAGAAGAAGCTTACTTGTGATTTTTTCCTTTAATGGATTACATATTTTTTGTATCTTGATTTATGATAAAAATAGATACCAATATAGATGACCTATTTGGAATGATCTTTCTTTCTTAGCTAATAACATCCATGATCCCTGGTTTAAGATTGGTGATTTTAATGCGATTCTTACCTCCAGTGAGAAAACTGGCCCATCCCACTCTTCTATCTCATCAAGAGAATTTAAAATTTCTATTGAGGATAACAGTCTTGTGGAAATTAACCTCACTGGTTCCAAGTTCACATGGTATAAAAGACACTATAACATGTTGGTTTCTAAAAAATTTGATAGATATTTCCTGAATAACTCTGCTCTGGATAAATGGGACACCATATCTAGTATTACCCTTCCTAAGATTAACTTAGATCATCATCCCATCCTTGTCATTATTTTTATCAAAAGCCTTAAACCCATTCTTCCTTTTATATTTAATAACACTTGGTCCTCTGAACCCAAGTATTCTAACATCATAAAATATTTTTGGGCATCTATGAATCATCACAATGATGATTTTTCTTATATCAACAAATTAAAAAACCTTAAGTAGTGTCTTAAAGGTTGGTGTAGTTCCAAATATAATAAAATTGACAAGGACATCTCTTTTCTTGAGAATGAACTTATCCAAATTCAAAACACTACTACTAGATCTGATTTTTCTTTGGATCCTCAACATGAAATCATCACTTCTATGAAACTCAACATTCTGACCATTCTTAAAGATAACATGCATAAGAAAATCTTAAAAACTAAATGGATCTCATATGGTGATAGAAACACTAAGTTCTACAACTATCCCCAAATAATCATGAAATTTTGTAGACATCTTACCTTTATTAGAGATGAAAACAACCTCATTGATACTAAGGGGGCCATTACTAATTATGTTGTCTCTTACTTTGAAAATATTTTCAATGGTCTGGATGTCAACAAAGACCTCCTTTATAATTTCATCCTAGCTATGGTGAATAAGGAAGACAACACTTATATTTTAAGCACCCTTCTTGATCATGAAATCAAATACACTATTTTTATCCTTAATCCTGATAGTTCCCCAGGACCTGATGGTTTTAATAATGGTTTCTTACAACACTTATGGTAGGTTATTCAAATGGATGTTTGAAAACCATTTAAATCCTTTTTTTCTAATGGTGTTCTACCTCATGGATTAAATTATCAATTTCTTACTTTAATTAC
This sequence comes from Viscum album, assembly GCA_963277665.1. Lineage (NCBI taxonomy): Eukaryota > Viridiplantae > Streptophyta > Magnoliopsida > Santalales > Viscaceae > Viscum > Viscum album. The sequence goes on along the minus strand of OY728145.1, from coordinate 24,375,498 downwards.
TAAAGTGGAAAATGCCTCTGAGATTCATCTCTTCAGACCTATTGAACTTATTAACCCTCTTTAAAAAATCATCACAAAACTTCTTGATAATAGACTTACTACAATAAGTAATAAATTTTTTTTTCTTGGAATCAATTTGGTTTTATCAAGGGTAGGTCTATAAAATATTACATTTTTCTTGCCTCTGAATGCAACAACATCTTAAACAAAGACACCAGGGGAGGAAATATTTCTATCAAACTTGATATTATGAAATCCTTTGATACCATTGATTGGATTTTTATTTTCAAAGTCCTTAAGATATTTGGTTTAAATGATACTTTCATTAGTAGGATACAATTCTTATTCAAATCTGCCTCCATCTCTATCCTTGTAAATGGTTCCCCTAAGGGTTACTTTAAATAAACCAAGGGATTTAGACAAGGTGATCCCATATCTTCCATTATTTTTGTAATTTCATAAGATTACTTAAGTAGATTTCTCACTAGCCTTGTTGATCAGAATAAGCTTAAATCTATTCAGGATTCAAGAAACTTGAATGTGCCCACACACATTTTATATGTTTATGACATCATCTTGTTCTTAAAAGGTGATAAAAGGAATATTCAAAATCTCAAAAAATGCCTTATCTCATTATAAAGAAATCTTTGGTCAAACAATTAGCTGAAACAAATCCTTTTTCTTCTTTGGGAAATTTTTTCCTTTTAATATAAAAGGTAATATCATCAATAATTTTGGCATCAAGGAAGGATCCTTCCCTTTTACTTATCTTGGTTTACTGATTTTTTGGGGAAGACCTAAATATAGTTACTTTTCCACCACTTTTGACCAAATCATCATTCAAATTTCCTCTTGTAAGGGTAAATCCATTTCTATGGCTCGCATAATTTGTCTTCTTAAATATACAATTGTATCTAAAATGGTCTACTCGATGATGGTTTAAAAATGGACTGTTGGTATCCTCAAGAAAATAAATGTTTACATCAAAAAACAATTTTAGACCAAAAGCACTCTTGAAAAGAATCTTGTGACCATTCCTTGGGATACTTTTTGGAAATTTTTAGATAAGGGTGATCTTGGTATCAAAAATCTTAAATTCTTTAATTATTCTCTTCAAGACAGACTCACTTAAAGACTTATTCACAACAACACTAATTCCATTTCTTTTCTAAAAAAATATTCCTTACTAAGTTAAATAAAGGAAATATTAATTATATTACCTCTTCCATTTGGTAGTCCATTATACAATATTTTTATAACATCATGAATAATTCTAGATGGATGGTTAGCACCGAATCCTCCATGAACTTTTGGCTGGATAACTGGACTGGTGTTCCTTTAATCTCCATATTACCTCCCAATACTCTTCCAAAGAACACCTACAACACTATTAGGGATGTTATTAATTCTCATAACATCAACCTTCCTAATAACATTATTCATGTTATTGAATATTATCCCTACTCCAATTATGAAGATTTATTTATATGGAAACCTACTCATAATGGTGTCCTAGATTCCAAAAGTTTTTATAACCCCAATTTTTTAAATTCTAATATTAACTTATGTTGGTTTAATTTTTTGAAAAAACTTGGATTAAGCCATCAAGGATTAATCTTGTTTGGTGTATTTCTCAAAATAGAGTCCCCAATGAGGTTTTTATTTAGTCTTATGAGATTAAAATTTTCTATAAAGTCATATTTGTAACCAATATAGAGAAGATTTTAACCATATTTTTCTGTCTTGTGCTACGACTTGATCTCTTTGTAACAATATTTTTGACATTTTTGATTTCAGATGGTTACTAATTGATTCAATCAGCTCCTAACTAAAGCATTGTGTAGATTTTGTAACCTCTAAAAAAATCAATAATCTTTCATTAACTACTATTGCTAAGATCCTCTATGTGATTTGGTATGATAGAAATGCAATTCTTCATAATAATTGATAATCCAATCTTAATGTAGGTCAGATGCGGATCCTCATTACCATTCAAGATGTTGCCTCTATTAAGAAGGTTTATTGTGACAACACTATTAGAGACTTTGAGATCATATATCGACTTAGGATTGATGGAATCTATCATAAACCTATATTCACTTTTGAGGTGTTCTAGAAAACCCTACTCCTAGATTGGATTAAAGTGAATGTTTATGGAACTTCGAAAGGAAATCTAGGACCTACGGATTGTGGTGCTATTTTTAGAGACTAACCTGGTCAGTGTATTAGATGCTTCTTTGGAAACTACAGTGTCTCATTGTTTCTGGAAGAGAAAATGATGAGTGTGATCCATGTCATTGCCTTTGCTAAGCAAAAGGGTTGGAACAATATTTGGATTGAAAGTGATTTGACCACTATCGTCCAGGATATTTGGAATGGTGTGGTGCATCTTGCCTGGCCACTCACTACCTATTGGATGAACTGTCTTGATTTGACTCTAGAGACCAACTGCATTTTCACTCATTCCTTTCATGAAGTGAACATGGTTGTAAATGATCTTGCTAATAAGGGAGTCAACCATGACATAACTTGGATAAATGAAACTCCTATTGATTTAATCACTCGTTATGATAAAGATTGCAATAATATTCCATCCTTCAGACTCATGTAACTATTTTTTCTCTATATAATAATTTGTACTTTGGTCTTTGACAAAGGAACCTCCTTCTTAAAACAAATCTGATGTCTAAAATTAACCAAGATGGTAAGTCAGATTTGATGGGAGTTCCTCCTACTCCTTGTGGTAGGTTTATTGGTACGTAAAGGGAAAAGGAAACAAAATGAATATTGTTATGGAATTAGTGGTGGTGGTTCTCAACAATAGAATTTATAAAAATCATATGTAGTATCCAGTAAAGAAACACTAACTTGTTTCTAATGTTTCAAGTTTGGGGACTCAATTTTTTTCATAGAGGCACCAAAGATATATAGCTCTTGTGGATTCTTAGGTAATTTGAAGAGGTTTTGACATGTTTTTACCACTCCACATAGTGGTATAGGATCCTCAATACTAATAGGATCTACAATATAATCATATGATTCATGAATAGTGGGGTTATTTCCACAGGCATTGGGAAAAAATATTCTTTATACAATGGACGATTGTCTAGTGGGAACTGATGCTCATCCTGTGATTGAGATAGGTACAATTACCATTGATTCATCTTTAATGTATTCTTTATTTGATATTGATGCATCTCATTCTTTCATATCTACCCACACTGTGGACTTATTGAATCTTTTTACAAAGATCATGCCTTATGTGATGGAAATTACTATACCTCTTAGGATGAAGAGAGAGAAGGGTCTTTGATGCCCCACTTTTACTTTCTCCTTATAAAACATATATATCTTCTGGGACTTTTTGGTGATAGATATGAAAGCTATGGATGTCATTCTCAGCAAGGATTGGTTTTTTGATCATAAATTCTATATTGACTATTATATTTGATGGGTCTCTTCTATTACTTCAGATGTGGATTGCCATGTTTTTTTGGGACAATGGGAATCGAGAGAAATAAGTTCTAGTCCTCCTCTTCCAGAGTTAATAAGGATGATATCTATGTTTTACTTTTAACTAGATAAAAAATATTCATATCGTGATCTTCCTCCAATAACAGAAGATTTTTGGGTGTTTTTTACCATATTTGTTTTTGGTTTTCCACCGGTATGAGAGGTAGGGTTTTCTATTGACTTGGTTCCAGGTAACTAGCCTATATAAATTCCCTCTTATTTAATAGAACTAGAAGAACTAAAGGAATTAAAGACTCAGTTGGATGACTTGATATCCAAAGGATTCATTCCATCCAGTGTGTTTCCTTGGGTAGCAATGGTATTTTTCTCCAAGAATACTGACATAACCCTTTTCTTTTGTGTTTATTATTGAATGATCAATCATGTCATGGTCAAGAAAAAGTAATCTTTTCCCATAATTGATGATTTATTTGATTATCTGAAAAGGTATAATTGGTTTATTTAGAACACTCTCTGGTTGGGTTATCACTAGCTTAGGATCAATGAGTCTAATATCCCTAATACCATAATCAAAAGAAGGTATAGACATTATGAGTATCTTATTATGCCATTCAGTTTGACCAATGATCCTTCTATGTTTATGGAACTGATGAACAATATTTTCATTTAGTATTTTGATTATTTTTTAGTGGTATTCATGGATGACATCTTGGATTTCTCTAAAACCATTGAGGATCATGTACACTATTTGAGAGTTATTATAGACATTTTAAAAAGTAACCAAATTTATGAAAATATATCAAAATTTCATTTCTAGATTCAATAAGTAAAGTTATTAGGGAATGTGATCTTGGAATATGGTATTTCAGTTGATCTTAAAAAGGTTAAAGCTATCATGTCTTGGAAAAAATCATGGAATTTCTTTGAGATATAAAGATTCTTGGTCATAGTGTGGTATTACTGCTTGTTCATAAAGGATATATTAAAGTTGACTTAAAAATTTACTTCTTTTACTTAGAAAGAAGTGAAGTTCATTTTGGATTTGAAGTTCTAGTCATCCTTTGATGAGTTTAAGTGTCATTTTATTTCATCTCTAGTGTTGATTCTTCTAGAGGTTGGATATGACTATGTGGTCGTTTTTGATGCATCAAGATCTGATTTAGGATGGGTTTTCATATAGGGTGATCATATGGTGGATTATGATTCTCTTTAACTTTGGATTTATGAAAAGAACTATCTGATACACGATCTCAAACTCGAAACTATGATGCACACTCTTAAGAGTTGGTGGTATTTTTTTTGGAGAAAGGATTGCTATTTATTCTAATATTTTTTTTAGTTATATCTTCTCACAAAAATATTTTAATCTTCTTGAGAGGTGATGGGTGGTGTATTTTAAATCTATTGGCTTTAACATTGCTTATACACTTAGATAGGGGAAAATTTTTAATGATGCTATGAGTAGGAAACTTCCATCCCAGGCCATTAAATAATATTTTGAGGAGTGAAACCTCATGGATCTCTTTTATCATATTCAATTAGGAGTCCCATAGGATGAGACTAAGGTTATTTTGGTGAGTGTTTAGTTGACATCCTCTTTTATTTAGATGATTCTAAAAAAAATAACCTTTATGATGAGTTTTGAGGTATAAAGGATTCTTTATATGGTGGGGAGACCATCGAAAAATGGTGTCTATATTTAGAGGGAATCCTTTTCATTAGAAACCACTATGTAATTATTTAACCTATGAGAAATAGTGTAATATAGGATAATTATCATTCTTAGTGGGAGGTACACCCAAGTACAAATAATATCTTTTATTATTTTAGGCATAATTTTTTCTTTCCATGTATAAAATTTGACACTGCTTATTTTTTTCTCATTTTTATATTTGTGAGTAGATTAAGGCTGAGCATCAGAAACCTTTAGGCCTAATTCAAATACTTACTCTGCTAACTTGGAAGTGGGATGATATATTGTTGAAAATTGTGGTTGTTTTGTAGTGTACTCTTTGAGGAAATAATGTGATATGGGTGTTGATTGACAAACTGACCAAATCATCCCAAATTATTCCTATTCATGATACCATTAAATTTGAGGAATTGGGTAAATTGTAAGTGCATGAGATCATCAGGTTTCATGTACTTGTACCATTCATTATTACCGATAGAGATCCCTAGTTCACATATCATTTTTAGAGATGCCTGTAGGAGGTGGTGGGATCCTAGGTAAATTTGATCATGGAATACCATCCTCAGATTGATGGTTAGATGAAATAGGTAATATATATTATAGAGGTCAATCTCCATGCTTGTGTCATTGAAATTATAGGGGATTTCTACTTGGGTTCAGTTGAGTTTTCCAATAACAAAAGTTACTAGTTATCTATTAAATGGATCACTTTTAGGAATATTATGGATGAATGTTTAAGTCTCTACTTTTTTGGTTATAGATTGGCGAATCTTCCATAATGGGACCAAGTTTAGTCTAAAAGATGATAACTAAGATCCATATGATTTATCCGAGAATGGTAATTGTGTGGTGATGGTATAAGTATTATGAATATTGTTATCCTCATCCATTAGAGTTTTTCGTTAGTGACCATGTTTTTTTAGAGTCTCGCCTTGGTTTGGTCATCAACATATTAGAAAGTAGTGGAAGTTATCACTTATATATTTGGTACCCTTTGAGGGTTTTAAGAGGATTAGAAAGGTGGAACATTGTTTGGATTTTCCTCTATAGAGGACATTAATCCATGAAACCTATAATGTGTCATATCTTAATAAGTATCTTTCATACTTGTCTCATGTTTTGAGTTGGGAGGACCTCGATGTGGAACCTAATATGACCATAATTGAATATACAACATAGATTATCAATTCCTAGATGATTATTATTTGTGGAAAGTATATTACTTTGGTTTGGGTGCTATGAAAGTATGGTTTTGATTTTTATGAGATGTGGGAGCGTTAGGATTTGATGAGAGAGCAATGGCCTCAAATATTTGATATGGAGTCTTTTTGATAGGTTTATAGGGTAAGAAAGAATTTATGATGGGGAAAATTATAACATAATTTTACCATTATTTCGGCATGATCCTTGATTTATCCCCACTCTCCTTACTTTTTATATTATCTCTGGTTTTGTTTATTTTTCTTGGTTTTTTCCCTCTTTATAGAGCCTTTATATGGGCTAAGAGTGAGTTTTATTTCTTTTTTGAGAGTCCAAGATATGGTCAAGGAGTTTTTATCCAAAGTAGAATTGGTTCTATAGTTGGAATTGTTATAGGGTGTCTACCAACTAGCTAGTGAGGGCCACTGGCCAGCCAGTGGGAGTCTAGAAGTAGGGTCTTCCTATAATAATCCCATCATCAAGAAGATGAGGTCCATCACCCAACTAGAGGGTGGATGGAATAAAGTAGTTTCTACAAGAAATCCGCCATTCAACCAGTGGGTTTTCCAACCCTACAGGTATTATACCAGGTGGCATCGACTAACAGGTGGAAGATATCAGCTATTAGGTGATTTGGATGTGGTAGATTTTGGTATGGTAAGTATCATAATTTTTTTTCTTTTAATCTATGATTAAAATCTAATCACATATACCTCAAAACTATTTTAATAATAATCATCTTGGAGACCCTATTGTATATCATTTGACCCTTCCAACCTTGAAATTCAATAGATTGAAGTTCTATTTAAAGCATCGAGTCTCTTCTGGTAAGTATACTCTAGATCTTTTGATGATTTCTCCTTCCCTCATGTTTCCTATTCTCCAAGGCTGTGGATTTAAATGATATTTTTGGATTTAAGTTTTTATTTTATGATTTTGTTTCTAAGATCATTTCTTGGTTGATTTTCACTATTCATCCTCCCCTATTTATGGATACTATGTTTGATGTTCAAATTACCATGATTTGAGGTAGGTGGTTTCATAAGGAAATTATTATCATTTAAAACTTTTATTTCCTGCTTAATTTTAAATGGATGTCCATTTTATTTACAAATATTGATTTGATCCTTTTGATAAATGATTCTGAAATGACATAATTTATGTGATGAAATACATTTGATAATGGATTTGGAAATAAATTATTGATTATAGAAAATTATCTTGAATTGAAATGATTGATTTGAAGAATGATTTAGATGATGAATTTTGATAAGAGATGGCATGAAATGTTTTTATGATTCAAAATGAAATGAATTGATTTGAAAGGAAAATTTTATTAATGAAGAATATTTGATAATGTTTTTTGAAATTAAATGGCATGTTTTGAAACCTAAACTTGGGTCCCTGTGAAATTATTAATTGAAATGTTTTGAGATTGATTGAAATGAATGATACCCCTTGTGTGATTTATTTACTTAATGAACATGGAATATAAGGTAGTTATGTAGTAATAACACATTATAGGCATGTATTATCTCTACCTAGAAATTAATTGGTTCTTTGAAAATTGAATAAACATATTAAGGTCATAAAATCCATTTTTTTGTGGTTTTATCCTATTCCCCCAAGGACAGTGGATCTAGGGAAGGGCGTGAATATATGGATATATATTTCATTGATTTGTTTGATAATCCCTATACTAATATAACCTTAGGTCTCTTAACCCTGATGCTATAATTGTAAATGATTTATACATTCCAAACTTTTTTATAAATGCTTAATCATACCTATTTTGATAGAAATGGTTATTCATGACTATTTCAATGAAAATGTCCTATTCTACATGTTTTATTCTTTTATTTGAAAATCATGTTTTCATAATAATTACAAAAAGATTACCATGACATGTTTTATTTAAAATTAAGCATATTTGGTTTATTTTATATAAAGTGCTTATGGAATACCTAATGAGATCCTACTAGTCTAGTGTTACTCACACCCAATTCTTGCCTTTGGGAGTTTGCTTAATTTCTTATGTTAGGTTTGGGAAAAGGGAATGAATTAATTGGAGGTGGTGGGTGTTATTTATTAGGGGGACCTTGGGAGTTGGTGGTTTCTTGTGGAGTATATGATCCACTTGTTATATATAGATCCTGTGACAATTTATTTAATGGTTTATGTGATGACTTGGTTTGAAATACCATTTTTGGGACTTATATATATGTCTAATTGTGGTACTTTTTTATTGATTATTTTTTTGAGATACCAAATATATATTTTTTTCTTATCCACTATTTTTTATTTTTTATTTTTTCTTATAGAGAAATTTTTCCCTATTTTTTGATACCCAGATACTTGTTTCTAGCCTGTAGGGATCACGAACACCCTTCATACCCTATTAAGACTGATTCGAGTTCTATTTTACCAGGTTATTTGGGTTGGTTCATGAAATATACCCTTAAAATTATATGAATTAAAAATATATTATGTTTATTTTAATAATTTATAAACCAAAAAGAACCTTTAAGTTATATTTATTTTTACTTATAACCATTAATTTATGACTTTAAACTATTAATGGAGGAATCTGTCAAAGTTTTTGATTTTTATAAAAAAGGAATCATTCAATTTTATTCCATGATAATGTTCACTATAAACTATTTCAAGGAATATATAAATTTTTCTAGATACTATGTTAAGGCAAATAGTGTATGTCTGAATTGTGAAGAAGGTTCATCATATCATCAATTAAGACATGGGATAAAAACAATGAATGTGGTTCATTTAATATTTATATGTATGGATCACTCTTAGAAAATATGGAAAAACCATTAAACTCCCCATAATAATTTTATGTTTCTCTAAATAATTTACTAGCTGATCAGTATTTTGATAAGGTAAAAACATCAAAATCACACTTAGGAGGATATAAAGATTTTGTAATGACCAAAATATATAGATTAAATGCTTAATATTATTTTACCATCATCAATGGATCTATCTAGAAGTAAAACATAACATTAATGTCATGGATTTTTATGAGAATTTATATAGAAGTTTCAATTGAATGTTGTTAGATATTAAAGAAAAATACTAAGTATATATTGAATAAAATATTATACTTATATTAAATGTGAATGCATATTGTGTTAGCACCCACTAATAATTGAAAATGAATATACATGTATCTATAATTCCATACATTATCCAAGAGAGTGATTTTTTAAGTATTTACATGGTATAAAAGTCCTCAGAAATACTCCTCATATGATAATTTTTTTTGCATCAAAAAAATATTTGATATAAATTAGCTTGAAATATCATGATTTACATGTTTTAATGCAACAACTACTATTGATTTAACTATGTAGAATACTACTGATCCATTCCATAATGATTACAATAAAGTCATGTTACCTTTTCAATTATATTTATAGAAACATATTTGATATGAATTTATTAAATATTTTGAAGAATGAATTTTTTTAATTTACTTTTTAATGAAAATATATTTCCAGACATATTTTATGGAAATCATGGTACATTTAATGGTATATTTGGTTTGAAAAATAAAGTTATATATGTAACACCCCAATCTTCCATGGTACTCTTCTCTTTGAATAATACAGTAGCGTGTGTTGTACCCAACTTCGAGTTTTAACACACCACAACCAATCAAACTAGCCATTATGAATAGTAATACCAATTTTTGAATTTTATAAATTTTATCTTTCAAAATAGACTTCATTTTTGGATTCGGAATATCGAAATTAACTTAGGGTGAATTTTTGGTATTTTTCTGAAAACTTTCAATTTTTGATGAATAGTGAAAAACACTGAGTTATAGTTTAAAACCGAATTTTTATTTAAATTTATTTTAGGTCAAAATAGATACATAATACCTACATAAGTTAAATATAATTAATTTTATTCAGTTTATAATAATATTAGATATATAAAAATTTTATTGAACTTTTCACCGTCTTTTACCCACCTCCTAGGAGAATTTGAAAATTCACATAAAAATTAATTTTACCAATTCTATGAGTGGAATTTAAAAAATATAATAGACACAGTTGATATCAGTAAGAAAAATTTGGTTTAATAAGATGAAATTATTTTTTTGTGAATAGTAACTTTTTACTTTTATTTGCCACGGTTAAAAGTAAATGGGGTATTTATGGGTAAAAATGATATTATTATTATCCAAACACATGTAATAATTCTATTGGATAAGTATAATTTGACCAAAAACAACCTTATAAATAAAATATGAACCTATTTGGTCCACTTAGATTAGATTAGGACACTTATTATTATTTTATTTAAAGAAGAGTTAAAAGAGTTAAAATCAAAGTTTAATGAATAAAAAATTTTTAATATAGGGTTATACAAAAAATAAATTCGACTATAAATATTCGTTAGAAATATAAAAATATTTCCTACATAATGTAATTTTATTTATATTTTTTAGACATTAAATAATTTAATTTATTTATGACACAATGATGATGCAGTAATTACCTAATTAATGAAATATTAAAATAATTGATATTATAAATATCCAAATAAATATAATTTGAGACTTTTTATGAATTCCACTAATATTCTAGGTTAATATGACATATTAGGGTTGGTTAGATGAATTTTTTTCGAATTAATAATGCTGTTGTGAATTTAGAAAAAACAAAATACCAAATAGTGTCAAAATTGACATAAAAGAGTTTTTAAAACAAATATTTCATTATTAATTGATATTATATTCCTAAAAATATAAGGCTCGAAAAAAGGACTTATATAATGATATGCGTATCATTAATGAACCACTTGGGGTTCTCTTGGAATTATGTAGTAATTTTATTAACCATATAATATAAAAACACAAAGAGACATGGTAAATGTCAAACTTTTTACCTAAGAGTTAGAGAGTCCCATTATCAGATATTAGAGATTTAGATAGTGAAATGGAAACTCCCATTCTATCTAATAACAGTCGGTATTGGAGAGCCACCTTCTCATCTGCAATGACGACATCGTCACCCAGAATGGCATAGCGCCTGAAAGGTCTTTTCCTCTCAGGGTAGCACATTTCTGCTGCCAACCAAAGAATATAATGGTGTGACAACGCGAACAAAGTTCATTTAGAGAATAGAATACCAGGTGAAAACACTCCATCTTGTATGGAATTTATTTTATTAACATTCCATTCAAAATCAGCGATCTCATGCTTCAAATTTGAAAAGATATTCCTTTCAGGAGTATCAGTACCGTAACATGAATTGTAAATGCATGAATATGATGTACCAAAAAGTCCGCAGTTCCTAATGGAATGGGTAACAAAGCGACTTTTCCATCGACTGCTACTAAATCACCTCCCCAAGTCAAACTGGTGCTTGCTGTTGCAGAAGGGGACGTAGTATCGGGTGCTAAAGTATGGGTATTTTGTATCCATTGAGAAAAGATGGGTTGTAATTGTATAGCCATATCTGAAAACATATCTTGAGGGCGTCCTAAAGCGCTGACCCGATTCCAGCCAAAAGCCTGAGTATGTGTCTGCGGTTTCAGACTGACTTTAGGCGATGAGTTCACTCACCCCGGACGTACGCACCCTAGTCCCAGGTGCGGAACCAGACAACCACGATTGAATAAGTGGAAGTTCCCTGGAAATTCAAATCAATCCGGAGGTGTTGGTTCAAATCCAGCTCGTGATAAGGGGATTCATAAATAGTATTGAGAAATATTAGATTCGCGCCTATAACTTCAATGAAAGTTATCCACGATTCGCTTACTTAAGAATAATCAGTTCAGTTCACATCAGCATCTTTCCTCGGCTATGACACATCGATCCCGGAAAGAAAGACGTCATCTTATTAGCTATGAAACACAGACCTTGTCTGATTTTGGGAATAAAAGGGTGCTTTCTTCCTCTGATCCCTATCCCTTTGACTCCTCTCGTCTCGCTTCCCGGAGTCCCCTATTACGTAACGGCCTTCTCGGGTGATTCTCCGACCCGTAGAATGCTGACCCAAATCTTCTTCATGAAGAAGCTTGATTTAGATCGGAAAAATCGTACGGTAAACCATCCATGTGCTATGGTTCGAATCCGTAGTCAATCCAATTTGATTGAGATAAGATAGTAAACGTTGACAATTGAATCCTATATTATATTCTTTTACCATTCTTTAAGCTACTTTCTGCAACAACCCCAGTAGATACTGGAAGGGAGTATGAAACTATGGTAAAACCCAGAAATTGCATAAGATAAGAAATAGATCTGGCACCGGGTGCAGATGATCTTTAGTGGAGGAATAAGTAGGTATATGCATGGTATCTGGTATCGGATCTGCTATCATATGCATGAGAGTCGTTTCCTGGATCCGAAAGAGAGTCCTTGGCTTCTCCCAAAAACTAAAAAGTGTATCATGCCTGAATCTAACTGGGGTTCACGGTGGAGGAACTGGATCGGAAAAAATAGGGAGAATACTAGTAGTAAGATTTCAAATCATGAAACCGTCTTTTTATGTAATGAACCCGGCGGGCCTAAAGCCCAACCAAACTCGGCCACGCCCAAGCCCAGCCCTCTGGCAGATAGCAGACCCCCACCCTCTAGCAGATAACAGGTCCCCACCTCAGACCGACCGAGATAACACATGGCAGGAACTGTCCCCTGCCTGGCGAGGATTTAATAGGCCTCCCCCACAACTCAAACCCGTGACCACAGGCTTAAAGGCCAACCGGGAAGCGTTACGAGTACCACTGGGCCAATGGCTCAGTGGTACTCGTAACGCTTCCCGGTTGGCCTTTAAGCCTGTGGTCACGAGTTCGAGTTGCGGGGTAGGCGTATTAAATCCTCGCCAGACAGGGGACAGTTCCTGCCACGTGTTATCTGGGCCGGTCTGAGGTGGGGACCTGTTATCTCCCTGAGGGTGGGGGTCTACTATCTTCCAGAGGGCTGGGCTCGGGCGTGGCCGAGTTTGGTTGGGCTTTAGGCCCGCCGGGTTCTTGGAATTCAGGGATTTCCCTGTTTATGTATTGTTACATTTTTTGTATCTTTTAGGTCCCAATATTTCGCCTCGAAATTCTAGATCCTTATACCCTATAGAAAAGCCTATATGCGATGTATAGACCTTGTTGCAAAAAAAAAATATGATGACATTTGTTTACTTGGAATAAGCAGAATTTTTTGAAGGAATAGGTTTTTCATTCCACAACCTTACGGAGTTAGTTGACTCAGTGTATCCAGCAGTTGATCCAATATAACCATTAGCATTTGCTTCCATAGCTACATTAGCAACATTTGGGGACTTACCCGGTCCCTGGTCTCACCACTCCTTACCCTGTTTTATCCGAAGCCTATGCTTCAATTCCGGAAGAATAGATTCCATTTTGAGAGAGTTGAAAAATCTCTTTCCCGTGGAAAGGTTCTATCCTTATGCCCTTTCTCACCGCATTTATTTAAACAAAGACTCTGTTTTTTCCTCTTTTCGGATGGTACATCTTTCTCAGAACGTTGACTGGGAATCAAACTCATGTTTGAATTGAAATGGAGATACAGATGCAAGTGAATCCCTTCTGAATAATCATCAGATAGATTCATATCTTATCAAAATTCTTTTGAAGAGACATCCATCTATTGGATTGGTCAGTTTATTTGTGAAAATGTATGGATAGCTAAAAACAGAACACTCAAATCGGGTCAAGTTCTAATTGTTCAAGTTCACTCTTTAGTAATAAGATCAGCTAAGTCTTATTTAGCCACTCCCGGATCAACTATTCGTGGCCATTATGGGTCTATCCTGTACACTGTTGCAGAAGGGGACGTAGTATCGAGTGCTAAAGTATGGGTATTTTGTATCCATTGAGCAAAGACGAGTTGTAATTGTATAGCCGTATCTAAAAACATATCTTGAGGGTGTCCTAAAGCGCTCATTGTATCATTATGAATATACAAACCAAAACTGTGAAAGCCTAGAAATATACACGCCCAGTTTAGATGTGATATGATTGCATCACGATGTCTAAGGGCACAATCTAATAGATCATTGTATTGAGTGGTTGGATCATCAGAGTGCCATTAATATTAATGGGTGGCTCCGTGATTTCTTATGGGCACAGGCATCCCAGGTGATTCAGTCTTATGGTTATTCGCTTTCCATCAGATAGGCAAAGATTGATTTCAAGTATACCGCGATGAGAAAGCAATACAATATAGGCCAGCCGGAAACGGAACAAATGCTGCTGCTTCTGAGTTCGCATGACTTCGCTCTCGTTGTGCGTGGATGTTAGGAAGAGAAAGGGGGAATAGAGAATGGGTACATGACTCGTGAACCTCCCTTTGTTTCTAGGACAGGGCTCCTCCCAAAGAGAGCAGCAATCGGTTCAGTTAGCCAGGACTACCACTAGATTTTTCCAATGTATAAAATATAAATTCCAACAGTTTTTGCTACAATAACCTTCCCAACAACGATCTTTTTTTGATAGGAATTTTTAACCTAGATACTATGATACTATATATAAATATAAGAATATATAATATAAATATAAGAATATATAATATAAATATAAGAATAAGAAGATAAATTATGAATATTAGTGCCCAAAAAAATGGATTATGGTGGATTACATCGTTTCTATGGCGACTTATTGAAATGAAACGGTGAGGTCCTCTCTATAAACCGGAGCCCTTTTCCCTGATTTTAGGGAATATAGGTCACTTGTACAGTTCACATACTTTGGGTCGACCCTTCTGGGTTATGGAATGAGGCATTTATTTTATCATTTAAAATTGATAAGGGCTCACTTTTATCAAGAGGAATGCTGAGGCCATATTAGGAGTACCTTTGAGACTGCAACGTCACCAGGACACATGGGTGTGGAATTATGACTCGAAAGGTTTCAATGTTGGAGGTTGGTTCTGGTTCGAATTCTCAAAAAGTATGAAGAAGTACTGGAAGAGGATATATACGGGTCGGAGAATCACCCGACTCGGTATTCTTCTCAAATCCATAGAGGAAGCAGAACCAAGTCATAAGGATCATCATCCCTTCTTGCGCCAAATATCTCTTACCATTTCCGAAGGAACTGGAGATCCCCTTATCCCCATTTCCATTCAAGAGTTCTGATTATGTTTTCATGCCCCTTCTTTGAGACCCTGAAAAATAGAAAAATTCCTTTCTATATTAGGAACACATAAAATATAAGTGACTACAAAAAGGATAAGAACCCCCCCTTCACTACTTGTTTTCTGAATTTTATAGTAAGAAAAAGAGCGTCATTCGCGCTCCATTCCGATTTTGATATTGATTCGGATCTCGATCTACTCTTTGTTCGGCGGCTTCGTAAGATGAAACAAACATATTAAAAAAGCAAGCCAATAACGGCTAGGCTAGCCGATTGTACTCTTTCTTAAGTAGACCAACCCGAACATAATATGAGTGGGGTGGGGCTTCAAACCGGGCTCTTCCGAGAAAATAGAAAAGGAACTTATTGAATATAAGATAAGGGTAACCGATCCAACCTTCGACTTGGGATAACTTAATTGGTAAAGCGCGAGTCTTCTCATCCGGAAGATCTACTAGTTGATGGTTTGACTCGAATAAAACTTTCTTTTTGGTACCAACAAGTAATAATTTTTTTCCTTGCCTTGTTGCATCAAAAACCAAATCACAAGCTTCTGATAAAAAAAGATCCGTTCTAGTAAGATTTGTAAGATGAGTACCTTTGTGCTTTCCAGAGATATATGTTGTCATTCTAGGATTCCATTTCCTAGTACTATGACCCAAATGAACTCTTGCTTCCATCATATCTTCTAAATCTAAAAGAAAAAGTTAATATAGTGACCCAAACCTGTCTAAAACCTATTTGTTGAGTTTTTTTATACCCATACCCAGATTATCCTTTAAATAATGCACTAACTCTGGGATTTTGGGGTCGAGGCATTACAGTTGGTATCAGAGGAATTTTAGTACAAACCTTGGAATCTAAATTTAGATAAACTTTGATTAGAGCACATTACCCTAAGATAAACTTTGAGTGTTAGTATAGAAAAACTTCCTAGAATTTTGGTATTGTAGATATTTTGTGAGTTTTCTAATAAATACATCCATGTCTAGATACGAGAAGGTAGAGGTGGCTCTGGAACAGATGTACCTAGGGGTAAAACCCAAAAATGTCACTTTGATCTAGACTCGAATGGGAACTGGTGCATGACAACGGGCCTTGCTGCACTCTTGGTTACGACACTCCTGGGGGATATGCTTAGGATAATTTTCATTTTCTTTATAAACCATTATGAATGGTTTATTAGTATATACTTCCTCAAAGAAAACATTTTTTTATGATTATGGATTATATCCATAAACTTCTCAATTTATGTTAAGTGTTTTACAAGTTTGGAATTATGTATTTCGATTCATAAACTAATCTAGTTTATTCCATTGTTTAGAAATGGTGCCTAGTGGAAGGAATGGAAATCGTATCAATGCATGCACTCCATGTAGGGATTGACCTCCTGCTCAAGATAGTTATAGTGGAGTAGGTGATACAACTGGTGCTGATCAACTTATCACTATACTGGGACAACTCAATCAGGTTATGAATAATAACCTTACCTGTATGGAGCACCATGATCCACAACATGGAGGATCAATATTAGAACGCTTCATGAGGTAACAACCACCAACATTCAATGGGATTACAAATCCATTAGTAGCTAAGCAATGGATAAATTCCTTATAGAAAATATTCCACACCTTGTGGAGTAGCGAAAGGGAAAAAGTTATCATGGAAGCTTACCACCTCACTGGAGATACTGATCAATGGTGGTCATTGATTCAAAACACAAAGGAAGATGATAAAGTATCAAATATGGAATTAAGGGAGTTTAAAGATATTTTCTTAGAAAAATACTTTCCTCATGACCGTCGAGAAGATATGGAAAGACAATTTCTAAGTCTGAGGAAAAAGGAGGATGAGAATGTCGCAAAGTATGAAGCTAACTTTACAAGGTTAGTGAGGCATACAGTAGATTATATACGTAACCCAAGAAGTAAGATTGATCATTTCTTTGATGGGTTAAAACCACTTCTCCATCGAGTATTAGTCTCACAATCCTTCTCGTCGTACGAAGATATTGTCTCATGTGCTATCAAGATAGAAAAATAATTCTCTAAGTTTTACGACTTTAAAGAAAAACAAGAGAAGAAGAGATCTGCTGAACACTCTAGAAATGGAAATAAGGGGAAAAGTGAAAAGTTGAATGTCCATCCTGCAATAAATGTGGGAAGAAACACCCCGGTACTTTCCTGAAGGGAATGGGAGTCTGTTACAAGTGTGGTGAAAAAGGCCACCAAGATCGTGATTGTAAGGGGAAGAAAGAGGCTATCAATATTGAATGATATAATTTTAGAGAAAGGGGGCATTATGAAAATGAATTTCCTAAGCGTCAGGGGAACTTACCTAAAAAAATTCCAAGGGATCAAGGCCAAGATTATGCTATCACTACTGCTGATGTAGAAGCTCCGAAAGATGTGGTGGCAAGTAATTTAATGGTTTCATCAAGTTTAGAAAATGATTTATATGATTCTGAATCATCACATTGTTTCATATATTCCCAGTTTACTATGAAAATTAGATATTTCCTATTTGATTTAACAAGGGAGTTGTCAGTCAAAAATCCTAAGGGAAGTATCATCGCAACAAAGTTTTGTGAATCAGTTTCCATTAGGGAATATAAATGCTCTTTATCTGCTGATCTCATTGTCATACCCATGATTGAATTTGATATAATCCTAAGTATGGATTGGATTTCTGACCATGATGCGTAAATTTATTATAATAATAAGGAGGTTATGATTTTTGATGGCGATGATAAAGAAAACCTTATCTTTAGAGAAAAATCATCACAACCTGATTCTTATCTTGATCCACACCCAGTAGCTCAACTAAATTTAATTATTGGGGGAGGAAGAGAATGAAATAACTATGGATGAGTAAAGGAATGTTAAAATAGAGGATGTACCTATTGTGAAAAAATATGTTGATGTGTTTCCAGAAGATTTACCTGGACATCCTCCAGAACGATAAATTTAGTTTTCCATTGATTTAATTCTTGGATCAAGGCCCATATCAAAAAAACCTTATAGAATGGCCACTGTGGAATTAGTGGAACTAAAGAAAAAACTAGAGGAATTGATTAATAAGGGATTTATTCACCCTAGTGTTTCTCCATGGGGAGCCCTTGTCCATTTTTTAAGAAGAAAGATGGATCTATGATGTTGTGTATCGACTATATGGAGATCAATGCTATAACAATAAAGAATAAGTATCCCCTACCTCGAATTGATGATTTATTTGACCAACTTCATGGAGCTCAATAATTTTCAAAGATTGACCTTAGATCTGGATACCATCAGTTGTGCATGAAGAAGGAAGAAATTCTGAAGACAGTATTTCGAACCAGGTATGGGCATTACGAGTTTACTGTAATGCCTTTTGGATTGACTAATACACCCCCTGTCTTCATGGATCTAATGAATAGAGTTTTCAAGGAATATCTTGATGATTTTGTAGTGGTATTTATTTATTATATCTTGATATACTCCAAAAGCTACTAAGATCATTAATATCACTTGCAGATTATCCTAAAGACTCTTAGAAGACATGAATTATATGGGAAGTTTAGCAAATGTGAATTCTATCTTCAAAAGATTTCTTTTCTTGGCCATATTGTCTCTAAGGATGGAATATCCCTTGATCCTTCAAAGACCAAGGCAATCCAAGAATGTCCAGCACCGAAGAGTATAACTGAGGTATGCAGTTTTATTGGTTTAGCAGGTTATTATCGACATTTCATCTAGAATTTTTCCCAGTTGGCTTACCCATAACAAAGCTCACACGAAAAGGGGTTAAATTTGTTTGCAAAAAAGAGTGTGAAGAATGTTTTGAAGAACTGAATAGAAGATTAGTCAATGCTCCTATATTGAATCTACCATCACAGAATGATGGGTTTGTTATTTATAGTGATGCTTCAAATAAAGGACTCAGTTGTGTCCTTATGCAGAATGATAGGGTTATTGCCTATGCATCACCACAGCTAAAAATTCATGAACAAAACTATCCTACTCATGATCTTGAGTTAGAATCTATAATCTTTTCTTTGAAGATATGGAGACATTATATCTATGGTGAAAAATGTGAGATATATACCGACTATGAGAGTTTGAAGTATATTTTCTCACAGAAAGAACTCAACATGAGGCAAAGATGATGGCTTTAACTACTAAAAGATTATGATTTCATGACACACTACCACCTGGGGAAGGAAAATAAGGTGGAAGATTCTTTGAGTAGAAAGGATCATGGAGTTTTGAACAAGATGAGAGTTGAAAAGGATCCTATATACATGGATCTAGTAAAGATGGATATGATAATCACTATAGAAGGTGAAACATCAATACTTTTTCAAATGGTTGCCAAACCATCTTTACTAGAAAGGATAAAGAGTTCTCAGACCGGTGATGAAGAGTTTCAAAAGAAGATTAAAGTTGTGAATGATGGGAGATTGAGTGGCTTTGTGTATGAAGATGGAATTTTGAAATTTGGGAAGAGACTTTGTGTTCCCGATATAGCTGATCTAAAAATAGAATTATTGGATGATGCTCATAGATCCAATTTCTCTATACACCCTGGGAGCACCAAAATGTTTAGATATTTGAAGGAACATTTTTGGTGGGACAACATGAAGAGGGAGATTGCTGATTTTGTGTCAAGATTTATGATTTTTCAATAAGTGAAAGATGGAAGGCAACAGCCTGGAGGAGTCATGCAACCTCTTCCCATACCGGAGTGGAAATGGGATATTATTATGATGGACTTTTTCATGGGACTACCAAAGACTCCTAGAAAGAATGATGCAATATGGGTCATTGTTGATCGTCTTACCAATTGAGCACATTTTATTTCTATAAGAGAAGATTTACCACTTGAACGATTGGAAAGACTATATATTAACAAAGTTGTAAGACTTCATGGAGTACCACTATCAATTTTTTCTGATCATGATCTACGTTTTACATCAAGATTCTGGAAAATTATTCAGAAATCCCTAGATAATGAACTTCGTTTGAGCACTGCCTAACACCCCCAAATTGATGGGAAATCAGAATGGAATCTTCAAAACTTAGAAGACATGTTGAGATCATGCTCACTTGACTTTCAAGTTATGTGGGATCAATATTTACCTCTGGTAGAATTTTTATATAATAATAGCTTCCATTCAAGTATTCGGATGGCACCATATGAAGCATTATACAAAAAGAGATGTCAAACACCAACCTGTTGGGATGATGTTGGTGAAAGAAAACTCGTAGGCCCAGAACTGGTGGAGGAAATGATGGAAAAGGTGAAGGTAATCCAAAACCACATCAAAGCAGCTCAAAGTAGGCAGAAGAGCTATGCCGATAACTGAAGGAAGGATTTGGAATTTCAGGTAAGAGATCATGTTTTCTTGAAGGTATCTCCATGTAAGGGTATTATACATTTCGATAAGAAGGGAAAATTGAGTCCTAGGTACATAGGACCTTTCGAAATTCTATAACGAATTGGGGTTGTAGCTTACCGGTTGGCAATGCTGCAAAGTCTCTCCAAAGTCCATGATGCGTTCCTTGTATCATTGTTGAGAAAATACATGCCTGACCCAACACATGTACTCACCTATGATGAATTAGAACTGGAACCCGATCTCTCTTATTGTGAATATCCTATCAAGGTTCTTGATACAAGAGAACAAGTGCTGAGAAAATAGACTACTCATCTGGTAAAAGTTCTATGGAGAAACCATAAGATGGAAGAGGCAACGTGGGAACCCAAGGAACTTATGATGAAGAACCACCCGAGTCTTTTTATGTAGTAATACTCTAGAAATTTCGAGGACAAAATTATTTGAAAATTGGGAGAATGTAACACCCCAAGCTTCCACGATACGCTTCTCTTTGAATAATACAGTAGCGTGTATTGTATGAAACCTCGAGTTCTAACACACCAAAACCAGTTAAACTAGCCATTATGAATAGTAATACCCACTTTTTGAAATTTTATAAATTTTATCTTTCAAAATGGACTTCATTTTTGGATTCCTAATATTTAAATTAGTTTAGGGTGAATTTTTGGTATTTTTCGGAAAACTTTCAATTTTTGATGAATAGTGAAAAACAATGAGTTATAGTTTAAAACCAAATTTTTATTTAAATAATTATTTATTTTATTTAAATTTATTTTAGGTCAAAATAGATACATAATACCTATATAAATTCAATATAATTCATTGGATTCAGTTTATAATAATTTTATATATATAAATATTTTATTGAACTTTTCACCGTCTTTTACCCACCTCCTAGGAGAATTTGCAAATTCACATAAAACATAATTTTAGCGCTTCTGTGAGTGGAATTTCAAAAATACGAGAGACATAGTTGATATCAGTAAGAAAAATTTGGTTCAATAAGATGAAAATATTTTTTGTTGAATAGTAACTTTTTACTTTTATTTACCACGGTTAAAAGTAAATAGGGTATTTAAGGGTAAAAATGATACTATTATTACACTAACACATGTACTAATTCTATTGTATAAGTATAATGTGACAAAAAAACAACCTTAGGAATAAAATATTAACCTCTTTGTTCCACTTGGATTAGATTCAGACACTTATTATTATTTTATTTAAAGAAGAGTTAAAAGAGTTAAAATCAATGTTTAATAACTAATTTTTTTAATATAGGGTTATACATAAGATAAATTTGACTATAAATATTAATTATAAATATAAAAATATTTCCTACATAATGGTATTTTATATATATTTTTTAGATATTAAATAATTTAATTTATTTTTGACACAATGATGATGCAATAACTACCTAATTAATGAAATATTAAAATAATTGATATTATAAATATCTAAATAAATGTAATTTGAGAGTTTTTATGAATTCCAATAATTTTATAGGTTAATATGATGTATTTTTGTTGGTTAGATGAATTTTGTTTCGAAGTAATAACGCTGTTGTGAATTTAGAAAAAACAAAATACCAAATAGTGTCAAAATTGACATAAAAGAGTTTTTAAAACAAATATTATATTATTAATTGATATTATATTCCTAAAAATATAAGGTTCATACAAATTAATTATATAATGATAGGTGTATCATTAATGAACCACTTAGGGTTATCTTATAAGTATATAGTAAGTTTATTAACCATATAATATAAAAATACAAAGAGACATGGTAAATGTCAAACTATTTAACTAAGAGTTAAATCTAAAAGATAAAGTTAATATAGTGACCCAAAACTGTATAAAACCTATTGTTTGAGTGGTTTTCAACCCATACGCACCTTATCCCATAAATAATCCATTTTTGAGCCATTATAAACCGAAAATGAGTTTATTATAAAATAATATTTCTAGCTTTTCCTAAGGTGCACCTCACCCCTCTTATAAAAGGGCACTCCCCCATCTCTCTAATTCACACCTTCAAACCCATTTGGCTCATCCAATCCCTAACCAAATACCATATCAACTCTCCTACCTTCATCCTATAGGCCTTAGTTTAGTCATAAATCCAACCTAAGGATCCCTTTTGATCAAATAAAAAGGAATAACCCGAAGAAGAGGTAAATATTTCATCACCACTTTCAAGTTCCTTTCTCCTTCCACTTCCTTTTTATTTATTGTTTCCATTCTAAAATAATAAATCCAGTATCTTCTATATACTATTATGTTATTATAAATATGTTATAACCAAATTCATTATTCTATCTATCCTTTGAATGACATGTCATCATACGTGCGTACGTACGGCTTACTGTCTCCACATCGTGGTATAATTGTTATTCAATACATTATTATTTGGATGGGTATAATAATGATGTTTAATTGATGTAAATAATAAATATATAATGATAATGATTATGTATATATGATATACCATCCAATTATATATTATTTTAATATCAAAAGAATGATATTGTCGCTCGTACGTACGAACGGATTATCGTCTCCACGAACGCGATGAGATTCATTCATCATCGTATCTATTAAAGACTAATTTTCATTAGATGATTAAAAATAATGTTTAAATACTTTATATAATTCTGTATATGAATAAGATACATCCCATCCATAACAAATATGACTCAAATAACAAATAATATAAAGGAAAACAGATCCGTTAACACCGGAAACAATGATAATACTAAGATATTATTAACAAAGCAATATTAAAAGATCATATATGATATCATATTAGTGTATATGATTATTTTATAATTTAATAACATTTATTTCACCATTATAAAAGGAGGTTAACCTACCCTCGACCAAGAAAAATTACAAGGTAAGGGTTAATTCTACAATCTCTTCATTATCCGAGGTTGTTTATACATAATTATCTACTGGGACATCTTTATCATCCACATCCATGTTTCTTAAAAATGTATTTCAAAACATCATTAATATTTACTAGACTATGAGTTAAAGTCATTTATAACCTTGTTTGAATTATATAAGATTTTTATAAAGGAATCTTTCTGTCATTTTCCAAACAAGGTCCTTTATAACCTTTTCAACAAAATTAAGGCAAGAATGTTTTTTTAACTTATACGATGGGTACATCTATTTTATACCATTATAACATCATCAAAGCTCCCCTTTATAGGCTTATAATAATATTTCCAAAATAAATTTTTTCTTTTATAATTATATGAATCTTAAATTATTTCAAAATAGAAAGAGATATTTCTCTAAAAAAAGGTATTGATTTCATCTATGTCAACATCTTTTGATGGATTTTAAGTTTATTTGAAGTTGATTTATTATGATACAAAACTTCCATATTTTATTGAAGGTTTTGTGATATGTTTGACTATGGATGTGTTATTTTTATACCATTCATGGTTTATGGATAAAGTATTGACATTTATTATGCTAGTTTTAATACAAATGTTTATGTTATGCTTAAACCATTTCATATGAGGAATGCATTGGACTTAGTATGTGAGGGGTGGAGCCCTCTATAGCTCCTCGATGCATCGGTAGGTATCGTGAGACAAAATAGTGTCTGGGAAAAAGTCCTTGACAAAATCTTATTTGTAGTCTTGGCACAAGTCCTTTACTATGTGGTTATGAAAGTCTAGCATTATGCATTACATCATTATGAAAGTGGCTATTGATATTGTATGTGATTATTCGACTAGTAGAATATCCATGTGAGTAAGTAAATGGAATTCTTTGATTTTATCTTTTCCATATTATACTGAAGTTAAAGTTTAAAATGCTTTTGTTTTAGTCTTATACATTGCCTTAAATGTTTATTCTTATTTATGAAAGTTTCCGCTATATTGTTATCCTTACTGAGCATCTGAGCTCACCCCTTTCTATGTTTTATTTTTCCCAGGATGTGAAGAAGTATATTCTGATTGACTAGTAGAAATAGTCTATGGGATTTCTGTGTTGTCTATGGAAACAATGCTGTTGTATTTTTTCATTTTATGATGTAATTTAAACCTTATGAATGTATCTAGTACTTCAAGACTACTAAACTAATCGGTCTTTGGAGACTTTAACTTTTGTGATCATGCCAATGATACGTAATAATGCACAAACTATGGGATTCTGGGGTTGGGGCGTTACAATATAGACCTGTATAAATATGTCAAATATGTCCTTTTGAATCATATATGAAGGTTTTATAGGGGTATGTTATGAATTTTCATCGACTATAAGTATATATTATTGAATATTATATTTATAAGGAGGTATTTGAGTTTTATATAATTATTTTTCTAAAGTGGAACACATAGGTCTACATATATCTCACCATGTAGGAGTATTTATTGAATTAAAGGTTGTATGTGGCTTAAAAATAAAGTATATGTTACATGAAAATATAATGAATGCACATTTTTATGTCCTAAATAGAAGAAATGAGGTTCAATCATATATAACAGTGTATATTAATAAACTGAAACTAAGTTATCCAAAGAATAAAGATATGAACATAATGAATGATAATAAAAAATATTTATCAGATGGTTTAAGGAGAATGTGAATATTTATTCTACTATATCAAAAACATTGAGATGGTTTGCATATGGATAATGATTAGATATGATAACATGGTATAATTATGAAAATAATAGTTATATATTTTCTACCAAATATAAGTATAAAAAATTCCATTTCTAATAACAGAGTAATGGTTTTTATTAATGAAATAGTTATTCCATATAAAAAAGACAAAAACCCAATATCTACATCAATTTCATATTATAAAGTTATGGAATATATATTAAAAATTTATTACATTAAATTTTGAGTACATGTGTTAATGTATTGATGAGTTTATGATAAAAATAGTGTTAAACACGAAGGATATTGATTTAGACTAGTATATTAGAATAGATTTTGATACATAGATTACCCTTTTAACATGGAAACAAAAGAAAAATAAATTTTTTATATTTTCGATCCATCAAATTATATGTGGTATATCATTTGACTAGGAAATAAATAGATTTTTTGAAGACTTATGTGATATTCCTATATCAATGACATGATTATTATAGGATACCACAAACAAAAAAATAGATATGGTTCATGCTATATGAAATAATTATAAATAATAAATATTGGGAAATAAGCCTTTAACAATATTTTAATAATTCAGGTACAATATAACTATTTTAGTTTTTACTTTTTAAATTATGGAAAATGTGATGTATTATATTTTTATTGTATTATTATATATGTTCATTATTTTAATAACTATGGAAAATTAATTGCATAATACTTTTAATGTCAATACATATAGGGATTAATTTTATTTCTATATTTATATAAATTCTATTATCACTTTTTTTCTTTTGTATATATAATTTTTTGGATTATAATTTTTTTTTCAAAATTCCTATTTTCAATCTTCAAATTATAAAAAATTCGAAGTATAATTTTTTATTAGTATAATACTTAAGTTAAATATTTTAATAACTATTTTGAATTCACTATATAATAATTTAAATTGAAATAATTATGATTATTAATTTTATTTAATAATTTAAATATCAATTATGTTTAGTTTTCTTCTATCTAGATC
Organism: Viscum album; assembly: GCA_963277665.1. Taxonomy (NCBI): domain Eukaryota; kingdom Viridiplantae; phylum Streptophyta; class Magnoliopsida; order Santalales; family Viscaceae; genus Viscum; species Viscum album. The sequence continues at coordinate 24,348,973 of OY728145.1, read as the reverse complement.
ATTTTATGTCTTATAAATGTGGTCAAAATTTTGAATTTTTTCTTTTCTAATAATGAAAAATATGAAGTATAATATTTTTATTAGTATTATTATTTTATTTAACTATTTTAATAACTATTGTAAAAAATTATTTTAAAAATTATTCTAAATTTATTGTATAATACTTGTAATTTCATTACATATAATATAAATTTATTTTTATTTTTTATCAAATTTAATATCAGTTATATAAATTTTTTATTATATGTTTTCTAGTTTCTTTTTCAATTTTTTATTTTAGTGGATTATTTAAATTAAATTAATATTATTTTTTAATAAATTTTCTTAATTTTATTTATTTTAACACGTCCAATTCAACTATAAATTCATCTCATTCTTCTATACATGAGTTTTCTCTTACTCCTGCACATGTGTCTCCTTATTTATCTATATATGAGCCTTTTGCTTCTACGGGGTAAGGGAAGGCTTATAGAATTGGTAAATATGGAATTACATGTTTACTTAGTATATGTCATAGTCATGGAAAGGACCAAAGTACACCTATTGATTTTAATGATAATGGTAATTTCATTGGTTTGAATGCAGAAATATTTTTGAGTTTTATGGATTTACAAGTTTGAGTAAAAAATGGGATTTTAGTTTTTTGTTAAAGGAGTATTAGCCAAATGATTGGTGATCATTTATGGGATATTATAATGATAAAACCACTAATTAATCTCTAATTTTTCATGGAATCCATTAAATAATTTACATATTAATTTTTATTTTCTCCCACTTTTATATGATATTTCATTTACCAAATTAAAATGAAATCAGGTTATGATTCATGTATTTTACAATAGGGAGATGAAAAAAATTAAAATAATTATTTAATTCATATTTCCTTTTTATAGAAATAGAAAATGGAAATTAATTCCAAAATTATAGATTTTGAGATGAATATACATGAAATAAGTTTTTTAAAAGAATAATGGGAGTCACTTTTGATTAGTTTGATACATTTATTTAAACTGAATCTTTTTATAATATCTTAGAAAATATTATTAATGTTTTTTATTCACTGATAGATAATGAAGTGTTATCATTAGTATATATAATAAAATAATGTATATAATTACACTTTATCTTAGGGAGAGTATGTGTTATTTCAATAGAAAATTATGGCTGAAAATTTTGAGAAATTTAGAGACGAGTCATCAGGTTTTGAAAAGATTGACTGAACATCTCCCAAATCTCTCTATGAAAAATGTAAAATGATAAAAACGATTAAAAGGGGGGAAATATCTTATCAAAGAGTTGAAGTTAATTATTTATAATAATTTAATAGGTAATTGATGTGTTTTTTCACTCTTTTTAATTTTATTATACTAATTTAATTATCAAATATTTTTTATAGGTTTCCCTTTAGGAGAAGAGCACATAAGAAATTTTTTTAACAGAAGGTAAAAAGGACATAATTTATATATAATTTTTAAATAAATAACACCTAGGTTTTTTATGGGGATGTGATGGAGTGTATCTTGTAGAAACGTGTTATCTCATCTTAGTTCTTCTTCAATAAAGGAAGCATAAAATAGTGAAATAGAATGTTTAAAAGCTAAAGTTTCTGAATTAGTATAGGTTATGGTGGAAAATATTAGATTTATAGTGTATTTTAAGTTTACTTTCATATATATATTGTTTTATACTTCATATGTAACACCATTATATTGTTAAAAAATACTGTATCACATACTACACGGAACACTGAGCTTATACAAACCACAATATCTTATTATTTAAATCTTACAATTATAACCTAGATATTAATTTGCGTGTATGAATAGGATTAATAACAATATAAAATATATTTAAGTTTAATACTCAATACAAATTTACATATTAATTCTTAGGAAATAAGTATTCAATTTTTAGTAGTCATTTTATGCTTCAAAAATACGTTTTCTTCAAAATTATTTTTTATTACCTTTTGTGAGGGAATATTATAATTTAATTATGCCACTTTTAGAAATTTTATTTGATTAAAATTATATTTTTTTGGAAATTCTAATATCAAAATTATCTTATAATGAAATATTGGGATTTTTTTAAAAAGATTGATTTTTTAGTGAATAGTGAAAAATACTATTTTTTGTAAAACTGTCATTTAATTTCATTAAAAAGACCAATTATTATTTTAATTTGATATTAAATTAAGATAATTATCATTTATCTATAAATAATCTAATTAATTACATATGAATCAACTTTATACTTGATTTTGGTATAAGTTTATTTTTGTGCTTAAAAACACATTAAAAAAACAAATTGGTTTCATTTTACGTGTTTTTATTAAAAGTAATTTATTTAACATATATGAATTTAATTTTATGGAATGGAATTAATTTTTTCATTCATAAATTCAAATTTATCCTAGGATTAATTTTTGATATTTTTTGAAGAATTTAATTTTTTTGGAGAATTGTAAGAAGCATAGTTTTTATGAAATAATGTTTCTTTTATGATAATGGTAATCCATAAACATGGTATACAAATTTATTAAACTTAAATAAATAATAATTTATGATAATATAATTCAAATATATTATTAAAATAATCCAAAACATATAAATTAAATTTTATTTCATGTTAAATATGAAAATCATTTTCAGTACCAACGCAATGCTTTCACAAGAGTGGAAAAGTAAAATTTGACATCCTAAAGATAATATTTGGGAAGGAATAAGTACTTGATTTAATTGGTTAATAAATAAGAATTATTTTTTATTATATTTATGGATATACATGAATTTTTTAGTTATATAACAAGTGACTTATCCAAATTCTTTTCCAATGCTTATGAAATACTAGGAAATTAAAAATAACATACTAAATAAGTTGTAATGAATAATGTGTGAGTAAATATACATATTTAAAGAATATAAATGTTTATATTGAAATTAATTAATTTATTCATATTATTTTAATTTAATTTTAATTTTTAGTGATGAAATAATTACTATAAATTCTTACAAAAAGCTGGCACAATGCTTGTCCAAGTAGTATACAAATCAAGTAAATGGTTTTAAAAACTATAAGAGTAAAATTATTTGGGTGATTTTTAGTGTACCATAAATTTTATATATAAATATAACATATTAGTTAATTTTCAATGGTTTATATTTAAATTCCATTACTTTATTGATGTTATTAATTTAAAATTAATTGAATAGTTCCAAAAATGACAATAATGATATTTTAATATAAACAATATTTTATTAAATGATTTCAAATCCATAAAAATACTATCATCATAAAATTAAATAATATATGGTTTAAAATATCAACCAAGGTACATTTATCAATTAAATTTTATTTTATGTTATATTTTTTGCCCCTAAATTGTATAAAAATTTGTTATGACGGTAATCATTAAGAGGGTTAACTGGGGGTTGAAACAAAGTGATAAGGGTTAAAATGTCACCTAAACTTATCCAAAATTTATTTGATGAGATTATTTTTCCTAATAATCATTATATAATATAAATATATCAATTTGTTTCCAATTTTGCAGGATATTTAATTTATGATAATTTATTACTTTATGTAATTCCAAGAGTGTCCCTCCCCTCACTTATAAAAGGGCACCTCCTTTCCTCTCTTCTTCACACCTTTTAAGAACTCTAGTTCAGAAAATACTTTTCCAAATCCCTTATTAACTTCCCAAAACACATTATTTATGTCTTATTTTGGTCTTAATACCAACCTTTGAGGGATTAATGTTTAAGTAAAAGGATTTTTTCTGAAGAAGTGGTATAGCTTTCAACCGAATTTTATAGTTTTATTTATTATTATACCTCCTTAAAATATTATTCAACCATGATGAAATAATAAAATCAGTATATTACATATAATTATATGTTATTATGTCAATTAAATAAACTATATACATATCCTTTTTCATAAAATGGGAAACAAAACCATCATTAGTGTGTGTGGAGGACTACCGCTCTGCAAACCGATATAATTAGTTTTCCATCACTACCTCTTATAGCTGATTATAATGATGGATTTAATGTTTATATATATATATATATATGATATTAATTAAATAATTATAATTATTTAAATATAATATATCTTCTAGTTCATTACCTTTCATTCCAAATAAAAATAATGATTTCATTCTTGCGTATGTGTGGATTACCACCTCCATGAAGGGTTGCGATTCATTTTTCATCATTGCATCACATGACTAGTATATATAAGTGTATTTAAAGGTATAATGTGATATTTATGATATAATAATAATTTTATAAATATAAATTGATACTAAACTTATTTCCTTTAAGTTCATAGAAATATGGAAACATTACTCATGCGTACGTACGACATACTATCTCCATGATTGTAACATAATTGATTTTTCATAACTATATTTTATACTTGGGTTTAAATGTATAATTAATGTATAAAAATGATAATTATTTCATTATTATTATTCTATATATGATGTAATGCTGAACTATTTGACCATGTTCATCCTACTAAAGTTGTTTTTGGATATATGAGTCGAATATCGTCAAAACATCTCATGTGAATTTAATTGGTTAAGTAATTATATATAACATGGTAATAAATAAAATAAAATGAATAATAAAAATAAAATTTTCTTAATAAAGTAAATAAATACCATAATTTTACTATTCAAGAAGATGAATAATGTTTTTGATGAGTTAGACTTGAGGTTATGGGAACTTTAACTTAAAACATCATTTTAAATGTTTTAAAGATTTATTTTAAAAATATTTTTATTCCATATAAATATTATAAATATTATTTTATGGATGTATTTATATGTAAATAAATTAATTATAAAGTAATTTTTATGTCTCTTTTAAATTTGTTACAAAATTTTTCAAAAGGAATATTTTTATGTATTTTATATAAAACATTTTGAATTTCTTTTCAAAAGGGAAAACAAATGTTATATTTTAAAATATATGGATTCAATTAATTTTATCACCATTATAACTATTATTTTATGTTTTTATTCCTTTATAATATTTCATTTTCTATTCCTAACAAAAACCATTCTTCCTTGTATTTCTGGTATTTTTGTTTTAAAAATGTGTTTTTAAAAGGAAAGGGTATTTCGATATCCAAAAATATTTTTTATATAGGTTGAAAAGAGTTTTTAATGGGTTTCATAATGTAAAGGTTAAATAATAAAAGTTTTTATTTATAATATTTTACTTTATCATTATAAATGGTTATGAGTGATCCTAACACAACTTATATGATGGGTGAGCTCGAAACAACTTATACGATGGGAAAGACCAATATATCTTATATTATGGGTGAGCTTGATACATATTATATGAAATATGAGCCTAATATAGATCTAAAATTCATTGGTTAATGATTATTATCTTCAAAGGAAATAAGGTGGGGGTTAGAAAGGGAAATTTCTTCTATAGTTTTAATTAGGCTCCAGTTATTTCTGATATGGTTTACGAATATAATGTTCTATGTTCCCTAAAAGGGTTTCTATTTTATTTATATGTGTTTTAAATATTTTCCTTGATAAAATAGTATTTTTTACATGTGAATATTATTTATTTTATATTTTCGAAGAAAAAAATTGAAAATTTAACCATTTAATGGATCTTAATGTTTTTCATTAGACTAATATATTTATTTCTTTTATGTCCATTATTGATATTTTTTGTTTTACTCATCCCATATTTTCAAATGATTTTTATAGTGCATAAGGATGATTTAAATAACTAAAAAATTGATAGTTATAGATATTAAATTTACCTTGAACAAAGAAGCAAACTTATTTTGTGAAAAAATTGATACTTTAGGAATGTGACCACTTTCTAAGAGTTTGTTATAATTCTCTAAAATTTTAAAACAAAAACTTCCTTTGGTATATAAGTGATTCATTATTTTATTTTTATGTTATATGTTTTGGAGGGATAAAATTGGGCCATGGTATAAAATATATAAATGTAAATATTATATTTTTATCACTTGATCTAAGAGTACACATTCAGGGATATTATATCATACCCCCTTCTTAACTTCCTCTACAATCAACTATCTACTATGAGTTATACATTAAGGAATATCATTATTATATTATATCATATGGAACTACAAATTATATTATAAAAATCATGCATCATTAGTACATGAAATCCAATTAGCTATTGGTGTTGGGACATAATATTATAGATGAATCTATTAGAGTGTTTTCTACTACTGATGATGTGATTATAATTTAATAGATTGGAAAACATTTTTTTACCTTAGCTATCTTGAATTCTATATTAGATTACCAGTGATATATACATAGATTATATTTTTATTTATTATTTTTTTAAAATTCACACACACATATATATATATATATATATATAAATCTAAAATGTAAAGACTCAATTCTATATAGAGATAAACATCATCATTTAATAACTTCAAATATAATTTTTCATGTTTATTAAGTATTACCTAAATTATCAGCATATGCTTTTATGTTGGAGATTACTATCAATTATAGTTGAATTTTGCGATTTTTAGTTATAATTATCATCTAACCATAGTGAAGAATGATAACATAGATCTTATTTTTGTGGTATGTTAGGAAATGGAGTGATGCAATTATTTTCCTTGAAATTTTATTATGATATTTATTTTAATTACATCAATTTTATTTAATTTACAACATATTTATATTTTTGATTAAATATATAACTTTATATACTCTATATACAAAATGACACAGTGGATTCGTATATATTGATGGACCCATAATCCATTTCTACAATAGTGTTGAATATGAATCATGAATGAATAATTGAATATGTTTCTAAAATTTTTTTAGAGAAGAAATAAAGTGTTGGATACTTCCCTATACCTCTTCGGCGGTGGCGCATTGGTGAAGGTGATGAGCTAAAAAATAGTGTTCTTTGGAAGTTACATGGTTCGATTCCTGGGTGTCCTCCCTTAGGTTGAATCTCTCCTATGGATCCACTCATCTGGCTGGGTTACCTGGTCTTGGCTGGGTGGGTGAAAATGAGGAGCAACCCAATAGTGTTGATGTATTGTAGTATCAAGCCATCATCGTGTGGGTTGTCAGCCTCCAGGATTATCTTCCATCTCAACTGGAAACAACTCCTTCCTAGCTAGGGCTCTCTCTGGAGTGGTTTCTTCGTGGGGAGGGGGGTTCCCTTGTGTGGATGGTTTGAAAAAGACACATATGGGGATTTTATTTTTTAAAAAGAGAGAATGTGTTGGATACTTCCCTACCTTAAGAGTTATGAAAACATAATTCATAATATTATTATAGTTTACAACACTCTAAATTGTATTATGACATATATTAGGTAGTTTTATATTTTAATACACATTAGTATTTTTGTTATCTTTATCCCTAAGAAAATAATACTCACGTGTTATGCTCTATACTAAGTAATGTAAGATACAATAATAATGAAATGTTAGAGCAATAAGTTATATTGTTTTAATTATAATATATTATTATAACTTGTTATTTTATTTTATAATTTTCATTAAATTCAATTAATTCTTAGAATCACTAACCTAAGTTTTTGAGAAAATGGAAAAGAGAAATAATACATTTATATACAAAATAAACTTTTATTTTATTAGTATTGTTTCTTACTAACTACTTAAAATTTTATTTTCAATTTAGAACTTGTTTTCAAACTACAATTATATCTTTATTATAAATTAATTTAATGTGTATATTATGTGTGTTTATTTGTGCATGAAATAATTATAAGTGGAACAATAATAAATTTTAACATGGTTAGTTTTATTAAAATTATTCCTTTTATATATCAAATCATTATTCTAAAATTAATAGTTAAATAGTTTCTCTATATTATATATATTTTGGATGTCACTAACTCACAAACTATAAATGGCCTGAATCATATATGAGGATTATAGGATGAATAATTTACAATTTTAGTTAAATTTTAGATTATTTTTATTTGTTCATAGAATATTTGTTAATGTAACATTGAAATTGTAATTTTTTAGTACTTATAATGTTGTTGTGATATGAAATTATAATATTGAAATATTTTTTATAACATTATTTTCTTTATTCTATAACTTTTTATTTTGGTTTATATCATACAAGTTTGGGATAATATGATTTAAAATGATTTATTCAAAAATGTTAGTATTTTACATTAGTTATTTTAAAAAATAATATAATTATAAAAATAAAATATATTCAGAATCGATTTCTTAAAAACTAGAATTAAAAGTAAATTATAATATCATTTTTTATAAATAAATGATACAAAAAATATACTTTACATTGGTTTTTGATAAACCAACAAGAAATAAAATGATAATTTTTTTATATAATTTAATATTCTATATTGGTTTTAAATAAAACATATATTGAATAATATACATGACATCATATATTTTTCATAGCATAAATTGTAAAGTTAATTTATTTATAATTTTTTTATAAACATAATATCTTTTATTTATTTAGAAGAAACTAATGTGGAAAAAAATATATAATGTTAATTACTATCCCTATTATAAAAATTATATTTACTATGTCTCTCTTAATGATGAAGATTTTTAAAAAATGTGACAAACAAAAAATCCAATGTTAAAAATCCTTTTTTGCACAAAATTTTTATTCAATTCACTTCCAAGAGAAAATTTTTATTCATCTCATATTTCATCATTTTCATACCAATACCTAAACATACTACCCCAAGACTCATCTTCAATAGTTTAACTTTTTAATATTTTCTTAATAATTTGATACCTTATTTAAAGGTAATAACTTCTCATTGTTTCCATTAATTTCCCTCAATTTTATGTCCTTAAATAATTACATGAATTCAAAAATCACCTTTGTAACTCATAAGTGATTTCAATATAATAAAAAAATTAATTATAAATCAATAATTTAAGTAATATGATCACAATATATAAATCATATATAACTCATACACGTACCCAATTTTTTATCCACTTTTAATTTTACATCTCATCATTTAATCCCAGCAATGATTTAATTTTTAACACTATATTTAATAAACCATTATTTATAAATTTTAGAACCACAAGAAAAATTTAAATCTAGATAGGTGAAAATAATCATATAAAAAAATATTTTTATATTCACTAATTATTTATAAATATTCATTTTCCATTTTAAATCAATAATGGTTACAAATCACCCAAGAATCTCAATTAATTTTCTAATTGAACACATTTATTTATATTTTAACACAATAATTATTATTGTAATCTTTCATCTAGAATATAAATTCCCTATATAATCTCATTTATTTATAAGATATAATTATTATTAAATAAATAATAATTTAATCATAGTTTAATTTCACATATTATCCATTTAGTTAATTCATGATAAATCATTTCATTAATTTATTCTTGTATTAATGTACAATTCTATTCTTAATGGATATAATAATGTTAAATTCAAGCATAACGATAACACAAATATAATTAATCAGTGAATTATAACCCCATAGAAGAATGAGGCCACCTACCTCATTTTAGGTAAAAAATATACACATGTATTTGATCTTTCATTCCCATTATTTCATTAAATTTCATGTATTTAACAAAACTTTGAAAAAATGATGATTATAGAAAAACAAAAATACAATTTGAATGAATTTTAAATAAACTAAATGGAAAAAATATAATTACCATCCCAATTCTAATTTAATAAATAAATCATTAATACATCGAGAAATGATGGAGAAATAATTGGAAGATGATTAGATGAATATGTGAGATATTAGAGAGAAGAAATACCATAGAAAAATATTCTTGAAATGAAAAATTACACATAAAAGTAATTTTCTAGGACAGAAAAAAGACTAAAACACCCTTTATTAAAATTTATTTAGGTTGAGGCACTGATGTCCTAATATACCCTCATAAGAATTTTTTCGGAACATTGGGTCCCAATGATTATTCAACAAACTTTGATCAACCACCTAATATATTTTGGGTATATATTAGAACTCTAGTGGGTTAGTTATAGGTACTACCTAGATTTTTAACTACCATTGGGAATTTACTGGTAGAATTCAATAATTTTATGGGTTTTAGAAGTCTCGTGGAATTCTATTGAAAGAATAGTGGTATACTTGAGTGCTATTTTAAAAAATAAGCATTATAGTCATTTTGAGGTAAAGTTTTTTTAAATTATGATTCAATTAATCAAAATTAATATTTTTATATGGGTATTCTATTTATTTTCCATTTTCATTGATTTTTCTCTAATATTACGCATTCTCAATAGAAATTTGATCGGTTAGTTTCCCTGGTATTCTTAGATTAAGGCTTAGGGAAGACTTATTACCATTCATGTGATTGAATATATTTTATTGTGATTTAATATAATTATTAATTTTTTTAGATATATATATATATATATTTAATGAATATTTTGGAAATACTTATATTATTCTTGATTATATCTTAATTTTATAGTTTTATAGGCGATCTTATACCATTATTATCCTTTAATCACTAATATTTTTTAATATTTCTAATATGATATGTAAAATTGACTTTGAAAATATAAAAAAACACCTCAGTTGTTTAGTATATGATGAAATTAATTATGAATCCTTTTATACCTGTAATTTTTAATCCAAAAATGTTACACTTATTTTATCAGGTGTTTTAAATGAAAGTAGTTTTCTAGAATTTTATTTAATGTTGGAATTGATAATATATAATATTGAAATTTCAAAAATCAAATTTTAATCAAGGAATACATGTTATTTTTACATTTTAGAAACCAATTTATTTTTCTATGAGATTTTTTAGTGATGTTGAGATTTTATGGAAATGATTTTAGTTTTTTATTAAGTTGTTAATTTCTTATAATTAATTGATTTATGCACTAAAAAGGTTTATTTAGTATTTGTGTTTTATGGTGATGAAAAAGCAGAATATTATGGATATTATCGTATTTTACACCATGAATAATTGTATAATAATATGAATTTTTTATTCCATTGAAGAGATCAAAATATATCAGTTATGTTATTCCATAAATGAAAGGGGAAAATTAGGGGTTATGTAACATCATGAGTAAATAGGAAATATAATATGATATGTTAGGTTATGTGTAAAATGGAAAGATGATTGGTTATGTTGCACCATAAATGAAATATAAATTTCCTAAAATGTTATAATATCTAATATTTGTTTGAGATATTAGTTAGTTATATGGTATATGTACTAAATTGATATGTGACTAAATTGTTAATTTTGATTATCAAATTTCAATACTACACAAATTAATGCTTTATATCATCAATGTTTTTAATTATTTTATAACATCACACTATATTATTATATTTACACACTATATATACACACCTCATGTATGTAGAAATTTTACCTCACATATTTAAATAAATAAAAAATTCCCTATTTAGGTTTTAGATTTTTAATATGTCATAGCGTTTGGGCATTCGTTATTTGGAGCTCATTATAGAGGTTTTATATTTTTTATTCGAGTTATTTAATTTTATTTTAATCCCACACATGTGAGTATTATATTTGATTTTGTGATTATAATTGGTAGATTTTAGGACAAATACATATATATAAAGGGATTTTTAATGTTATTTTATTTGTTCGATGTTTACTTCTAATATGACTATTTTATAAGTTATTGTTTTTAAAATTATATTATGATGATAAATTAAGTAGAAATAAATCCTGATAAGTACATGTTAAAACCTTAATTTTAATTTACAACCTCAGATAATCAGGGAGTGCATATAAGGACTTATGAAATTTTTTGCTTTGAGTAATGATAATGTTTTGGTCCGGAATTAAAAAGATCAATACCTTTAAAATATCCATAAATGTCTTAAATAGAGGTGGTACAAATAGAAAACATAGATATATATATTTCAAAATCATAACTAAATAGATATCATTTTCATTAAATGAATCATTTGATATGAACACATGGAAAAATATTTTCTTCATATCTTGATCGAAAAATCATTTTTCCTAAGATTACCCTATGTCACATCACACAAAACTCTCTCTAAATAATGTGGTATATATATTTATAAAATTATTACAAAAATAAGGACTAATAAAGTAAACCATTAAAATTATGAAAAAACAATAAAAAATAGGGCATTGTTCCCTAACAAGAAGGGTAACTATCATGTAAATCACATGTACTACTGGAGAAAAAATTCCCATTGAGGGATACTCATATATAGGACCACACATCATCTAAGATATTATTGATCATAGGGATATCTAATAATCACTATCATCCCTACTCACCTCTTATCCACCAAGAAATTATCTTCATGGTTTTAAGTTTACAAAAATTATATTTCTAATAGAGTGATTGTATGAAATGATATTATTTATACAAGAAAAATAATTTAAAATTTTACTCATCCAACCTCATTCCCATAGGTTTATTTCGCCCATCAAGCTTTACTATCTAAATAATCCATAAATCCTTAAAATCATATTATGTTACACTTTTTAGAAATGAAATATCCTCATTATCATAATGAAATATCAACATAAACCCAAAAATGCATCCTTATATCTCTATATAAAAAAATCAACAATGAAAATATCAATTTTGACCAAATTAGTAGGAGAAGAATAGTAATTAAACCCACACTGGTTAATATATTATATTGTATCTTAATTCTTGACCATATCCAATATGTATCTTGGGATTCTCATTGTAGGAAATATGAATCACACTACCCTCTACATATACCAAATAATAAAATGAGATGTACTAGAAAGACATAATTGAAAGGATTATATCTTTATCCCACATCAATGGAAAATTTTTATAATTTATTATGAATATATAATATAATTTATGAGATAAAAACCTATTATATTTATCTACTATAAGAAACATATTCAGTGGATACACAATCTTTTTAAGAACTATCATTATAATCATTTGTACCCCCTTGGAAAATGGAATAATTATCAAATTAATAATGACTCACCTGGCTCTTATAAAGAAAAAAAATCAATTATACACCACTACAAAGTAGATATATAATAAATTTTAACTAAAAAACCATCAATACAATAATCATGTATCACATGGAGGAAGTGAGTCATGTCAAGTTTTCAAATAATGGGAAATAAAATTTAACGATTTCAGGGATAAAGGAGAAATGGATATCATTGATAAAACCAATTGAATCCTTAATTGAAGAAAAAATGACATGGATCGCTCTTAATAAGAGACAATCCATATATTACATCAATATAAAATACCTATATATAATTAATGGATAATTTAATCTTTAATTATAATTACCCACTCAAAAACTAAACATATATATAAAATTTACAAATAACTAAGATAAAGATCCTAATGAATTAGAAGTTTTCAAGTAAAATAGTGGTCCAACACATAAAACTATCATCCTACCAACATTAACTAGAGGATATGATGTTACTAGGTTAATATTAGGATCATTGGGGGGGGAGTTGAATTAGTGATTAAAAATACTTTCTCACAAAACCAATTTTCTGCCATTGTTCGTTAGTGCATAAGATCCTCAAATAAGCATATTGAATTATGATGAATAATAAATTTATAAATTAATAAAGTAATAAAATAAACAATTTTTTATAATGTTATCTAATTCTTTATGAGTGGACAATACATGATGATAAAAAGGTTCCATCCAATGTTAGAAAGTGTTTTTCTTCTTATCATTGAAATCATATATGATTATGGGGATGGTCTTGAATACATAATAATGATGTATTCTAGAAATTATCATGTATCCCACATTTTATATAATAATATTTTAAATAAAAATGAATAATGATCGATAATAATAATATTTAAAAATATGTCATTGGTTTATTTTTTCCACATGTGCATTTATCCCACTATTGATATGTTCACATGTTCTGTACTCAAAACATATTTTTTACAACTCAAGAAAACCCAATGAAAAATTTAAATGTCTATCTCTCTTAATATTCATACAAAATACTATTTTTAAATAGATATTTATAAAATATAATGTGATTTTCTATGCCTTGATTTGGTTCTTCTTAGTAAATTAGCTACTCGAAAACCATGGTTTAAATCCAAAATCTCTATAAAATTTAGAGATATTTTTTTCTCAGATCTTGTAGTTTTTTAGAAACCTAGCCTGATTTTTTACATATCATGATATGGTTTTCTTAAAAATTTATATTAGATAACTTCAATACCATAATAAAAAATCCATTAATGTTTCACCAATAAACAATGACATAGTTGGTATAACAACAGTGTGTTCTAGTGTTCATCAATTTCAGTATCCACTACAAATATTTCATTATACCATGTTGAGATACTATAACATTTAGGATGAATAATAATGTTTTATACTAAACCACTACATGGTTTCTTTCCTTATATAATCCAATTAATTCAAAATTATTTCTCTAGTATCCATTACCAAAACCATGGATGTTTTCTTATACTTTTTTCAAAATTCATTTTCCTCTATATAACTATGAAATGGTCATGCCACAATAATGGTTTGGTTTTATCTTTCTCTTTATTTCTTCATTCCCATGAAAACTATGAAACTCTAATCAAACTAAAATAATTTCATGATCATATTAAAATTAAATATAACATGATAACAAGTCCATAACTCATGAATCAACATCCCAATAAATTATTATATAATATATACCCAATATAAGACTTATCAGAACACTACATAATAAAATAGAGTGATTTTTGTTAGATAAATCCATCTATATTTGTGAAGAACATAACTACTACAATGGAATGCATTTTCTTGGTCCTTTACTATGTGGTTTTGGGGTTCTAATGGTGTAGGAAGGGAGTTTAAAAATGGTTTGGGTGTGAAGAGTTATTTTTATTATTTTTAAGAAAATTATATTGTGTTTTTAACCCCACCACATCTTTCTATTCTTAGTTACCTTATAGTATGTGTTTTGGATGGTTAATTTTTCAAATTAATAGAGCTTAGATTGGATATATCCTTTTTGAGGAATATATTTAAATGTTTTATACCATGATGTGCTTGGCATGGAGTCTACAAATGTTTTAGTCATGGTTTGAGGTTGAAATCCCTATTTACCATAAGGATGAGGAAAACACCATTGATTTATCATTGTGATGAAAATAATTGTGTTTTAGTCGGAACTATTACATGGTTTTACTATGTTTATAAGTTTATATAGAAGGACCACATCATTTTCTATGCTAGTTTTGTTGATGTGTTGGTTTTAGGTATTTTTAATTAAATAAATGGATAGTGGGAGTTAAGAGAACATTTTTATTTTTAAGGAAATATATTTTAGATCCTTATTAACAAGTATAAACCATGATGTGGTTTAGTCTTAGATACCATGGTTGGTCCCATAAATTTTTATTATAAATAAATGGAACATTATTATTTCTTTTGATTCTTTCAACTTTCTTCAAACCCTAGATGTATTGGAGGATAAATCTTCTTGGTTTTGTATATTCTTGGTAGTCTCTTGATTCCCTTATTTCATTCATTAAAAGTAGTTTTATCTAATAGAATCTTCTCATTAATTTCTTTAATTATTCTTATTTATTTTTTCTCATGAGAGGATTTTGTAATGTATAGTTCTCAATTTTGATAGAGAGTGAAGGAATTAATGATATAGAATTATGTGTTATACGTTTAGTGAGGGATCCCTATAATTTACTTGGTGTTTGATTATCTGTTTTATCTTCTTTGTGTTATATTATTTCAATATTTCTTTATGGAAGGTGATTTGGATAATATATTATTTGATTTTTAGTTAATGAGAAATTATCATTTTTTAGTTTTATTTTGATAAAATGATGAAACTAACCTAATCAAGATAATGTATTAAATTTAAATTTAGGGTAATGGTTATAAGTATGTTTTGTATAACTTTATTTTTTATTTCTTATCTTTTTTTTCTTAATTTTTTAGATAATTATGTTGTTATGGATTATGGTTTTGTTATTTATATATAGAATCATGTTTTGAATCAATTAAATAATTCATATATGGTAATGAGATAAAGAATACAAATTTATAAATTATTGTTTTATATGTTTCATTGAGTATTAATAAAAAATTTGTTAAAAAATCGATTAGGGAAAGATATTATTATTTGATTTATATTATAATCGATTTGTGTTGCTGAATTGTTATGGTAGAGGAGGAGGTATTGAGGTAGTTTTTTTAATGTAGTAGAATAAGTGTTTTTTCCATTCAATATATGGCATCTTAATGAAGTTATTATGGTTAGTTTATTTTATTTTCCTAGGATGTATAAATAATGAATATTGATATAGAATAATGTTGGAATAATTTAATGAGACAAATAAAGAGGAACAAGAATAGGTTGTTCTAAACAAATGAAGTGATGAATATTATAGACTAAATTAGAGGAATAATTCCTTGAAATTAATATATAAATGACATAAAAAATAAATATTTTGTTACGGAAAAAAATTTGGTTATTAAATAAATATTGGGGAATTGATAGTGTAATAAGAAATGAAATAATTGGTATATTTTTTGTGTGGTTGTGTTTTTATTAGGTTTTATATTTTAAAGTTGGTATCAAAATTTTTTATTGTGTGGTGGTAATAATGAAGTGATAGGATGTGGTTTCAGATGTGTTATAATAGGGTGTTAACCCTAGTTTAGGATTATGGGGTTAATATATATCCATTTTATTTATTTATTATACACGATCACCCAATTTGGGTAACCATATTGATTCCCATATCAAGTTTTGGGATCCAGGAGTTCCCCTAATATCTGGGATGTTGGTGATAATGATGGTTTATTACTCCATATCTCACACTATTTTCCCCATATATAGTGTAGTAATATAGTGATGTAGTGATGTGTTAGTGATATGGTTATGTTTTATTGATGTGGTTATGTTATATGTGGCTGTAGTTATATATTTGTGATTTTAATGTAGTATATAATTTTGTTTTTGATATGGTATAAAGATATGGTATGTGGATAGGGAAGGGATGCGAGAACTGAGACATATAACATTTGGATGTGAGTGTGACTATATTAGTTTTGAAATGGGTGTTTATTACCACCTTATTATATGATCATGGATGTTATAGTACTCTAGTTTTATATGGATTCTCTGGGTGAGACTTGGTATGTTTGGGTTAATAGTTGACCATGATTAGGTAACGAGTCAGTTCCATAGTTTATTCACTACTAATGCTCAAGTATGAATCTTCTACATTATCCCAATATTTTCTTAGTAAGAATTGACCAATTATACTAGTATTATCACTCTAATTTATATACACTATTTTTATAGATTTATAGGAAGGAGTTAGTGATTAGGCTTGACATTACAAGATCACGTCATAGATATTTTTTGGTGTTTTAGTTGTTATCATAGTTGTTGTTTCCCTTTGGTATTTATCTTACAGACATTTCCAATTTCTCGTATGATATTAAATGATTTAATTTGGGATATTGGGATATTTTATTTACTACAGTTTTTATTTATTGGGGTTTTTTCATATCATTATTAGGTTTATATAGGGTAACTACCCCCTAAATGTGTGTTAGGATTTGAGCTAGTTATCAATCCATTGGGGGATAATTCTATCTTTAATAGTATTCAATGAGAGGTTCTAGTAGAGGATGGTCATGATAGAGTATTATTAGATATATATTTTTGAGTTAGGGTAGAGTTTAAAGTTATGAATTGGTAATGAATACATTAATTTGTTAAGAAAATGGCATTATTTAAACATGGCATGTGATGTAGGATAGGGAGATAGGGATGGATATAGATATGTAATGTATGATCTAACATAATGTCCTTAATCATTTAAAATATATTATACTGATATTATTCTGATTATGGGATAGAGACCCATGTATAACACATGCATAATCCATGTTTTCAATTGTTTTTGAATTACTGAGATTTTTGGAAGAGTTTAAAATGAATCCAAAAAAAATTATTTTATTTAATTTAATATCTATAACATAAAAGTTTTTTATATTTATATATATGGATGGAGGATTAAGGCCTCATCTGATTCGGGTTTATGAGGCAAAAAATTTCATTATAGCTAATTATAGATAGACTGGTCATGAGAAGGATGATTCATGGAGGAAATCCCTTAGTGAGTTTCATCATCAAAGTTTTTAGAAATATGAGAGGTTAATATTAAATATAGAGATAGATTGGTTGTTATAGGATCTTTATATTACCTTTAATTTTATTTATTCATGGAAGCTACATTGGATTCTATTTACAAATAATTTTTTTAAGGTGTAACTCAAAAGTGGTGTATTTCTTATTTGTCCTATCATAATAAGTCCAAGGTCTTATGGGACATGTTTCTAGGTTAGTTTATATTGATTATTTGTTTTATTTTGAGGGAGTAATGTCAAAAATAGTTTTTAGATAAAGGGGTGATGCCTTTGTCAAAAATGACCAAAGCTTTAGATTTATTAAAAAAGAGAAGAAAGATTACAAGAGTCTAAAAGACGGGATCATATTACAATCTTTTTCATGCAGGGAGTGGAGAGAAATGGGGAGGTCTTCAAGCCAAGTAATTTCCTGATGAATTCCCATGTTGGCCAGACCATCTGCAACTGCA
Organism: Viscum album; assembly: GCA_963277665.1. Classification (NCBI taxonomy): domain Eukaryota; kingdom Viridiplantae; phylum Streptophyta; class Magnoliopsida; order Santalales; family Viscaceae; genus Viscum; species Viscum album. The sequence continues at coordinate 24,330,270 of OY728145.1, read as the reverse complement.
TTTTCTTCTCGGTAAACATGTGTGACGATATAGTTAAGATCGCTAAGTGAGCGGGAGCAATCCATCCAGTGGGTGGTGATCGGCCAAGCAAGGTGGATTACGCCATTCCAAATTTCTTGGACAATAGTCATCGAGTCACTTTCGATCCAAAGGTTATTCCAACCAAAGTATTTGGAAAAGGTAATGGCATGAATCAAGCCCAGCATCTCGGTTTCGAGGGAGGTGGAAATGCCACATTTACCCATGAAACAGCCAAGGATCTGGCTGTGGCGATTTCTAAAGATATCACCACATCCTGCAGGTCCCAGATTGCCTTTGTAGGTGCCGTTGATATTGATCTTGATCCATCCAGGAAGGGGGGCTCGCCAGAACACCTCCAGAGTACGATGCGACTGACATAAATTACCTTTAATCCTGAGATTCCTCAGGATCACAAAGTCATGGACGGTGGTTTGGTATCTTCCTTTTTGAATCGAGGCAGCTTCTTGTATGGCAGTGAGGATCCACATTTGGCCAACATTTTGATTGAATGATTGATTTTGGTGAATAATAGAATTTCGATCATACCAAATCACATGATGAAGCTCAGCAACCGCATCATGAAAGAGGTTCCTGATTTGTTGAGAGCCTTCCATTTCTGCACATTTTTTAAGTTGCTCTTTGACAGAATTAAGCTTCAACCACCTGTAGTAAAAAATGCCAAGAATATAGTTCCAAAGAGCAGAAGAAGTAGCACAAGAGAGAAAAAGGTGGTTAGTATCCTCCCTGTGCTGATTACAGATTTTGCATTTGTAATAGAGATGGATGCCAAAAGATTGGAGGCAAAGTTCAGTGGGCACTCTGTTGTGTGCAAGACTCCATATAAGGTTGAAACACGATGGATTTATCCAAGGTTTGTTGAAGTGTTTTAACCAACTATAGTCATTTTTTGTGTTACAAAAAAAGTTTTTGTAGAAATTATTTGAGTTGAGCATACCATTGTGAGCAGGTTCCCAGATTAAGAGGTCATTGGTGGGAGAGGAGGAGTAGTTGTCAATAACGTTTAAAATAGTGTCGGGTAGTTGATCTTGTTGAGAGTTTAAAATGTCTTTGATATAGATGTTGGTAGTATCATGACATGGATATTAAAGGCATGTCAATCCAGTTATCCAACCAAAATTTCATGTAAGAGTCTCTAGAGACCATCCATCTAGAGTTATGCATAATATTAGTAAAGGAGTTTTTTATGGAGGGCCAGATAGATGAGTTAATGAAGTTCGAGTTGCCCATTTTAAGTTTGTCTAGAAACCTATTTTTAAGAAAGGAGATTTCTTCAGAGGTATTGTGAAAAATATTCAAGTGAGTCTTGCTTTAAGGGCTTCATTGAAGTGTTTGATATTTTTTATACCAAGACCGCCATTTTCAATGGGTTTGCAATAAGTTGACCAGGGCACAGTCACAAGTTTTATTTCAAGAGTGCTGCTGGTCCATATAAATTTCTTTATGGCTGTGTTTATTTTTTTAATTAGTCCAATTGGACATTTATAGACCATCATTGAATAAACCATCTTAGAGACAATAGTGTATTTAACAAGACAAGTTCTACCAGCCATAGAGAGAGACTTACCTTTCCAAGAAGAAAGTTGATTAAGGACATGATCAACTATAGTCATAAAGTGACAAGATTTGGGTCTACCCAAAAAAATGGGAACACCAAGATAGGTGAAAGGGAGCATGCCTTCCTTTAGACCCAGGTCACTAAGAATGTTACATTTTCTACCGGAAGGGAAATTCTTCCCAAAGAAGATGCAAGATTTGTTCCAGCTAATGGTTTGACGAGAAACCTCTTCATAGTGTGAGAGAGTGTTTTTTAGGTTAAGAATGTTTCTTTTATCTCCCTGAAGGAAAAGGATGATGTCATCTGCGTAAAAAAGATGAGTGGGAGCATTTACATTTCTGGAGACATGAATAGGTTTTATTTTGTTCTGGCTTACCATATTGTTGATCAGACGACTGAGGTAGTATTCTGATATCGAGAAGAGAATGGCAGAAAGGGGATCACCTTGCCTAACACCTTTAGTGCATTTAAAATAACCTTTAGGTGAGAAATTGACCAGGATGGAAATAGACGCCGAGTTAAAGAGAGTTCTGATTGCAAATATAAAAGAGGTTCTAAAACCATAACCATGGAGGACTTTGAAAATAAAGCTCCAGTCCATGGTTTCAAAATCTTTTTTGATGTCAAGATTAATCCCTATGTTTCCTCCCCTATTGGTTTTATTCAAATTATTGACACACTCTGAGGTGAGCCAAATGCAGTATTGAATGGATCTTCCCTTTATAAATCCAAATTGGTTCCACGAGACAATTTTTCTCGTGAGGGTGGAAAGTCAGTTGGCAATGATTTTTGTAATGACTTTAAAAAGAGTTTTGATAAGAGCAATGGGTCTAAAAAAATGAATCTCAGAGGCATTATCTACCTTCAGTATCAATGTGAGAAACTGGGCATTTAGAGCATGAGGGAGAACCCCATTTGCAAAAAAGGTTTTAACAGTTTTACAAACATCAATCTGAATCACATCCCAGTAATGTTGGAAAAAACCATTGTTGAAACCATCAGGGCCAGGGGCACTATCAGGATTCAGAATAAAGATAATGTCTTTGATTTCATGATCCATTGGGGTGTTGAGGAGGAATGAGTTGTCCTCGTCATTTATCACAAGGGGTATGACATCAGGTAGGAGGTCTTTGTTTATATCAGGACCATTGAAAATGGTTTCATAGTGGGAGACGATATGATGAGCAATGTCATCTTCATTGTCAAGGAGCCTGCTTCCATCCATTAAGAGAGATAAAGTATAACGACCCATACTTTACATACATTGTTATTACTTCAGAATTGAAGCACACTTATTACAACATATAACAAAACCAAGAACGGACCGTATAGGTATAATGTATTTAGAAACTGGGAAACATAAACAACTGGTTCATAAAGCATCTACTTTGCCTCCCATTTATTTCATCATATCTAGAGTCCCTTTTTGGCATATTCTACTTAATAACCTTCTTCCTGACCTGGGGAAATAAAACATACAAAAGGGTGAGCTCAAATGCTCAGTAAGGGTAAACAAAAGAAATATCAATCACATCATATACATAAGCACATAAATTTTGGAAATCTTAGCCTGCAAAAGAGATCATAATTTCATAACATGGGATAAATCATAGTAGTGAAATGTAATCCCAATAATCATATATTAAAACATGAAACTTTGTGTCATACACACATAATCATAGAGAATCATTTCTTATTAGTCAAGACTCATTGCCAAGACTATCTTAGTGGACAAAGTCCATTTCTGAACCGAGTCACCCTCGTTTCAGTTCTGTTTCACTGAACCAGTATAACCTACCGTTCCAGCCATGTCTATCTCATGAGATATAAAATCTTTACCCAATGAATTTGAGGGAGATATAGGTCCCACCCATCTCATAATGATACCATTCTTATGTGTTCCACAAAATATTAAATCATACATCATTGCATAACCCATGTAATAAAAAATGGGATTCTTAAATAACATGACATCATAAAACAATTCATATAAGATAAAGAAATTCATAAAAATATTTCCATCACAACTTAATCAAATACATGTAATAATAGGGATAGAAACAGAACCCTATATTATCTTAGATGGAAAATAATTTTGATAAAACACTTGAACTCCATTCTTGAGGAAAATATCCTTTCTACTTCAAAAACACTTTTCATTTCTTAACATGTCATAAAATTATAACTAAAAGAAGTTGATTAAAAATAAACTTGAAAACTTGTAATGGAATCTTCTTGGAAATAATGTTTTAAAAATCCATTCATGCCGTATAAGTTAAAAGAAAACATTCTTCTCGTACTTTTGTCGGAAAAGTCAAAAAGTACCTCGTACGAAAAACGACAAAAGATTCCTTTCATATCTTTTACTAAAAACTCACCGAAGGGTAAAATTGGATATAAACTATTGTAGAAGGATATAAATATTACATATTGGGGAAACATGGATGTAGATGATAAAATACACCCCAGTAAATACCAAATTATAAACAATCTCGGATAAAAATGAGATTGTGATATTTCCCTTACCTTTGGTCCGATATGCTTTGTACGTGTTCGAACCTCCTGTATAATGATTTAAATAATGTTATTGACTTATTAAAGAATCATACTTATTTTTATGATATCATATATGGTCATATTCTTAGCTTATTATTAGTAATATTTCATTACTACTTGTTATTCGGGTGTTTATTACTTTTTGTTCTTATGCGTGTTTGTTGAATAAATTATTATTCTTCTCTTTAGGCTATAGATACCTAATTTCCAGAATGGTATTAGTGTAATATATATATCATATTCATTCATTCAATTCATTTATATAATCATTATGAAATTAAGATCATGTATAACGAGTCGCATCACATCGTGGAGACGGTATTCCGTACGTACGCACGAGTGATGATATCGTTACTATGATCGTGGAATTGTATTGGAGTGTATGTATACTATTTCAGAATCAGTATCATTTTAAAATAGTCATATATAGTCATTATTTACACCATTATACCCATCCAAGTAAGGTGGTGGTGGAAAATAGATTACACCACGGCGTGGAGACGGTATTCCGTACGTACGCACGCGTGGTGATTTCTTTTTCCGTAGGATGGATAAATGGTGAAATAGGGTTGTTTCATACTTATAATAACATATCAGTATATGAGTGATACTTATGTTATTACTTCATAATGAAACAACTAAAGAAGAAGAAGTGGAAGAAGAAATAAAGATGAAAGAATTGGTAACGGACATTACCTCTTCTTTGAAGTGCTTCTTTGAGACCTCCTTTTAGGGAACTAAAATAGGTCTTTGAAGAAGACCAGAACCTCTAGTATGTCTCTAGGGAAGTGGAGAGGAGAAAAATGGTAGGGGTTGGCTGAGCTTGAAGTCTCAAAGTGGTGTGAGGAAGAGGGGGATGAGGTGCCCTTTTATAAGGGAGGAGAGGGGCACCTTTGGAATAACTAAAAATATTATTTTATTATAAAGTCAAGTTCGGTTTTAAATAGCTCCAAATTGAGTTATTTAGAAGATAAGGTGGGGATGGGTCGAAATCCTCTCATCCAATAGAATTTAGACAAGTTTAGGTCATTATATTAACCTTATCTTTTAGTTTTAACTCTTAGTTAATTAGATTGACATTACCATGTCACTTTGTATTTTTATATTATATAGTTAATAAACTTACCATATACATCCAATCGACCCCCAAGTTGTGTTTTATTAATATATATAACCGTATATAAGTCATTTTTCCAAACCTTATATTTTTAGGAATAAAATAACAATTAATAATATAATATTTGTTTTAAAAACTATTTTATGTCAATTTTGACAATATTCAATAGTTGATTTTTTTGAAACTCATAACAAAATGATTACTTAGACCAAAGTAAATTAAATCAATACTAACATATCATATTAACCTATAAAATTAGTTTAATTCATAAAAAGTCTCAAATTATACTTATTTAGGTATTTATAATATCAATTATTCTAATTTTTCACTATTATGGTAATTACTGCATCATCATTATGTCATAAATAAATTATATTATTTAATGTATAAAAATTACAAATAAAATACCATTATGTAGGAAATATTTTTAGTTTTCTAATTAATATTTATAGTTGAATGTATCTTATGTATAACCCCATATTAAAAATGATTTAGTTATTAAACTTTGATTTTAACTATTTTAACCCTTCTTTAAATAAATTAATAATAAATGTCCTAATCTAATCCAAGTAGGCCTAAATGGTCATATTTTATTCCTAAGTTTGTTTTTGGTTGAATTACACTTGTCCAATATAATTAGGACATGTGTTAGGGTAATAATAATATCATTTGTACCCTTAATTACCCTATTTACTTTTAACCGTGGTAAATAAAAGTAAAAAGTTACTATTCACAAAAAATTATTTTCATCTCATTGAATCACATTTTAGTCCTTGATATTAACCGTGTCTCTCGGATTTTCGAAATTCCACTCACAGAAGCGGTAAAATTAAGTTTTATGAAAAATTTAGTTTTTTAACTACCACTTAGTGGTTTCACTATTCATCAAAAATTGATAGTTTTCAGAAAAATACCAAAATTTTACCCTAGGCTAATTTCGATATTACGAATCCAAAAATGAAGTCCATTTTGAAAAATAAAATTTATAAAATTTCAAAATGTGGTTATTACTATTCATAACGACTAGTTTTAATAATATTTTATTAGCATATCATTGTTTAGTGAAACTCGGTATTGCGTATGACGCAAGCTATCGAGGAAGGTCACGATTTCGTGTAAAGAAAGCCAAGAAAGTGTTTTGTGTAGAAAAAGATTCCTTTGATGATTTATATAACATAAAAGTCTCGGGTGTTACATTCTACCCCCCTTAAAATGAATTTCGCCCTCAAAATTCGTCACTTTGTAACAAACAGATGAGGATAGCTCTCCCTCATCATATCCTCAAGCTCCCATGTAGCTTCTTCTAATTGGTGGTTCCTCCATAAAACTTTCACCAATCGAGTGGTCTTGTTTTGTAGGACCTTTTCACTACGATCCAGAATATCTATCGGTTGTTCTTCATAAGAAAGATCTTGCTCCAACGGTACAACTTCTGAGCTGAGTACATGTGAAGGATCTAGTATGTACTTTCTCAGGAGAGATACATGGAACACATCGTGAACTTGAGAGAGATTCGGTGGAAGCGCCAATCGGTAAGATACCTTCCCAACACGATCCAGTATTTCGAATGGACCGATATATCTATGGCTCAACTTCCCCTTCTTTCCAAATCTCATAACCCTCTTCCAGGGAGATATTCGTAAGAACACTTTATCACCCACTTCAAACTCTAGGTCTTTTCTTCGGTTGTCGTCATAACTTTTCTGTCGACTCTGAGCCGCTCTTATGTGTTGTTGAATAGATTTGACCTTTTATACCATTTCATCAACGAGATCGGGTCCTAATAGCTTTCTTTCCCCAACTTCATCCCAGCAAGTTGGAGTCCTGCATTTCTTTCCATAGAGAGCTTCATAAGGAGCCATCTGAATACTGGAGTGAAATCTATTATTATAAGAAAATTACACTAAAGGTAGGTGTTGATCCCAACCACCTTTGAAATCCATAGAGCAAGAACTCAACATATCTTCTAGAGTTTGAATTGTTCTCTCAGACTGACCGTCTGTCTGAGGATGATAAGCAGTGCTGAAACTCAACTCTGTATCCAGAGTATGCTGAAGACTTCGCCAAAACTTTGAGTTAAACCTCGGATCCAGATCAGATATAATAGAAAGTGGTACTCCATGCAATCTTACCAATTCCTTTATATATATCCTGGCAAGCTGATCCAGAGAGAAATCCTCTCTAATAGCAATGAAGTGTGCAGACTTTGTAAGACGATCAACTCTGACCCAGATAGCATTATTGCCTTTGGATGTTTTAGGAAGTCCTGTGACAAATTCCATAGTGATGTTTTCCCATTTCCATTCGGGTATGGGTAATGGTTGTAACATCCCCTTAGACTTCTGTCTCTCAGCTTTAACTTGTTGACAAACCAAGAATCGAGAGACATATTCAGCAACATCTCTTTTCATGCCATCCCACCAGAAGTATACTTTCAGGTCCCTATACATCTTCGTGCTTCCAGGATGAATAGATAATGAAGAACTATGAGCCTCATCCAGCAACTCCTTCTTTAATTCCGGGATGGGAGGAACACAAACCCGATTCCTGAACTGTATTATCCCATCATAATCAAGGATGAATTCAGGAACATTTCTCACCTTCTTTTGTAACTCGACATCTTCTTTTTGTGCCTCTTTAATCTTCACATGTATAGACAGCTGAACATTAATTTGAGAAAGATAATATTTTTCCCCTTCCATTATAATTCCAAGATCCACTCTTTGTAAATCCATAAATATTGGATCTTTTGTGATCCTCATCATGGATAAACTGGCATGGTCTTGTCGACTTAATGCATCTGCCACCTTGTTTGCTTTCCCAGGGTTGTAATGAATTGAGCAGTCGTAATCCTTAATCAGCTCCAACCATCTTCTTTGTCGCATATTCATCTCCTTTTGTGTGAAAATATACTTTAAACTTTTATGATCAGTATAAATATCACACCTTTCACCATAAAGGTAATGCCTCCAAATCTTTAATGCAAATATTACCGCAACTAACTCCAAATCATGAGTTGGGTAATTTTGCTCATGGATTTTCAACTATCGTGAGGCATAAGCTATCACCATATCATTTTTCATAAGAACACACCCCAATCCCTTCTTGGATGCATCACTGTAGATCACAAACCTTTCTCCACAACAAGGCAGTGTGATCACAGGTGCACTGGATAACCTTCTTTTCAACTCCTTGAAATTCTCTTCACATTCCTCCATCCAAACAAACTTAACTCCTTTTCGAGTCAACTTGGTGAGTGGATTAGATAATCATGAAAAATCTTTCACAAAACGTCGATAATATCCAGCCAAACCAAGAAAACTTCGGATCTCAGTTACTGTTGTTGGTCTCAACCATCTTTAGATAACCTCTATTTTTGCTGGATCCACAGATATCCCCTCTTTTGAGATTATGTGACCCAAAAATGTAACTTTTTGAAGCCAAAATTCACACTTGGTAAATTTGGCATAAAGCTTCTCCTTTCTCAGGGTCTTCAATATAATTCTCAAGTGATCTTCATGTTCTTCCTTTCTCTTTGAATAGACAAGAATATCGTCTATAAAGACTACCACAAACTGATCAAGATAGTCTTTAAAGACTCTATTCATTAGATCCATGAAGATAGCAGGGGCATTAGTAAGACCAAATGGCATCACTATAAATTCATAGTGTCCATACCTTGTATGGAAAGACGTCTTTTGTATATCCTCCCTTTTGACCCTTAATTGATGATACCCTGAACGAAGATCAATCTTGGAAAAGTATTGAGCTCCGCGTAGTTGGTCAAATAGGTCATCAATTCGCGGGAGAGGGTATTTGTTCTTGATAGTTATCTTGTTAAGTTCTCGATAATCAATGCAGAGTCTCATTGATCCATCTTTCTTCTTAACAAACAGAACAGGTGCTCCCCAAGGTGACACACTAGGGCGTATGAACCCCTTATCAAGATTCTCTTGGAGTTTCTTCTTCAATTCCTGTAACTCAATTGGGGCCATTCTATAAGGTGTCCTTGAAATAGGCAAATCACCCGGTACGAGTTCTATTGAAAAATCAACTTCACGATTCGGTGGAAGACCCGGTAATTCCTCCGGAAAGACATCATCAAACTCCCGTACAATGGGCATATACTTAATCATGAGTTTCTCACCAACCATTTGAGATAAATAACCTTCATTTAGTGGAATCAATACCCATAAAATGGAAGAAATTTCCACTGGTAGGTTATGTTCATCCTTGCATCGATAGACAATCATAGATTGATCTGGAATATGAAATGTGACTTCCCTTCTTTGGAAATTAATATGAGCTCCATGTAGAGAAAGCCAATCCATGCCAAGAATCACATCAAATTACACTATAGGAAGGATCAAAAGATTTACAGGAATCACTTTCCCACAAACTTCAATCGGAGAAGAATTATAAACTTTTGATGCGACTGTTTTGCCATTAGGTGTTGTCACAGCTAACTTAACATCTAATTGTTGAGGTAATACAGTGATACCCTTAGAAAATTCTTCAGAAATAAAGGAGTGGGTGGGTCCAGAATCAAATAAAACATTTGCTACTTTAGAGTGGATGGTAAGTGTACCTTTCACCACATCGTTATCGTACTCCACATCGCTGATAGAAATTGCATGTGACTTTCCTTTGTCTTTAGCCTTAAGAGTTTGTTGACATAGACCATCATCATCAACCCTTGGATTAGGGCATTTATTGGCATAATTTCCCATTTCCTTGCACTTGAAACATTGAAGTGTAGTAGGTTCATTCTGTGTATCCCTTCATTTGTTTGAATCATTAGACATCTTCTTCCCATCATCGTAGCATTCAAATGCCCGATGACCTTCCTTTCCACACTTGAAACATTTACTTGTCCCTTTAAGACAACTCCATCCATGTTTCTTTCCACACTTTGATCATAAGGGAAATCTCATCTTCTTTTCAGTGTGCTCTTTAGATTTTCCTTTGAATTCAATTTTCCTCTTCTTATCAAACCCATATGACTGATGGGTTACTCCAATCTCCATCTCAAATTTGAGAGCACATCGAACGATTTCCTCGTAGCTATTGAAGTCCATTATGGCTAAGGCCCTTCGAAGACTTGGTTTTAAGCCACTAAAGAATCGATCGATCTTACTCTCAGGTTGGATAATAATACCAGAAGCGTACCTTGCAAGTCTTGTAAAATTTGCTTCATAGGTACCAACAGATTCATCATCCTTTTGCTTCAGTTCAAGAAACTCTTTCTCCATCTTTGTTCAGAGAATACGAGGGAAGTACTTATTGAAAAATAAGTTCTTGAACTCATCCCATTCCATGGAATCAATTTCACCCCTTTGCATCATATTCTTAATAAGATTCCACTATTGATCAGCATCACCTTCCAAACGATACAATGCTAAGATGACTTTATCATGCTCAGAACATTGAAGAATTGAAAATATCTTTTCAGTAGTACTAATCCATTGTTCAGCAACTAATGGATCAGTAGACCCGCTGAATGAAGGTGGATTCTGTCTCATGAAGAATTCAACAGAATGTTGCTCCTTCCTTTGCTCATTTGGAAGTCCTGCATGATTCATAGCTTGAGAAAGTTGTGTGATCATGGCTACAAGATTTTTCATTCTAGCTCCCATAAAGTTTGATTGCTCAGGGGGACAATCATTGCATTGCCCGTCGCATTCCGCATTAACACGGTTCCTTCGGGTTCCAGCCATTGACTAAAACCAAGAAGAATAGTGTGAGCAACACTAATTATAATAGGAAATCCACATAATTAAGAATAAAATTTCACACTTAAGGTCTTATCCTAGGTTATTCATGGCCATTTCTAAAACACTAAGATTGTGTTCTATGCTTAGATTTATCCTTAGGGTTCTTACTAAGGATTTCACATCCTAGTTTCCAAAGGTTGACTATACCTTTCCTCTGATACCAAATATAACAAACCATACTTTACATACATTGTTATTACTTCAGAATTGAAGCACACTTATTACAACATATAACAAAACCAAGAAAGGACCGTATAGGTATAGTGTCTTTAGAAACTGGGAAACATAAACAACTGGTTCATAAAGCATATACTTTTCCTCCCATTTATTTCATCATATCTAGAGTCCCTTTTTCGCATATTCTACTTAATAACCTTCTTCCTGACCTGGGGAAATAAAACATACAAAAGGGTGAGCTCAAATGCTCAGTAAGGGTAAAAAAAATAAATATCAATCACATCATATACATAAGCACATAACTTTTGGAAATCTTAGCCTACAAAAGAGATCATAATTTCATAACATGGGATAAATCATAGTAGTGAAATGTAATCCCAATAATCATAACTTAAAACATGAAACTTTGTGTCATACAGACATAATCATAGAGAATCATTTCTTATTAGTCAAGACTCATTTCCAAGACTGTCTTAGTGGACAAAGTCCATTTCTGAACCGAGTCACCCTCGTTTCAGTCCTGTTTCACTGAACCGGTATAACCTACGGTTCCAACCATTTCTATCTCATGAGATATAAAATCTTTACCCAATGCATTGTAGGGAGATATAGGTCCCACCCATCTCATAATGATACCATTCTTATGTGTGCCACAAAATATTAAATCATACATCATTGCATAACCCATGTAATAAAAAATGGGATTCTTAAACAACATGACATCATAAAACAATTCATATAAGATAAAGGAATTCATAAAAATATTTCCATCACAACTTAATCAAATCCATGTAATAATAGGGATAGAAACAGAACCCTATATTATCTTATATGGAAAATAATTTTGATAAAACACTTGAACTCCATTCTTGAGGAAAATATCTTTTCTACTTCAAAAACACTTTTCATTTCTTAACATGTCATAAAATTATAACTAAAAGAAGTTGATTAAAAATAAAATTGAAAACTTGTAAAGGAAGTTTCTTGGAAATAATGTTTGTAAAATCCATTCATGCCGTATAAGTTAAAAGAAAACATTCTTCTCGTACTTTTGTCGGAAAAGTCAAAAAGTACCTCGTACAAAAAACAACAAAAGTTTCCTTTCATATCTTTTACTAAAAACTCACCGAAGGATAAAATTGGATATAAACTATTGTAGAAGGATATAAATACTACATATTGGGGAAACATGGATGTGGATGATAAAATACACCCCAGTAAATACCAAAGTATAAACAATCTCGGATAAAAATGAGATTGTGATATTTCCCTTACCTTTGGTCCGATATGCTTTGTACGTGTTCAAACCTCCTGTATAATTATTTAAATAATGTTATTGACTTATTACATAATCATACTTATTTTTATTATATCATATATGGTCATATTCTTAGCTTATTATTAGTAATATTTCATTACTACTTGTTATTCGGGTGTTTATTACTTTTTGTTCTTATGCGTGTTTGTCGAATAAATTCTTATTCTTCTCTTTAGGTTATATATAACTAATTTCTAGAATGGTATTAGTGTAATATATATATCATATTCATTCATTCAATTCATTTATATAATCATTATGAAATGAATATCATGTAGAACGAGTCGCATCACATCGTGGAGACGGTATTCCGTACGTACGCACGAGTGATGATATCGTTCCTATGATCGTGGAATTGTATTGGAGTGTATTTATACTATTTCAGAATTAGTATCATTTTATAATAGTCATATATAGTCATTATTTACACCATTATACCCATCCAAGTAAGGTGGTGGTGGAAAATAGATTACACCACGGCGTGGAGACGGTATTCCGTACGTACGCACACGTGGTGATTTCTTTTTCCGTAGGATGGATAGATGGTGAAATAGGGTTTTTTCATACTTATAATAACATATTAGTATATGAGTGCTACTGATGTTATTACTTCATAATGAAAAAACTGAAGAAGAAGAAGTGTAAGAAGAAATAAAGATGAAAGAATTGGTAACGGACATTACCTCTTCTTTGAAGTGCTTCTTTGAGACCTCCTTTTAGGGCACTAAAATAGGTCTTTGAAGAAGACCAGAACCTATAGGATGTCTCTAGGGAAGTGGAGAGGAGAAAAATGGCAGGGTTTGGCCGAGCTTGGAGGCTCAAAGTGGTGTGAGGAAGAGGGGGAGGAGGTGCCCTTTTATAAGGGAGGAGAGGGGCACCTTTGGAATAACTAAAAATATTATTTTATTATAAAGTCAAGTTCAGTTTTAAATAGCTCCAAATTGAGTTATTTCGAAGGTAAGGTGGGTATGGGTCGAAATCCTCTCATCCAATATAATTTAGACAAGTTTAGGTCATTATATTAAACTTATATTTTAGTTTTAACTCTTAGTTAATTAGATTGACATTTACCATGTCACTTTGTATTTTTATATTATATAGTTAATAAACTTACCATATACATCCAATCGACACCCAAGTTGTGTTTTATTAATATATATAACCGTATGTAAGTCATTTGGCCGAACCTTAGATTTTTAGGAATAAAATAACAATTAATAATATAATATTTGTTTTAAAAACTATTTTATGTCAATTTTGACACTATTCAATAGTTGATTTTTTTTGAAACTCATAACAGAATGATTACTTAGAAAAAAGTAAATTAAATAAATCATAAAATATCATATTAACCTAGAAAATTAGTTTAATTCATAAAGAGTCTCAAATTATACTTATTTAGGTATTTATAATATCAATTATTCTAATTTTTCACTATTATGGTAATTTCTGTATCATCATTGTGTCATAAATAAATTATATTATTTAATGTCTAAAAATTACAAATAAAATACCATTATGTATTAAATCTTTTTAGCTTTATAATGAATATTTATAGTTGAATTTATCTTATGTATAACCCCATATTAAAAATGATTTAGTTATTAAACATTGATTTTAACTATTTTAACCCTTCTTTAAATAAATTAATAATAAATGTCCTAATCTAATCCAAGTGGGCCTAAATGGTCATATTTTATTCCTAAGTTTGTTTTTGGTCGAATTACACTTGTCCAATAGAATTAGTACATGTGTTAGGGTAATAATAATATCATTTTTACCATTAATTACCCTATTTACTTTTAACCGTGGTAAATAAAAGTAAAAAGTTACTATTCACCAAAAATTATATTCATCTCATTGAACCACATTTTAGTCCTTGATATTAACCGTGTCTCTCGGATTTTCGAAATTCCACTCACAGAAGCGGTAAAATTAAGTTTTATAAAAAATTCAGTTTTTTAACTACCACTTAATGGTTTCACTATTCATCAAAAATTGAAAGTTTTCAGAAAAGTACCAAAATTTCACCCTAGGCTAATTTCGATATTACGAATCCAAAAATGAAGTCCATTTTAAAAAATAAAATTTATTAAATTTAAAAAAGTGGTTATTACTATTCATAATGGATAGTTTTAATAATATTTTATTAGCATATCATTGTTTAGTGAAACTCGGTATTGCGTACGACGCAAGCTATCGAGGAAGGTCGCGATTTCATGTAAAGAAAGACAAGCATGTGTTTTGTGTAGAAAAATATTCCTTTGATGATTTATATAACATAAAAGTCTCGGGTGTTACATAACGGCCTGTAGGCCTTCTTTATTCTTTGAAGAGAATTGTAAAATTTAGTATTTCTATCACCGTCTGTTAACCATTTAGCTTTAAACGTTTGTTTTCTCATATTGTCTTTGAAATTGAGCAGGGAGTTAAGTTTGATCGCAGTGTTTAGTTCATTAGCAGGATCAACGTTGAGGTCATAGGTGGTGTCTATGCTTTAAAGATCACTGAGATCTTTCTCTAGAGTCATTATGTCATTATTGATTTTTTTGGCTTTAGAGCTGCACCAAATTTTTAGAGTCTGTTTGAGATGTTTTAATTTGAGGCTATAGTCAAGAATATCATTGTTACTGGTATTTGAGGACCAAAAGTTTTGAATGATCTAAGAGCACTCATCATCAGAGAACCAATCATTGTAGGAATGTCAACAATAGTTTTTTACTCATCGTTAAAATATATCTAGTGTGAGAGAGTTTGAAGTACAATTAATAAACTATATCTGTAATTCCTCTAATCATATTCCTGATAACGAGACAAAGAAACTATATTTCAAGGAGTATTTTCCATCAAAGATATAAAATTAGGTTATGTACTCATGTTATCAACATATATTTTGGTGTTTATTAGAGATTATGTGATATTTAAGCTATTATCATGGATGGGTTCATCTCAATAGGGAGATCCTGGTTGCCTTGGTAGTCAGGATTTTGATCATTAGAAAGATTATCTCAGTTGTATTTCTCTTATTTTTATAAATATAAAATTACTTAGTATTCATGTTATAGCCCTTATATGGATTTATTTTTCTATTGAGGTTATATATATCAATGGTATCAATGTATGACCATAATTAGTGGTCACTGAATAGTTTTCTATCAGTTTTAAATGTAACCTCTACAATAGTTAACTCTATTTACTTATTAATAGTGGTAATTCCTTAAAAATTTGGACCTTGGGGGGGGGGGGGGTCTAATATATGAAAATCTCTATATATTAACATCCCAGATTATCTATGTATGATCATGTTAGTGGGAGTGCATAAAAGGTAATAAATATATCCAATTTCTTACTATAGAGATTCTAACACCATTAGGGATAAAGATCATTCGAGGTAATGTTTGTATTTATTCTACCCTATATTTTGATTATATTGATTGATAATGTTTTCATTAATTTATTGTTCCTACCATAATTAAAGTGTTAAGACTTATGGTGGAAAGAATTCCAATTACATCATTGTTATATAGACCTATTAGAGGTTATTTTAGTTTTTATATAGTGTTTCATAGATGTGATATGACTATGGAAAAAATTAGTCATTGAGATAGTTCTTATTTTATATTAAACCATATTATTTCTTCCTTTTCATGAATTGGTTGTATTCTATGAAGGAATTTATAAATAGAAATCATAGGATAGTGACTTTATTTGATCTTTAAGGAGATATTATAATGTTTTATTGTGATTGGGATCATTTAATGGGTTACACATGATTGGGACCTATTACTTGGATGGGGGGAAAGTTGTTATTGGGTTCAGTTGATGTTTATTCAAAGGAGTTTCCAAGATATGTTTAAGAGTTTTTAAATATTTTTACATAAGTGGTTATTATGATACCCCCACAATTTAACATGGAGTTTGGAACCTAAAAGCCTTTATTTATTAAATACTTAGGCACATGTAATGATAGTGACTTCCCATTATTGAATAGATTTGGTTATTTAAAAAAATTTCACTCCTCCTCAATTATAAAAGGGGACTGCCTCACCTCACTTCTTCACACCTCATAAGACATTTATATTGACTAAAATCTGCCAAAATATCTCCTAAAAATGTTTATACACGTTCTAGATCTTCTTTTATTCCCAAAATAATAATCCTAGGGTCCTTAATAAGAGATCCAAAAGAGGTTTTTCTAAGAGAAGGTAATTGTCTTCACTAAACCCTTTCTTTTTAATTATTCTCTTACCATATTAATTAATGTACTGATAATTTCAATATAATAACACCATTATATACCATATATTGGGATGTTATTATTTTTATGTAATAACCTATACCATTATCCTCTTTCCTTAAGTGGGAAACAAAACCATCGAACGTGTGTACGACGAACTACCACCTCGCGAATCGATGTAATTCATTTCCCATCACCACCTCTCACTACTGGATATAATGATGTATTGAGCATAACTATATGATATTTATTAAATTATCATTATTATTTAATTTTACTATCACATAAACCTTTTTTACTTTAATTTTTTTGGGAATATGATAATGTTGCTCGTTTGTAGGATGGACTACCACCTCACCGTGTGATGCGAATCGTTCTTCACTTACGATTTACATGGAAGGTAATAAGGATAAGTTTAATGATAATATGTGATATATATGACATGAAATTTGATTCTGTAATAGTAATATATTATATAACTTCATTTTTTTCGTCCATTTAGAAAATAGAATCATCGTTCATGCATACGTATGACTAACCGTCTCCATGAACAATGTAATTATTTTTCAAAATCTAAATTTAATGGAATAATATAAACACATATATAATGAATATATATGATATTTATGTTCGATTTAAAATTATATATATGATATAAAAATGATCAAAGTAAAATTACAAAAAATACTAAACCAAAACATATATGAAAAATGAAGCATTTATTACGCGAAAATTGATTTTAACAAGGAATTGTTAATAAATGGGTAATAAAAGGTCATAAGTAAATCATATATGGAATGGTTAATATGAGTATAGTTATATAATATATGTATAATAATTTTATATTTATATAATAGTGTTCTCTAATGTGTATGAAGGAAGTCGAGACTTACGGTAATGGATTTCCGGTCTCTATTTTATTTCTGGGAGACATATTCCATATTCACCACTCATTTATTTTGTGTGGTTTATATACTGAACCTTGGACATGATATATCATGAATATTATTATTTTAATTATATTTAAAGTTTAATTTAATGTTATTATTTCATGGGGATTATGATTCAAATATTACTAAAGTGGTAATGGATCTTCATCTCACTTTTATTTTAGTGGGACACATGCCTTATACACTACTTGTATTGTTGTGTGGTGTATATAATGAAAATAAATATATTTTATAATACTTATTATTATAATTATGGTATATACATATCTATATAATTTTCTTTCTTTCATGAGTATTATAATTCAAAATATACCAGAGTTGTAAAGGTCTTATGTTATAATCTCAATGTTTATTAGGAATATTTATGATTATGCTTCCAATGATGAGATAATATGATCAAAATCTAATGAAACTCATTTCTATTCATATAATTTCTTAAATAATGCCCATTTTTCTTTTACCAAAAAATGTGAAAGTAATCTTTGTTTTAATATGTATGGCATGAATAAAATTTCCTTATGTCATGACTATTAAATGTTTTAAAACTTCCTTTATAAGTTTCAAAGTTTTTTTCCAAGAAACTAATTTACATAATTTTTTGTGAATTTATATTTTTAAAAAATTTATTTTCAAAGTAGAAATGTATATTTCCTAAATAAATGTTCAAAATTATTTTTTAAAATATTTCTACATCTAAGATGACAACCTTTTATTTTACTTAATATTTACTGAGGATTTGATCGAATGATACCATACTTATTATTTCTCTATATGATTTATGAATATAATGAAAAAAAGTTTATGGAACATGTATATTTTCCATGGGTTATGCTATGATGAAATTTTTATGAAACCCATTTTGTTTCATGGGTTCTGATATGATGAATGTTTTATGAAACCCATTTATTTTCATGGGATCTGATATGGTGAAATTTTTTATGACCTTATGGAAAAATATGTATGATTCTCATTATATGATGGGTGGGAAATATATATACCTCCAATGAATTGGGTAAGGTTTTATATCACATGTGATAAATATTGGAAACAAACTGATGTTCTTGATCCTCTATGGTAAACATGACAATGTTCTTGATTCAATATGAGAAGTAGGTGATGATGCATGATCCTTTATGAAATGGGAAACATGTGGTGATGCCTGATCCATTATGAAATGGGAAACATATGTTGATTCCTAATCTATTATAATTTTTCGGTCTTGGATGTTAACCTTGATATAAAAAAGGGTTTTATACTTAATATTGTGCCACACTTATATGACATGAACTTATAGTTAACGATTGATTTATGATGATTTATAACTCTTATGGTTCATGTATTTTGAAATGATAATATTTTATAAAATGGAAAATTTTTATGATTATGATATATTGGGTATGAACTTTATAAGTTATATTTATAAT
This sequence comes from Viscum album, assembly GCA_963277665.1. Lineage (NCBI taxonomy): Eukaryota > Viridiplantae > Streptophyta > Magnoliopsida > Santalales > Viscaceae > Viscum > Viscum album. The sequence goes on along the minus strand of OY728145.1, from coordinate 24,311,120 downwards.
CTTATACCCTTGTGCATATTTTATGTTTTCATATGATCATAGAATGATATCTTCTATGTTTACCCTTATTGAGCATATAATATCACCCATTCTATGTTTCCTTTCCACTAGGTTATGAAGAAAGGTTTAAGTTTGGTCGATCTATGAAGTGAGGTAAATTGGAAGATATTTATGGGATATATTTAAGATCTTTCATGAAATAATAATATTGTGTATCTAGTATCCAAATACGCTAAGCCTTTTCAACCCTTATGCAAGTATTTGTTAAATGTATTGAATATTAAATTATTAAGATGAAATATCTATTTATGAAAATCATGGTTCATTATAGTTGGTATCAGAGGAAATGTTTATTTAACCTTTGGAAACTGGGATGAGAAAAATTTAATTATGTCCCTTAGAATATGTCTATGGATAAGTATAAGGATAAGTCTTTAGATAATTCAAAGTATAGGATAATTTCATTGAATTTTGGTGAAGGATAAAGCAAGTAGTTTATAAGAAATTACATCCTTTTATAGATACTATAACTGGATGTGTCTCTAACATAGTTATACCTATGAGTAATTATTCCAAATGGGTGTATTTATGTGGACAAAATCATAACCTTTTCCATGACAATGGGGCTTGTTGTATACCTAGTTTTACACTCCCAAGGGATATACTTTGGAAATTTACAAACGTTTTACAAACTATCATGAAAGATTTGAATAATGGACATGAATGACCATGGTCAAGTATAAGGTTTAATAGTTTTAAAATAAAGTGTCATGATTTATACATATTATAAATTATTTTTCATGATTATGTATTTTATCGCTATAATCATTGTTGTTTATATTATTATCTTTGGTTTTAGTCAATGTCTGGAACCCGAAGGAACTGTGTTAATGCTAAATGTGATGGAAAATGCAATGAGTGTCCCCCATTGAAACTAAAATGTTATGGGATCTAGAATAAAAAATCTCATTATTATTCTCACTCAAATTTATGAATCTATGAATCACATTGAGTTTCCAATTTAGTAAAGAAGGGAACAATGTTCCATTGAGTTCTTCATGAGGCAATGCCCACCTGATTTCAGTGGTTCTGCTAATCAACTAGTTGCTGAGTAATGGATCAGTACCACTGAAACTATACCTTCCATTCTCTAGTGTTCAGAGTTTAACACCCCAAGATTTTATGAAATATATTTTCTTGAATAAATTTAATTTCTTCAACTACTTACATTACATGCAACACCAAACTTTTAATGAACCACGATATACTATTAATATAATTATTTAAACATGATTGTTATAAACTAGATATTAAACTTTGTGGTACAAATAGTTATAAAAAAATTATAAATTAATTACAATGGTTATATATAAAGAAAACATATTAATAAAAAGTACTAATTTTTTTGTAGTATTTTTATTATTTGAAAATACATTTTTCCCCAAAAAATAATTTTTATTACTTTTATGAATATATAATAAATTAATTTTTTCAAATTTTAGAAAATTTATTTCAAAAAATAAACCTCATTAATTAAATATACATGTAAAAATTATATTATGATGAATTTTTCAGATTTTTTTTTGAAAGGACTAAATTTTTGATAAATAGTGGAAACACTGATTTTTATTGAAAAACGAGTTTCCATTTAAAGAATTTATAAGGTTAATTTTTTATTTAAATGGTTTTAAATGTAAAATTACTTAAATAATATATTTATTAATCCAATTTATTTCATTTGAATCAATTTTATATTTAATTTTTTTATAAAAATATTTTAAACATTTGAACGTTTTCACTTTGGAAAATTGCTTTCTCATTTCATCTGTAGTTTTAATTTTAAATTATATTTTTAAAATTATGTGAATGTAATTTATAAAAATAGATTTCATATTTTTAATCATCGTAATTTATATTATATAATTAGTTCAACTTAATTTTTTTACAAAATGAATAGTAAAAATAAGAAAAATCAATTACCATGTTTAAGATTAAAACAAGTTTACCAGGGGTTAAACTAAAAAGATAAGGGGTAAAATAACCTATAAGCTTGTAACAAATAAATTTCATGGAAATATTTATAACTTATCATCTATAAGGTTAGATAATATCCCATTTTAATCTTTTCTTCATGTGAAAGACATGGGTACACTTTATTCTTTTTAAAAATTCAAATTGTGTCATCTCCCTCACTTATAAAAGGTCACCCACTATCCTCACATATTCACAATTTCAAAACACTTTGATCATAAAATAAATATAAAAATATATTACCTACTTACCTATACACTTTTTAGAGGAAATATTTTGATTATTAAACCCTCATAAGAAGGATTTCGGTAAAACCCTAAACTGGTTCTCTGAAGAAGTGGTAAAATTATTAAACTTGTGTTTTTGTTTTATTTCTTATTACACCTCTTTAAAATATTCTTCTAATATGATTATATAATAAAAAATTATATCAAATAAAATAATAGGTTATTATGTTTATGAAATAACCTATATCTATCTCCACTTCCATCATGGGAAACGAAACCATCACTCATGTGTACTACATACTACCACCTCACGAACTAATGTTATTCATTTTCCATAAAAACCTATAAAAGATGGATTTAATGATGGATTTAATGTTTACATAATATATTTATGATATTATTATAACTCTATAATTATTATTTCACATCTACCTTCTTACTTTCCATTCTATGGGGGATACGATAACGTCGTTCGTGTGTATGATGGACTTCCGCCTCGCGAAGCTATGCAATTCATTTTTCACTAACGCATTTCAAGGAAGGTAATTAGGATAAATTTAATGAATATAGTTAATATATATTACATAAAAATTATTATTTGAAGTTAATATATCATTTATCTTTCTTTCATTTTATCCATTGAGAAAATGAAAATAATGTTCATGTGCACGTGAAACCTATCATATTCTTGAATAATGTATTTCATTTTTATACATCTAAATTTTATGGATTACTATACAAAAAAACAAACAAAAAAACACATATATATACTGAATATATATGATATTTATATCATTGTTAAAAATATAGATATTATGAAACCATGATCAAAGTAATAGGACTCAAAATAAAAAAATAAAACATACATAAAAAATAAATATGTTATTTCCCATAAAATGATTTTAACATGAAATTATTAATAAATGGGTAATAAAATTTCATAATAAAATATTATATTACATAATATATATAATTATTGTTTATTAATATATTTATAAAAAATATATATTTATTATACAAGAGGTTTTAACATGTATAAAGGAAGTCAATACTTAAGGTAAGAGATTTTTGTTTCAATTGGTCTTCTTTGGGACATATGTTATGTTATGAACCTATCTTCTTTTATGAGGTGTATATATAGACCCTTTCACATGTTATATCATGAATATAATTCTATTAATTATATTTAAATATTCTTTTTATGTTACTCTTTAATGGGGATTATGATTGAAAAGTTAACGAAGTGGTAAGGGTTTGATGTTATGATCTCATTGTTCATGAAGATTATTTATGATTATGATTCCAATGATGAAATATTTTGATTTTCCTCTTAATAAACTAATTTATTTTATTTTCTTATATTTATTTCATGAGAATACATGTTTTCCATTCATTTTCCTCTCTTTATGTACTCATGATTCTAAAATAATGTTTTTAAAGAAAACTGAATTTATTTCTCTCTTCAGTCAAAAACTATTTTTTCTTCTATATCCATGTTTCCTAATTTTTTTTCAAAAATGTTTTAATGTTCTTATATAATTTTTAAAGTAAAATTTACCCTTTTTATATTTTTTTAAAGAAATTAAAAGTAACATTCATATCATTTTAAACACAATTCCCATTTGTCTCATACTAAAAATTTGAAATAAATCTTCATTTTAAAATTTATAACATTTTATACCATCATTACCACTAAATATTTTAAATATTCCTTTATAAATTTCATTTTTTTCAATGAAAATATTTTTTAAAATGTTTTAAGTTTTAAAATAGTTTTTTTACAAAATTGGAAAGAATATTTTCCAAATAAATTGTTTAAATTATTTTTAAAGCTAACATTATAAGTTTCAAAGGCTATTTTAAAATAAAAGGATTTTGAAAATGTTTTATTTTTTAAAAAGTGTTTTTCAAAGTGGAAAGGATATTTTAATCAAGAAATTTTTTAAAAGATTTTTAAAGATTTGTTTATTAATTTTCAAGGTTATTTTAAAATAAAAGGAATTTCATAATATTTTAATAATTTATAGTTCAAAAAGGTGGTTTTGAAAGAAATATTCTTAGTAAATATTCTTTAAAATTTTTTCCTTCTAAGATGAAATACTTTGATGTAAGATTTATCAAGTATATAATCCAAGGATACAATTCTTATAATTTCTCTGAATGGTTTATGTCTATGATGAAATTATTTATATCAAACCCATTCCATTTTTTACCAGTGAGTTATGATGATATGATGAAATGTTTATGTAACCCATTTCTTTCCATGGGTTATGATATGATGAATTTTTATTGATCATGTGGGACACATATATATGATTTTCATTATGTGAAGTGTGGTACCTATATCTCTCTCTAATGCATTGGGTAATGATTAATGTTCTATAATATTAGAGGGTACACATGAGGTTATCCAAAACCTAAAAAGAGGGAACACTCGAGGTTATACCAAGCTTGAAGTAGGTACATGGGTGGTTAGCCCAAGCCTAATATGTTATGAATATCTTAGACAATATCCTTCGAATAAGTTTTTCTATGCATATGTGTATTCTAAAAATCCATGTATTATGTTAATGTTATATTCTCATGGATTATATTATTTTATTCATTTATTATGAATATCTTTTGAGCTATTAAGATTTATTCAATGACTCAATTTTATGATATATGATATGCAGGGAATGATTTTTAATTTTTGTTATCATGTTATTATACCCTTATGATCATATTATATTGATATATACCTTGTTTACCATGACTGAGTATCTTATATCACCCTTTATTATGTTTCTTTTCCTAAGTTTATAAATAATGTTATTATGTATGATATGTCTAAGAAGTGTGATAGTTATGGAGAACTTATTATGAGATGATGTAGTTCATTATTGAACCAGTTGTTTATTCTTCCAATTTCTAAAGGCACTAAAACTAAATGATTCTAGAATTGATCATTATGTTATGTAAATAATATTCATATATTAAGATGTAATATTTATGTATGAGAAGTTTGTGTCTCTACACATAGCATGAAAAAGTACTTTTGGATGTTTATCATTTAGAAGGTGAAGTATATTTGTGGTATAATCTCATCAAGAACAGGAGGGAGTAGGAATAAATTTACTCTATAGAGTTAATGAGTTTAAGAGATTATTTTTCAATATTTAATTTCCTTATATTTTTTATAAAAATATGGAAAAGGAATTCATTGAGCCGAAGAAGAAGGATGATGAATCTATCAGTACCTATAAGTAAAACGTTATAATACTTGTGAGGTAATCTTCTAGTATTATCTTTCAACTTGAATTTAAGTTTGATCAATTATTTGGTGGCATAAAACCAAGTATTTTAAAAGGTGTTAGCTATAAGAGACTTTATTATCTATAAAGAAATCGTTTAATGTTCACTCAATGTGGAAATGGAAATTGCAGAATCCCACCATTACCATGGATTTGATAGGAAAAAGAAGATTGATTCTATTGAAAACTCAAATAAATCACTTGGTTGAAAGAAATTACATATATATACATGCCATAAATTTAGAGAGAAACATCAAGGGTACTAATTTAATGTAACTGAGACATTATTTAAATGTGTAAGGGTGGATTATAAATCCTACAAAAGAAAATAAATGGTCTTGTTAACAAAATTTAAGAGAAGAATATTCCCAATAATGCACCACCCATTCCCCAGTACTTAAAATGCAAGGAGTTTTGAAATTATTTGAATAAATTCACTAATCCAAGGGCTAATGAGGATAATAATACACAACAAACTCTAAAGAAAAAAGGAAAAGGGAAAGATAATACAATCATAACAATTGAAGTGAATCATGATAATTAGGGAACACTTATCGTCCTATATTTAGTTGGGAATTATTTTTTATCAAGGATCCCGATAAAAGTATTATTATTCATCCTTTAGTTAAATTCGATGTGATTATATGAATTGATTATCTCCCTTTATATGGACTCTAGAATAATGAAATCATATTTTATATTCTACCAATTCAAGGATGAATGCAAGATTTTAATGGAAATATTTCTATATAATACAGGAGATTATTTAAGGAATAAAGGGTGAATTACCTTTTTTAAGAATATATGTCTCCATGTAATATTAACTAAAGAGTTATAAAAATCATCATGGGTTTATAAGTTTAACTTTGATCATAAGTTCAAATTCTCAGACACCCATTTTGAGGTTTTATGTGATGAGAGTTTATCAATATTAAGGATATTTTGGGATATATTTATGAAAAACAAAACCCTTTAGTTTTTTATATGTTTTAGTGAAATATTTATTTGAGGAGGAATACCTTTATATTTTATGGATATAAGATTAAATGTATTGGTAACATTTAGGGTTTATTTTATCTTTGATATTGAGTTAATTATGGGTTATTGAAATTTGGAAATGTTATAGGAATTATATTATTATAGTTTTGGAAAAATGATAACCCACATTCATTATGACAACCCATCACTTTCAGAAAGGTAGTGGGGCTTGAGCCTATAATCAAAGGGAGACAATGGGGTAACACCTACAACTGGCCCACATTAAAGAGTATTTCTACTAGGAAGTATAAAGAGAGATATTTATGAGTATATATCTTGGTGCTTAGTATATAAGTAAGTTAAGGCTGAGAGACAATAGTAGTAGTGTATGTTGAAACTATTACCCATACGAGAATGAAAATGGGAAAACTTCACCATGGATTTTTTCATTGGAATCCCTAAAAAATCTATAGGGAAAAATGATATATGGGTTATAGTAAATCACCTTAAAAAGTCATCACACTTCATTTATATCTAATAAGACTTATCTCTGGTTAATATTTATAGTATATAAATTAAGTAAGCAGTAATGTTCCATGGAGTACCACATTCTATTTTATTTGATCGGGATTTTAGCTTTATCATGAAGTTCTAAAAAAGTATTCAGTAGGATATAGATATGAAGTATAGTTTTAGTAATGTGTATCATACTCATAAATATGGTTTGTTTTATAGAAATATTCAAACCCTATAGGATATTTTGAGATCTTTTTATATTTATTTCAAAGGTGGTTAGTATCAATACCTCTATCTGGTTAAGTTTTCATACAATAATATCCTTCACTCAAGAATTCATATAGCTCCTTATGAAGCCCTATATGGAAATAAGGGTTTAAATAAAACATATTTGGATGAATTTGGATAAATAATGATATTGAGATGAATCTATATAATTAAATTTAATAGAATGTTAGATCCATTTAGTAACCCCTATGGGAAGCACAAAGTTGGCAGAAAAGTTATGCTGACAGTCACCGACGTGATTTAAAATTTGAAATTGGTGATAAGGTATTTCTATGAATTTATCTATGGAATAAGTCATTGAGATTTTTGAATAATAGAAAACTTAGATATAGGTATATCAATACCCTTAAAATTATTGATCATATCAGGATGGTATCATATAGATCGGTGCTTCCACCAAACCTCTCTCAAATCCATGATGTGTTACTTGTATCTATCCTGTGGAAGTACATACCTAATACTTCACAAACAATAAAGTTATATGTAATACTAATGGATAATGATATTTATTACTATCAATAACCATTAGATATTCTGGATCATATAGATAAAGTGAAATTAAACAAGACCACTCACCTGGTCAAAGTTTTGTGGTGAAACCACCAACTTAAAGAAGCTATGTGGGAACTTAAGGATATGATGAGGAAGAAGTATCCTCATTTTTTTACATTAGAGTGATGTATTTTGAGGAAAAAATTAATTTTAAGGGGGGTATAATGTAACACCCCTAGATTTTATGATTTTGTTTTTTGAATAAATTTGTTTTTTTGATATCTTGTGTTACACACAACACCATGTTTTAACAAATCAAGGTATACTATTAAAACTATAATTTGAAAATGACCATTATAACCTAGATATAAAAATTGGTAGTATTAATTAGAATAATTTTTTAAAAATATTATGTATAATAGTTTAATATAAATAAAACCAATCGATGAAAAAATTAATTAATTTTTAGTAAAGTCAAAATATGTTTCAAAAATATTATTTTCTCAAAAAAATATTTTTATTAAAAAATAATACAATTTATTTTTCACTTTTAGAAAATTTATTTAATAAAATAATTTTAATTTTTTAAATCTACATGTAAAAAATATCCTTGAGTGAGTTTTTGATAATTTTATGCAAAGATTAATTTTTCGATGAATATTAAAAACATACTGATTTTTAGTAAAAACATTCCTTTTCATTTAAAGAATTTACATGCTAAATTTTATTTTAAGATGATTTTAAAAGTAAAATTAGTTCAATTATATATTTATTAATCCAATTTATATTATTTTAATCAATTTTACATTGAATTTTTATATTAAAAATTTCTGTACATATGAAAATTTTCTTTTAGAAAAACTGCTTTTTGTCGCATCTATGAGTTTTATTTTAAACAAAATTATACCACCTATGTGAATTTAATTTCATAAAATGGATTAAATATTTGGTATCATCATAATTTATATTACATAATATGGTAAAATTAATTTTTTTCTTATAATATTTGTAAAAATAATAAAAATTAATTAATGTGGTTAAGGTTAAGACAATGATTGGATCATTACATACGCATGTGTTAAACTAATTTTCAACACACATAGGATATTTATTTAAAAAATTGGATTAAATATTTATAATATTTAGTTAAAAATTATCTAATAATTCTCATTTTAATTTTATTTTTAAAGTTTAAATTACCTAGGTAAATAAAAAGATACTAGCTACCGTGGTGAAAAATAAAACAATAAAAGTGAGTAAACTTAGAGATTAAGAAACAAAATGTTTAAAACTTGTGTCTTTTTTTTTGTATTGGATGTTTTTACCAACCATATAATCCCCTAAATCCTTTATTTATCAATATTTTTTGCAAATTTCATGAGAGTGGCTTCCCATTATTGAATAGTTTTGGGTATTTACAAAAATGCCACTCCTCATCAATTATAAAAGGGGACCTCCTCCCCTCACTTATTCACACATCATAAACCATTTGGCTCAAAAAAAGCCTAAAAAAGTTCTCCAAAAAATCCTTATCCACATTATATATCTTATATTATTCCAAAAATACCAATCCTAGGGTCCTTAATAAGATATCTAAAGTAGTTTTTTTCTATGCGAAGGTAATTGTATTCACAAAACTCTTTCTTTTTAATTATTCTATTACCAAATTTATTCATTTAGAAATAATTACAATATAAAAACACTAGTATCTACCATATAATGAGGTGTTATTATTTTTATGGAATAAACTATATCTATCTCCTCATCCATCAACTGAGAAATGAAACAGCCTATCATGTGTACAACGAACTACCGCCTCGCGAACAAATGTAATTCATTATCCATAACCAAATCTATTGGATGGATATAATTATGGATTTAAATTATTTATATGATATTTATGACATAATTATACTTTTGGAATTATAATATCACATATGACTTATTACATTCCATTCTATTGAAATACGATAACGCCGTTCATGTGTATGACATACTACCACCACACGAAGCAATGTAATTCATTATTCTATTATGATTTAAATGGAAGGTAATAAGGATATATTTAATGTAAATATTTGATATATATTAAATAATAATAATTTTTTAAAATTAATTAATTATTTACCTTTATTTCATTTCATCTATTGAGAAAATAGAAACAATGTTCATATGTATAAACAGACCACCATCTTTATATACTGTGTAATTCATTATATATATATATAAAAATTTAATGGATTACTATAAATACATATATAATGAATATATATGATATTTATATCATGGTTAAATTTTTTAATATGATATAACCATGAGAAAATTAAAAGGACCAAAAACTCCAAACCAAAACTTATATGAAAAAACGAAGCATTTATTACCTGAAATGTGATTTTAACAAAAAATTATTAATAAATAGGTAATAAAAGGTCATAAGTAAATCATATATGGAAGGATTATTATGATTATGGTTATTTAATAGATTTTTAATAAACTTATATTTATTATAATAGGGGTTAAAACATGTACGAAGGAATTCAAGACTTACAGTAAGGAATTTATGGCCCCCTTTTATTTCTAGGAGACATGTTCCATATTCAACACTAATTTATTTTATTTGGTTTATATAATTACACTAGGATATTATATTCCACGAATATACTTATTTTTATGATATTTAAAATTTTATTTTATTTTATTATTTCATGGGGATTATGATTCAAATGTTACCATAATGGTAAGGGATTTTCGTCTCACTTTTATTTTAGTGGGACACATGCCTTATACAGTATTTGTTTATTTTATATTGTTTATATACTAAACATGAATGTATTTTATGATCCTTATAATTATAATTATGGGATATACATATCAATATAATTTTATTTATTTTACAGGGCTTATGATTCAGAAGATACTAAATTAGTAAAGGTTTTATGTTATAATCTCATTGTTTATCGATATTGTTTATGATTATGATTCAAATAATGAGATATTATGATAAAACTCTCAAGATACTCTTGATCTTTATCCTCCTATGTTTTTTTCTTGAAATTACATGTTTTCCTTTCATTTTCCTATATTTATGTACTCATGATTCCAAAATAACAGTTTTAGAGAAAACAAATTTTATTTCTATTCGGTCAAAAACCATTTTTCTTTTATATGCATATTCTCTAAAAATATTTTCAATAATGTTTTAAATTTACTCTATTATTTTTTAATTAAATTTTACCCTTGTTTTATTTTTTTAAAAAATTGTTTAAATGGAATCTTCAAGTCATTCTTCAAAAAAGGACCGTTTGTCTTTTACAAAAAATATGAAAGGAATATTTATTTTGATGTGTATGGAAAGAACATAATTTCCTACCATAATGACCAATAAATATTATGAAGATTCCACTATAAGTTTATAATTTTATTTTAAAATAAAATTATTTCCACAATTTTTTTGAATTTATAGTTTTAAAAAGTTTATTTTCAAATTAGAAAGGTTATTTTCCTCAAGAAAAGTTCCAAGTTATTTTTAAAAATCATTTTAAATATAAGATGACATCATTTTATGTTAACTTAATATTTATTAGGTATATGATCCAATGATACCATCCTTATTATTTCTTTATATGGTTTATTAATATGATGAAAAAAATCTTATGAAACCCATTTATTTTCCATGGGTTATGTTATGATTAAATGTTTACGAAACCAATTTATTTTCATGGGTTATGATATAATGAATGTTTTAAAAAATCAATTTCTTTTAATTGGTTCTGATATGATGAAATATTTCATGATCTTATGGAACACATATATATTATTTTTATTATTCGATGGGTGATAACTATATCGCCCAACAATGTATTGGGTAAGGTTTTATATCTCATGAGATAACGATGGAAAACAAGATGATGTTCTTGATATGCTATGGGAAACAAGCCGATGTGATTTATTAACTATGGTAAATAAGTGATGAATCCTCTTCCATTATGAAATGGGAAATATGTTTTTATGCCTGATCCATTATTAAATGGGAAATATGTATTGATTCCTGGTCCATTATGATTTGATGGTCTTGGATGTTAACCTTGATATATGAAATGGTTTCTATACTTATGATGGTGCCACACTTACATGACATGAACTTATAGTTCATGATTGATTGATGATGATTTATCACTCTTATAGTTCATTTATTTTGAAATGATAATGTTTTATGACATGGATCATGTTTGTGATCCATGATAGATTATTTATGAACTTTGTAAGTTAAATTCATAATTGCATACCCTTATTAATATATTATGCTTACATATAATAATCAATTTATATCTTCCATGTTTACCATTACCGAGCATCTAAGATCAACCTTTTTTATGTTTCATTTCCACCAAGTTATAAATAAAGATTTAATTAGGGAATGTATATGAAGTATACTAAATGGGAATATATTTATGGTACATTTTCAATATATTTCATGAAATAATAAGATTGTGTATCTAGTCTCCAAAACACCAAACCTTTATAGTCCTTAAGAAAATATTTCTGAAATAAATTGAATATTCATCTATTGAGATATAATATCTATGAATGAAAATCCTAATTCACTATAGGGGAGGTCTATTTTTTCACTAGGAAAGTAAATGGTTGTATAACATTGTGTATAGATTTCTATAGACAAAATCTGGAAATGATTAAGAATCGTACACTGTTTCAATAATTAATGATCTCTTTGACCAGTTGAGGGGAGATCAATGGTTTTATAATACTGATTTAAGGAATCAATATAATTAGTGAAGGGTGAAGGAGATAAATATTCCAAATTCTGATTTCTAGGATCGGTATAGAAACATTAAGTTCATATTCATGCCATTTGGTGTCACAAACTCACTAGTTATGTTAATGGGGATTATGAAATCCATATTTTGTGAGTACCAATGTTAGTTTGAAGTTGTTTTTATTAATGAAATTATCATATAATAGATATTGGAGGAGGAGATTTCTAACCACCATAGTATTATTTTGATGAATATTTGACACCATTAACAATATTAGAAATTTTACCAGTGTCAGATCTATATATGAGAGGTGTATTTACTCTGGTATGTGGTGTCTTAGTATAGATTAGTAGTGGATTCATCAAAGTCTAAGGTGGTTGTTTCTTAGGTATCACCCAAGAATGTGGAAGAGGTATGTAACTTCCTTGGTCTCCTGAATTATTGTTGGAACTTTGTGTCTGATTTATCTTAGGTTGAAGACCCATTAACCACCCCAAACTAGAAAGTCCATGATTCCTTTTTGACTAATCAGTGTGATGAATCATTTGTTTTCTTAAATGAGTAGATGTTCAATGCACCGATTTTTCAGTTTCCTAATGAGGGAATGATGTTTTAGGTGTTCTGTGATGTTTCCATCATCTAGGAATGCATTTTGGTATTCATGAATCCCAAAAGCCTAAGGTATGTTTTCTATAAGCATGGCCTAAACCATGATAGTGGAGGTGGATAAAGGTTTTATAGTAATATAATTTCAAGATCTCCTACAACCCAAGAAAAGATAACTTCATGGGAAATGTGCTAAGAAGGAAGTCATGGGAAGTTCTTCGACAATTTAGGGATTCTTGGATGATGATAGATGAGTTAGTGAATTTTCATCTCAGATTAGAGGAGGTTAATAACCAAGGATAAATTTTCTAGATAATGGTTGATCCAAATTTGTTGCAGTAGGTGGAAGAGTATCAGTGGGGAGATTAAGTGGAAATGGTGATGAATGATCTGGTTATTCATGGTAATTTCCCAGAGGGATAGTAAGAGTATGTAAAATAACAAGTTATGTTCTATGGAAGGACTTCCATATTTTTGGTGATATGTGAGGGATTCCACCTTTAGTTTCATAGCTTGCCTATAGTGATGCAACCTGATATATCTAAGATGTAACATGTCTTGAGGAGGTAATTTTGGTGTCTATTAATGAATCAGTCAATAATAACCCATAATTTTTATACATATATTACATATTTTTAGTTGAATATTAATTACACACACAAATCATTTTTTTATTAACTGGTCAAAGAAGAAAAACATACAAATACCCAAAAAGGCAGGACCAAAACAGAACCAGAATCAGGGTGGCCTAAAATGGAAAAGACCAAGAGCATCACCCCTAATGATATTAACACCTTCCACATTGAGACTTACAAAATCATGAAGGAATAAACGCTCCGAGCCTGGAAAATCCACCGAAGAAAGAAAATCCACAGCTTTATTACCCTCTCGCCGAGTATGGGACACCTTGATATGATCATAAATAATATGCCAACATTTACAAATAGAATATAAGATGGAACATGGAACATTACCTCTACCACAAAGATAATTATACAAGATCATAGAATCAGTTTCCACCACAGAAATGTTGAGCCTCCTCTGAATACATAAACTCAGCCCAGTGAATAAATCCATGGCCTCTTCTAGGAGAGAATTTCCATGCCCAAGCTTGATGGAGAAGGCCATAAATATTGAACCAATGGAATCTCGTACAATCCCCCCTCCACTGATTACTCCCGAGACATAGGAACCATCACAATTAAGTTTCAATCCACTTTGAGGAGGAGACCTGTAACACCCCGAGATTTTATGAAAAATATTCTTTTTAATTTCATTAATTTCATGTGTTATACGCTACACCAAAAGGAGCTTTCACAACACACATCTCTAACCTGGCTTGAATTACACACAATCACGACCTTCTACGATAGCGTGTGTTGTACGCAACACCAAGTTTTCGCTAAACAACGATATGCTATTAAAATATTATTAAAACTAGCCGTTATGAATAGTAATAACCACTTTTTGAAATTTTGTAAATTTTATTTTTCAAAATGGACTTCATTTTTGGATTCGGAATATCGAAATTAGCTTAAGGTGAAATTTTGGTGATTTTCGGATAACTTTCATATTCTGATGAATAGTGAAAATTACTAAATTATAATTAAAAACAACTTTTTTAATAGAAATAATTAATAGTGATAAATTATTAATTTGAGTGGTTTTAAAGTATATTTATAATATATTTTTACAATTTAATACAATGTTGGTCATTGGATGTAATTTCACATTTAAACCAGACATAAACAAGTGTTAATCTTTTGATAATTATTATCTCTTAAAAACATGCTATTTGTTGTGACAGCGGAAATTAATTATAAAATTAATTAATGAAACTTATATGTTGGGAATTTTGTAAAATAGAAATCATTTTTGAATTCGGAATATCAAATATAGCTTAGGCCTAATTTTTGGCATTTTTCTGAAAACTTTCAATTTTTGATGAATAGTGAAACTACTATGTGGCTGTTAAAAAAACTGAATTTTTCATAAAACTTAATTTTACCGCTTCTGTGAGTGGAATTTTAAAAATCAGAGAGACACGTTTGATGTCAGTAAGTAAAATGTGGTTCAATGAGATGAAAATAATTTTTGGTGAATAGTAACTTTTTACTTTTTTTTACCACGGTTAAAAGTAAATAGGGTAATTAAGGGTAAAAATGATATTATTATTACCCTAACACATGTCCTAATTCTATTGGAAAAGTGTAATTCGACCAAAAACAAACATAGGAATAAAATATGACCATTTAGGCCCACATGAATTAGATTAGGACATTTATTATTATTTAATTCAAAGAAGAGTTAAAAGAGTTAAAATCAAAGTTTATTTACTAAAACATTTTTAATATATGGTTATACATAAGATAAATTCGATTTTAAATATTCATTAGAAATCTAAAAAGATTTCCTACATAATGGTATTTTATTTGTAATTTTTATACTTTAAATAATTTAATTTATTTATGACACAATGATGATGCAGTAATTACCATAATAGTGAAAAATAGAATAATTGATATTATAAATACCTAAATAAGTATAATTTGAGACTTTTTATGAATTCCAATAATTTTATAGGTTAATATGACATGTTAGTATTTATTTAATTAACTTTTTTCGAGCTTATCATTCTGTTATGATTTTCACAAAAATCAATTACTAAATAGTGTCAAAATTGACATAATATAGTTTTTAAAACAAATATTATATTATTAATTGTTATTTTATTCCTAAAAATCTAAGGTTCAGCCAAATGACTTAGATAAGGTTATATATATTAATAATAAACAACTTGGGATTCGTTTGGATTGATATAGTAAGTTTATTAACCTTATAGTATAAGAGCACAAGAAGACACGGTAAAAGTAAAATTATTTAACTTAATGTTAAATCTAAATGATAAGGTTACAATAGGAACCTAAACTTGTCTAAATTCTATTGGATGATAGGATTTCGACCCATCCCCACCTTAGCTTAGAAAGAAATTAATTTGGAGCTATTTAAAACCGAATTTTACTTTATAATAAAATAATAGTTTTAGTTATTCCAAAGGTACCCCTCTCCTCCCTTATAAAAGGGAACCTCCTCCCTCTCTTCCTCACATAACTTTGAGCCTTCAAGCTTGTCCAACCCCTGCCAAATTCTCTTCTCCACTTCCCTAGAAACATCATAGAGGTTCTGGTCTTCCTCAGAAACCAATTTTAGTGCCCTAAGAGGAGGTCTCAAAGAGGCGCTTCAAAGAAAAGGAGGTTCAGACACTTACAAAGCAAGTCAGACCTAAGGTAAGGGATAAATTTTCAATCTCATTTTTGTCTGAGATTGCTTATACGTAAGTATTTACTGGGGTTACGTTTATCATCCATGACCATGTTTTCTAAAAAAATGTTTTTATAAAATGTTTACCATTCTTCCATGAATGTTTAAAGTCTTTTTTACCCTTTATTGACTTTTTACCACATTGTATGAATGGAATCTTTTCTTTGGTTACCATATAAGGTACTTTTTGACTTTTATGACAAAAGTACGAGGAGAATGTTATTTTTAACTTATACGGCGTGAAAGGATTTTTACGGTTTCATAACACCTCATTTTCAAGAATCTTCCTCTACAAGATTGCATGATTATTTTCAACAAAACCCTTATCTTTTAAAATTGCATGGAATTTTGTGAAAAGAAAATGATTTTAAAGAAGAAAGGATATTTTCCTCAAGAATTCATTTCAAGTGTTTTTCTCAAAACTATTTTCCATCTAATATGACATTATTTGATATGTATGTTTCAAGTAAAATGTCTTTATGATTTAAATGGTTTCAATTTTCTTATGATGAAATGATATCAATTGTTTATGGATTGTGATGGCATGATGTTTAAGAATCTCATTTTATTACATGAGTTATGCAATGATGTATGATTTATGATTTTGTGGCACACATAAGAATGGTATCATTATGAGATGGGTGGGACCTATATCTCCCTCCAATGCATTGGGTAAAGATTTTATATCTCATGAGATAGACATGGCTGGAATGGTAGGTTATACCGGTTCAGTGAAACAGGACTGAAACGAGGGTGACTCGGTTCAGAAAGGGACTTTGTCCACTAAGATAGTCTTGGCAATGAGTCTTGACTAACAAGAAATGATTCTCTATGATTATGTGTGTATGCCACAAAGTTTCATGTTTTAAGTTATGATTATTGAGATTACATTTCACTTCTATGATTTATCCCATGTTATGGTATTATAATCTCTTTTGCAGGTTAAGATTTCCAAAAGCTAAGTTCTTAGGTATGTGATGTAATTGATATTTCTTTTGTTTACCCTTACTGAGCATTTGAGCTCACCCTTTTATGTTTTATTTTCCCCAAGATATAAAAAAAGGTTTTAGGTATAAAAAAAGGAAGATCTTTATGGGAGATATTGAAGATCTTTCACCACGATTAGAAGATTATATTCTGAGTTTCCAAAGACACTAAACTATTACGGTCCTTGTGTGTGTGTTTTGTTATGTACTAAGTATTCTGAAAAAGTAATGTAATATCTATGTACGTTAAGCTTAGGGTCTCTACAGTTGGTATCAGAGGAAAGGTTTAGTCAACCTTTGGAAACTAGGATGTGAAAACATTAGTGAGATCCCTAGAGATATTTCTAAGGTATGTCTAGGGATGTCCCTAAGGATAAGTATACGTATAGGATATAGTCCTAGAACTATGGTAATGATATTAGATTAAAACAAAGATGTTAGATATTGAAGTTACTCCCCCTTTATTATGATTTTTGCCTCACTCACTATTCTTTTTGGGTTTTATAAAATGGCTGGAAACAAGATGATTCATGATAATAGAGGATACAATGGACAATGGAATGATATTCTTCATGAGCAACCAAATGAAATGGGATTTGGAAGTCCAAAAATCATTATTATGCCGAATCAGCAATCTCATAATATGATCAATAAAGTAAAATTTGGTGAGTTTCATGACTCGGCTAATAAGAGAAAGATGGAGTTTCATGATGATCATAGAGGAAAGAAAGTTCAATTTCCCCTATGTAAATCATGTGGGAAGAGACATCAAGGAGAATGTTTCAAAGGAACTGGAAGATGCTTTGGGTGTTGAAAAGAAGGACACAAAGCCAGTAGGTGCAAAGGAAAAGGTTCAGTTAACACTAGGGATGAGGATAATGGTATTGCTATGACATCAACAATGGTTAAATGTTTTAAATGTGGAATGTACGGGCATTATGCAAACCAATGACCTAAGGGAAAGTCTCATGAAGAGAATCAGTATGGTCGTATGGGTAGTATTGTTGTGGATGATGATGAAGAGACTACAAATGATATGTGAGATGAAAGAATTATTGAATCTCGGTCAATGGTTTAAGAATGTAGTGGAATGATTACATGTTTGTCATGTGTAATGTTGTGTAAGTAATCTCATGGTACTATGGAATAAAGAGACATCTAAGGATTGTTACACTGTTGTCTTTCCTTGAGTTTTGAAGTGTATGATTAATGTTACCAGTATCCATGAAAGGTTATTTAGATATTTTTGGAAATATAATGATATGCGCATAATGAAGGGAAACGAGAAAATGAAATATTTGACAGTATTCATGAGCTCATGATTGATATAAGGAATAAGTGATATCATGGTTTGAGTATATAGAATTTTGAGGATTTTTCTATGTGGAAAGTGTTAACTTTTAACTGCATTCATGTTTTCACTAAGGTTCAATGAGTATTCAAGAGAATACATGATTAAGGACTTTGAATGTTTGGAATGTGACCAACAAAACATATATTATGATATATGGGGATCAACAATGGTATTAAATCTCTGGTAATCGTTTTCACTATGTTATGAGAGTGGGCTGTAGTATTATGGATAAGCCTAAAGATTGGAATGGATTACGTTGAACATAAGTTAGGATAAAACGTTTTTAGATATTATTGATGGGATGTTATAGTAATATAGCTTTAGAAAAAGGAAAACCTGCAGGATGGGCGACAGCCCATCGCGTCGGACAAGGCTCTGGGAATCGAACCCACAACCGAAGTGCGACTGGCCTTTATCGCCTACCACTGGCCTACAGAAAGTCCCTGTTTAGTAGAAACTAGTTTTATTATATTAAGCAGTATGATATATTAAGTATAAGTCCATTTTAGGAACCATATATGATTAATCTCACTATATAATGACTTATGTATATTTAATAACTTTTTCTAACCTTTTGTTTGAGACAGATGGAATGACCCGTCATTCTATCACATGATCTGCTAACACTTCACGAATAACAAATTCAACTTCATTTATTTAAGAGATGAAGTGGAAATTGTTCAAGGCACGAACAACAGTGAGATTGTACCAAAATCATGTAAGTATTTCTTTTAATTCATCAACTTTAGGGAAATGATCTTGAAAACCAAAAATGTTGTCCTAGTGATCTTATATCTGATGAATCAGATGGTACCTTAGATCGTCACAAATTTATGGCTTTGTGATTGCTGGCTTTTCCATAGCCATGTTCTCTACCACTCTCCATCAGAACATGATGGTTAGATTTTTCTTCCATATCCATATTTTTCACCTATGTTCTCCTACGTGGAAACCCAGTGATGAGTTAATTTGGGTAAACGTTACGTTTCATACTTTTGTTTTTAAAGATTGGTTTTGGTATTCCTTTTTACGATGTGGGTTTCTATTAAAGAAACTTTCGAATAGTAAACCATTTATAACCCAGACGAATTTCGAGGGCGAAATTCATTTTAAGGGGGGTAGAATGTAACACCCCGAGATTTTATGAAAAATATTCTTTTTAATTTCATTAATGTCCTGGGTTATACGCTACACCAAAAGGAGCTTTCACAACACACATCTCTGACCTGGCTTGAATTACACACAATCACGACCTTCCACGATAGCGTGTGTTGTACACAACACCAAGTTTTCGCTAAACAACGATATGTTATTAAAATATTATTAAAACTAGCTGTTATGAATAGTAATAACCACTTTTTGAAATTTTGTAAATTTTATTTTTCAAAATGGACTTCATTTTTGGATTCGGAATATCGAAATTAGCTTAAGGTGAAATTTTGGTGATTTTCGGATAACTTTCATATTCTGATGAATAGTGAAAATTACTAAATTATAATTAAAAACAACTTTTTTAATAGAAATCATTAATAGTGATAAATTATAAATTTGAGTGGTTTTAAAGTATATTTAGAATATATTTTTACAATTTAATACAATGTTTGTCATTGGATGTAATTTCACATTTAAACCAGACATAAACAAGTGTTAATCTTTTGATAATTATTATCTCTTAAAAACACGCTATTTGTTATGACACCGGAAATTAATAATAAAATTAATTAATGCAACTTATATGTTGGGAATTTTGTAAAATAGAAATCATTTTTGAATTCGGAATATCAAATATAGCTTAGGCCTAATTTTTGGCATTTTTCTGAAAACTTTCAATTTTTGATGAATAGTGAAACTACTAAGTGGGTGTTAAAAAAACTGAATTTTTCATAAAAATTAATTTTACCACTTCTGTGAGTGGAATTTCAAAAATACGAGAGACACGGTTGATGTCAGTAAGTAAAATGTGTTTCAATGAGATGAAAATAATTTTTGGTGAATAGTAACTTTTTACTTTTTTTACCACGGTTAAAAGTAAATAGGGTAATTAAGGGTAAAAATGATATTATTATATCCCTAACACATGTCCTAATTCTATTGGACAAGTTTAATTCGACCAAAAACAAACTTAGGAATAAAATATGACCATTTAGGCCCACATGAATTAGATTATGACATTTATTATTATTTAATTCAAAGAAGAGTTAAAAGAGTTAAAATCAAAGTTTATTTACTAAAACATTTTTAATATAGGGTTATACATAAGATAAATTCGATTGTAAATATTCATTAGAAAGCTAAAAAGATTTCCTACATAATGGTATTTTATTTGTAATTTTTATACTTTAAATAATTTAATATATTTATGACACAATGATGATGCAGTAATTACCATAAAAGTGAACAAATAGAATAATTGATATTATAAATACCTAAATAAGTATAATTTGAGACTTTTTATGAATTACAATAATTTTCTAGGTTAATATGACATGTTAGTATTGATTTAATTAACTTTTTTAGAACTTATCATTCTTTTATGATTTTCACAAAAATCAATTACTAAATAGTGTCAAAATTGACATAATATAGTTTTTAAAACAAATATTATATTATTAATTGTTATTTTATTCCTAAAAATCTAAGGTTCAGCCAAATGAATTAGATAAGGTTATATATATTAATAATAAACAACTTGGGGTTCGTTTTTCTTGATATAGTAAGTTTATTAACCTTATAGTATAAGAGCACAAGAAGACACGGTAAAAGTAAAATTATTTAACTTAATGTTAAATCTAAATGATAAGGTTACAATAGGAACCTAAACATGTCTAAATTCTATTGGATGATAGGATTTCGACCCATCCCAACCTTAGCTTCGAAATAAATTAATTTGGAGCTATTTAAAACCGAATTTTACTTTATAATAAAATAATAGTTTTAGTTATTCCAAAGGTACCCCTCTCCTCCCTTATAAAAGGGCACCTCATCCCTCTCTTCCTCACACAACTTTGAGCCTTCAAGCTTGACCAACCCCTGCCAAATTCTCTTCTCCACTTCCCTAGCAACATCCTAGAGGTTCTGGTCTTCCTCAGAGACCAATTTTAGTGCCCTAAGAGGAGGTCTCAAAGAGGCGCTTCAAAGAAAAGGAGGTTCGGACACTTACAAAGCAAGTCAGACCTAAGGTAAGGGATAAATTTTCAATCTCATTTTTATCCGAGATTGCTTATACGTAAGTATTTACTGGGGTTACGTTTATCATCCATGACCATGTTTTCTAAAAAAATGTTTTTATAAAATGTTTACCATTCTTCCATCAATGTTTAAAGTCTTTTTTACCCTTTATTGACTTTTTACCACATTGTATGAATGAAATCTTTTCTTTGGTTACCATATAAGGTACTTTTTGACTTTTCTGACAAAAGTACGAGGAGAATGTTATTTTTAACTTATACGACGTGAAAGGATTTTTACGGTTTCATAACACCTCATTTTCAAGAATCTTCCTCTACAAGATTGCATGATTATTTTCAACAAAACCCTTATCTTTTAAAATTGAATGGAATTTTGTGAAAAGAAAATGATTTTAAAGAAGAAAGGATATTTTCCTCAAGAATTCATTTCAAGTGTTTTTCTCAAAACTATTTTCCATCTAAGATGACATTATTTGATATGTATGTTTCAAGTAAAATGTCTTTATGATTTTAATGGTTTCAATTTTCTTATGATGAAATGATATCAATTGTTTATGGATTGTGATGGCATGATGTTTAAGAATCCCATTTTATTACATGGGTTATGCAATGATGTATGATTTATGATTTTTTGGCACACATAAGAATGGTATCATTATGAGATGGGTGGGACCTATATCTCCCTCCAATGCATTGGGTAAAGATTTTATATCTCATGAGATAGACATGGCTGGAATGGTAGGTTATACCGGTTCAGTGAAACAGGACTGAAACTAGGGTAACTCAGTTCAGAAAGGGACTTTGTCCACTAAGATAGTCTTGGCAATGAGTCTTGACTAACAAGAAATGATTCTCTATGATTATGTGTGTATGCCACAAAGTTTCATGTTTTAAGTTATGATTATTGGGATTACATTTCACTTCTATGATTTATCCCATGTTATGGTATTATAAGCTCTTTTGCAGGTTAAGATTTCCAAAAGCTAAGTTCTTAGGTATATGATGTGATTGATATTTCTTTTGTTTACCCTTACTGAGCATTTGAACTCACCCTTTTATGTTTTCTTTTCCCCAGGATATAAAAAAAGGTTTTAGGTATAAAAAAGGAAGATCTTTATGGGAGATATTGAAGATCTTTCACCACGATTAGAAGATTATATTCCGAGTTTCCAAAGACACTAAACTATTACGGTCCTTGTGTGTGTGTTTTGTTATGTACTAAGTATTCCGCAAAAGTAATGTGATATCTATGTACGTTAAGCTTAGGGTCTCTAAAAGACCAGTAGATCCAGGAGCCCTGAAAAACCATAGGCGGAGCAGAAGAGATAGGTAGGAGTCCCTGTAAAGATGGTGCCTCTCTCCCGCACCCCAGAGCTCTGACCAGGTCAAGAAGGTGGTTTTTGGTTCTGCAAAAAATACCATGACTATTAAAATATACCTCCTTAAACAGCCAAATATTTCTTGCCTGCCACAAGCACCAGCAGTTAGCAAGAAGAATGAAAAGGCGAGCATCTTTCTCCATACCACTAGAACCCGAACCATAAAACCACCATTCTAGTAATGGACGATCAGGCATAGTATTAGAAGAAAAACCAATGAAACCACCAAAGAAACTCCATACAGCATGATCCCACTCGCTATAGAAAAATAGATGGTATGAGATTTCTTCATTATGGCTATTACAACTGACACATCTGGAGATAAGAAAAATCCCACAGTGTTTCACATTTTCATCTGTAGGCAAAGCTCCCATCCGAATCCTCTAGAAAAGGAAGTTGTACTTTAAAGGAATTTTCTTTTCCCAAATAAAGCCAAATTTATCACTGTCCGTAACTAGAATAGATGATATCCTTCTGTAATCTATATAAGTAAAGTATCCATAGGATGAGGGAGAAAAGATCATCTTATCCTCATCAGGGTAAATTTCCATGCGGTTAAATAAATCCATCTGATCACTGTTTAAAACAGATTTAAAGAAACCAGGATGCTGACAGGCTTCTTTGAAAGAAATCTGTGGAACCCGACATCCTGGGTATTCAAGTATCTCCCCACACCAATTGCTACTCCAAAAAGAAATATCCCCTCTCCCAACAATCCAGCGGCAATGAGGTCTTAGAGAGCTGATAATTGAATAAATTTCAACCCATAAAGGAGAAAATAGAGTATCCTTGTTACTATCTAGATAACACATCATAGACCTCCCCCAAAGTATGTGAACCTCCAAGACTTCCCAGGCTAGCTTGGCCTGTATACATTTTATAGTCCCCTCAAAACTATTCACACCAACACCTCCTTCAATAATAGGTTGGGCCAACCTCCCCCATGCAACCCAGTTCCTTTTCCCTTCCATCTTTGGATCCCATAAAAACTTGGGAAGAATCCTCTCAATATTGTAGATCACACCCTTGGTAACTTTAATATCCAAAAGATCATGGATTGGAGAGGTCAAAATAACACTGTTAATCAAAGATATCCTCCCCCCAAAGGAAAGGAAATAATTCTTCCAGTTCAGAATACGAGCCAAGATTTTACTAGAAAGATGATTAAAATCACGTATATGAAACCTCCCAGAAGAAAGAGGGGCTCCAAAATATTCCATGGGAAAACACCTCTTTGTATATTAAGATGAGAGATCACCAGAGCCATCCTTTCACTAGAGAATCTGCTGGAAATATAAAAACAGCTTTTATTTTTGTTAACCTGCTGACCACTCCAGTGGAAATAATCATCTAAAACTTTATTCAGACCCCGCAACGATATACTTGATCCATTCATGAATATCAAAGATTCATATGCAAACATCAAATGAGAAACCATAGAAACCCCCAATCTTCTTCAATAAGCCATAATGCTTCTATTATGCAAGATTAAATTTAAATTCCTACTAAGAACATTATGAGCAATGATAAAAATTCTTGGAGATATTGGATCCCCTTGACGAAGACCATAGGTGGCTTTAAAAAAACAATACGTCTTTCCCATATAAGAAACTGCCATCCAAGGAGAAGAAATGCATCGGAAGATAAGATCAACATTTCTATGAGAAAATCCCATACCTTCTAGAACCTTGTTAATAAAACTCAACTCCATTCGATCATAGGCTTTACTCATATCTAAATTTATAGCCATATTAGACCCCTTGGTTTTAATATTGATACCCCTGATCAAATCCTGGGCCAAAGAAATAGCCCCTTGTATAGAGCGATGTTTCACAAACCCATGATTCTCTAATGAAATACACCTGGGAAAATAGACAGATAAACGAGAATTAATTATACTAGCCAAGATTTTATAGGGTACATTACACATGCTTATAGGTCTAAATTATATAATAGAAGAAGGATCCTTTGATTTGGGGATAAGCACAACGTTTGTGGCACTAGAAACACGAGGCAATTGAACTCCCAAAAAGAAATCTCGGATAGCCTTGAAAATATCCCCCTCAATTAGGTCCCACAAAGACCTATAAAAAGAAGAAGGAAAGGAGTCTGGGCCAGCAACACTATCCAGATTTAATTTCATCATGGCCTCAAAGATTTACCTCTCCTGTGGAATGGAACCCAAAAAACCATTATCCTGGTCAGAAACACATCTCTGGATAACATCAAAAAATTCTGTAGGACCCCTTGGATAACCATTTTCCATCAAAGGATTAACACCTGCCAGCTTCTCCCTTATATGAGAACTAGACAGACCTCCAATAGTCCCCCTATCATCAGTAATAGACCCATATTCCAGCACAACATTTGGTTTCACAAAAATTTTCCTTTCCTTAATACAGGCATGAAAAAAACAGTATTTTTGTCTCCCTCTTTTAGCCATTTGACTCTAGCCTTCTCTCTGTATAGCCTCTCTTGTTTGAGCACTATCTCTGCTAGATGGTCTTTCCTATTTTCCAGTTCGCCAAAAACACCAAGATCCCAGTTTTCTTCCAGACTTTGTTCCAGTTGATCAATGATATCCATAGAATCCCAAATGTCACTGTCTGGAGGAAGAATATCCTTCGACCATATTACAAGAATATGTTTGAGCCGTCTCAACTTATAGTGCACTACAGACCAGGAATTACCCTCACACGGCTCCTCCTAGGACTTCCGAACAAGTTCATGAAAACCTGGACATTTCTCCCAGTAAGGAAAAAACTAAAACTTCTCATGATGAACTATACCTAGAGATAAAGTAACTAGGGGGGAATGGTCTAAAATACCTCACATGAGATGAGTCACCTTCACATTATCATAATAGGAAATGGCCTGAATATTACCAAGGTATCTATCCAGACGGATCAAAACTCTATTGTCTCCTTGCTGATTGTTACTCCAGGTAAATTTATCACCAGAAAAACCAAGATCAAGGAGTCCTTTTACCATCATGAACTGATTAAACTTAAGGCTATCCTATCTAGGAAAAGGACCTCTCCCTTTTTTCCCCTGGGGATGCAATAATGTTGAAATCCCCCCCAATAAACCAAGGGGTATCTCCAGGGTCAAAGGAACTAAGTCTATTCCAAAGAAGTATCCTTTGAAGATGATCACAACTACCATAAAAAATGTCATGAAAAAACAATGAGATTCATAAGATACCCAAACAATAATAAATTGGTCACCTTCCTGATACAACTCCACCCTAAAGTCCCTATGCTAGAATATCCAAATATGTTAATTACTTGGGTCATCATGAAGACACCCCTTCATCTTAATCCTTATGGAAAATTCATCAATCATGGAGGGATGTTCTTTGTGCTCAAGAATACCCACCAAACCAATCTTATGTTTAACAATCTCAAAAGTAAGGAAATCAGTCTTAATCTGGGCTCGAAGACCCCGGGCGTTCCATATAAGCACGGGGATCATTGAAATAGAAGGGATCTGGGATTGGATCCAGAGCTAACTAGATTTTTAAACCGTGACAAATATTTTACCATAAAATCTTTATATAAAAGGGCTAGAACTTCACATGCCCTTACAAAGAAAAAAATCTTCCTCTCCATCCATAAGGGTTCCAGTCCCCCCAAACACTCCTTGTGAGAAGGGAAAAATCATCTTCTTTCCCCTGGAACATGGAGAAAAAGTAGAAGAGATCAAGGAAACCAAACCATCAGAGATCAAAAGATTATTCTCACCACTGAAAAGCTCCTCCACTATTGAATCCTCAAAGTGCTCAGAAAAATCCAACAACAAAGGCTCCTGAGTTAAGGCCTGAGAGGCTGAAACAACTCGATTGTCATACAGAAGGCTATGCACCAAATTACCAAAGACAGGAACAACACTACGAGAAAACCGCCGTTTAGCGGCGGTTTTTTCACGGCGGTTTTAAAAACCGCCGCAAAATGCATTTCGGGCTGGTATTTCGCGGCAGTTTTTAAAACCGCCGCGAACAAACCGCCGCTAAACGGCAAAAAAATAATTTTTTTAAAATAATTTTTTTTTATTTTTTTTTAAATTTTATTCAAGGATTAGCGGCGGTTTTTTAAAAAACCGCCGCGAAATAGTGGCGGTTTCGGTAAAACCGCCGGGAAATAAAATGAAAAAAATAAAAAAAACGTGAGAAACCCCGAAAACACTAAAACAATCATAACTTTTGATCCGGGCGTCCGTTGAAGCGCCACGACCAGTCAAATCAAAGCTCATGAAGAGATATAGAGGCACATATAATCAAAACCTTGAGACGTTCTAAGGTGTGGACGATATTAGAGTTATAAAAAAGTTGAAAAAAGTTCTCCAACTTCAAATGGCCATAACTTTCGCTCCGGGTGTCCGTTTGGGCTCTACCACATATCAAATCGAAGCCAGCGAAGAGAGCTACGCACCAGTTCGACACAATCTAGCTTCTGTCGGGTATTTCGACCCCAAAAACCCCTCCGAAGGCCTCCAAAACCCCGTTTCTGTCACCGGTGTCCCGTCGAACTTGTCTTCAAACGGACCTAACTTTCGATCCGCGTGTCAATTCGGCCTCCTCCACCTGCCAAATCATAGATCGTTCCATGAGCTTCAGTTTGACTAGTTGCGGCGCCCACATGCACTCATAGATCATATGTTATGGCCTTTTTAGTGGGTATCAGGTTTGTTATGTTTTTCAATGCCTCGTTTCTAGCACCCGTTCCCCGTCAGCTTTTTTTTAAATGGTCGTAACTTCCGATCCGCCTGTCCATTCAGACTCTTTCACCTTTCAGGTTGAAGATCGTTTCAGGATCTTTGATTTGACAGGTCGCGGATCTAAAACAGACTCTCGGATCTTAAGTTATCTCCGTTAATGTGAGTCCAATGTTTTTGTCTCTTTATGACCGTTTTGACGAGTTTTAACGGTAGCTCCATTTATTACTGTTTATTTGGGTTTCCATGACTTGTTATCTTTATTAATGGGTTTTTGTGGGTTATTATGATGATTATGTTGAATTATTAAGGAGTTTTCCAGAGTTGTCACGAGTTTTCATGCGTTCTCATTCTTTCTAATACCTCATTCTTCAAATGCTTCTCCATCCTTTTTCATGCATTTTCATGATTTTTCATCCCTTATCACGTCTTTTCATACTTTTTCATGTGTTTCCTTAATTATTTATTATTTATTATTTATAATATACTTTAATTTATTTATTATATATTATTTGTAACTGGTTATTTATTATTTATTATTTATTATTTATTATTTATTATTTATATTTATTTATCATTTTTATTTATTTATTTATTATTTATTATTTATTATTTATATTTATTTATCATTCATATTTATTTATTATTTATTATTTATTATTTCTTATTTATATTTATTTATTATTTGTTATTTATATTTATTTATTATTTGTTATTTATATTTATTTATTATTTATTATTTCTTATTTATTATTTATTATTTCTTATTTCTTATTTCTTATTTATTATTTATATTTATTTATCATTTATATTTATTT